>BSBM01000316.1:21590000-22190000 GCA_027924585.1 Larix kaempferi | reverse complement strand
TAGTAGATGTGACTAGTCATATATGGTAGCAGTGTGGTGGTTATCTTTTGGTTACTTTTTGGACTAACATTTGAATGGCTAAGCAGCACAATGTCAAGACTTACTTATATGCTCAGCAGTAGGGTTACCCCATGTACAACTTAGTCCATTCCCCATCCATTTATGGCATCACCTTTTCACTTTTCTTCCACCCATCTGTTTGTTCGCTATACTAATTATCTCCTTTGACTTAGATGAGGCTCTTGAGATCAATGAGCTTTCCCCCCACCTTGACCTCTTTGCTGGATAGACTCCATGTTTGCCTGTGTCTTGGCTCTAGAGTGTGTGGTTGCACATTGTGTTGTCCACTGGATTATCTCCCGTGGTCTTCCAAACAAGTTATCATCATAAAATGCATCAGAAGGACACATGCTATATCTAAAGGATGCAAGGCCAGCTGCGATTAGTTGTGTTTTTAGACACTAGGCCTAAATGAAATGAAATCAATAAATCCTTTTGTAACTAGTCAGTGGCCAAGGGATGAGCACTCATCCTTCATACGATGTAAGTCCATTTGCCCGTAAAGGGAAACAAGGTGGTAACTCCATCGCACCTATGGACAGTGGTGGGCAATGGAGGTCAGACCGAGTCATTATTTGGGGCCCACAAGGCTATCCAGGACACCTGCCCTTGGAGGCTGGCTAGTGAAGGAAAGATCATGCAAATAAATGTTGAATGAGAAATGAAACTATATCAAAATGTCATAAAGGATGCTTGCTAGAGCCTACTAGAAACTTTCTAAGCACTCCAACCATTTGTGAGACACCGCCCTTCCCTAGTGTCTTATGTCCAGCATATGTCACTGTGGTTTCCATTTTCTTCCCCTATACACTGAGAAATCTTGAGTCTTGTCCACATAAGTCAAACATCACCTAGCCTAGCCCTTAATTTGTTTCCACTTCACCCAGAGTTAATGAGGGGTGGCCTACCTTTTACACGGGAGTGAATGTAAACCTAAGCATATGACTAGGACTTCATTAATGTTGTGAAACTATCAAATTTTGGTCTATGTTTTATATGGCTTGCTATGACCACCACTGCTATAAAACATTTATGATTTATGTCTAATGCTAATATAATTTGGAAAGACTTATATATACCTTGTGTTCACACATATATTCATATTTCAAATCAGTCATCAGTTTTTTACTAGTTTGACCAAGTTTGACTTGGTCAACCCTTGACTTGGTCACCCCTTGACTTGGTCACCCAGTGGGACCCGGGAGCAGGAGTGGCCACGGACAGTCATTTCATTTTTATTATGCCTATGGAAATCCATTGGACCATCCCATGCCTTATTCAGTGGATTTTGGCCAGGATAAGCATTTATTATTATTTACAGGGTCATATATTTTAATTATTGGGCATGATTTTTCATCCAAATCACATTATGAGTGGATCTAGGCCGTATGAGTACTTGTCCCCTAAGAAACCGGATTCACTCTAACCCCCCCTCGTGTCCCGTGGGGATCGAATCGGACACGATTCAATCTCAATTCGTGTCCGATTCGATCTTCAAGCGAATCCGAAATCGGGACACGATGTAAAAGCGAATCGGACACGAAATGAAATCGAATCCCCGACTATCGGACACGAATCCCGAAAACAGAACACGTAAAGTGCGCTAAAGTCCAGAAAAGTGCGGCCGGTTTTGTTTTAAAAGAAAATTTTGAGTTTCTTTTTGTCATTTGCAAGGAAGGAGTTGGCTGAGAGTGAGTTGTAAGTGCACGTGAAGGAGATTTGAAGGCTATCCATTGTTTCCAAGCAATTCCAAGTGCATTCCAGTGGATTTGTGGAGAGGATTGCAAGCTCAACCATCACACAAGAAAAGGAATGTCTCAATCAGCTAGGGCAGGAGGTAGGGGGCAAAGGAGAGGGATAAATGCACCATCTAGTGCCTCTCCTCCTATTCCACCAAGCACAAGCGGTTCTCCTCCTCCGTCAAGTGCTCCATCGGCTGCTAGTGGAGCTCATTCTATGGCTCCATTTAACCCTGTTTTAGCAAGACAACAAGCCCAAAAAAAAATACCCTTTGTGGAAGTATGTGACAAGGAAAGATGGGCCCGGGGCAAAGCTTGGTGGGGGAGGCAATGTGTCTTGGAGATGCAATTTTGGCAAGCATGAGTTCAAGAGCACATATTTCCGAGTTAAGGGCCATTTGTTGGCCCTTCCTTCTTGTGGGATTTCTTCATGAAAAGCGGTGACTGTTAACCAAAGGAGGGATATGGAAAGAGAGGATCATGTTGGCTTAGGGAAGGTGGCAGCAGCAAGCAAGAAAAAAGAGGATGATCCTCTTCCATTTTTTAGGAAGTCCTCTAGCACCAAGCCTCCATTTCCACCTAGCATTCATGGGCATGGACGTGGGGATACTTATCAAACAAGAAAGAGGCAATCTACAGGTGGTCCAATGGATAGGATTTTCCAACAAGAGGCGCGAGAAGAGGTAGACCTTACCCTTGCATTTTTCTTCTACCTCAACTTCATCTCATTCAATGTTGTACGGTCACCATTGTATTTTGAGACGGTTAAAACTATCTTGGAACGAGCTCCAAATGGTTATGTGCCTCCTGGTTCAGAGAAGCTTAGAACCACATTGTTGGTTAAAGCAAAGAAGGAGGTAGATAAAATTCTTGAGCCAATTAGATCAACATGGCCCTCATCCGGTGTGAGTATTGTTTCTGATGGATGGACGGATCCCGCACGCCATCCACTCATCAATTTCATGGTATCTTCCCAAAATGGACTGTTGTTCTTGAAAGCGGTGGATGCTCTTGGGCAATACAAGGATGCACAATTTATGGGTGATTTATTCATCAAAACCATTGAAGAAGTAGGTGTTGAGTCGTGTGTACAAATCATCACGGACAATGCACCTGTTTGCAAGGCTGCTGGCATGATTGTGGAAGCTAAATATCCACAGGTATGTTCATTTTGGACACCTTTCATTTCTAATTTGCTCATTGTTTGAATTTGGTCATTGCAATGTTAGTGTTGTAGAGTCATTGATACATGCTTTTATTGCTCTTACAGGTTTTTTGGACACCTTGCATTGTCCATTCCTTGAATTTAGCACTGAAATCCATTGCTTCGGATGTGGCATGGATTGACAACCTTATTGAGGATGCACACCATATCCGTAACTTTATACAAAACCACACAAATGCCCTCACCATCTACAAACAGTACACACAGCTTTCATTGCTGAAGATTGCAGATACTCGGTTTGCTTCCTCATTCATCATGCTCAAGAGGTTGAGGGAGGTCAAAACTGCTCTTGGGTCCATGGTGATTTCAGAGTTTTGGGCTTTTTGGAGAAAGACGGATCAAGCTGCTTCACAAAAGGTGAAGGACATGGTGTTAAATGATGGTTGGTGGGACACGGTGGATCTTACCATTAAGATCATGGAGCCAATCATTTCTTTGTTGCGGTTTGCAGACACGGACCAGCCCATCCTAGCAGAGGTTTATGAGGGGTGGGATTCCATGATTGAGTCCATGAGGTCCATTGTCATGGAGAATGAGTGTCCCGAGTATGGGACATCGACAGAGAACTTATGGACCATTATTCGGGATATTCTTATCTCCAGGTGGGATAAGAATTGCACACCTTTGCATTGCTTGGCCCACTCCTTGAACCCCAAGTTCTACACTTAGGAGTGGCTCACTGGTGGATTGGGGGCCTCACACAGAGTCCCTCCTCACATGGATGCAGAGATTGCAAATGGGAGGAAGATAGCACTTAGACGGCTATTTCAGGATAGAGACATGCTTGAGGAGGTGGAGGATGGCTTTGTAGATTTTTCCACTGGCACTGGGAGATTTGGAGGCTATGATGTGCTTAGAGATAGGGAGGGTAAGAAACCCTATGCTTGGTGGGCAACTCATGGGGCAACATCCCCTATTCTATAGAAGTTAGCCTTCAGGTTCATCTCTCAAGTTACATCATCCTCTTGTTGTGAGAGGAATTGGAGCACATATGGGAACTTGTACAGTGTGAAGAAGAGCAGGCTTGAGCAGTCCAGGGTAGATTCGATAGTGTATGTGCACTCCAACCTTCGTCTTATTTACAGGAAGAGGGAGGAGTGGGTGAAGGGAAAGACAAAGATGTGGGATGTCTTTCCTGATGATATGGGTTTGGACAGCAGTACTGAGTTAGCATTAGCCAACATGGATCTTAATGATCCAGTGCTAGAGCCGGTCACTTTTGATGATAGTGATCGTATAGAGGGGTCATCCTCCACAGCAGCAGATGCAGGTCGTCAGATGGGCAGAGAAGAGGAGGAGGGGGAGGAGGATGAGGAGGATGAGGATCAGGGCAGTGGCAGTGGCAGTGATGAGTATGTTGATTCAGGCATGGAGGAGGACTACTAACATATGAGATTCTCCCATCTTGATCCACCCGTTTTTGTATTTACTATTAGTCTATTTGGCATTTGCCAGTGCCCAGTGGCATTCCAACATATATGTATACAATTTGATTTTGATGACTTAATGAGAAATATGGTTCCGACATGCATCTATGTGTCTCGCAATTCATTGTGATTTGTGAATGACAAATGTGAAATGTGTTGTGATTCGTGATTTGTGAATGACAATGTGTAATCTACTAATCATTAATGAATTTTATTCTAATTTTTATTGAATATTTCATATTTGTAAATTGTAAATGTTCTAGTTTCTAAAGATTTTTGGATCTATATGTCTATATTTTTAAATATTAATATATTTTAAAATATATATATATATATATATATATATGTATATAAAACGTGTCCTACGTGTCCTGATTCCGGGGGTCACGGTGTCCGTGTCGGACTCTCGTATTTTCGTGTCCTGCGTGTAACATGTCCCCGTGTCAGGTGACTTAGCTTGTCCCTAGTGGATTTGGACGTTCTGATTTCATTTATGCACTCAGATCAGACATTTGGGCAAAGGAAGAGAAATATATGGGCAGATTATATCATTTTCGGGCTATATCAGCATTTTAATTGAAAAATTAAAAGTGACCATGGTTTAATAATGTTGATCAAAGGGTGAAATGTGGGTTGAAAGTGACTTTAGAGATTGTTGTTATACATTAGAGGTACATTGGACATTACTTTCCATACTTTGGGTCCCACTTCATGTATTAGGCTCTCTTGGGCAAATCGACCCATGGGAAGAGGGCGCACTTGGTGGGGCAGCCACTAGATATCTTAACATTGCTATTGTTTTGAGATAATGTACTATGTCCTAGGGGGATAAAGCAACCCCTAGACACCCCCTAGGCACACATTACTGCTTGTACTTTCATATTTGGTGATTACACATTGTACTTGGGCGCCCTAGGGGAAAATCACCCCCCCTCTTTGGCATATATCTCAGCTGAGTTTAAACTCAGCCATCGGATCAGATTTACATATCATGATCTCAGCCCTTCATTTGAAGAGGCTAGGGATTGTGCTTCTCCTATTTTCTATTTAAAGAAGAGAGCAGCTCATTTGTAGGGACTCTTGGCTTTTGGATTGCATAATAGAGAGAAATTTGCAGCTCTAAAAACTTGTGTTCTTTCAAGGTGAATGACTGAAATATTGATTGCATGTTGTTTATCCCTTGCACTAGAGGATCTTTTGTGTTATTTCTAGCATTTTCGTGGTGAAGTTTATTTGTATACAGTGGCAGCTAGTGGAGGAGGGCACACTTGTGGGAGGACCCCCATCTTTTTCTCTTTCACTCGGTTGAAAATCAGGGAGTTATTTTGTATCTTAATATCATTATTTTCTCCATGAATTTCATGTATGGGATTGTTCTCTTCTCTTAAAATCAAATTAACTTTCAATCGTTTGCTTGGCGGGAAGAGGACGCATTTCTTCACTTAGGGAAAATTTGTTTGGAGTGGCACTTCACCAAAATCTTCTCCGTTGATCTCTGTGTGAACAAATTGTCATTTTTCAGGCATATCTCTGGGATCCAATTAAGTATTTAACTCATCTCTCTCATTGTCATTTCCATTCCACTAGTCAGCTAAAACAATTAACTTAATTAAACCACCATAAAATTTCGGCAAGTTATTTACTAGGAGTTTTAAAATTCTAGCATTTGGGTATTTTTAGGCATGTGTTAAAAACCTTAGAAGCAGATTATCAATTTATTTTGACTCCAATTACCCTCTAGGATATGGCACTGATCAGTTAGCTAATGCACCCCCTTGTTGGTGACCGAGGGCTTCTCGTAGGTGACTTGTTTTGCTTGTGTTTTTCATCATTTCACTTACCTATCATCCAAGCAACAAATTTTGGAGTGTTAGAGCAGCTATTACTTGCCAATTTGAATCCTACCTTGGGCATCCCTATTCATCTAAGCCAACCCCCTAGGGTGGCATTTTATCCATCCACCTCTAGCACTTATTTCCACCTAGATCTGTCACTAATCTCATAGTTACTGAGAATTGTAAATCTGTTTTTTTTAACTATTATATCCATCGTATTCAAATTGAATTTCCCAAGTTAATACTCAGTAGCTCACTTTATGGTCTAGGGTCAAATCACCAAGATATCTTAGTTTTGCTTTGTCCCTGCTATCTTTATTGGTGTCTTGGTCTTGTTTTGATCAGTCTTTCCTTAGTGAAAGACCAAGGGTCTCCCCCTTAGCCTTCTCATACCATTGGATTAAAGTGACAAGAACTCTATCCGGTGCGACAACTACTTTGTCTGTGGTGGGTAGGGTACTTGAAGTGTCACAAATTTAGTTGCCCTTGCCCTCTACCATCCTGGATAAGATAGCCTTTCATGGCAACTACAATCTGTGTGATAACATTACCAAAGTGTTAAATGCATTGAGATGGTCTATCATGGAGTTGCAGTCATTCATCCTAAGATGATATGGCATCTTTCGAAGGAATAATTTGTTTACCAAGGACTTGACTAATCCCAAGCCTTTAACTTATCCCATAACTCCCTAGCGTTGGCTGCTCCTGGAACATTCAACAGCATTGAATCTGAAAGGCACAACCATATAGTACTCTTTGCCTTCCTATCCAAATTTTCCCAATCTTCTTTTCCCATACCCTTTGGTTTATTTTCATACACAACAACCCATTAATCTCTGTCCACGAGAAAATGTTCCATAAATCGAAACTCTGGTCATTAAATTTCTCTATCTCTATTATAAATCTCCAAAAACAAACAATATAATATTAAAGACTGCCTAATGAATGTTTTGGGATATTTGACATTGTTAATAAGACTCTACTATAACTTCCAATTTCAAGAGAGAAATCTCTAAATTATGGGGCTAGTCAATCGTTGAATTGTGGTTATAGTTTAGATGGGTGTCATGTAAATGACCCAAGTTCAAACCGCCACGAAAACATAGAGTCAAGTTGAAACCCAGGCGGACACAGATCCATGGATTATAAAGAGTTTAACCAGAATCATATGAAACATTAACTCAATAAAAATATAATACTCTACTATAACAAACAAAATGAAGGATATTATTATTGTCATAAGAGACTTACGGCCTCTGCAGTGTCCACTATGTTGATTCCTTGGTCGAATGCATAGCTGAGCTGTTCATGAGCTTCCTTCTCGGTGTTTTGATTGCCCCATGTCATCTGCAATTCATGCATAAATTCTATGTTAAACTCATTGTTCTTCTTCACCACAAGGCACAACTTTGAAAATGAAAAAAAAAAAAAAAAACCAACAAAGTTAGCCAATTACTGATCCAAGTGTGATTTCGCTGATGAGTAAGTCGGAGTCTCCAAGCTTTTTATACTGGAGGGTGGTTTCGGGTTGTTTAGAAGATATGACAGCTGCTCTGGGAGGCTCCATTATTGGCCTCCTCCTGCTGCTTCGTTTCTGTACAATTGCAGCAGGAGGTGGAACGAATTTGAGGTAGTTATTATTGTTACCGCTACCATGCCCATTGCTAAGAGCAGGAGTGATGCCAATGCTGCTTGAATTACAAAGGGCGTTGGAGGAGATGAATGAGGTAGCACCATCCATTGTTTAATTCAAAACTATATTATCGCTGTTTGTATTGTGTCTGCCAATGTGGTACTACAGAAACACAGATTGTGGGTTGTTGGGAAAACTCAGTCCAATTTGTAAGCCTCTCTTTTCTCATCCCCTCCACTGTTTATTGCCCATATTTATCTTCAAGCTATGAATTAAACCATGAAACAACAAACTTCATTAGTTATCTTATGGGCTTTAAACCAATTTCATAATTCAAATTAACTTCCCTTTTTCCTCAAAATTTTATTCACTTTTGTGTTAAAAATTATATCAAAATATGGAACCAAACGAAGTTCTAAAATTTATAACGAAATATGGAACCATACAAAGTTCTAACTTTAGTAACCTCTCATTCATTTGCATTTGATAATTTGCTCCGCTGGACTAAAATGAAAGTTTATAAAATATAATGATATAATGATATCACTTTATAAAGGATATAATGATGTTTATAAAATATGAAGTGTGTAAAAAAACTTAATTAGTTGTGTAATATATAAAATTGAGTTAACATAATAATATTTTTTATCAATTATAAATTATTAATATTATCATTAAATTTAATGTCTAAGTTTGTGAGTTAATTTTAATTTATAATAATTACATGATATTGTAATTGATTTTATTATAATAATATTTTTATATTGAAATTTAGTTTGATTTTTTTATTATTTTATTTTTAATAAAAAATTAAATATTATTTATAAACAATCTTACTTTTTCATCTTTTAATTGTGTTCTCTTTACATTATAAAGGAACTACCAACATGAAGTAGGACTATTATAACTTAACAATTTAGGGATTGATTGAATCGAAAGGATTATCTTTACATTATAAAGGAACTAGAGCAATAAAGACTGTAAATTCAAAAAGTGAGGTTGTTAGAAAAAAGAAAATTATTTATAGGCTTAAGAAGCAAAATGATGTAAAAAGAGGCTAAGTTTGGATTGTTAATGATATTTAAGATGTGTTTTGATGGTTTAAGATTGCTGATGTGATTTTAATGTGTTGTTATATTTAATTAAAACTAAATAACATTATAAGGGAATAAAGGACAAAGTTCATTCATTTCAGTGTTGTAGATGCTTAATATATAACTTATATTGGATTGAGATTGAAAGTAATTTTTTTCTTTTTCACATACCCATCTCAAACAAATAAGATAAAGAGAACAAATCATATGTCGAATCATATTTCCTTTTGATAAGAGTAAGAGATAAAAAAATGCAAGAGCACTTTGAAAGATTTATTAATATTCTCTCAATAGGGTGTTAATGTCCCATGTCTCTTTAAAAAAGTAAAGAATAATTTGAAAAAGCATGTGGAAAATGGCTAGCAATATATCAATAAATAAATTAGAGGAAAATGGTTCATGCTTATTGGAAAAAACAAGTATTTTATTTTTTAATAATACAAATATTCAAACAAAAATAAACCCTAACAATGTAGGAAACTATAAGATGTAAAAGCATTTAAGATAAATAGGAGTGAGAAACCATGATGTCCTTAGTCAAAAGGATAGAATCCTATCTTGATAAAAAAAATTATCCTTGTTGGGTGATTGAAAAGAAACTTCCACCAAGGATCGTGTAACTCCAAGATAAGATGGAACCTAATGAAGGTTGAAAGAATAAAATATCAAGACGATATCAAAGAGAAAATAAGATTGTAAAGAGAGGAGATCAATTATACAAGTGACCCTAAAGTTGAAACAAGGTGAGGGCTCCAAGGGATATGAAGTGTGGGAGAGGGAGGCCTCTCCTATAAATCCACAACTAAATCTTTGCTTCCTAATGAAGCTAGAGAATGTCAAAAACATATCAAAGATTTGCTTTAGGCCACAAACTTCTCAATAAAATTGTAAAAGAAAGTGTGGTAACCTCCTCAAAGGTGTTTGAGGATGGAGATCAGGGAGAAAGAATTGCCAAAGAGAGAGAGAACAATCCATGATCAAATAGAAGTATAATAACGGTGTAAAGAGAGAAGAGAAGTGAACCAAATAAGTCATCTAGATGTCATTTTTATAGATATAATTATTGATGAGGGGTTATAATGGTCATCTACATAGATAAAAAGTATATTCTATAGTGTTATACCACAATGTTTAGAGGTGGTATACTATTGTGGAGGAGAAGAAAATAGCTTGTGTTTCATTGTTCCACAAAACCAAAGCAATATTGCCTAAGAATTTATCAATAAGAAGGAGAAACCAATGGTAGTGGAGGTATGAAAAAAGCCTACTTTTTGAGGTTAAAAGGAGGGAAAACTCAAGTAATCAATAAAATTATGAGTTAGTTTAGGGTGGAAAAGGGAAACAAACTTAAGCACGAGGAATCTTTAACCATAAAGTCACAAAGATGGGCCATATCTAGGTAAAATAGCTTTTCAAGGATGCTCGAAGGTAGTTAGGGGCTTTGAGAAGGGTGCACATGAGGTTAAATCATATTATTACTAATTAAGAGAGGTTTAATTATGGAAAATTAAGGGTTGCTCACCTCTAATTCAACATCTAATCAAGAGGGGCAAAAGAAAATACTCAAGTATTCAAAAATCATGTGGTTGGACCAAGGGTGGATGGTTAGGAGGAGGAACCTATCAATTTTGTTTCAACTTGTAGGAATCCTTTGTGTCATCCTAGATTAAGCAGCATGCAAAAAGTGTCTAAGGAAAATTCATGTGCTACATTTTACCCTCATAGTAAGAACAATGACGTAAAGAATGAAGGAAAAAATGAAAATTACTAGGTGGTATAAGTTAATCATGCAAGCAAAGAAAACAAGTAGGACAAAGAAAAGGAAAAAGTTAATCGCAAAAGGCAAAGGTCAAATGCAAGCAACAACTGAAAATAAAAACAAGGGATAAAAGTTACAACAATCAAGGATAAAATGAAGGAATTGGAGGAGTATGTGTGTGAAATATTACCCTTAGCCAAAGCAATGTATCAAGGACCAGCTATTACAATGGTAAAACGCTACTGAGAAAAAAACAAGCCAACCAAGAAAGCAAGGGAACCTCATATTTAGAGATCTTACATAAGACTACATGAAGGCCAAGCACAACAAATAGAGAAATCATGCATGCAAGCATTCAACTAGAAGACATGAATCTATTGAGAATAAAGTTATGGCCAATCACACCATTTTACAAGTAGAGCAAAGTAATTATTCAACACAAGCATCCAAAGGGGAGCAGTCTAGGTCAAGGAATAAAAAATGGACAATAAAGAAATAAAAAAGAATCAAGCATTAGCAAGTAAACCAAATAAGCAATCAAACTTGTCTAGCACTCAATCGATGTAAGCAATTTGATTAATTTGTATTTGCATCTACATAGCAAAAAAAACAAAAGTAAATAAGGGTGAGAAGCCCTACTAACACTTACATGTTGTTGATAAGTTGTTGCACAATGCTAAGCTAAATGAAGGTGAGGATGGCCAAGAACTATCCTCATGATATTGAAACTTACACATCTATAACATTTTTTCAAAGATAACTTAGAAAAGTGCAATAGCCATGAACTTCATATTTTTAGGAATGTTTCAAATTGTAATATGGGGAATCGGTCAATAAGGTGAAAATAAAATACCGCAAAAATGGGGATGTCAAGGCTATGAGAAACCCAAAAACTAATGAAAGTATAAATTGCAAAGAAGAAGTCCAAAAAAGGTGACATGGAAACCTCCTATTTGTAAGGTGTCAGTTAGGACTACAATTGTAGAGTTTATTTGTATTACGAATAGCTTACAAAATAAAATAATGAACATTAATAATTATATGACTAGTGGGATAAAGACTAAGCAAGTGTTGAGGGGATAGGTTTCCTATGTTTTTTCCATATGTATGAATGACTTGTGTATGGACATGTCACATTGCATAATACATAAATCCATCTTGAAATCAAATAGACATTTTAGTCCAAATCCTTACCTTCATTAAAAAGCAATGTAAATTAATGGTTGAAGTAACTCCATGAAAAAGATTGACTAGAAGAGTCTCATTATTGGGTAGATATATTTTAGGCCTACAATAAAAAAAATTAGTTTCCCAATAATATAGTTTACTGTGGTAGGTTAAAGAGGGACTAACATAGAAGGAAAAGTGATATGGAACACATGAGGACCCCTCTCCAAGAGTGTGCCTCTCTAGATCATAAAAATTTGGGGATAAATAAATGAATGCATGATTAGCTTGGAGCTATGTGTAAGTTGTTTCTTAGTTATTGCAGGTTGTTTTTTAGTTAGTTAAAGTTGACTCCATCAAATAAACTAAAATGGATCTTTTATAAATACATATAAAGCTATTGTTAGATGAATAAAGGATAAGCAATATGTATTGGCTCCTACTTTTCTATGTGAATGTGTTGTCTTCACTTTTGAATGGTGATCGATATCATTTGGCATCAAAGCATGTAATTCAAGCCTTTCTTCTCCACTTACGAGTTGGATTATTTAGAGAACGAAATGAAGGCAATAGTATAAAAATGGAAACGCACACAAATATTTTGCAGATTGCACAATAGTACATTAAAACCTAAATTCTATTAATTAATGGAATGAAAAAACGTTGTAAATTGCAAGCAATGCATATTAGCTCAAACAGTGGTAGCTTATCTCTGAAGGGAGATGTGTCGGCTATGTTCATTCACAAGAGTTGATTGCAAAGAGACCAAAAAGGGCCTTTTTATCATAATCATAGAGGCAAAAACCCTAAACATCGAAAAAACAAACCCTAGGAGTTGAAGTGTCAAAAAGGATTTGTGGGCCCCGAGGTGGCCAACTAACTTCCTGAGGGCACAATTTTTGCATGTGATCTTCATTTAGGGTGCATGATGGCTCGTCGAAAAGAACTAACTAAAAACCAAAAAATTTAGTTGGGGCCATGGAATTTGATGACAACCCATGGCCCTGTGAATGGCCAAAAAACACCATTTAGGGCCTCAAAACGACCCCAAAAGTTTGGGACCTGAAAATCATAGAAAATTTCCAAGAATATGGAGAATCATTGTAACTTAGTGGAATGAGTGGGTGGCCACTAATATCCACCTAGATTAGTCCTCCCCTCTTAGGGATAAATGGTCCCCATTGTGTCAAGTTCCTCCATCATATGGGGAAACTTTTGTTGAATCTAACTCCGAGTGAGCCACTTTCTTGAATGGAGAAGATGCCTCACTTTGACGACCCAGTAAAGTTGGATGTTCTTATGGTGAGTTTTATTCATCTCAGTGGTCGTGATCTGGTCGATTATTGCCTACTTAATGCAGTTAGGACTGATTTTTATAGGGGCAACGTGTTGAACTACCTCTAAGGTCTCCAAGAGAGGTGGAAAACATGGTCGAAGCAACTCCACATTAAATACAAGGTGCGATTCAAGGAAAGGGGGGATACTCAATTGAAAATCATTCTCATCCATAGCCTTGGTGATGGTGTAAGCCTCTGTATTGAAGTGGTCAGAGTTTCCCAAGGGGTCCTATGAGGCGCTCTTTCTACAATTGCAACCATACCTTATTTCCTACTTAGAACTTGTGTGGAACTCAATGTTAATCGCGAAGTTTCGTATACTTATCATTGGATTTCTACAAAACATCATGAACTTGTTGTTGGATTTCATGGATCCATTCGACAAATTTGGTTTCCTAATTAGCCTCAATTTGAGCATGGGAGGATTCATCTTATGTAGGAGCAATGGGTGGCACTACGTCAATTGGCGCTAATGGCTGGAACCCCAAGCACACTTGAAAGGGGCTATGGATAATAGATACATGAAGGGATATGTTGTAGCTATGATTAACATAAGGAAGGCTCTGATCCCAAGTGCGTGGATGTTTGGAATTGTACATTCTTATGATATGCACAATCATCTTGTTGACCACCTCTATCTATCCATCGGTTTGGGGTTGGAAGGCAGTTGATTTGGCCAGCTTGGCGTCCATCATTGACCATAGGTTGGACCAAAAAGTACTCATAAATATCATGTCTTGATCCTAAATAATGGTCCTTGGGAGGCCAAAGTGAACCCACACGCTTGAAGAAGAGCTCAGTAGTGGCCTATGTTGTGATGCTCTACTTGCAGGGAGTTAAAATTGTCATCTTAGAGGATTAGTCAACAACCACAAATACACATTCGTTTCCATGCTTGGTTGAATGCAATCCAAACATGTAGTCCATGTAGATAGATTCCCAAGGTCTATCTAGGGTAGGAAATGGAGTGTACAACCCTTGCTTCTTGACGGTAGGTTTGGTAATCACATAGGCAGTGCACGATCTGATATACCTGCCAACATCTTGTTGGAGCTTTGTCCAATAGAAGTACTTTTGCAATATTTCCATTGTCTTCTCTACATCGAAGTGCCCTGCCACTTTACTGTAATGTGCCTCCGAACCTCCCAGGTCATATTCTCTTATTCTTCTAAGGGGACACAGAGGTGGTCAAGATGGAAAAAAATTATATCCTAGATATGAAGGTTTGAGACCGATCTTCCTATGCGCAGTGTCTACCAGGTAACAACAAATTCAAGGTCATTGTTGTATAAATGGGGCCACCTGGAGGTCTCTTGTCCAAAATATTTCAGTACGGTAGTCAATACAATAACTGAAGGGCGATCGAGGCAGACGACAACTCGATTTGTGTTTCCCTTCTTGTACTTGATGTTTAAATGGAACTGTTGTAGGTATGTGGAACACTTCTTATGGAGGCCATTCTATAACTTTCCACGTGTCTACTTGAATTGTAGATTATTTTGATTAGTGTGGATTATCGTCTCCTTCGCTAAGATGTAATGTTTTCATTAGTGACAAGATTGCACAATGGAGTACATCTCCTCGTCATAGGTAGGATAACAACGAACAGAATCAGAGAGTGTCTCACTATGATATGCCACTAGATGTTTATGTTGAGTGAGGATTGTACCGAGAGTATAGTTAGATTTATTTGTCTCGGTCTCAAAAGGTCGTTGCAGGTCTAGCAGAGTGAGGAGTAGAGATGAGAAGAGACGTTGTTTCAGATCCTTGAATGCTTTCTATTGTGACACATCCCAAGTGAAATTGGCTTTGTATCCACCTTTAGTCACTTGGCTCAAGTTCCAAGCAATATGAAAGAACCCCAAAGGAAACCTTTGATAAAGTTTCGTGAGGCCCAAGAAGCTACAGAGCTCTATTAGAGTTGTCGGGGATGGCCAGTCATGAATGACTTGGATCTTGGTTGTTCCCACATGCACCCAATGTCCATCCATGATGTATCCTAGATACTAAATTCTCTCCATGGCGAATGACCATTTCTCCAAATTTGTGTATAATTTGTGTTGTCAAGGGATGCTCAGGACCTGCTGAATGTGTTGCAAATGTTCCACCCAAATTCTGTTGAAGATGAGGATGTCATCTAGATATACGACCACAAAGGATTTTGGTAGCAAGGGTAGCATCCATCTTGTGATCATTTTACCATCTATCCATCTATGTATTATTAGTTTTCAAACCTCCATCTCCTACTTGAGGCATTTGATCCTAGATTAATTAGGGAAATTGGGCATGTGAACGACCACAAGATATCATCCATCATCCTCATGAGTGTTGTTGGAGCATTAGTCAAGCCAAAAGGCATGACCAACCACTCAAAAAGGCCCTCTTTATATTTGAATGTGTTCTTACATACATTAGCTTGCTCGATCGAGACCCAGTGATATCTTGATTTCAAATCGGTCTTCCTGAAGAACTTAGCACCCTTAAGTTAATCAAGAAGATCATCAGTCTAAGGGATTAGGTATCGATTCTTAACAATGATCTTGTTCAAGGCTCTATAATCAATGCAAAGTCACCATGTCCCTTCCTTTGTTTGGACCAACACAATTGGGCTCCTGCAAGGTGAGGATCTTGGATAGATGTGGCCCTTTTGGATGAGCTCTTGAATCTGAATTCATTCTTCAAAAGAGATCATTTGTATATTGGATCATTAGGTAAGGGAAATACTAGGTATAGAATCAATTAGGTGTTGTATTTGGTAGTGCAAAGGAATCCCTTGAGGTGAGGAAAATATATCTTTATTCTTCTACAATCTTGTCCACCTGCTTCTATTGTGTAGAGAGACATTGTGTCAAGGCTATGGTGGTTGCATTAACCTTCTATCCACCTTCTGATCAAACCATGAAGAAAACAATTTTTTCAATCTAAGAGATTATCTTTCAACACTACTTTTCCAAGATCAAGGAAATTGTAGTACTCAGAACTACCTCAGGTACCCTGTAGATTTGGCCTCTCAAGGTAACAATGACACTACGGTGAATGGAGTCATAAAAAACATGGTGTTTCCACACATAGGGTTTTCCTAAAATAACATCACAAACTTCAAGTGGGGAAACATCAGACAATACCTCATATTTGAAGGGCTTGATGTCGTAGGATAGATATGATTGTTGGTTGATGTGGATGTCTCACTCTTAGCTCAACCAACCAATGGTGTATGGTTAGGGGTGAGGAATTGTTGACAACTTCAATCTCTAGATGACCTCGACCATGATCAGGTTCTTTTGGCTACCATTGTCAACAATGAAATGTAGTGGAGTCCCCTTCACCCACATCTATGAGTGAAAGACTCGCTTCGCTTCCTATAGATCCTCTACCTCTCCTGGTTGGGTCTTTGTACTTGCAATGGTGGAACTAGGTTCCATGTCAATGATAAGCTTGCCTTCATCTTTCTCTAAATTATAGTTTGATCCAGAGTTTGGATCTGAGAATTTCATCTCAGCCAACAATGATTGTTTGAGAGACATCTATCGGTGTTGTGTCAGGGGATCTTGTGGAAATACCACTTTCGGGTGTCCTTCGATTTACCACTACCCTTATTTACATGCAGTTTGGATTGGTTGTCGTGAGTTTGGATATCCTTGATATGTCCTTTGTTCTATGAGTTAGGGCCACTCTTACCAAATTTTTGTTGCAACTGATTTTCAAGCCCAAACTCCCCCTTATTCTTCTACTTAATTTTTTTCTTAATTTTGATAGCATATCGATAAGCGGATCCTAGTGAGGAGATGTCTAGGAAATCCATATCTATTTGGATGTACCTGTTATCACACAACTTGTAGTTTCCCCTAGTGGTATCCCATCCAGGACGGTAGAGGAGATGGACAACTAAAGAGGTGACCTAAGAGATGCCACGGTTCCCAATGCAAGGTGGGAGTCACGTCAACCGAGGCACTCTTCACTTTAGATCTAGATGAATCAAGACCTAGGGGAAGACCCTATAACCAATCAAAGATGATTGGACCCAAACAAAGGTTCCTAGGGATGAGTAAATGGTAAGTTACGGAAACCAATGCAAGGTAAAGTGGACCTAGAAATTAAAGTATGGTTGAAGGTGGTTTGAGAGATGATTAGTGTTTCAACCAATGTATGATTTAGGCCACATGATTAGTTAAAATGATAAGATATAGTACCATGTGTTACATAAGTGGGTCCTACTTTCTTGGGATATGTGAAATGGCTTAATGTGGACCCACAAGGTGAAATTTAGGGATGCAATTGGCACTAGAGGATATGTAATGAGTAGATCTATGGATCTAAGTTGAAATTAGGAGTACCCATGTACCGGATCTAAGGTTTGACACAATTCCCAAGGAGTGCGACTTGCTTAAGGAGGATTAGTGCCTTGTTGGATGGGTTAATGGAGTCAAAAGATATGTCAAAGTGTAGATCGGGACACCTAGAGATCAAGACAAGTGGACTAATTGAGGTAAAGTGGTTGGATCTTGCTAGATCTAGGATTTCATGAAATGACCCAAGTGGACCACAATCCCTTAAAACAGGGAATGCTACCCCCAAGGCAGATCGTCATAAAATGATACTCTAGATATAGGTTTCAAGGTATGCCCGTTCCAAATCTACTGAAATCTCAACTACCCACGTCCTCAAAGTGGGCAAACTCAGTCACCCAAGGAAGTGCGACCTTGCTCAAGGAGGGCTAAAAGGTGGATAAGGTGTGTCAAATCAAATCCAATGGCCACCAAATTGTAGATCCAAGTAGCTTAGGCACTGATCTATATGGATCTAGAAAATCAAGTCAATCCAAGGGTTAGATCTTACTAGATCTGAGTTTTAAGGTGCCAAGTAGTTCAAAAGGGGTTTTAATCCCTTAAAATGTGGAATGATGCCCACAAGGTAGAAATCACCAAAGTAAAAGTCTAGGGGTAAGTTATCAAGTGTGTATATTGCAAATCAAGTGGGATCTCACCTACCCATATGCTAGATCTAACCAAACAAGCCTCTCCAAGGAAGTGCGATTTGGTTCAAGAGGGCTTTATTGCCTTGAAAAGTGTGTCAATTTTAACCCAATCACCACCAAACTATAGATCCAACTAGGGGTGGATGCCATAAAGATGGGTTTTTAATATCTCTTCAAAAGCAAGGCTAGATCTAAGTAGATCTACGAAAAACCAAAATGAGGGTTTTGATTAATTAGGGTTTTTATGATCTAGAAATTATGGATGACTCAAAGAAGAAGAAGATCATACCTTTGGAGCATACCAGGATGAATAGATGAATGCTAGTTAAGACGAGGATTACTTTTTCCAAAGATCAAATGGAGAATTTTTGAAGCCCTCTTGCCAAATCGATTTTTCCAAGCCACATATGTGTCCCTCTAACCTGTCAAAACCAAGGAGCAAAGCATCAATCAGTTTAACATGTTGAAGGTAGATACAAGCAAGAAAGAGATAAGCAAAGAATAGTTGGTGCAAAGACAAAACCACTCCCTGTTTAACCCAAAACGTCCTCCTCCAAGCATGAAGGGCAAGCCTCCCCACCAATTCGCACTTATTGAAGAAGTCTTCTCCACCTGTAAAAAGATATGGCAAATATGCAAGATAGCTACAATAGATCCTCCAGTGCAATGGATAAAAGCATTTACAATCAAAACAACCAACATCCACTCCAACCCAAGCATGTACTCCAAGAGATAGAAATTTTATTCCAAGAGCCAAGAGCCAAAAATCTCTAGATGATTTTACAATGAGAGGCTCCCTCCTTAAATAGGATGGGGAGAGAGAATAATCCTAACCACTTTTTACATGAGTGGCTAAGATTAAAAGATCAAAAGATCTAATTAATGGTTGAGATGAGCTCAACAATAAAATACATGGATCAACCATAAAATATAACAATAAGTGGACAAAATCGCCCTAGGAGAGGGGATCCCACCAAATCATGATGACAAAATATAAAAATAAGCTTATGGTGGGTCCAAGGGGTAATTTTAGCCACCATTGGTCAATCCCCATAGCACAATAATAATAAAATAGTCATCAATATACCAAATCGTGCCTCTATGGACAAATCGTAGGCCTCAAAAGACCTCAGAAATCATCAGAAAGTGCCATAAGTGATGGATGTGGACCCCGATGAAGCTGAAACTGCTGGAGAAGGTGCGGAAGACATCCCACTCATCATCACTGATCATCCCAAAACTTTTCCTCAATACCCCAAATCGAATTCCTCTGTAGCCATTTCTACCGATCCAAAACTGCCTCGGGAAGCGTGTACCTACCCCAAACTACCTCCTGGAGTGCCTGCGTTGTCAAGGTGAGGGTACCAGTGTGTCCGGGAGGGGGGTAATATGGTAGAAACAAGTGACTGGACCACCCCCTCCATCATCAGCGCCCTAGGTGAACCAAATAAATATCATCTCTGCTCTGACAGGGTCTCCGACAGACCAAAACTGCACTAGGACAGCCTACTGAGGCTAAATCATCACTGTAACTGCCCGGAACTGAAAATAGACTGTCTCATTGGACTCAGAAGGTCCAAAAATATCCAAGATGTGTACTCATACACCATATAGCTCTCTACGTGATCATACAATATATCCAATATACCGGAACAGGTGAAATAATAATAATCTGTAAATGATCAAATAATGCTGAAAACCATAGATCATCATCATAAACCTGTATCTGATGCATAGAATCATCATGTACATGTACATAGACCATATATCATCTACCTGTGTCATCATAAGGTCCAATAATCTCATGTCCTGTGATTGACCTTGGTCAAACTAGGTTTGACCAGGTCAATATTGACCAAATATAACTCAGACTGCCATCTGAAGCTGCTGCAAAGTGTCAAAGGTTAATGCATGCTCTACAACTCATTCAAATAGCAATTATAACACAAAGTAATCATTACTGGCGATCTAAATCCAAAATATAGTGTCATTAATTATTTATGTGACTCAGACTAGACTTTCAGGACCATACTCACTTCATAGTTGTGATCAATTTGCTAGTGAAGGGTGAAGGCTAGAATAAAATGGCTAGGCTAAAAGGGTGACTGACTGACTTAACATTGTGACACTTTGGATATGGGAAAGGGAATACACACCATAGTATATATTGAATGAGCAACAACACAGGGAATGGCGATGTCTCACAAATGGATAAGTTGTTTAGAGAGTGCTTATTCAACTTAGGCATCATGTCTACATCAAGTTGATCCAGGTTCATTAGGATCATTCAATTTCATTTCATGGCCTTTTTGGCCTACATAACCCTTCGGATCTCAGGTGCGCTAATAAGCACAACCAGTTGTAGCTTGCATCCAGGGCATGTTTTTTATACATACATAAGGTCAGCAATTGTTTAGATATAGCTTTTAAGAATCATTGCTTTTTGGACCTTTCTTATACTCTTCGAGGAGTATTTTTTTAGCAGTTCATCGCTCTTGCCCTTTTTAGTTTCCATGGACGGTTTATAAGTTTCCATAAGTAGTGCATGAGCTTTCAGTTTTAGCCAACAACATCTCAAGTGACTAGGGGGAGTTCGAGCCAATGCCAAACATCGGGACAACCGACCAGAATGATTTAGGCCTACAATCCAACTCACCAAAGGTAAGTTTTGTCACCAACTCAGAGCCGAGACACAATAAACAAGGAAGATCATCCAATACAGAGGCTACAGTGGGGAAAATATCCTCTATGCCACTAGTCAAGTAGTAAGTCAGGGTGATAAACTAAAAGGTAGGTAATGGATGGATGAAGAAAATGAATAATGGAGCCAACACTAGCAAGCCAAGGTATGGTGGAATGATCACCTCTATTCTCCCTAGGGAGGGTAAAACCAATGAGTATGAGTAGTGAATTTCTAAGTCTGAGTAAGGACAGTAGAATATATATAATAAGATCAACCAGGTCCACATATCTATATGATCGCCAGATCATGACATTGAGTGCTAAGACATGCCATAAGAATGAATATAAAAGCAATATAACCATAACACCATGATATACCTGCTGAGTCATATACCTGAATGCTCATCCTCTGAACCATCATCTGTCCTCTGAAACTACTACTATAACTCTGGGCACTACTGACTACTCTGCATAAATGGTATAATGGCTACATCGGTCATCTCTCTAAGTGTCCTGAGACTCAGTCATGGCATGGGGAATACATGCGTTGTCCACAATTTGATAGTGATCCATAGATATATGCTCATCTCATCATCTCAATGTAAAGGAACCGGCTGAAGAGTGCTCTGGAATCTGAAAAATAATGTGTGGTAGCCCGGCTACTATATATGTGATAAAAGTACCTATTTGGGCCACTATGATACTTTAGGACCTAGTGTCATTCAAAGTATCTAATACCCATCTTTGAGCTCAAGGTATGGAATATATTGGTAAACTCTAACACCGTCTGGTCTCTCCCGATGCAAAGTTGTCCATATTGTGCACTGGTCATTATGGTTTTTGATGGGGTAGAACTCCTCCTTGAGGGCTCTACAAAAGCTTCCCAAGTGGGTTTCGTCCCATATGTTGTATACTCATCTCTGGCATTCCTCTCCCAGTAACCGTCCCACCAATATTTGACATGGGGGGGGACTTAAGGAGTGCGAAGGTTATCTTTTCGGTGTCAAATTTTTTTTGAACAAAGTAGTAACCCTCTAAAATATATAACCATTTCTCCAAAGCATATGCATACATTAGGCCTTCAAATAAATTAATGTCAAAGTTAACTTGTACCTTGAAGGGTGTTGCACCTCTGAAATGGTTGTTGGTTGAAGGTGTCTCCATCGTCATTAGTAGTCGGCAAAGGATATGTGAAAAATTATCCATCATCTTGGTCCTCTATTACGCAAGGGATTCCTCGAGCAACAACTTAATAGGATCTCATGCTCTGTCATCTCTCTTTTATTTTCCTACCATGTAAGGATACTTGGGTCTATGAGAGTGGTTGTCTCCAAGCTCAATTAATTTGAGACCCAACTTTCAATTCCTGGATCTCATTGGGAACATGCACCGAGAAACAACAAGAGCATATTGCTCCAGTACCACTGAAATGGATTATTTAATAGAGAATGAAATGATGGTAGTAGTATAAAAATAGAAACACACACATATTTTGCAGATCCCACAATAATACAGTAAAACCCAAATTCTATTAATGAATGGAATAGAAAAACATTGTAAACTAAAAGCAATACAAACTAGCTCAGATGGTGGTAGCTTATCTCTAAAGAGAGATGTGTCGACTATGCTCATTTGTAAGAGATGATTACAAAGATACCAAAATAGGCCTTTTTATCATAATCATAGAGGCAAAATCCTTAAACATCCAAAAAACTAACCTTGGGAGATGAAGCACCAAAAGGATTTGCGGGCCCCGGTGTGACTAGATAAATTCTCAAGGGCATAGATTTTGCATATCATCTCGGTTTAGGGTGCACGATGGACCATTAGAAAAAAAATATCAGAGAAGTACAACTTTTGGCCATGACTGGGGAATTCCATGGCAACCAGAGACCCTTGAATGGCCAAAAGAAAATTAGGGCCTCAAAACGGTCTCTGAAGTTTAGGACTCAAAAATCATATAAATTTTCAATAAGATGGAGAATCATTGTAACTCAATGAAATAGGTGGGTGGTCGTCAATATCCACTTGGATCAAATTATCTTGTTCTATTTGGATCCACAACCACCCAAATTCTATCACAGTGTTCGTTTATGTTTGAGGTATACACCTCCACCCCAATGACTCTTGGTAGATGTTGTAGTTCTCTTTGTTTATTATGCAACAAATTCCCAAAAACGAGCATAAATAGACAAGACAGAGTAATACACGCCTTAATGATGAAGAAAAGAGATGAATAACAAACCTTTTTCAAGGGGGAAACCTCCTTATACAATGTGCTAAATACACAAGACAAGATTATTCAAATGAAAAGGTCTCCTTGATAGATATAGGAGACAAAGAGGTACAATTACCACTAATGGGAAACTTATCTTTAATGGTGAGCTTGTTGATATCTCTATAATTTGGACACATATGCCATGATCCTTCCTTCTTGTGTACCATTACCATTGGTGCAAAGTAAGAAATTTAGCTAGGCCCAATTTTTCCAGCCTCTAACATTTCTTCAACCATACGCTCAATTTCGCTCTTTTGGCCATAGGGGTATCTGTAAGGTCTAATGTTAGGAGGAACATTTCCCGGAATCAAGTGAAGAGGATGATCACGATATCAAGTAGGTCGAATACCTTTTGGAATATCTTCAAATACCTTGGAATGCTTATCCATGTCCCTTCAGAGATCTAGGGGAATAGGAGGCTTAGATGTTTGAACCTCTAGTGAGCATAATTGTGCAATTACACCCCGATGTTCCTTTTTCAACAATTTTGTCATTCCATTAGACCTTATCACCTTGCTTGGTTTCCCTATGATACCCCTTAACTCAATTTATTTTCCTTCCCAGGAAAATTTCATGGCAAGTTCTTGAAAATTAAAATCCATGGTTCCCAATGATTGTAACCATTGGACCCCTAAGACAACATCGGCACCACCCTTTGTGATAGTAATCATTGGACTATTCAAGACATATCCCCCCATAGTAAGAGTAATCTTATGGCATTTCTTCTTGGAACTCTGATGCTGGATATATAAAGCAATTGAGAACTTTGTCTAATTTACAATTAATGAAACTAGAATCAATCAACACTATTACCTTTTTCTTTTTGATATATCCTTCAAACTTGAGAGTTTGAGGAGTTCTAATTCTAGCCAATGCATGACAATATATGGTGGGAGTAAGCTATTCAAGAGTAATATCTTATATTTCTTCAGCTTGAGATGGTTCATGTCATTTTGCTTCTTCTTCTTCACAATCTATGTAGAATAATTTCTTCTCACCACACTTGTGTCCCTTGCTATACTTGCTATTGCAATTAAAGCATAGAAAATTTTCTTTTCTTTCATTCATTTTTTGAGGTGTCAACCTTGTAGGTTGAGGTGAGTTAGAATAAGGAACATTAATCTCTCTATAGGTATTAGAGTTGGTCTTTCTAGTAGCCATCGCCATATTTTTACTTTCACCTTCCTTGCCACCATGAAAGTCTTCTCTAAGGATGTTGGTTCGAAGAGATGCACCTAGCATGTTGAATGTTATCCTTCAAGATTCCAATAAATATATCCAACAATTTATCATCTAGCATGTCATTCATTCTGAGACTCAAATTTTGAAATTGTTGAATGTGCTCGATTATTGAACCCCTTTGCCTTATATTTATCAATTGGGAAAAGAAGGAATTGCTCTTAGCATCATCATGATATGAGATCTATTCTTAGGTAAAAATGGAACAAGATATAATGGAGTTCTTTTTGTGTTCACAAATCCATTGGTACAACACTAATTGTTGAGGCTCTCAATATAAAGATGCAATAGTTACCTTTGTAGATTTGGCACTTGGTGTATTTCAAAGAATTGCTCCATCTGGATTATCCATGTTATGGGGTCCTGGCCATCAAAATTCCTCATGTCGATCTTGGGGATTTGGATACCCTTTGGGGACCATCTCTGATGACTTCCATTATTAGAATCAAATCCTCTTGAAGTATGATTATTAAGGGATGGTTGCTCAACATGGACACTATCTTTATTTTCCTAAGTACCCTGAGCCACATCCTCACCTTTAGGAAGCTTTTCCTTTGTATTTTGTATGAGCTTAGCAATCCTTTCCATATTTTCCTCCATCTACTTCTCCATTTTTCCCATCCTTTCATATATCATATGTCCCATGCTTTCCTCCATCTTATTCTCCATATTAACTAAAGCAATCATTCTCACAGACCCTTTAATTAGATCTTCCAACTCGGACACTCGAAAAGATAAGTATTCACTTTCACCATAGGTCAAGGATGAATCCTCTATTGGTTTGAGTGGATTCATTTGGCCACTTCCACCACCTTTTGGTTCCATATGGAACAATAAAAATAGATATCTATGATCTTTAGCACACCTTTGAGATCAATCCAAATAGATCCTTCTACTAGAAGTTATTCAAATTTGAAATGGCATACCTTTTTAAAACCTTGTTTTGGAGACTGTTTTGTTGGCCGACCTTCCAGCTAATGGGAATCTAAAATTTTGGCCCCTCTCAGTCTAAAATTTAATGTGGTATCTTGATATTTCCTCTTTCCAATTTCACAGGTTTCATGGAATTATGATGTGCCAAGAGGAAATGGCTGCAACTTTCCTACAATGTGCTAATTTTTTAACTTTTCTAGAGAGAAAACTTGTACGGCTTACCACGTGTCCAATTTTCCACATCTGAATATGAAATTACTACCACATATACTAAATTCCATATTCTTTCATATGAAATAGGTCTCATTAAATTTAGAACTTGCATGCTCCAGATATAACTTTTTCCAAGGACAACTTTTTTAGACTAGTTTTTGGGCTAGTTAGAAACCCTAACTTTTACTGGGTATAAATCTGAATTTGTAATGAGTCAAGATCTAAAACTTGTACCGCATATAGCTCAGTATGTATTCTACTTTATCTCCAAGTTTCCATGTTTGAAACATCATAGAAAAAAAAATTATAGCAAAAATTCCAAGATGACTTGTTTTGGAAGCATCCAAGCTCTAATACCAAATGTTATGCAACAAATTCCCCAAAAGAGCATAAATAGAAAAGAAAGACTAATCCATGCCTTAATAATGAATAGAAAGCCTCTTCGATGGGGAAACCTCCTTATAGAATTTACTAAATACATAAGACAATACAAGATAAAATTATTCAAATAAAAATGTCTCCTTGATATATATAGGAGACAAAGAGGTACAATTACCAGTAATGGACTCAAGTCGACGTCGATAATATAAAAATAATAATATAAAGGGCCCAAATTAGGGGGGAATGGGTCACAATTTAAGGCTTAACATTGTTTCCACGCCCACTTAGAATTTCTCTTTTTCTACATCAATATAGGCTCATTAGAGGTATGCCCTCACACCCTAGACATTGTCTCTTGCATACATGGTTCCCTTGGTTTCTACACCTCACCAAGATATTTCTGGTTTGTACCCATGTTCCCTTTTGAGGCCTCCACCCAAGGCACTCTTTCTACTTTAGGTATGGTTGTTTCTAGTCCCATGCCCACCTAGATCCGGTTGTTATTCAAGCTCATTTAAGCGGAATGCCTCCTCACCATCACTTTTCTTCATACAATGTTGAACCACTTGTTTCCAACATCATCTAGGAGTTGGATATTGACCTAACAAAGGTATTATGCAAACATTCTAGGGATCCCACTTATTGTTTTGAGCTTGATACCTGCATCTATTTACCCAATTATGGAAACCAAATGCAAGGAAAAGTACTTTACTCTTGGATCCATGATCTAACTGCTTGCTTCAAGACTTGTCGTCACATAACTTAACCACAATGTCTACAACTCACCAAACCATAGCTGGAAGGTGTGTCCCAAGCCTGGTGGAAGTCTCAATTTGACTCTTCAGAGTTGCACATTGAACTCAATGAGGACCATTCTAACAATTCCACTTATGGATGAATTACTACTTGCAATGATTTCTTTTATGCCCTTGAATGGAATTTTTACTCTCCTTGATATCTACAAAATTTTATGTGTTAGTGGTTGCAACTTCCCAAAGTTCTATGTTAATCCATCCAACAATATATTGAACTGTTCACCAAATCTTAATCCGACTCTAGATCAGGGAATCTATAGAGGTACTTATTCTCAAATTTAATTATGGTTTCTCAATGGTTTATAGACATGCAGTAGAATTATTTAAAAGCACTACTCTATACTAATCCTTTCTCTATGCCTTAGTTATTGAGTGCAAACTTAAGAAATGCCCTCACTTCTCTACTTCTTGTAACGCTACCGCATGTCACACTTCCCCATTGCCACATCTGTATTTAATTGCTCCTACGGGTTCACCTTCATCTTTCTCGAGTCGTTGATGTCACTACCACAAAATGCAGACCCACTCTACTACAGATTGTCAGGCATTGCAATGCCAAGCCACTTCCAAAGCCTTCTAAGAAATGAACAAGTTTTAACTCTTATGATCGGCCTTTGTTTCTTGATCCTAAAGTAATCCCTCTTACCAACCCTACTTCTCTAGATCCATCGCTACTATTAATTAATAAGGCTCCTTCTCAACACTCTAATTATATTCTATTTACTCATAATTGCCATGTCAAAGATAAATTGGCCACTCTCATCCTTGATAATAGTACTTAAGAGAACCTTGTCTCCCATGAATTTGAAGCTGATATCCAACTTATTACCACAATCCATCCCTCTTCTTATCACCTGGGTCCAAAAAGACAACCTTTTCTTGTCAGTGAATAAATGTTGTGCAGTCACTTTTTCCACTAGATCATTTCATGTCATTGTCGACTATGATGTATCTCCCCTAGACTATTCTAAGTTGTTGTTAAGGATCCCATACTATCATCAATGAAATGCTTTATATGATGCACAATGTAATACATATAAAATTTTCAAGGATTGCAAGGCCTATGAACATAAATATGTTGTGGTTCCCCCCTTCTAAGTTAGTCTACATAAATGTGTTTCTCTGTGTGCAGTGCATCCTATTAATCTTGATAATAAATATTAACTTCCCCCATTTGATATGCAACCACAACTTGCAAAAACAATTCATATATTTGAACCTCCCACAAAGTGCCTCTCTCCTATTTGGGCTACCCAACACTCTATTGATTTAGTGTCAAGGGCCTTTTGCTACTGAAGTGGAAGGCCAAATTCAACCCTTTCTTGAATTTGACCATATACAACCTAGCTATTCCCCATGTTTCTCCCCTGTTTTTAGAGGAAAGGACCAAGAATGGTGCCTAGTCATTGATTATCAAGCTCTAAATATTGTCACAATAAAAAATCGTTATTTGCTACATGAATTGATGATTTACTAGACCGTCTCAAGGGGTTCAAATTCTCTTTTAAACTATAATTAACAATAAGCTATCATCAAATTTGCATGACTTCATATGGCACTTGTAAAATTGCTTTCAAAACTAATTTTGGCTTGTATAAGACTATAAGTGGTTGGTGATGTTCTTTTCCCTCACAATTCCCCCACTACATTTTTTATGAGGCTCCTTAACAATATTTTGCACCCCCGCCAAGGATGTTTCATTATGGTCTATTTGGATGACATTCTTATTTTCCACCAAACATGGGATGAGCAGCTACAACATGTCCACTTGTTGCTCAAATCATTGCACACCCATAAATTGCAAGTCAAACACAAGAAGCATTGTTTTGGCCAAAAATTAGTTTAGTATCTTGGGTTTCTTATTGACCGGGAGGGCATCTATGTAAATCCTACCAAGGTTCAAGCTCTTGTAGCCTAACCAATACCTTCTACAACAACAACTTTAAAGAGCTTCCTTGAGGATCAAAACTTGTATTGACATTTCATCTTCCACTTTTCCCACATCACACACCCCTTGCATTGGTTATCTAATCGACGTGTCTTCACTTGGAACAAGGCAATTGAGGAGAGCTTTCAAAAAATAAAAGTACCCTTGTGTTCAAATCTATTTTTGCATCTTTTGGATATGTATTATCCCTTTAATATTGGGATGAATTGTTTATTATATGTTATCAATGTTGTGCTTAAATAGGGAGGTCACCTATGCAAATATAAGACATCAACTAAGGGTAAGCTTAACTATTGTACTTATGACAAATATTTTTATGCTTTGGTGCATCCCTTCAAGCAATGGCACCATTATGTCTTGGGTATGGAAACAATTTTTCACATTGATCATCACCTTTTATTTTATTTTTTAATTCCTAATCTAAAATACATGAGCAATGTAATCTCAAGTGGGATTCATATCTACTTCAATTTCATTTGGTTATTAAATGCAATAAGGGAAATTCAAATCAGGTTTCATACATGCTATGTCACCCCCCCACTCAAGTGTTGCACATTTTGAGTGTACATTGTGTTGCTTATGAAACTTGGAAACCACTATATGAGACAAATTCTTTCTTTGGATCTATCTAGCATACTCTTTAGTGCCCCACTAATATTAATCAAACAACTTTCCTAGATTATTTAGTTCAAGTGGGTTTGATGTATAAGTTAAATCAATTATGTATACCTGACACTCCAGATCACCTTGCCCTTCATGATGAAGCACACGTCTCTTTCTTTGGAGACCACTTTAGCAAATTGAAAATACTTCAACATCTAAAATGCCACTTCTTTTGTCCCTCTTTGCAATGCAAGGATGAATCTTTCATCTAATAATGCTTGCTTTGTATTCAAGGTAAGCCCCCCAATCGTAAGCAATGTCTCTACCAACCCCTATCCATACCCTCTAGGACTTGGGAATCCTTAGCTAAGGATTT
Source organism: Larix kaempferi (assembly GCA_027924585.1). Taxonomy (NCBI): domain Eukaryota; kingdom Viridiplantae; phylum Streptophyta; class Pinopsida; order Pinales; family Pinaceae; genus Larix; species Larix kaempferi. Next base: position 22,160,281 of record BSBM01000316.1, on the reverse strand, counting down.
TTTGAGCAACTTTCCTATGAATTTCCATAAGCATGATTACATTTTTGTTGAAGTTCGCCATTTCTTCAAAATGGTCATTTGTATTCCCTACTCCAAAACCACTTATGCCCAACATGCAGCTAAGTTATTCTTCCCAAGTTTGGTCGTAATATGTTATGCCTCTCAACATTATATCTAATCATGATTCTCACTTCCTCAACACCTTTTGGAATATCCTTTGGGAATTATTAGGGTGTTAGTTGTAATTTTCAACTATATTCCAAACCTAAACTAATATGCAGACTTAAGCGGTTAGTTGCATCTTAGTCCATGCCCTACGATTACACCAGGAATAAATAGTGAGATTCTTATTTGCATGTGCTTCACCATAGGTATAACATGGTTGTCAATGTCTCTATTGGATACTCTCTCTTTTAATCATATTATGGTTATCAAACACCTACCCATTATGACCTTCCAGTCACACTTCTACCCACCACATACCCACAACATAATTGATGGCAACACCATGCCTCCTCTTCTGTTCAGAAGTTATCACACATCCACTCTCAAGTCGTTGCAGCTCTGGAGTCTTCAAATGCTCACTATAAAGCACTATATGATCATCATGAATTTTTGGTACAATTTCATATTAGAGATCACGTCTAGTTGTATTTGGACATGTAATGTTTCAAAGGTCGATGTCAATGCATAATACTTGGATTTCCCATCTCAATTGGCCATTGATAATGTGGTTAATGTGAATAATCTAAAGTTGTATGAGCCCCCTCTTATGGAAGATGAGGTTTAAATCTTTCACCCAGTAGGCATTATTCCAAACTTTTAGCTTCCCTTGGAAGTCAATACCCTACTAGAGATGCACACACATTCCACTCTCTAGTAGTAGTATTCCTCTTATCTTGTGGGATGTCAAGGCTAGATGCCCACTAAAGCGAAATGGTTCTCTCAATCTGCCTTTCATGCCATATTTCGCTGCCTTTCATGCCATATTTCCCCACCTCCTTGAGAAAGTGGGAACACTTTCTACTAGATAGGGAGGAACTAACATGCCACACATGGGTGTGCCTCTTGAATATCGCACCTCTCCATGAGGGTATGCCTCTCTAGATCATATTAAGTGGGGATAAGTAAATAAATGCATGATCATATTAGAGCTACATGCAGGTTGTTGCTTAGTTATTGTAGGTTATTGTTTAATTAGTTAAAGTTAACTCCATCAAATAAACTTCGATGGATCTTTTGTAAATCTATATAAATCCATTGTTAGATGAATAAAGAATAAGCAGTATGTTTTTGGCTCTTGCTTTCTGTCTGAATGTCTTTTCTTCATTGTTGAATAGTGAGCCATATTACAAAAACAAGGCAAAGCAAGACCAAAGAGACAAAGCAATCACATGGATATGGGTCTTGAAAGGTAAAAAGACTTGATCAAGTCCCAATCCTTATTATTCGGCTAGAAAAAGGTTGAAATGCAAGATGGGATGAAAGAAAGAGATAAATAAGGATGAAACAAGAAGAAAAGATAACCCTCGGGTGTAACAAGCAATCATTGAGAGATACACATGTGAGTTAGGCTAGAAAGGGAAAGATAAGGTTTAAAACAATTAATAGGAGAAATATAGGGGGGGAACTAAGGGCATCAATTTTGACAACAAAATTGCATCGGCATGCTTTATGATACACAAGGGTGTTAAGGACCTCATAAGGCATGAGAAAGGAAGGACTTAAAAATAGGGAGAAGTGAAAGTTAAATGTAATTTAACATTTTATGGTGAGAAAATATTGAGGGTTTGGAGGATAAAATACACAAAAATTAAATGTATGATAATGGAACTTAGTGTAGGAAAATTTGATGACAAGAGATAAATGATGTATACAAGATGAGGTATGTCTCCCCACCTAAAACTAGTTATTTTTTGCAAAAAGTAATCGTTGGCATACCTTTTGTATACTACTTAGCACAAACAATGTAGCTATAATCATTCACAATAAAGTATACAGAAACACATAAATATGCATTTATAAAAAAAAGAGTAAAACATGTAAAACATATGCATACATAGGAGAGATAAAAACTTATATCTAAAACGGCAATCCTATACATGCCTCCAAGGCAAACAATGTAACTATAATCATTCACAAAAACATAAGTATGCATCCACAAAAACAAACCAAAAAAGAGTAATCATGCAAACACATATAGATACAAAGAGAAATAAGAAAATTATTTTGAAACAACAATAACCAATGGTAGTACATTTGATATCCTAAATTTATATAATAAGTAAATTATGAGTATAATTAACCACTAATTATTCATGCCCCGAAAGGGAGGAATAACTCCTTAGTCTGTTATAGCAACCATTACATATGCTTAATACATTTTTCAAAACATAGAACATCAAATAAAAGAACATATAGATAGCATATCCTCCCAACATTAAACATGGGAGGGATTGTCACGGCCACACTTGGGCAGCAGACTTAGTGAACCCAAGGGTGACGTGCGGCACTGCTAGGACGTCGGATGAGGGCTTGGCCAACTCAACCTTCGTACCTACAGACTACGCCTCCAATTTACCTGCGGAATAACCTAACGTTTCACACTTCTCTGCGGAACGTTTTACACTTAACTCTGTTACACTTCTACTTAATCATTAGCCTAGCCGGCACACTTAAACGTTTTAACAAGTTTAACATATGCAGCAAAGAACAAAAGCAAAGGCACACAAGAGATAAGTGGTTGGGTTGCCCAACTGGCAGAGCCCGTTTTTATATATAGAAGAACAGAAGAAGTTACATCAATGGAGTTGCTTAACCCAGCAGAGCTCCAGGGTGCTGCCCAGCTAGCATGCACCCTCAAGAATTACAATGGAATGGCATCTGTGACTGTTGCCTGCCGCACCCAGTCACAAACCCTAAGAAACTCTCCGTGAGCTCAAACCACCGAAATCTTGATTGCCTTCGTTCGTGCCTCCTTTCTTGCTAGTTTCTTTGATGAGATGAGCACACTCCTTTTATATGCTTCCATCCCGAGTTGTCCGCGTGCTTCCTTCACGAGCTCGTCGGCTTGCTCCCATCCCGAGCTAACTTTCTCCCATCCCGAGCTGGTCGTGCTCCCATCCCGAGCTGGGCGTGCTCCCATCGCGAGCTGGAAAGTCTCCCACGACGAGCTGGAAAATCTCCCATGACGAGCTGGATTGTCTCCCAACGCGAGCCAGATTTCCTCCCAAAACGAGCTGGCTTTCTCCCAACACGAGCTGGCTTTCTCCCAACACGAGCTGGACTTCGTTTGCTTCCAAAACGAGCCACCACTTCGTTTTGCTTGGTTTACACCTTGGGTCGCTTGCCCATGTTCCAAGTGGGTCAAGCACCCGTGCATCCGCATGTTGCATCCGTTGCCTCGCCAATGCACCCCACTTTACCTTGTGGGTTCTTGCCCAAGTCTAACTTGTTGCAAGTCTTGCCGAGGGGTGTACCAAACCCCAAGGTTCGTTTTTCCAAGTGTGCCACACTCCCGGGTGCCGTTCCGGTGGTGAGTGTGGGCGCTTACCGCAAGGGTAGTTTCTCGTTGCCGCTGCCGAAGTACACTTGCCCATATGGGCTCTTGGACCCTGTCGCGGACCAAGTGCGCTAATCGGGTGTGCATGAATCTTGGGCCGTGACAACCTCCCCCACTAAACTTGTTGCCGTCCCGGCAACGCCATCCGCTTGTACCACCTGCTGTAGCTACAATGTCTGACTTTACCACAGGCATGCTTCTTGACAACTTAATCCGAATCTGTACTCCGTGGCTTCCGTCATGTTTCCGTTTGTTGTACTTCTCGTGAAAGACCTGATTGGGTAGCTAGTCCAATCGTTCTGCCCCTCTTGAGACAAACTTCATCCATTCCGCAATCACCTTTCCATCATCATTTCAGCGTCCTCAAGCTTCCTGCACTTTACTTTGGCGAACGTAATTTGTCTTTAGGCCACCTTTTCAAAGGTGCCTAGGGCCTCACCACCGTCGCCAAAAATGGTGAGCCCAGGAACTCTGGATCATGTGAAGAGACACGGGCGGTGCCACAGATCACCGCCGCAACTATCTTCTTCACTAAACTGCTTGAACTCATCCCTGGCTGCCTTGTTTTTAGTACTGAGCTCTTTGAATCGCGCCCAATACTCTTCAAAACTCGCACCATCCACAGTCCAAGTATCATCCGCTACTTTTGGGCTGTCATGAGAGTCAACAGAAGACAACTTCTCTGCCTTCACTTGCTGCGACCGTAACTTGGCCCGCTTCTTTGCTCCCTTACTTAACCCTTTGAATGGCTTGCCTGCCTTGCCCTTGCACGTTTCAATGTGCCTTGACTGCTCCAAGCATGCCATCGACACTTGCTCTTGAAGAATGCCTTCCTTGGCCTCGACTTGCTTAGTCATTTCTTCATTCGCTGATTCCAACAGTCGCTTACTTTCCAAGTGAGCAAGCACTGCTGCTAACTCTTGTGGATTACAACCAACTTGCTGCAACCTTTCTTCTGTCAACTTGGATTCTGGAATGCCTATGGCATGAACGCAGAATGCCACAATGTCCTCCGCATCGCGTAAGGGCACATCTTCCTTGGTTTCTGCTCCATCCGCAACTTGCTCCAAAATCTGTTTTGTTGTCTCACCCAACACTTCCTTGTGCTGTTCTGGTTTGACTGAAATGTCCTCACCGTGCGACACCCCTGACGTGCTACATTCGCTGTGCTTCATTGGTGTTGGCATCGCAACAACTTGCTTGCCGTCACGCTGTCTCGAAGACACAACTGGATTGCTTAAGGCTTCGATCTGCTCCTGGACCGAACCCAAGCGTTTCTCTAGTGCTGCTAACCTGCCCAACTTGACTTGGCTAACATGCTTGGCTGTTGTGTTTGTTTTGGCTACTGAAACTGTCTTTTTACCGCTGCAATACTTAGGCAAGTCCTTGCACATGCTAGGGTCTTCGAAAACCTGTACCGAAGACACCCGTGCCCTGCGTCCTAACTTGCTCTTCTGCGTCATTGGTAAACTCCATGTTCCAGACTCTTCCATAAACACCAAACAACCTGCATGAGGAATTGGCGCTGCCTTGGCTATCCGCAGAAAGTCTTGTCCTAAGATCATCGAATGATCGTCCAACGGAACAACTTTCAAGTTCAGCCTGCCGTGCCATCTTCCTACTCGAATTGGGGCTGCTGTTATCTTCCCCGTCACATCTCGGATCCCAGAATTCACTGCTTTGAACTTCGCATGACTGAATTCCATCCCACTGTGCAGTGATAACGCAGTCCTGCTGCTTATCAAACTGTGCGAAGCTCCCGTGTCTACCAATGCAGAAACTTTCAGCCCACTAACTGTCGTTTCAACAAAGTCTAGACCTTGCTGCACTTCACCTTGTTCTTTTCCGCGACCCCTCGCTGTTTTGCTAAGACAAGCTTCCACTGCCTTCATAGCTTCCACAACTTCGTCTTCTTGCTGAGGTGCCTCAAACACCCTCATCGCTGCAAAATGTGCGGTTGGACCCTCCTGCGCATCTGGAAATGGCCTATGTGGACAATCTTTCACATAGTGGTCCCTTCCGCAGATATAGCACTTAACCTTCTTTACCTTCGGTTGATTCGGCTGCTTGCGGTTCGTCTTGCCTTGAACCTTTTCCCTTGCTTCAGTTCTAGCCTTTTCTTCAGCTGCCTGTCTAGCAAGTTCTTGCAACAACCGTTCTTGCTCAGCATGCCTTTGGGTTGTTCTACCAAGAACTTGTCCCATTTCTCGCATACATTTTGCTGTTTCTTCCAACGCATCAGACAATCGTTCACAGCATGCACCTACTGCTTCGAATGTCCCTTCCGCTGAGTCTTGGGTTTGTTCCTTGCTTGAACCACCTTCTTGGTTGTTTAGAAATGGTGCCAACACCTCCAACAACTTTTGAACGAGTGTTTCCTGCGTCTCGAACTCTCCCATCTGACCAACGTTCCTGAAACCACTTGGTTCCATTTGGATGTTAAGTCCTTGCTCGACTCAACTCCCACCTTCGCACAAAGTCCAATCTTTGCACAAACGCACGTTTTCTGCCAAACGCACCCTTGAGTACACTTCTGGGCACTCTCCTGGTCGTTCTTGTCTAAACGAGCCCTTGGAACCCTACTTGGACGTTCCAAGCCAAAACGCACAAAACTGGGCGTTTCCCTGCCTTGCTGCAGCTTCTGAGCGCACCTGCTCCGAATGCGAGCTATCGGACTGGCTTCCAAAACGAGCTAGCTTTGCTCCCGACGCGAGCTGCCTTTGCTCCCAACACGAGCTGGAGTTGCTCCCAACGCGAGCTGGATTTGCTCCCAACGCGAGCTGGATTTTCTCCCAAAACGAGCTGGATTTGCTCCCAACGCGAGCTGGATTTGCTCCCAACATGAGCTGGTCTGCCGATCTTCCAACACGAGCTGGATTTGCTCCCAACGCGAGCTGGTCTGCCAGTCTTCCGAAACGAGCTCAATTTCTGTCAAAACCCTTGTTTTGCAAAAGTTAACCCTTGGCTCGGCTAACCTTCGTTTTTTCCACTTCCACGGAAGAGAGCACAAACCCTTGCTCGATTTGCTGCCCTGCTGAACCCTTGCACCTGGGCTCTTCGTTTTCCACCTGTTTCGCAAGCCGTAGCGACGAGCTGTTCCGCAACCCTGCTGCAAAACCCTGCTCTGATACCACCTGTTCGCAAGAACAGTGGTGAAGAGCTGTTTCACAACCTTCCTGCAAAACCCTGCTCTGATACCACCTGTCACGGCCACACTTGGGCAGCAGACTTAGTGAACCCAAGGGTGACGTGCGGCACTGCTAGGACATCGGATGAGGGCTTGGCCAACTCAACCTTCGTACCTACAGACTACGCCTCCAATTTACCTGCGGAATAACCTAACGTTTCACACTTCTCTGCGGAACGTTTTACACTTAACTCTGTTACACTTCTACTTAATCATTAGCCTAGCCGGCACACTTAAACGTTTTAACAAGTTTAACATATGCAGCAAAGAACAAAAGCAAAGGCACACAAGAGATAAGTGGTTGGGTTTCCCAACTGGCAGAGCCCGTTTTTATATATAGAAGAACAGAAGAAGTTACATCAATGGAGTTGCTTAACCCAGCAGAGCTCCAGGGTGCTGCCCAGCTAGCATGCACCCTCAAGAATTACAATGGAATGGCATCTGTGACTGTTGCCTGCCGCACCCAGTCACAAACCCTAAGAAACTCTCCGTGAGCTCAAACCACCGAAATCTTGATTGCCTTCGTTCGTGCCTCCTTTCTTGCTAGTTTCTTTGATGAGATGAGCGCACTCCTTTTATATGCTTCCATCCCGAGTTGTCCGCGTGCTTCCTTCACGAGCTCGTCGGCTTGCTCCCATCCCGAGCTAACTTTCTCCCATCCCGAGCTGGTCGTGCTCCCATCCCGAGCTGGGCGTGCTCCCATCGCGAGCTGGAAAGTCTCCCACGACGAGCTGGAAAATCTCCCATGACGAGCTGGATTGTCTCCCAACGCGAGCCATATTTCCTCCCAAAACGAGCTGGCTTTCTCCCAACACGAGCTGGCTTTCTCCCAACACGAGCTGGACTTCGTTTGCTTCCAAAACGAGCCACCACTTCGTTTTGCTTGGTTTACACCTTGGGTCGCTTGCCCATGTTCCAAGTGGGTCAAGCACCCGTGCATCCGCATGTTGCATCCGTTGCCTCGCCAATGCACCCCACTTTACCTTGTGGGTTCTTGCCCAAGTCTAACTTGTTGCAAGTCTTGCCGAGGGGTGTACCAAACCCCAAGGTTCGTTTTTCCAAGTGTGCCACACTCCCGGGTGCCGTTCCGGTGGTGAGTGTGGGCGCTTGCCGCAAGGGTAGTTTCTCGTTGCCGCTGCCGAAGTACACTTGCCCATATGGGCTCTTGGACCCTGTCACGGACCAAGTGCGCTAATCGGGTGTGCATGAATCTTGGGCCGTGACAGGGATGCCCACAATTGTTCATGGGAAAAACATATTGTAATGAATTTCTCACTCATTCATTCACAGATGGAAATAAAATCGGTGAGAAAAATTTTCTCATGGAAAATTATCCTCCCACATGCATTCAATTTATGTAATTGAACAAAAATTAGAAAGGGCATGAAAGGAGGAAGTGGCATTGTGGCATGTGATACCATGTGTTTCTTAGTGTTTGTTGTTTTACAAAAATAAACTAGGTTTAAAAACTAGTACATACCATAGAGGAGAGAAGAGGAAAAATATTAGTGATGTTGTGCTTTACAATTGTAATACTTAAGGAAAAAATAAAGAGAAAAGTGATAGATGACAACTCTATTTTAGGGAAACACATAGTGCTTGGAGAAAAAATGAAGTTTAAAGTTTCGGGCAAAATTGAAGGGGTGAACATAGTAAGAAAATTTTGTTAAAATAATCATCATTGTGGACTAATTGTCAATATTTGATTGGTGCAAGGAAATGTCAAATAAGTTGGACCCAAAATATGGATAAGGAGATAAATGAAATGGATAATAAAGAGCAAGATTTTCAATGGATTCTAGAGGTGTTGGCAAAATTTTCAATAAATGATGTAGCAATAATGGATAGATGTGTGTTACTCACAACATCCAAGATGTTATCAATAGTGAGAAAAATTGTCGATTCAAGAGGCAGTGCAATACTAGGATCCATATGAAAATGTGTTTCATTTTCTTATGGGAGATATGTGAAAGTTCAAGATGTGCTATTTAGGGTTACAATGGTGGGGAAACATATTATGAACCCAATTTTGATAGGCATTGGTGTAGTTGAGTAAGTGGGAGGATGTAGAGCAAGATACATGAGGAATTGACATGTTACACATGAGGAAATCCACAATTAGAAACCAATCGAAGGCTAACATGGAGGCGATTGCATGATGGTTACAACATAATCATAATACATATGTTTTCCCCATATCCATGTCTTATTGATAGGGTATATGGAGGAGAGGCGATGTCATTGGGAGAACTCCATATTATCATAGACATGCCCTTATATTACTCATATTAAATATGTTATGGGGATGATATCACTGTTAGGATATTTAGACACTTAGGAGTTAGTTAAGATCAACTTGTGTAATATATCCGTTAGGGATAGTGTGTTTCTTTAGTATGCATTAGTATGCATTTGTAAATACTTAATCCGACGGTCACGATATGTTTCCGACATAGAGTGATCCGACGGCTCAACTTCTCTTAGATCAAACCTAACCTTGATCCGTGGCTTAACACCCGATTGGTCCATGATCTCTATTTAAAGAGCATGGAGGGTCATTGTTTAGTTGATCGATTATGAGAAGCTCATTTGTAACTTTCTTTCTTTGCATAATAAATTGTCCCGTAGAAGCTATTTGGCCGGGGCCGTGGAGTGTTTCCCTCAAGAGGGTTTAAACCACGTCAAAACATCGGTGTGTTGATCTGTGATCTGTTTGTGTGAAGTGGTTGCTCTTGGTGTTCGGTCCTTTGGTAGTACCCTGTGTACCCGAACAATCACAAGTTTGTCATTGCTATTTACTTGGATTTATAAGCATTTCCTAGCATTGTGTTGGTTTTGATTGGTGAGTGTTCCACCTAATGTAGCTAGGGTAGTTAGTTGGGATGATGGGAATAAGGAGAGAAAGAGAAAGGTGTATGAACTAAATAAAGGCACCAAATATTTGATCAAGCATGCTAAGAGGATGCTATATATCATACATATGGAAAGATTCATTATCCAAAGGATTTAGATATGGAGGTGACTTTTGTGAATGGTATGATATGAGGGTAGATTAGCATGGTACGTTGACCAATCACTTTATCAAATAGTAGGGGTAGATCATCAGGAAGGTTGTTTAGATAAGGGGGTATTCCAACATGAGAAATAATTTCCAGAAGGAGAGGGGTGAAAACACTACTTCCCTCAAGGGGGATAGGTGGGAGAAGTTGAGGAGAGGTTCATACTAGAATCTAGCAACATAAGAGCAAGAAAGGGGAGGTAATAAAACTTTCTTAGTTTGTTTCTTATTACTTAAATATTTTACTTGGTTTGAGAAAATTTAATAACAAATATTAGACATAATACATGAACACGGCTTTATATGGTGGAGGATATCAAGAGGGCTCTAGCATAGACTAGTGACATATATGTACTATGACTTTTTATCACTTAATGAAATTTTGTTTATTTATGTTGAATCTTTATGAACTAATGAATTCAATCTTGTATTTATGTTGGTGTATTAATGAATAAACTTAGAAGTTCATTGCAATCAAAATGTGCAAATACGGAATGAACTTATAACAAGATATGTAAGCAAATTCAAGTGCTCATTCCACTATTCATTATTCTTTAAAATCATGTAGGATCTCTATGAAGAAACAAAATAAGTTCCCAACAATATTGACATAATATAGTGTTACCATGTTGAATCTCATGCCATGAAACATACAATGGGACAAAGAACAATCAGAAGTAGGACCCACTTTCGAAGGAATAGTTGTAACCTGAAAAAGTCACATAAATGGATTTCCCCAAGTAGGAGGGGGGTGTGAACTTACAAACTCTAAGTAGATATGGTAGAGTGAAAATAGGTGCATTGGACACCCAAGTTTGTGATACAAATGATCATAATAAGTTAAGTCATGTGAGCAATGCTTCTCATCCAATAAAATAAGTGTTGTAGGTTGAAAGTGTTATGATGAAGAGTGGAAAGAAATCCATGGATTGTTTGTTAAAATTCAATATGCTAAGACAGAAAATAGCAGCATTACATTCCATTTCATAATAATATCATATACAAGATCACTGAAGAAACAACAAGCATAGCATAAACACAAGAGACACAGATTTATCCTGGGAAACCCTCATGGGGTAGAAAACCCAGCAAAGCTTTCCTCAATAAGATGATAAACCAAAATACAAGATGTGCTCCCTCCTTCTAATCCTCCTTAGCAAATCTCCCAGACAAGTGCACCTCTTTTCATAAGTGAGTGAGTGTATCAAATGAGGAACACACCTCCTCTATTTATACACTACTTTGACATATATTTTACACAAGTACATGTAGGCTCGTATTTAACCATTAGGTTAAATACCCTATTATAACTAACTGGGACGACCCCCACATGGTGGGTCTAATAACCCTAGTTACCACAACTTCTCGGAGGAATAAACATCTCCGGATACATAATAAAATCACCTCGGAGGGATGGAACATCTCCGGAATAAATAATGTATAAATATAATATTCTTAGAAGTTACAATATTCAACACTCCCCCTTAACGAGAAGGATATTATAACAACATCTGCAGGAGCAAGGAGTCATTCATTACATCATCTATATATCATTGGAAGCTTTCTTCAATTCATTATCATCAATAACTTGACTAGTTACTGGAACATCAACATCATCAGAGTTGATAGTACTCAATCATCAACATCGTCATCACACGATCAACAACATCGTCATCATACGATCATCAGCATCGTCATCACACGATCATCAGCATCATAATCAGCATCATCATCATACGATCAGCAGCATCGTCATCACACGATCATCAGCATCATCATCAACATCATCATCATACGATTAGCAGCATCGTTATCACACGATCAGCAGCATCGTCATCAGCATCGTCATCACACGATCAATCCAGTTCTCTTTAGGACCTATGTCCAAGGATGATGCAATCCAATCATGTACCTTTTGAACCGAAGTCCAAGGACGATCCAGTCCTATCAATTTTCGGAGACCTCATGTCTACGGCTCAGTTCACAGGACCAAAGTCCAAGGATGATCCAATCCTTACTGTACATTTAGGACCACGTCCAAGGATGACTTAATCCTCAACCGTACATTTAGGACTACATCCAAGGATGACTTAATCCTCCACCGTACATTTAGGACTATGTCCAAGGATGACTTAATCCTCCACTGTACATTTAGGACCACGTCCAAGGATGACTTAATCCTCCACCGTACATTTAGGACCACGTCCAAGGATGACTTAATCCTCCACCGTACATTTAGGACTACGTCCAAGGATGACTTAATCCTCCACCGTACATTTAGGACCACGTCCAAGGATGAATTAATCCTCAACCGTACATTTAGGACTACGTCCAAGGATGACTTAATCCTCAACCGTACATTTAGGACCACGTCCAAGGATGACTTAATCCTCAACCGTACATTTAGGACTACGTCCAAGGATGACTTAATCCTCAATCGTCCACCAAGGACTTCATTCTCGAAGACATATGTCTACAGCTCTTCTTTCGGACTGAAGTCCAGGGATGATCCAATCCCCTCACATGTTCAACAAGAACTTCATTCTCGAAGACATACGTCTACGGCTCTTCTTTTGGACTGAAGTCCAGGGATGATCCAATCCCCTCACATGTTCACCAAGAACTTCATTCTCGAAGACATACGTCTACGACTCTTCTTTCGGACTGAAGTCCAGGGATGATCCAATCCCCTCACATGTTCACCAAGAACTTCATTCACGAAGACATACGTCTACGACTCTTCTTTCGGACTGAAGTCCAGGGATGATCCAATCCCCTCACATGTTCACCAAGAACTTCATTCACAAAGACATACGTCTACGGCTCTTCTTTCGGACTGAAGTCCAGGGATGATCCAATCCCCTCACATGTTCACCAAGAACTTCATTCTCGAATACATACATCTACGGCTCTTCTTTCGGACTGAAGTCCAGGGATGATCCAATCCCCTCACATGTTCACTAAGAACTTCATTCACGAAGACATACGTCTACGACTCTTCTTTCAGACTGAAGTCCAGGGATGATCCAATCCCCTCACATGTTCACCAAGAACTTCATTCATGAAGACATACGTCTACGGCTTTTCTTTTGGACTGAAGTCCAGGGATGATCCAATCCCCTCACATGTTCACCAAGAACTTCATTCTCGAAGACATACGTTTACGTCTCTTCTTTCGGACTGAAGTCTAGGGATGATCCAATCCCCTCACATGTTCACCAAGAACTTCATTAAAACATGTGTCAATCATGTATCCTCATCATCAAAACATGTATCCTCATCATCAAAACATGTATAACAAAACATGTATCCTCATCATCAAAACATGTATAACATCTATCATCAAAAGATGTATAACATCTATCATCAAAAGCATGTGTACATCTATCATCAAAAGAAAAAATATAAGATTCCTAAATCTAAATAATTCTAAGTAACTAAGTGCAGCAAATTGATGGGATGGACTTGTTATCAGATACCATACTACTCCCCCTTTCGAGGAGGGTATTTCTGGACTATACCAAGCTTGTCTCGGAAGTATTCAAACTTTACTCGAGACAGAGGTTTAGTCAAGATATCAACAATCTGATCCTCAGTGCTTATATACTCGAGCTTGATAGCTCCTCTCTGCACCATATCTCGTATATAGAAGTATCGGATCTCTAAGTGTTTTGACTTATCGTGGAATACAAGATTTTCTATCTTGATGCAGTTTTGAATGTCACACATAATCACAGTGGAATCCATTTCTAAGTCAAACACTCCATATAATAGCTTCTGAAGCCACACTGCTTCACAGCTGGCAGAGCAGATAGCTATATATTCTGCTTCAGCAGTACTGAGAGCCACACTAGATTGTTTCTTGCTGAACCATGAGATCATGGCAGATTCAAGACTATAACATCCACCTGATGTACTCTTTCTGTCTGAGGCACTTCCTGCCCAATCAGAATCTGAGTAACCATGTAAACGGAGTTCATGACCTCCAAGATAATATAGACCAAAATCTAATGTACCTTTTAGGTACCTCATTACATGCTTTGTAGCTATTAAGTGAACCTTTCTAGGTTCTACTAGATACTGACTTAGGGTATTTGCAGCAAAGCATATATCTGGCCTAGTATTTTTTGAATACATCAATGACCCAATGATTTGTCTATATAGGGTTAGGTCCACTAAATCCGATGAGTCATTAACTAATAACTTCAAGTTGGAGTCCATGGGAGTGGCCATGGCTTTATACTCCAACATATCAAATCTTTTTAGAAACTTCACAGCATACTTACCTTGATTTAAAAGATTCCTTTTGGATCTTGCCATACTTCTAGACCTAAGAAGTAGTGCATTAATCCGAGATCTTTCATTTTCATTTCTGCAGCCATTTTCATGATCTGTTTCTCATTCCTTGTCAGAAAGAGATCATTGTCATACAATAATGGTATGATAGGTTCATCATCCACAACCTTAAGGTAAAGATTAGGATCAGCTTTACTTCTGGTAAAGCCCAAGCTTTGTCATGAAGCTGTCAATTGTCCATTATTCACACTCTGCATTGAGTGATCTTTTGCATATCTATCTGTGCCATCTCTCGTCAGATGGGTCTACTAATATGAGCCTCAAAATCATTCGAACTCTGTGGTGAGTTCCTTCTTGCATCCATGTCATATGTGTATAGAAGCCATATTCAACCTTGTAGCAAAGGTTGAGATCCACATCACCCATGATGATCATTAAGCTCATCAATTGACTACCAATCCTGGGTACCCATACAGAACCTGATTCACACTTCTTCTTTAATTACACCATTAGGAGAATGGTCTTATCTAGCCACTTGGAGCAAAACATCTCATCATGATTCTCTTCCTCTTTCTAAGAGAATCTTCTAGCCACAAGCCTTCTATAGTGTGTTTGATTTGTAAATCTTTTGTTGAACATCCATCGCTTGTTCAGTGTTCATCATTCATCATGATCTTTCCTACAAATCAAAATTAAGTACATGATTAGTAATACTTCATAATCATTAAATCATATTGACATGATAACCTATTATGCATACAGCTATCATTTACATAGTTATGCAACTATTTTGACCAATACTTTGGCACAACACTTTCCCATATCCTGTATGCATACAGTGGCTATCTAGATGCCTTCCATCTCTACCAGAACATACTATCGAGAGTGTGCACAGTTCTCAGCATGTCAGCAAAGAGGTTTCATTCTAGACAAGCAACAATGGAATGTTTGTCCAACTTACCAATCATATGCATATTAGTAGTATGATATATTCTAGGAATACAAATATGCATACAAGCAATATCATTTACTATTTCTAATAACAACTCAAATACTTATCTTTTATGTTTGTGTGGTTGCCTCCCGCTTGATCTTCTGTATGTCTTCTGAACTTCTATTCATTCTGTACCACTGTGCATGCTCAAGTGTGCACTAGTGTCATTCTCATGATCTCATACATTCATTAGTATATTCTCAATATTATCAAAACATTCTAATTCTAAATAATCTTGTATAGTCATGATCATTAGTATTCAGGATTTCAAGGAAGTCTTCTTTTACTCATGCATATTCTTGTTTGATCTAGTTAGTTAAATCATCAACCAAGATAAGAGACATAATATGCACAAACCCTTGATTACTAACTTTATGAATAAGCATAACCAATCATACCAAGTATACTTATATAAGGGATCCTAACACAAGGTAAGATTCTAACATGACATAGGAAAACATACCTGCTTAGTTATGTACAACATACCTAAACAATCTCTTCAATGATTTAGAGATCCTGAGCTAGAACCTGCATGTCTCATAGGTTAAACATAATATAACAAAGTCATACATACCTCGTAAGTGGATGAGTCTTTGTCTTCATGTTGTCATGGTCATGGAACTTGATTTGTCTTTTGTGATGTACCTGTATCTTGTTAGCAGACAACATCAACCTCACACAACACCATAATGCATAAGTACAATCATATATCCCTAATCAATGAATGTCTTCGATCATTCGCATGCATTCATACTGTTGCTAGGGTGATAAGACAATTCTAACATTAATCAAGATTGTACTAATAAATAACATGAAGACAAACACATTATGAACTTAATCAAGAATCAGATTTCAAGACATACCTGAACTTCCTTAAGTCATACCTGTCAAGACTTCTTGTAGTCTTCTTATGTAAGGCCTTAGCGTCAACTCCCCCTGAAACTTGATCTGGAGCTTGATTAGGGTTTGCTAGAGAAACCCTAAAAATTCAATCTTTGACTTTCATACTTCTGAATGGATGGAAGGATGTGTCTTGCTGAGCTGATCAAACTAGCATACTTCAATTTTGAAATTTCCAAAATTTGACCCCTCAAAATTGCCTTCGAAAATTTCTGGATCTTCTGGACAGGAACCCGAACTAGGGTTTGATGAATCCCACCCTTCTGTCCAATCAAAAGGTTCGATCCAAGGCTCTAAACTCTTATTTTTCTGAGGAGCTTCCAGCCGTGGTTACAGACTTCAAAAATTCCAACTTTTGTTGAAGCCCTAATTTTCCATCTTTCTGATCAAAATCCCGAACTAGGGTTTGATCAAGCCCGGTCTTCTACTCAACCAAAAAATTCGATCTTGGTCTCTAAATTTTGATTTTCCTGAGTAGCATTCATCCGTGGACTCCGATTCCAAAAATTCCAATTTTCTCCGAAACCCTAAATTCCGGAAGCCATGAATGAATGTGTTAAAAAATAATTCTGTTTTGACAGAAATATGTACCTGATTGTTTCTGCTGTAACTCTGAATTTTTTGATCCACGGGGTCTGAAAACGTTTCCTGAGATAGCCTGGCCTGTTATCTTTCCATCCTGATAGGTCTGACCTCAATTGGACTCTCTGAGAGAGAGTTATGCCAAGTGTCGCAACGTGATCTGTTTATGGGATAAGACAAGAGAGCGAACTTGTACTGCGTGCCACGTGTCACTGTTTGAACTTCGGCCTCTGAAAACGTTTCCTGAGATAGCTCGCCCTGTTATCTTTCCATCCTGACAGGTCTGACCTCAATTGGACTCTCTGAGAGAGAGTTATGCCAAGTGTCGCAACGTGACCTGCTTATGGGATAAAACAGGAGAGCGAACTTGTACGGCGTGCCACGTGTCACTGGTTCAATTTCGGCCTCTGAAAACGTTTCCTGAGATAGTACAGTCTATGTACTACCTGTTACTTTTTACGAAATTTCATTTGGAGCTTCCTAGCCCAAGTTATGACCTTTTTTCCTAGGTCACCTGATTTTGACTGAGATCTGGAAGAGGCAGAAACCCTAACTTGTACTGATCATAACTCACAAAGTACAACGAATCTGAGGGTGCCCTTTGGACACAAGGTACCTGGGGATGTTATCTACGACCTGTAAACTTTTCAGATCCTGAAACTTCGCATAAATGGATTTATAGCGAAAGTTCCACGATGACTGGTTTTTGCTATATAAAACCCCAACCTTCAAATTGTCGCAAGAGAAGCAAGTGTCGTAAGTGCCATACATTGCCTTCCTTTAGGTTAGCTCTGATACCATGTTAAAATTCAATATGCTAAGACAGAAAATAGCAGCATTACATTCGATTTCACAATAATAGCATATACAAGATCACTGAAGAAACAACAAGCATAGCATAAACACAAGAGACACAGATTTATCCTGGGAAACCCTCATGGGGTAGAAAACCCAGCAAAGCTTTCCTCAATAAGATGATAAACCAAAATACAAGATGTGCTCCCTCCTTCTAATCCTCCTTAGCAAATCTCCCAGACAAGTGCACCTCTTTTCATAAGTGAGTGAGTGTATCAAATGAGGAACACACCTACTCTATTTATACACTACTTTGACATATATTTTACACAAGTACATGTACGCTCGTATTTAACCATTAGGTTAAATACCCTATTATAACTGACTGGGCCGACCCCCACATGGTGGGTCTAATAACCCTAGTTACCACAACTTCTCGGAGGAATAAACATCTCCGGATACATAATAAAATCACCTCGGAGGGATGGAACATCTGCGGAATAAAGAATGTATAAATATAATATTCTTAGAAGTTACAATATCTCAACATTGTTGAAAAGCCTCCAAGATGACATGATATTTCAATCCAATGAAAAAAAGGAAAAACAAACATCGTGACTTTAACAAAGACAACACTTCTAATATCAGTCTACAATAGGTAAAAGGTAAACAAATAAAATTCTACAATAGGTAAAAGGTAAACAAATAAAATTCTACAATAGGTAAAAGGTAAACAAATAAAATTCTACAATAGGTAAAAGATAAACAATTAAATATTGGATCAACCTCCATGCACATAATTATACCTAAGGAGAGTCATACATACAACATGCCTCAAGTTGGAGAGGAGACAACTAATATGCTTAAATATTGAGCAAAACCGCATAGGATCCCAAGGCAAAGAATGTCCAAGTATAAAGCATAGTATTGTGTGCCTATGTAATTCCAACTAAAGGTGTTTCCTTACATATAAAAAGGAGACTAAGAATCTCGGGATCAAAAGTGTCACCTCAAAGAGTTATCTAGAATTTCCATGGGACAAGTAAAGCCTGTGATTTGGATTCAAGTGAAAGGTGGAGAATAAGAAACAAAACGTAGTTGTAATTATTATGATTGTTACAATATATAAACCTAATAGATGCAATTAACCATATATTCCATCAATTGTATGGGCCCTAGTTGATTACGGTAGGATCATTGCAACCAATATGACTCATGACTATTTTTTCCTTGTGTACCTTGATATATACTATTACATTGTATATTATTGAAGAACATCTACTTAAGTCTTTTTCCTGTATATATTCATAATTTACAACCATTCATTCACATTGCACCCTTAACTTAGTAATAGAGTAGATTTGAGTTATTTTGATATTATTTAGTAGCTGCAGAATATCAACTACAAAGACTTGTAAAGATTGACTATTCGGACTCATTGTGTTTTTGTTGTTGCTCACAACCAAAAACATTCATGTAAGTTATAACTATTCAAATTTATATGACATAGTTGCATATAGTTAACAATTGAGTTAATGATATGTTTGTTTGACCTCTTTCCATTGTCATGTAAATTTGGAGGCATGTGTTAGACTTGGAAACACTATAAATTAGCCAATTATAATATGCAATCCACTACATAAACTTATGAATCAAAAACACTTAAGGACCTTCAAATAAGTTTCAATTTCTTAAATTCAATCAATGTATTTGTGTATTAACAATTAAGTTAATGGTATATTTATAATTAATATTATAGATTGACCTTGTTCCATTATCATGTGAATTTGAAAGGTGTATAAAAACACTTAAGTCCATTTTCCAATTCATTAGAGATTTCGACTTGACCCATTGAGGAACTCAATGTTAGTTACTACGTTTTTTACATCATATAGTAAACTAATTATTTATTCCACTTATTTTACATAAGCAACAATTAACTATAACTATTTTCCTTTTACACTAAAATTAAGAATGATATTTATTTACGGGGAATCAAATTCAAGAGGTTGCGAAAAAGAAATATTCAGTGAGCAAATATCTGACTAAACTGTGCACACTATTCCACTTGGAGCAGCGTATGAAAATGTGAACGTCATTAGTATAATTATAGTAGCTTCCCAGTTTTCATACCCATCAAAAATTACAAAATATTTGTAAATGTACTCAACTTATATATTCCTTGGTCTCCAAATAAAGTGATAATGTTAAATGATTTATTTTGATATTTTATGTATGCATTTGTCATGGTGTGATGTTATATCATATTTTTTTTAATATATTGTAAATATATATTTATTAAAACTTTTGTCAATAGCGATTGTGGAATGGAGTGTTATCCTCCTCACTTAGATTCTATTCACATAAGTGATATATTGAACTCACATTGAGTATATTGTTGTAATGGATTTGATTCCAATGACGGCCAATGAGGACCTCCCTAGAGTAAGCTAAACTCTAGACTGAATGCACCAAGAATCAGGCGATTTTTCGAGCGAAAATCCAGCTGAAATTGTTTAAATGACAGTTTTGGGTTGCTATAATTGCATAATCGGGGTGCCCCAGGGGTAATCGAAGTCGTTGAAGCCATTCCTGCAACCAAAATTGCAATTCGAACAACCCAAATTGCAGTTTCAGCAATTTCCCATTCACCGGATTCCGGTGAAAATCGCCGATAAAGATGCATTCGATCTAGAGTTTAGCCCACTCCCCCCACAATCTCATTCGTCGCCCCCTGTCACGGTAATAATCCACATTAAATAAAAAAAGCTTATGGTGTGTTTCCCGATCGAGCTGCATGCAGAGCTGTCGAAGTCGTTTGTCCTTCGCTTCTGCCCGCAGTTGCCCAGGATGTATGCAGAGCTGTCGAAGTCGTCTGTCCTTCGCTTCTGGCTGCAGTTGCCCAGGCTGTTCAGAAGAACCAGAAAATGAGAGTTGTGACGCGATGCTCCAGCAGTTTCCCCAAGCTGGTATGCCCAGCTGGAGAGTCCGTTCTGATCATCAGCACCCGGACTCTAAACCATGTTGTTAAAGTGGACGCACAGAACATGAGAATGACGTTCGAGAGCGGCGTGACGCTCGAGGATCTCGTTCATGCTGCTGCAAAGGAAGGGCTCGCTTTGCCTCATTCGCCTTCCTGGTTGGGTGTAACTCTCGAAGGAATCAGTAATGGCAGTTCCATCTTCGACAAGGGCAGTGTTGTTCGTGAATATGTTGTGGGGATGAGATTAGTAGTCCCAGCTTCGGTATTTCAGGGATATGCTAGGGTTGTGGGCCTCACTGAACAGGACAAGCCTCAAGGATCTAGACGCACTCAAAGTTTCTTTAGGGGTTCTCGGAGTCATTTCCCAGGTAGGATGGATTCACAGGTTCACAAATCTAAGAAATTTTCACCGGAACACAAATTTGCAGCTGTTACGTGGTACCCTGCTATGTAAATGGTCCTTTATAGAAAGGACGATCGCGAGCCTATGGGAATGGAGTAAATGATTTCATCGGATTTCAAGCTACTTCAAACAAGAAAATATCCGCTATAGCGATGGCAGGGAAGAGAATCCAACGTACATATTCATATTGATATCAATATCTTAGAAGGTTGAGTTAATAAAATTCACGTTTCTGATTTGAAACCACGAAATTGCCTTACATTAAGTGCATTCTCTCCAAGATAGAGGTTGATAAGGGGTTCTTCTGACGCTGTTCTAGAAATAGGACAGGCAGGCGTGATTATAAAGAAGGATGGATGTGCTAGGAGTATGTGTCTGCTCAGATGATACGCACTGTGTTCCGGATAAAGGCTACTTCTGAAAATCTGGGAAGGTTTTCGAGGAAGCACGCATCTGAAGAGGCCAGGAAGAGGATAACGCCGGTGAAATCATTAAACGGACCTTCAGCGTTCTCCATGAAAGCTATAATTACCCCCGGGTTGGCGCTGAGCTGTTTATTGCGGCGAGACGTGGTATTCCAATGAGCGGTGTTTCTGTCGTATTGGCTGGCACGAAAGCCTTAAAAAAAATTTAAAGGGGAGGAGCTTGTAGCAGCCAAATTTACTAATTTGGTGTTTACGAACAGCAGCCTGGAGCTCTGTAACCCTTGGATTCGTGCAGAACGAAGCGTGGAATCCATGCAAGCAAGTAAGATTTCTGCTATTTTCGGTTTATCTTTTGGAGCCGTTTCAGTGAGTGTCGCCTTGGCGCAGCCGTAGGTACAGTGGATGTACAGCGGGGCGGGACTTACGCCCAATGCGAATGTCCCATTGATGTACAGCTGGGATGTCCCCATTGATGTATAGCTGGGCGGGACTTAAGAAAAGAACTCCATCCGATTGATGGATAATATCTTGGCCTTCAACGGTGTAGAAGAGAAAGTCAATCTGTAATGATTCTGCACCACTTCGCAGCGATTTCTTCTACCGATCATCCTTGATTTCTGGAATCAAACGATTTGATTTAAGTTCATGAGATCTATTGAGCACTCATGACATTATCCTTGGATTTCCCTTAAATATATGCAAAACAAAATAAAAAAGTAAATAGTAATTGATTGGTAGTAAAATAAAATGTATATTAATTTGTAAAATAAAATGTACATTAATTTGTTATACGAGAAAGTATACATATTTTAGTAAAATTATGAAGCAATAAGTAAAGGCAATAAAGTATACATATTGATCACCTTGAGATGTTGGGTCTCATACATGACATTTTAGGTGAAAAGGGCAAGGGCATTCCTATGTCATTTTTGTATACAAATTGTTTTTTGCCATTTTGTTAAGCCACACATTTGAGTGACTTCGACATGCCAAGATAGGTAAGATGGTCCAAATCTATGTGGATAGATTGACAACATTGGGATTTGTGAATTAGCTAGGTCTTAGGTAAAACAAAAGTAGGAGGAGACCAAATATTGGTAAAGGAGGAGTGTGGATTAGATAGGATCGGAGGGAAGTGAAGAAAGGCAATGGATTAAATCATGAATCAATCAATTAGTTGAGAAGAAAAAGTAGTTGAAAGAGAGCATCAAAGGGAAGCGAAGAAAGGGCAGGATGGATTAAATCGTAGACAGGATAGGGAAGTCAGGAAATTGAGCGAGCTACAAATTCAACTCAGTCGAAGTTCCTGCAAATGGACAAACGGTCAATTCGAGAAAGAGAATTAACATCTCCTTCATGGGTAATGCAGAGTAGTGTTGTTCCACTATATTAATTTCACATCAGAGCTTGACCAATCAAGGCTTTCGGCGTTGGTTGCATACCAAACATATTCATCATGATAGTATTGTGCTAAGCCCAAACTAAGATAGGTTTTATACTTATCTACTTCCTTGTGGAATTCTCAATAGCTATTCGATTGAAGATGGAAGGCCCCACAATGCTCTATAGCTTCTTTGATTCCTCCAAAAGTCCTCTCCCTGCATCATGTGAACAAATTAATGGCCACTCGTCATCGTCTCGACCTCTCCTAAAGTAGAGCACGCCTTGTGATGATGATTTTTCTTATCACCTAGAAATGGATCTAGCAAGGAGTCTCCCATTTTCAGGTTTTCCATATTTCCCATCGATTTCAGCGTCCTGACAGCAGACTACTCGCCGCAGAACTGCACAAAATGAATCTATCCTCCATTATTGCCACCATTGTTTCCATGCGTTCAAATTCATTGCCGCTCGTTTGACCAAATCCATCGGACTTCTGGTGGCAATCATTTCGATGACTTCGCACATCTCTATCTCCCACCAGACGCCGACCTGCACCAACCTTGGGGTTGATCCCAGGAGCTGAAACGAACGAAGGCCAATGCAGAATTACAGAGAAAGATGTTGGAGGCCAGGGTGCTTCGTCTCCAAAACCTCTTAACAGCCACTTGCAGAGAATGAGACAAACGCAAAAGCTCTTGAAACCCAATGGAAAAATGACACGATTAGAAGAGCAAAAGCTCATGGCAGCCACTCGAGGAGAGCAAGAGCTCTTCACAACCACTTGCAGACAACGAGAAGAAGAGGAAAATCTCTTTTCAACCACTCGCAAAGAACGAGAAGAAGAGCAAAATCTCTTGACAGCCACTCGCAAAGAACGAGACTAGATCTTGACATATGTCAACGATACACTCGCAGAAAGCTCCACGTTAATGAATAAGGCATGCCTTCATTCTCTATCCTTTCACACTTAAAATTGCAATCCTCAATCCCTGCACTCCCCCTACCAAATGATACCAAATATATTTATTTTACTATGCCTTCATTTTGGTACATGACAAATTAATGTACAATTCATTTTATTTTCCATATATTACATGGGTTTATATTTATTGCTTATTAGTAATTGCAACATAGTTTTCCTTTCAATTTCATCGACTACAATCCCTACTATATATTAGTTAGACTTGCTTTCAAACACACAAAATTATATTGTCTAAGTACACACAACTTTCTCTCATTTTACAACATATTGAAATTCTTCTCGGCGTTTCATTTCCCCCGTTTTGGAGGTATGCTAGTTATAAATTTATAGGAGTGGGGTGGTAGGTGTGAGGGACGTCTTTGTGGGCTTCGATAGACAAAAGGTACAAACCTATTATTGGGAAATTGGTAGTGCAACCAATAGCCCATTGGAACTCTGTGCTCTATATATGGGTTTGCAGATCGCGCATAGCCTCCAAATTCAAAAAGTTCTTATCCTAGGAGATTCTCTAATGGTGATCAAGTAGGTAAGGGAAAATATTGTCAAAAAGGGAATGATTCTTTCAGGAATCTATGAGCGAACCATTTTGCATCTCAATGAAATCCATGACATCAAACTGCTACATATTCAAAGGCACAACAATTCTCTAGCTGATCCAATTAATTATTGAGGTGACAAAGCTTAATAGTTGAATACTCATCCAAAATGGAGGCCCTTCTGAAAGGAGGTGGCTCCCTTAGTATATCCATGTGAGTGGAGGTAGCTTCAAGAATTCAATGCATTACTTAATACCTCTAAAAATCAGTGGCATGGAGAACTTAGGGAAGGCTCCATCACATGTGGAATATCATTGCAAGTCTAAGGCATACGAGGGATCCTTAACAGACTCCAGTGATTCAAACTCCCTCATGTATGTGCTTCTTCTCTTGGTTATGGATCTCTTTATGGCCCGCTTCCAGTTCATTCGCAGTATAGGTGGGACAATTTCGTCCCAAGTCCTCAGTGGTAGAGCTTAGTGTAGAATGCAAAGAGAGAGGGTTGTTCCTAGTCTTTCTTGAGTAGATTTGGCTTTCCTTTCTTGGATGACAACTTTTAGTAAGCATTCTCACCTCCTCTACTTTGTTTTCGAATAGATCAAGGGTTGTGTTGTTGTTAGGAATCTATGGTCTTGTTGATTGGCCTTGACGACGGTTGGTATAATGTGCAGAATAGGGGTTTCTCTCCTTGGGAAAGGCTATGCCCTCTCCCTCTATTATCTTTGAACTTTGTCTTGGAAATTCCCTCGATATGGGGTGTCATGGGGGGATGGACGGGGAGACTAAGGGAGTTAAGAAGGATGTTGAGTCAACTAAAATCAAGGATTAAGGATCTACAAGGGACTATTAACAATATTAAATCCCACGTTGCTCTGCAGGATGAAAAGCAAAGGATTATTGAGAACACTGATAAAGGACAGGGGAATCAAATTGCCAAGTTAATTAGCGATTCTGAAATGGATTTGGACATCCTCCTGGGGATGTCCAAATATGCTCTTTCTGCAAAGGTTTAGTTAGTGAGTTCTAGGCATATGGGGGAGGACATCGTCCAACAGCCAGACATCGTTGCAATAGAAATTCCCAACTCTAGTGACTTTGAGAAAGACCAATAATAGGAGCAAAAAGGCCACAACAGCCATGAGTCCTTTTAAATTTATGTTGTTTTATGTTTTTCACTTGTGTTAGACTGATAGGTCAATTTATTCAGATTTATAGTTGTCAGTATTTTGTGAAGTTAATAGGCGTAGTCTTACGGAGGTATAAGGAGGATACATTTTGTATTGTTGTTGTCCATCATTTCCAATATTCTGAACATACTTCATATATTTGGTTGATTCTCCTCAACTGGTTTAATATAAAAATCCTCTACTTGTTTTGGTTTATATATATATATATATATATATATATATATATTTAGCCTGATGGGTTAGCTCAAGTGGTTGAGAGTTGTGAGTTGTAAGCAGAAGGTCTCGGGGTCAAATCCAGCCCAATGGGTTAGCTCAAGTCGTTGCGAGTTGTGAGTTGTAAGCAAAATGTGGTGAGGCCCGTTCGGGTGGGCCCCCTGTGAATTCTTCCCGTGGACGTAGCAACTCCTCTCTAGGCTTGTGAACCACATTATATATATATATATATATATATATAATTCTTCCCGTGGACGTAGCAACTCCTCTCTAGGGTTGTGAACCACATTATATATATATATATATATATATATATATATGGGAGATGATAACCTCACATCTCCCATTATTGTTTTGGTCAATATTTTTTTATGGGACTCCCTTGCCACATTAATTAAGACCAAATAAACCACCAAAACATAAAAGTTAATTTTGTCATTATTGTATAAATGCTTAAGATTACTAATCATATTTGTTAAGTAAACTAATAAGACATTTCATTAGTCATAGTGTTAGATGTTCTTCAAATTCCAATTTTCAATGTTTAAATGGACTTATGTACCATCTTTGAGGTTTCACTTGTTGCAAATGTCGATGGTCTACTTAGATGTTTCTTGGTTGTAAATAAAATGTCACTTAACAACTCCAATTACCACCCAGGTTGAAATCCCAACAACAACAACACAATTGAAAAAAAAATTGTTTTAGTGGCAACTTCAGTTGTAATTTGGGTGGTATTTTCTCTAAAACTTATATTGATTGTTACAACAATGGAAACATATTGATACAAAATTGTGAGGATAAGCTAGATCAATGATTTCATGAAGAGCGCATTGGTATAACCAATATTGGTAATCAATTGAATGTGGTAATTGATAATCTTAAAATAAGATTCTTGTGACAAACTTTTGGAACAAATTCAAAATATATTTGATATTTTTTTAAAGAAAGCAAAGTTTGAAAATTCTAACTTTGTCAATCAAACAAGTATTTCACTTGTAGAAGTTGATAATCAAACCTATACCTAATTCCTTTGGGTCTAGTATTTAGGATACTACATTGATATACGTAAAGCATTTGTCCAAAAAATAATTGATTGTTTCAATAACAAGGTCATAGACTTAGCCTGGAGGGTTAGCTCAAGCAGTCATGGGCTAGACATAAGATCTCTACCCTCAAAGTTGGGGAGGTCATGGGTTCTTGATCCCCTTGCGGTTAGGATCATAATCGAGGCCGACGATTTACCATGTTTACCATCCATGAATCATGGGGAAGTAGTTGAAGGATTTTCTTTGAGGTTATTCCTTGGGAAAAAAAACAAGGGCATAGACTTACTTTATTTGAATTTAAAATAAATAAATAAATCCTTGCAATTGTAATTAAAAAGGTGAAATGGATTTTAAAAGATGTGTAGGTAGAATTATTTTAATTTTTTAGAATTCAATCTCAAAAAAATATATTCTAGAGAGCATTCACTATGGAATGAAAATTATGGAGAATTTGTTGGACAGGTGTTGTAGCCTTTGTAGGTTCCGAGAGCAAGTAGGTATTGGGGGGATGACTAACCCCCCGGCTAGGGGGGGGGGGCAGTGAGCCCCTGAAAGAAATTTTTTGGGTTTGTTTTTGGTCAATTTTGAGTTGTTTTGAGCTCAAGTAGTAGCTTAGGGTTATTCTTGGGTGGAGGGAATTGATTTTGGTGAGATTTTTTCTCTCAATGTAAATTAACTTCTATTAGATTTATTTTGTCTATTGCTACTACTTTTGATCTTGAAGTAGACTAGATGGATGTGAAGACAACATTTTTGCATGGTGATTTGGAATAATAAATCTACATGAAACAACCGAAGAGTTTTGTAGTAAAAAGACAGAAGGAGTTGGTTGCAAGCTAAAGAATTCCCTATATGGATTAAAGCAATCACCAAGAATGTGGTAGCATAAGTTTGATACCTATATAATAGGACTCGGTTTCTCAAGAAGCAAATTTGAACATTGTGTGTATTCTAAGCAAGTTGGTGATGATTTTATTTATGCAGTATTGTATGTTGATGATTGGAAACAAGAAGGAGATCATCCAGGATGTCAAAGTCTAGTTATGTTATAAGTTTGATATGAAATATCTTGGTGCTGCAAATTTTATTTTGGGCATGGAAATTAAAGGAGATTGGGCTAATAGAGGACTTGGTTAAGTCATAGGAAATATGTTGACACGATATTGTAGAGGTTTAATATGCAGGAATGTAAATTGGTAAAGGAATCTATTCATGTAGGTCCAAAGTTATCAACGGAACACTGTCCCAAGACTCAAGAAGAGGTGGAAGACATGTCACGTGTTCCCTATGTTAGTCTTGTTGGAAGTTTGATGTATGTTATGGTCTGTACAAGACTATACATTTCCCATGTGGTGGGAGTTCTGAGTAGATATATGTCAAAACCAGGTAAGGAACATTAGATAGCAGTAAAGAGGATCTTCATATATTTGCATGCCACTTCATATTATGCAATATGCTACCGATGAAGGCCTGGACCTCACAGGGATATGGATATACAAGATTTTGTCGATGCAAACTAGGTTGTAGATATTGACCATGGAATATCTACAAGTAGTTTTGTCTTTAACGTATTTGGTGGAGCAATCAGTTGGATGAGTAAGAGGCAGGGTGTAGTTGCATAGTAAACTACATAAGCAAAATACAAGGCAACCACTCATGGAATTAGTGAAGCCATATGGTTGCAAATATTGTTTTTAGGTATTAGTTTCATTAAGAAAGTAGTGACAATAGGTTGTGACACCTCAAGTGCAATTTTTCTAGAAAATAACCTTGCTTATCATTCCAAGACAAAGCATATTGATGTTCAGTACCATTGTGGTAGAGACATGGTTGAGGAGAACAAAGTACTATTGGAGAAGGTTGATACCTTGAGGAATTTTGTAGATTCGTTGACAAAGTCTGTTAATACTAAAAATTCCTCTTGGTGTAGAAAATCAATGGGCATTGTTTCCCTTTGTAGTTGACTTCATGGATGCTTCCCCTTTGACCCCATGTTTCAAAGAATACAAGTGGGAGATTGTTGGACATCGATTGTAGTCTTTTTTAGGTTCATAGGGCAAGGGGGTCTTGGGGGGATGATCAACCCCCCGGCAAAGGGGGCATGGAAGGCGAGTGAGCCCCCCATTGGGGGTTTGAGGGTAGCATCGCCGAAAGAAATTTGTTGGGTTCATTTTTGGTCTGTTTTGAGTTGTTTTTGGCTCATGGTTTTGCAAACCATTGTAAACTAATTCCAATTAAGGAATTGGGGTTGTGAAACTCATATTAGGGTTTTGGATGCTAAAATATTGTATTGTAAATATAAAATATAATAAAATGAGATAGAGAGTGGAGAAACTCTAAGGAATGTTGGTTTTCCCAGTTTTGGGTTTCCAAGGTAACTCTTTGTGTAATATGTGTGTGATCCATTGTTAATTGTTGTGTTTTAGATTTTGTTTCGCATTGTTTTTCCTTACACGGGTTTATCAAAGTTCTTCATATTTTAATTAAAAAGGTGAACTAGATTTTAAAGCAAATGTGTGGTTAGAATGATTTTAGTTTTTCAAAATTCAATCCCAATAAAGTATATTCAAAACATGAGAACAATGCAAAGAGGATTCACTATGGAATGAATCTGTGGAGAATCTATGTTCTTCTATAAACCTAAAAGCTAGTGAAAGTGATTCTCCAAATTAAGCATGTTAAATGATAGTAGAACTAAACTCTATATAGATATTTTAGATAGTGTATTGGAATGCAATTTGAGTGAAAATCAATGAAATTATAGGCTTATTTTACTATGTAAAACGAATAATATATTTTAATCTTTTTAATTTTTTTATCACTTAATAATTTTAACATTTTTTATATGATTATATATACAATTATTCAAAGTCATATATGTAGGGTCAATGTTGCATTGTTACAAGGATATAATGTACTTAAAGAGGATAATATGGGGTACCTAGGGGTCTAATGAATGTAATCTGAACAGGCCCACTTGGTAGTTGGTGGTAGCAAATATGCCAACTAGGTAATTAGAAGAAATAATATAATAATAAGGGGTGGTTGGCATAAGAATAATCATGAGAACATATAAATACACGAGTATCATTGTATTGAGTAAGCTGGATGTAAGTATTCTATTGTAACAAGCATGTCTTGTAGAGTGATTTATTTCGTAAGGAATAATTGATGTTGCCCTACCTTAAGTTTATTTTGATATTAATAAAATAAACGAGTTTTTCTTATCTTACTCTTGGATATTATGTAATATTATTTTCATATCTAAGGTACATAACATGGTATTTTGATACTAATAAAATTAATGAGTTTTTCTTATCTTATTCTTGGATATTTTGTGCATAATATTATTATCAAATCTAAAGTACATAACATTTGGTATCAAAGCCTTATCTTGGGCCAAAAAGTGAAGAATTTTTTTTCCTTTTTGCAGATTTTTCAAAGGACAAAAGTGGAAGGTGATATTCAGATCAATTTTTGAAACTTTCTGTGTAGAAGCTAAAGAAACTAGTTGCGTATTTGAGTTCATATCACCGAAACATCCATTTTCAAAAATAAAATCTTCCAAATTGGAGTTCGAGAAGTGGAGTTGTAGCTGATTTAAAATCTATTGTTTTAGGGTTTTTTGCTAATCAACGGATGGACTATAAATCAACTATATTTTGATAGAGAGCTCATATTTGTACCAAACCAAAACCTATGGATGAATAATGACCATGGAATTTCATAATTGTGGTCATAATATATATTCAGAGCAATATTAATGGAGTTATGATCATTTTAAAATTTTCACTTCAAAACCCTTTGTTGTACATGGGAGCTACATTGAAAAGTAAGTTACTTATTTAAAACCCTAGTTTTGGTTGTTGGTTTTATTGCAAGAAAAATGCATTTTATAGGAAAATATGATGGTCTTCCATTAAAGAATACATGTGTATAACAAAGTCATCTTGAAAGGGGAATTGGAGATATTGGTTATTCTATGGTTTAAGAAAAGATCTTGGTGGAAGTTGCTTAACCATGACAAGATGAAGGAACTTTCAGATGGAGAATATGAAAATGTATTATATACAAGCAGTCTCATACCAAGAATAAGGACAAAGAGAAAATTAAGGGATTACTTTCATGCACAAACTTACTATTACATGTTCATGGATGTATTTAAAGGAAAATGTTATTATTTCTATAAACCCTAGTAGAAATCATATTTTCATTAACGTTAACTTGACTAAAAGAATGCAAGCCCCCGTAAAGCATATTCAAAGAACACATATTGAGGGTAAAAATATTCATTTTTTAAAGATTTAAATATTGCTATGGATAAATGTGTGTTGCATTCATATTTGTATGCTATAGATATGGATGATGTGGATATCGTTTTGGGATATCCTTTGATGGACTCTGTACAATTAATATTAATCTAAAAATTAAGTTTATGAAGCTTTGGAATAAGAAAAAGAAATTTCATTGCAATATATTTATCTTATTAAACAAGAAGGGCCCAAGAAGAAGTCCCTGCAAAGAAACTAATTGTAGTACCCATAGACACATCAAATAAAGAGTCTGAGGTTGAACTAGGTCTATAGAAGCACCTGAAGAAATGTCCTAGGAAGAGCATAAAAAGGAAGAAGAAACTAAGGAGCTACACGACTCAAAGGAATGGAATGTTCAAGAGTCAAAGAAAGAAGAACCAATAGCTAAGGTTGTTGTATATCGCCACTCACACCACCATTAGAGACTAAAGTCATCAAGGCAAGGTTGTGAGCATCAGAAAACTTATTATGGACAAACATGGCACTAGAAAGACAACCAATATGGAGACACATGGAGAGCTAAAAGCAATGCATGGATATATTAGAGTAGCACAACGACAACATGGAACCAAAGGAGCAGCCAAAATAAATATTAAGGTGGTAAGGAAGTAGTTGGACCCCATGTCCACATTTCACTAGGATGGATGGATGCTTGTGCTCAATACCAATTGACTGCGTTGCTTAATAGATCATATTTTTATGGCTTCCTCCCATGTTTCGAGGACAAAAAATTGGAAGGGGGATGGAATGTAATATACCTAGGGAGGTATCCCAGGGTATGATGAATGTAATGTGAATAAATCCAAGCTTGGTAGTTGTGGGTAATAAATATGTCCATTAGGTAATTAGAAGAAATAATATAGTAATAAGGGGTACTTGGTGTAGGAATACTCATGAGAATATATAAATGCACATGAGTGTCATTGTATTGAATAAGTTGCATGTGAATATTCTATTGTAACGAGCATGTCTTGTGGAGTGAATCTTTTCATAAGAAATCATTTATGGTGTTATCTTACATTAAGAGTATTGTCTACATTATTGTGTCACTATCTTGTTGTTTATGATGTGGATCTATTTTGTTATTAATGAGTTTATTTATATCTTCTATCTTCATATCTATGAAGAGACATAACAAAATATTAGGAATTGCTTTGTATGTCTTATTTAGTATAATTTAAAAATGTAATTTAGTAATGATCTCATTTAGTTGGTTTTAAAAGTTTGAAAATTTGTCAACCAAGGCTTGTCAAGTGGTTGAAAGTGGGCATTATATTGTACCTACCAGGGGGTTCAAGTCTCCCATCATGGGTAGCTTGTTTTTGTGTTTGTGATTGTTGTTTGGGAAATCCTGGGGAACTTTGGCAATTGTGGTTGGGGCTAAGTGCAATTCATGGTGACATTGGTAATTATGATTGAAGGCTTTAAGTTAGACCTTGCCTAATATAATACAAAAATAAAAAGTTCACAAAAATACAATAAGCAAAAAAAACATAATGAACATAATGATTAAACCAAGCACACACATAATGACAAAGAAGGTTTATCTTGGAAGCCTTCTTTGTACTTGTGTTACACAGGGTCCAAGTGTATGGATATTAATGATGTGTAAAATTAAAAATGCACAATTAAAATTCACACTTCATTAATGAAGTTAGAGTATTTTGACTTTTTGTTTTCAATGGTGGTTCACTATTTGTTAGAGGGCTAGTATTACAAATCAAATTTCTACTAAACTTATCTCCTCATTTGCCACCAAGTCACACTCCACCAATACATAAACCTAACCTGGAGTTGTCCAGTGTTGAGAAAAGATAGGGGAGGGATGCCAGTTGTTGGACACCCCACGTGGCTCCCTCCCCCATGCCATGCTGGAGAGTCGACACGACCGCAGCCCGGGCCCAGATGGCACCGCCACCTGTCGTGGTGGGTGGTATAATTAAAGCGGCCTTTATGGCATGCTTTTTCTCGCTTTTCCCGTGACCTCTCCTTCCTCCCGTGTATTGTTGCTCGGGCCCTGTCTGTGAACGCTCCGCCACCCCACTTCCTGTTCACGCCTGCTCTAGTTCTGCACCACCCCCGCTCTGGTTCTGCACCATGGGCGCTCTCGTTCCGCCGGTATCCTGCTGTGCTCTCGTTCTGCGGCGGGCGCTTGTTGCCTTACCCCCCGACGGATGGCGTTCGCCGCTGCTGTGTGTTCTGTCCGCTAGCTCTCCCGACGTTGAAGTTCGCTCCATGCCCATAGCGCACCACAGGCCCTCGAAGTTGTCTGCGGCGGACCCTGTTGGAGGTTTTCATCGGTTCGGTGGTAGTGTTGTTGGGTTGCCGCTCGGATGGTTTCGCTGGTGGCGATGGTGGCTTCCATCAGGCTGTTCCTGCTCACGGTGGTGGCGTTGGTTGTTCCTGCTCACGGCGGTGGCGTTGGTTGTTCCTGCTCACGGCGGTGGCTCGTCCCTTCACGCTTCTTCGGTTTCGGTGGTAGGTTTCCTACCAGCCATTCCCTGCATCAGTGTTTGTCAACACTCTCAACCTTCTGGGGATTTCGTGGGCCATTTCTGCTGCTTTTAAAGGTTAAATTCTGGTTTTCTGGGTTGTGAATATGTGCATTTCTGTTGGTGAATTGGTTTGGTGAATTGTGAATTGCATTTGTGGCAATGGTGAAATGCATTTCGTTTATGCTGCAGCAGGGTTTAGGAATGGTTTATAATGCAGTAGGGTTTACGTTGCGTTGCGTTTCGGCTGAATTATTGAAGGCTCTATGGTTTATAATGCAGTAGGGTTCTATGGTTTGTGTTGCAGTAGGTTCTATGGTCTGTGTTGCAGCAGGGTTTGCAAATTTTTTAGGGTTTATGTATTTGTTTCGGCTGAATTATTGAAGGCTCTATGGTTTATAATGCAGTAGGGTTCTATGGTTTGTGTTGCAGCAGGTTCTATGGTCTGTGTTGCAGCAGGGTTTGCAAATGTTTTAGGGTTTATGTATTTGTTTCGGCTGAATTATTGAAGGCTCTATGGTTTATAATGCAGTAGGGTTCTATGGTTTGTGTTGCAGCAAGTTCTATGGTCTGTGTTGCAGCAGGGTTTGCAAATTTTTTAGGGTTTATGTATTTGTTTCGGCTGAATTATTGAAGGCTCTATGGTTTATAATGCAGTAGGGTTCTATGGTTTGTGTTGCAGCAGGTTCTATGGTCTGTGTTGCAGCAGGGTTTGCAAATTTTTTTGGGTTTATGTATTTGTTTCGGCTGAATTATTGAAGGCTCTATGGTTTATAATGCAGTAGGGTTCTATGGTTTGTGTTGCAGCAGGTTCTATGGTCTGTGTTGCAGCAGGGTTTGCAAGTTTTTTAGGGTTTATGTATTTGTTCCAGCAATGTTTATAATTTTATTTGGGTTTATGAATTTCGTTTGTTGCTGGTTTATGTTGCCTTATGTTGTAGCAGGGTTTGTAATTTTTTGGGGGTTTATGATTTTAGTTTGTTGCTGGTTTATGTTGCAATCATAGTTTGGCCTGAATTTTCTATCTTCTATGGTTTATGTTGCAGCCGGGTTTGTAATTGTTTTAGGGTTTATGAATTTAGTTTGTTGTGTTGTTAATGTTGCAATCATAGTTTCTGTTAATGTTTGTGTTGTTAATGTTGCAATCATAGTTTCTGTTAATGTTTGTGTTGTTAATGTTGCAATCATAGTTTCTGTTAATGTTTGTGTTGTTAATGTTGCAATCATAGTTTCTGTTAATGTTTGTGTTGTTAATGTTGCAATCATAGTTTCTGTTAATGTTAAGGTTGCAATCATAGTTTATGTTTATGTTAATGTTTCTATTTCTGTTAATGTTAATGTTAGTGTTAATGTTTCTATTTCTGTTAATGTTAATGTTAGTGTTGTTAATGTTGTAAATCATAAACCGGGGTTCAAATTTGATCATGTTAGTTTGTTTCACAATATTTGGGAGGTGATTATTATTTTAAAAAATATCATATTAATTAAAAAATGAGAATTAGTTAAGTGAATTTAATTTGAGTAATTATTAAGAAAATTACAATTTTTATTATGTATTAAAATTCTATGTTAGGTTTAGTAAAAATATATATATAAATAGAATACAAATATTTCTATATATAATAAATAGAGAGATTTGATATATAAAAATATAAAAAAACTTGTTATATAGAGAAATAAAGAAATAATATAAATGTTACAAAAATATATATAATTTCAAAATTATAAATGGATCTAGATTGATATTTTATATTCTTTGAATTTATATATATCATTTGTGAACCCAAATTATATTTATTTTTGTCTTGGAATTAATGTTTTTTAAGTAATTTAAAATAACAAAAAAATGATAATTTTATGTAATTATTCATTTTAGATTAATAGAATTACATATTTGAAATTTAAGTTGCAATAAATACATGAAAATTCAATAACCTTAAATCCATTTCTACATAAAAAAAACAACAATTTCAAAATTACTTCAATAAATTTAAGTAATGTAAATATGAAAGTTTAAAATATTTATTACACTAATTTCTTTTTATATATAAAAGGTTTAAAAAAACTTATATTAGTCAACTTTATCCTGAATATCAATTATTGGAAATTCATTGTCATAATCTGAACATATAATTGAGAAAAGTAAAAGATTGGAAAAATCATTATCATAATCTGAACATGACATGTTTGTGAGAAAAAGAAAAAGGAGATTATATATTCAAATGGTGATTAGGGATGTTGCAATCATAGTTTATGTTGGTCTATAATTGGTCTATGTTGGTCGCTATAGTCTGATTAGGGATGTTGGTTTATGGTCGCTACAGTCTATACATCATACAGTCTCTAATGCATTTGTTTGGTTTATGTTGCAATCATAGTTTGGGCTGAAATATTGAAGGTTCTATGGCCTATGCTGCTTTATGTTGTAGCAGGGTTTGTAATTTTTTTGGGGTTTATGATTTTAGTTTGTTGCTGGTTTATGTTGGAATGATAATGATGTTTTTACTCTGATTTTCATAGGGTTGAATGAATTGCAAATATTTTATGGCTGAAAGCATAAATTCTTGTTGCTAATGTATATACGAATTCAAGATGTATAAAATAGATTTAGATAAGTGACTTTTATTGGTATGAATTTAATCAAGTTTAGCATTTAACTTATAAACCGGTAGAACGCATTTTGGTAACAAACTTGATTATTTGTTGACACTTATAAAAGATGTTGACACTTAGACTATTAATATGTACCAATAATAGAAAACAAAATCATTGGATGATAGAAGGGAAGTTATAAACTCGGGAATCTTATAATTAAATTTCCTTCTCTTGTATATCTTGGAATGGTAATAGTTAAAAGGAAAAACTGCATCATACAGGGGATGGATGGCAGTTGACAACAATGACTTCTCCATTGTCTCATCTAATTGGAAGAATACCCATAATTCAGTTGTTGATATCAGCAAGTTTGCCAAATTGGCTATTGTTGATGCATTTTACAAGCGATCTGCTCCACCTTATGATATGTTGTTGTTAATGCAGTTTACAAGTTGCATGCTATTGTTAAATTATAAGTGTATGATGCAGTTTTTACTTTTACCTATTAACATGAAGTGATCTGCTGCATCTTATCTGCTGTTGTATGATCTGCTGTTGTATGATGCAGTTTTTACTTTTACCTATTAACTTGAAATATTGGGCATTATTAATAATAGGAGAGAAATATGGTCCATGTTGCAGTACAGTTAGCATCGAATGGATGGGTATCACACCCATGCAATGGTTCAACCCCATTCCTAACTGCTAGTTTAAGGAAAATATAGGGGTCAAGAGTTGTAAACCATAGAACCAACTGCACCATAAACCATAGAACCTTCAATAATTCAGCCCAAACTATGAAACTTCAATAAACCTTAGACCCTGCTGCAACATAAACCATATCCCACAATATCATCTAGGATGAAGCTATTATAGTGGTCTTGGGATTCTTCTATCTCCCTTTGAATTTTGGGCATATGGTTGTAATTCAGCCGAAATGACTGCAACATAAACCATGGACCCTGCTGCAGCATAAACCCTAGAATTCATAAACATTAACCATAGAGCCTTCAATAATTCATAGAATTCATAAACGCCCCCACCAGGAGCAGGAACAACCAACGCCACCGCCGTGAGCAGGAACAGCCTAAATTTTTTTTACGTTTTGAAATGAAATTCCAACCCTAGCAGCGATAAGAAACCCCAATTTCATTTTATCTTTGTCTTTGTCTGAGCAATCCTTGCAGCCTTCAATAATTCATAGAATTCATAAATTCAGAAACCCCCGCCTAAATTATAAACACTACTGCAACATTAACCATAGAGCCTTCAAGAATTCGGCCGAAACTATGATTGCAACATTAACAAACAACAAACTAAATTCATAAACCCTAAAAAAATTACAAACCCGATGCAACATACACCATAGAAGATAGATAATTCAGGCCAAACTATGATTGCAACATAAACCAGCAACAATCTATGATTGCAATTGTTGGGCATATGGTTGTAATCCCATACTACTGCAACATAAGCCATGGACCCTGCTGCAGCATAAACCCTAGAACCTTCAATAATTCAGCCCATACTACTGCAACATAAGCCATATACCCTCTGGGTGGCGGAGCGTTCACAGACAGGGCCCGAGCAACAATACACGGGAGGAAGGAGAGGTCGCGGGAAAAGCGCCGAAAAAGCGGGAAAAAACGTGCCATAGAGGCCGCTTTAATTATACCACCCACCATGATAGGTGGCGGTGCCATCTGGGCCCGGGCTGCGTTCATGTCGACTCTCCAGCGTGGCATGGGGGAGGGAGCCACGTGGGGTGTCCAACAACTGGCATCCCTCCCTTATATAGAAATACAACAATGTTTGTTTGGTTGTAGAAGATATTTTGATTCCATCAATAATGATGATTAATCATTTTGGTGTGTATGTGTTGGTCTTTCATAATGGTAGTGATGACAATAAGTTTTTTGGGTTGTAGGTGCATAAACCCTAGAACCTTCAATAATTCAGCCCAAACATAAATTGCAACATAAACCAACAACAAACTAAATTCATAATCCCTAAAAAATGTTAATGAAATTTTTAATCAGAGTACATTACAGCTTGCTCTTGAAATGATGAAATTGTATATTAAACCTTATGATAAACCCCTAATTACAATGCCGCAAACATCAGGGAACGATATGACCTAGGATTGTACCCAAAAATGTATAGGATTGTATACAAAATGGCC
The DNA here is from genome assembly GCA_027924585.1 of Larix kaempferi. Taxonomy (NCBI): domain Eukaryota; kingdom Viridiplantae; phylum Streptophyta; class Pinopsida; order Pinales; family Pinaceae; genus Larix; species Larix kaempferi. Next base: position 22,122,164 of record BSBM01000316.1, on the reverse strand, counting down.
ATGTTGCAGTAGTTAGACCCAGTGATTACAAAATCCACAATGCAATGTGGTCACAACAAAAACTTTGGCATCCCTATATGACACTCCTATGCTTGATGTCGTCCAAGATCTTCACTTCCCAATATTGTTGAGTTTCCTGCTTGAGCCAGGTTGGTTGGCATACCTAACAATGGCTGATTAGGTTGTGGCTGGTTGCCTCCATATGTTATCCAATTTGCTTCTTGCAGCCATGGAGGAATTGAGTAGCCACAGTGCACACTTGTGCTACTAACCCCTGCATTGGGTTGAGCCCCCGATAATCATACATTTGTCTGACACCTACACTGGTAGGAGGGAATAAAGTGGGCATGCGCACTTGTTGATAGCGGGGGGACTTGGATGTTTAGGAGGTCTTGGAAACATGGAGTATTATCTGCAAGATGTTCCAAAGTGTTTGGCATCATCCTACTCCCCTCCACTATGTTTGCATCAATGGAAGAACTTTTTGCCACCCCTTGTTCTTTTTGAAGCAATTGTTGAGCCTTTCTCAATTCCTTTTCATGCCTTGCCATTTGTTTTTGATGAGCCTTTTCTGTTTTTTCTTTCTCTCTGTCAAGCCTCTCCTGTGCTCGAATTTCTGCTGCAGCAATCCTTGCTGCCTTCTTTTCTTTAGTTAAGTCCCTATTTTCTGCTTTAAATCCTGGAGTTCAAGTTTCCTATGCTCAGACTCAACCAATAGTTTTATATAGTCCTCTGAGGTGAGTAACTATGAACTTCGGCATAGACAAAGATTGTCTGCTGTAAATTGCCTTCTTTTTGCTGACACTCTCTCTACCGGTAGCTTTAGAAACCGACCAAGCAACTGGCTCTTCTTTGACACTTGCTGCTCCTTGCTTGACTCTTGCCTCTCAATATTTGGGTCAATGTCCTCCTGCTCTATCTAGACCATATTGTCCTCTTCAGCTGGAACCTCGTTGTGGACACTATCTTCTACCAGGTTTCCATTGTCCACAAAATAATGAACAATTTCTTCTTCCAATTCTCTGGGCTATGAAGGCATGTTCATGCTTTCTTCATTTGTCCTTGACACAATATTTTTGTCCAAATTCATCATGGCTTCTACCAGCCATGATTGTGGGGTAACTTGGCTTGGCAAAGTCAATTCTCCATTGCTGCTTCCTGGTGCATGGTCAACGTTTTCATTGACATGAACAGAAGCAGAAGTTGCAACTGTTTCTTACATAGAGACATTAAGAAGATTAGAAGCAGAATTTGCAGCTGTCTCAGTTGGTGTATGTACCTCCATGTTACTGTCAATTGGTTCATTGTTATACTGTGTTTCACTTACCTGTTCTTCTTCATCACCACAGTATGGTTCTCCTTGAGAGAGGGATATCATATGATCAACAGCAGCAACGTCTTCCTCTACCTCCACATCTTCTTGGCCAACAACATGTGCTTGGACATCCCCTTCTTCTTGACCATTCAGATCAAATCCCAGGCTACAACTAGTATCATGCATGAGAGCCTCAGAATCCAGTGGCCATATTCCAGTCCTCCTAAACCCAGCCTTGATATTCGAAGGTGTGAGAGCCCTTTTAAAGACTTGCAAGCTCGGCTAGCTCAAACCTTTTTACCTCCACCCCTGGATTCTGTGCCATCCACGAAGCTCGCTCACCCCTGAAATAGTTCTTGAAAGGCCCGAACACACTGACATCTAGGGGTTGCAATCTGTGAGTGGTATGAGCAGGCAGTGTCAACAGGTCGATGCCCAAATTGTTAGCCTCCTCGATTGTTTGCACAGCAATATGGCTTCCATGACCATCTAAAACCACCAGGTGTCTATTTACAGGTGAGACACCGCCTAGTATAGATGCAGCAAAGTGAGTAAGCCAATTCAAAAAGAGTTCTTTGGTCATCCAAGCATGGGGATGTGCAGCCATGCATGCACCTGGTTCACAATTCTGTATATAGTTTTTGAGTTGAGTTTTACCTTTAAATATATAAAATCCTGGGATTGAAGCACCAATTGCATTGACACAACATAGAATAGTGATCCACTCCCTGCTCCTAGGCAAAATCTTTGGCACATTACGACTCCCTCTCTTGGCAATTACACGCATGCCACAGTTCCTTCCTGCCTGCAAACCTGTTTCATCACAGTTCCATATATGGTCTGGAGCATACCGATGGTTCTCATATGCACTAGAAAGGGTGGCATAGAACTTAGTCAGAATTGCAGGCCGTAGATTTAGAGCCCTGTCTCTATCTAGGCCCTCAGCGGTATGCAACACAAGGTCTGGATGCCTTTTTTTAAACCCAAACCACCATGACTTACCAGGAAACCCATCTTTGAAGGGGTTTGGCCTCCCTTGACATATTTGAGCTACTGTGGATTTTAGCTGTATCAACTCTAGCCCATGTCCCATTTCAGCCATCTCCTTACACCACTGAACCACCTCGGCCTCCTCCTCTTCACTCATAACTGTAACAGGCCCTTTGCGCTTTGTATGTGTGAGTCCATTTATCCAATAATGTACTGAAGAGGTAGCAACTCCATGTTTTTTAGCAGCAGCACGAATGGAATATCCATTGAACTCTATATCATCAATAGCAGCTAGCATGTCTTCTTTTGTCCAACCTCTTATTGCACTGATTTTGGTGACTGAACTTGTTCCTTGAACTGTGGTTGGAAGTGACTGTGTGGTTGGTGGTGGGACAACAATGTCCTCTTCCACCACATTGTCATTCTCAACAACATTGCTGGGAGCATTGTTGGCATTTGTATGATTGGGCCTCTCCTCATCCGATGATGTGCAGCGTAGCTGGGCACCCCTACTCAGTCGACGACTTGTTCTCCTTGCATTGCTGACTCTTGCCATGCCTACAACAACCTGCACATTTAGAAGGGAGGCTGGTTATGTAGAAGAAACTGAAAGTTGATTATAACAGAAATGTAAATAACAGAAACAGAAACATAAATAACATAACTGGAAACATAAATAACATAAATAATATGAATAACAGAAACATACATAACTGGAAATTACATGAATAACATAACTGGAAATAACATAAACAGAAACATAAATCACAGTAACAGTTACCTGAATCTACTGTGCACACAGTTCTGCTGGTATGCCTCCACTGTGCACACACTTCTGATGGTATGTCTCCACTATGCACACACTCTGTTGTTCAAATTTCTGAAATGCAACTGTGCACACACTCTGCAGGTCGAATTTATGAAATGCATCTTCATAAGGGTTGTGGTTCATTTATAGTTGTTTGCTATTGAATTGGGTTGGTAAGAAGGTTGCACATGGATTGCAATCTCTCAAATTTCAATGTGTGTTGTGGATTGATTTGAAAGTGATCCAATGGTTGGGAGCTTGTCATTGTGGATCCCTGTGCTTTCATCTGTTTCATGATCTGTGTGCTTCCATCTGTTTAATGGGTGCATTTAATGGGTAGGTGTCATTTATTGAATACAGTGGGTTGGAATGTTGAACAATCTTGCAGTTATGGCTGACACTATCTTTTCTGCTGCTTGAACAAGTATCAATGAATGTTTGAACAGGTTTCAATGAATGCTGGGATATTTAGGCTCCATTAGATATTCGTGGGTCCTCCTTTGATAGGTACCTTGCAGTAGGTGGCAAAAACGAGTTGGGTTATTTAGTTGTTTATGTACTTCTGGAAATTTGAACAGATCTGTACTTTGTTGGGACAAGATGTTTTGTACAGTTTGTCATATAAAGACTATTTATTGACAGCTATTGGCCCAGTCAGTTAATGGGCAATTTTTTGACATAATTTAAATATTTTCTGCACTTAATATGGAATGTGTGTGTTTAATTTATGGGTTTATTTGTGTCAATATATGGTGGTTATGTGGGACCAGTACTATGTCAACTACTGGTCCCTGTTCAACTATAGACAACTCTCCCCTACTTCTGGTAAGACGCGGGAAGAGAAAGCAAGGTATTTTTATTCAGGGGTTTGTAAAGCTCAAGGTGTGGGTTTCAATGGCTAGGCGCTAGATTGCACCAGTCTTTGGAGGTTTTACTGACCCCGACTTACAGTCGGACAAACCTGCAACGAGACGGCACAAAGAAAAGAGGGGATCCTTTGAGGATGGTCGTGGGAGGTGATCTGAGAATCTAGCACATTCTGAATCTATTGGGGAAGACTTTGGTAGCCGCTTCTCTGGCAGGAGGATCTCGATGTACAATCTCAATGTTTGGCTACAACAACATTTGAAACCCCTTATATGTTACGGGCAAACTTTCATTATTCTGAAAAAGGGTTGGCTAACTTAATTCTCCTTCGGACAGTTGAAGATTCGGAAACAATTCTTAAGGGTGTGTGGCTCTGGTGTTGGTCTTATCTAACTCTTAGACCAAGGCATCCATTGTTCGACTCGCGGTCGAAAAAGATTATCAGCGTTCCGGTTTGGGTTAGAGTTCCCGGACTTCCTCTTGAATTCTGGACAAGAGATTTTCTTACATATCTGAGAAACCGATCGGGAAAAACGATTGAGGTTGAGTACACTTCCTACACTTCAATCAATCTCTGGATGGTAGCAGTACGCTTGTTGGTAGAGCTCGATACTAGGGGGGTCTTATTTGATGGAGTGGAGGTTGAAGTTGGCGGTAAGGTGCACTTTCAAACCCTATATTACCAAAATATCTCTTTTCGTTGTGTGCGTTGCCATGATCATGGCCGATATGTAGCCATGGACTACACAAAGTCTTTTCATAAAAATTAGTGGAGGAAAAAGGAGATTACTATACCATTGGAGAAGATTAGTGTTCCTACTCACATTGCACCAGAGCATAGTGAGCCCGGATTTAAAACATTCTGTGAAGATATACATCAATCTCGATCGAGAACGAAAGTCGTGAAGATTCGTTGTTAGAGTCGAAGGTAATAGCACTCGAAGCTCGAGGAATGAATAGGTCGGACAATTTGGGTGCGCCTGACAATTTGATTTTTCTGGAAGGGCAGGAGAACAATTTGGAGGACTACCTGATAGCGAGGGAGTCGATAGACAAGCTGTCTGCATATGTTCAGGCTCAAATCTCCACTGCACCAGCTCATCATACTACGAGTAAGGTTTTGCCACCTTCCTTAATTTTATCTGTCATTGATGCATTGAAAAGTATGGCTTTGTGGCCCACCACGGCTTTGTGGCCCTCCACGGCAATGGCAGTATGGTAAAAAATTTCTAAAGGCGTGAGCGAAATTATAGAAGATTGCATCTAAAAGCTGAAATTGTTGAAATAACAATTTTGGGTTGTGTTCCAAATCAAAATTATAAGTACAACCACCTAAATCGCAATTTCAGCCATTTCTCCATCAAAAAATTACAAATTACAGCAAAAAAAACACACCCAAGAAAGTGCAAATCCTGTAAAAATTAGTTTACTCCGTTCGAAAAGAGGCAAGGAAGAGAAGTCTCCATCTGACACTTCCAAACCTGGCCCCTTGTACAGTGATACAATCGATGGGTCCACCACCAGATTTGACCTGGGACCGGTTACTGAACGAAGGAATTTTAGGTGTTGAAGGCTTTATGGAATCAAAAAGGGGTGAAGAAAAACCATCCATTAAAGGTCGCAGCCCTTGCCTTTTACGTCAAAAGAAACCTGTTTCAGGCCCTGGCCCTTACCTTTTACGTCAAAAGAAACCTGTTTCAGGCCCTGGCCTTAATCTATCGAGACCTTAATCTATCGAGAGGTCTAGGATTTAATAAGCCAAAAGAATAGCACATTGTTCCGGGTAGAAAGTTGTTCCTCCTCCATGCTCAAGAAAGAGCAATTTTAGAAGCTCATCAAGGAAAATAGACTTTAATTTATGGGCTACTTAGTGCAGAGAGCCCAACTAAAGGGGTTACCCAATGAAAGTTATTTCTCTCAAAATTAGAGGGTTGGGCAGCCAAAATAAGCACCTATCTCTCCACACATTAAGTGATCGTGAGGATGTACTCTTGTTACAAGAAACAATGGGTGGGGGAGATGGTTTAGTTTAGAGTTTGAATAAAGCAGTGTCATCGTGAGGAGCCCAACTAAAGGGGTTATCCAATGAAAGTTATTTCCCTCAAAATTAGAGGGTTGGGCAGCCAAAATAAGCGCATATCTCTCCACACATTAGGTGATCGTGAGGATGTACTCTTGTTACAAGAAACAATGGGTGGGGGAGATGGTTTAGTTTAGAGTTTGAATAAAGCAGTGTGATCGTGAGAAACCAGATGTACTCTTGTTACAAGAAACAATGGGTGGGGGAGATGGTTTAGTTTAGAGCTTGAATAAAGCAGTGTGATCGTGAGAAACGAGATGTACTCTTCTTACAAGAAACAATGGGTGGGGGAGATGGTTTAGTTTAGAGTTTGAATAGAGCTTAAAGGGCTAGGAATTTTCCTATGTTGACTTTTTTGGTCTCTTCAAAGCATCATCTCTAGTTGGAATACTTCCATAACATTATTAAACTCTTTGATGTTTGCTCAGGGCTTTTCACAGAGCTATTGTGTAAAATAAATGGTCAATCTCTTAGAGTTTTCAATGTGTATGGTCCATCTGGAGGGAAACCAGACTATTGGGACCGTTTTTTCTCCCTTAGACTATTGGATGTTGGGTCGATGATTATTGGAGGGGATTTAAATTTTACATTGAGCAATGAGGAATTCTAAGGAGAAAGTGCTTGGGTGGATAGATTGGTTGGATACTTACTACATAAACTTGAAGCTAGAGGATTGGTTGATGTGGCCACCACTACTCTCAGGCCTACTTGGAGGAACAATCGAAGGGGGAGAGAGAGTGTCTCTAAGAGACTTGATTAGTTCTTGGTTTCAACTCAGATTCTACATGTTGTAGAGAGGTACATAATCTACGTGGTTCCAAATGGTACGTCTGATCATTGTCCTATTGTATTCCAAATGTATCTAGGGGATGAAAATCCAACTATCCCATTCAAAATCAACCCAGGTTGGCTCAAAGAAAGCGACTTTCAGTCATTGGTAAAGGACAACTAGATAGCATATGATCCATTTATCTCTTTGTCGGGGAGCAATTTGCAACGTCCTTGAAAAAGGTTTAAGAGAAGGTTGTACATCGTGCAACAGAATGACACAAGAACAGGGACAAGCAGTTGAGAGATATTGAAGAAGTGATTCTGCAAATCTTTAACGAAAATCCCACAGGGACTTTCAGTGAAGAGGCGAGAAACCTAAATCCTGGGAAACCCATAGAAGAAGTTGTTTCCAGATATTGAATAAGAATGGAGACTAAAAAGTCAAGCCATATGGCTTGAGTTGGGTGACGAAAACACTAAATTCTTTCATCAAGTCGCCCATCATCGACAAAATCTTAATATAATCTGGGATTTGCATGGATCAAATGGAGAGACGGTGAGAGGATTCTATAGTTTGGAAACTGTGGGTGTTTCACACTTTGAAGGCCTTTATAAGGAACCACGGCAGGTCAATATTGTCGAGGTTATTAAATTGTACTCCTACTTCCCACAATTGACCACAGAAGAAGATACTCAAAACCTATTGGAGGAAATGTCCAAGGATGAACTGCTTTTAGTCATGTCATTGTTCCAAAAAAAAAAGAGTCCAGGGCGAGACGGATAAACTATTGAATTTTATCTCATCTTTTTTTATCTTTTGGGTGATGACCTTCTCAAGCTAGATGAAGAGGTGAGATCTAATGGACAGGTCTTGGGTTCCTTCAACACCACATTCATCGCTCGCGTTCCTAAGTGGATAAACCAGTGATTTTTGACGAATTTCGACCGATTTCTTTGTGTAATTGCATCTACAAGATCCTCTCTAAGATCCTAGTTGTCTAACTAAATAGTATTTTATCAAGGGTAATATCACCTGAACAATTCGTGTTCTTAGAAAGATGGTATATTCATGAAGTTGTGGGTTCAACCCCAAGAAGTAGTACATACTATCAAGTAGAAGAAAAGACTTGCAGCTATGATGGAAATTGATCATTCCAAGGCACATGATCGCACCTCCTGGTTGTTCATATGCCTACTATTGATCCATGTTGGTTTCAATTTACAAGTGGTGGATTGGGTCATGGGGTGTGTAACTTATGTCAATTTTGTTGTCTTAATAAATGGTGTGGCTTCGCCTTTTTTTAAGCCTTTAAGAAGACTCAATGTAGTTCAGTGCTAAGCTCAAGAGGATTTGATCCAAGTGGATATCAGTGGCCACACACATCTTCTGCTGACTCAACATGGTTCTCTAGTTGGGCAATTTTGTTATAATTTTTTGGGTCCTAAACTTATGGGGTTGTTTTGAGGGTCTAAACAGTGTTTTTTGGCTAAGATTAGTTGACAGCATATGTTTCTCTTTGCAACAATATGATGGTCATCAGTTGTGCTTCTTAGTTAGAGATTTCCAACAGGCTACTATACGCACCAAACAGAGCTCGCATGTGAAAGTTATGCTTCAAGGAAATTGATGTAAAGTTACGTCTAAAATACTTTTTGGCGTTATTTTTAGAGAAAATACTTTTTTGCATAGGGTTCTTGCTTTATGTTAAAATGTCATCTCTTCGGTCTCTTGCATTGGCTTGTGCGAATGAGCATAGCCGTCATCTCTCTCCCTTCAGAGATAAGCTACCACCATTCTAGCGAGTGTATGTTCTACAGTATTCTGTTATTTTATTCATTAATAGAAATCGGGTTTTATTGTATTATTGTGCTCTTTGTTATACTAATCTGTGTGTTTCATTTCGTTCCTTATACAATCCAAATCATGCTTTTATAGCTTTTTGTATATTGGATATGTTTAAACTTGGTTCTCTTCACAAGTCTTTGTTGTATAGTGCTACGGCACCTTAATATTGTATTTTGATTCACCTTTGAATAAAAATAATTTTTTTCATGGGGAAAAATAGTACTCGATATTTTTGTTTGAAAATAAATAAATTTCATTACATTTTATTAGGGTTTTGAGCATGTGTATTAAACAAATATATCCATTGAACAAATGGATCTATCTATTGAGCAAGCAAAAAACCCTATCCCCACCATCATGCTAATTCATTCATTGTCCTAGATTATATTGAGAGGGTCAATCTATCAACGAGATATCAAGCAAGATAGTGCAGTAGGGTTGTGAGTGGAATGATCGTCTAAATGGATCAATGTATTTTTGCATATAATGGAGCTACTCAAACACCATAGTAGATCATAATGGATCTAGCAAGGGATAGCTTAATCAGATTTATTGAGACATCTTTGCAAGTCTATCTAGAGGTTATTAAAGATTTCCTGAGGCATTTATGCGAGCTTTGAGAATCATATTCATGCTTAGATCTTTCTGGCTTACCACCACATGCAAATTTCATTTTCATAGCATCTTTTGTTTTAGTTTTACTTGCAATAACGAGTGGTACATCATCTATTTCCAGTGTTCAAGCTAAAGTTTCCCAATTCAAATAAACAAGGGTGGCCTAACAAAATGACTTTAGACTCTCTACGTGAATACATGGAGTCTTTAGATAACACAAGGAAGATAGAAAAAACATATTCTAGTCAGACCTTAAAAAGACAGGCTCCGTGTAGGTAGATTACTACAAGCAAATGAAATCCCAATGGGAAGAAGTATCCATATCCCATTGGGATTTCATTCACTTGTAAAAGATAATCTTAGTGAAAACAAGGGTAAAATCTCAACCAATATCCCATTCTAGGAGGTAAAAAAAGCCTCAAAGGATCAAAGGACCATGGAGAAGAAATGCATTAGGTTCGAACCTGGAAGGATTAAAATGACACTAGGTTTGGATGTGGGATTGAATGAGGTAGAAGGTTTGATGGAAAAATCTTCGGTTGGAAGATTCATGGGTAAGTATATTAAGGGGAAGCATTGAAGTTATAGATGGAACAAACGTAGAAACGTGTTCTAGGATTATAGATTGGTTTTTCACCTACTAGTTTGAAGGTAAATTTTCTTCATGGTAAAAATGGTAGGGATGCAAAGTCTCTTCTAAAGAAAGATCGGTTATGGGGCCCCTTTGCTTTGAGCTTAAAAGGGTGGTAGCTTAGTTTTGGCCCTAGGAGCTGGGAGCCAACCTATTTGCAACAAGTTTGGGTCTTGTTACTAGGTCGACCATTCGAACTTTGAAATATAAAGATTATGGAGGATATCGAAAGTTCATTAGGCAGATTCATTGCTCTGGAGGAAGGTTGTTGGAAAAAATAGGATTCTAGGGTGTTGACGATTTTGGTAGAGCTAGACATACTACATGGGGAACATGACCTTTCTGTCAAAAGTTGGATTTTTGAAAATCCCATTTAGTTGTAATGCCTACCATGACATTGGGAATTCGTGGGAGGAATGTAAAATCCCTATGAGGATTTTTGGGAAAAATAAAAGGGAAAAAAAGATATTTCCGCAAAAAAGTCTAAAAAGTTCTCTAGATATGACTATGGGAGATCCCATAGAAGGTGGAAAGGACTCAGAGACACAACCACATCCAGCATATGAACCTGATGTTTCTTTATCAAAGTGTTAAGAGAAACATCAGGAGGTTAATCAAGTTCAAATTGTGCCTAGAACCTCTAAGGTCGAAAAAGGTATGAATAACCTAGGCCTTCTTTATGCTTAAAAGAATCTCTAAACTCTATCCCCTATCTTAGTGGATGGGAGAGCTCTAATCCTATGAAGAATAAGGTTTGTAGCGGTATAATCCCTAAGGACAAAGAAATCCCCCATAAAATATTTGGTTTTGAATCCAGGTCTGAAAGTATCACAACGGGGTTTGGAGTAGCCTCTCAACTATTTGCAAGTTCTGAAGCCAGGGTTTTAAACCAAGGGTTTCTTTTTAGTGAAAAATTGCAAGAGACTACCTCTCTTGTAGGAGTTCCTCTTGTTGCAATGGAACCAAATTCATCCCTTCCTAATGAAGATTGGGAAAATCCCTTAAGCCAACCCTTAAATCCACAAATCAATTAAGATATAAAATTTAAAAGCAAAATGGACCCTTCAGGGGCTTTGGAAGGAGGACTAGCTTTAGACCATGAATTTTGAAATTCTATGAGGAGAAAATTACACATCACTCTAGCTAAATCATAGGCTGAGAAGAATATCAAAAAGGGAACATAGTAAAGTATAAATGGGGTCCTTAAAGATAAGCTAGTTTCCAAATGATAATCATATCCCTCAACATAAGAGGGGTTGGGGTGCCCATAAATAGCAATCTCTAAAAAGACTTCTTATTGTATATAAGCCACATGTAGTACCTTTTTTCAACCGCATCTGGAACATGGCCAGGGTAACTTCTTAGATAGTGCTTAAGGTAAGCCGGATTTCCTGATTTCCCTGAACTGATTAATAATTTTTGCATATAACAAAAATATTCTTCAGTTTTACTCAGATCACACAGTCTAGCAGTCATAAACAAGGATGCTAGATGATCTGTATCTTCTTGGCCTACCTGACCATAGAATTCTCTTCCCAATGCAGAGAGAAGTTGCTCATCGGCATCATTGGCAGCAAGTATTTCATGCCTTGTTTCCTGTGGCAACCATCGCCACCATTCATACGCTAGACCTGACAGTCCTGCAACTAATTGAGTTGCAAGCATCTGACCTGTCAGATTATGGTCTTGCTGCTTTTTATACAAAAGCCAATGTTCTAATAACTGTATTGCATTTTTTATTTCTTCTCTTTTTTGACACTGGATGTTGAGCACTGGTTGCTCAGGCATTTGGGAAATGAGATTATTCATATTATTTATACCAAAGTTAAAAACTTTGGGCGGGGTTTCTCCTTCAGCTACTACATCCTGCATATGCTCATCATAGTGTTCTCTTGGACCAGTAATCCTCATTCTGTTAGAGGATTCTTCTACCATCATGTTTAATGACACTTCATATTTTGGATCTAAGACAGGATTGAAAGACTTAAACTCAGAGATCCAGTCTTCAATATATTCTATATTGGCATCACTTTCACCAAAATCCCATACTGGCTTTTCTCCTTCTGGGACAATATTGAACTGTCCTAGGGATTTACTCCTATTATGTCCTTGGGCTGCTAAGCGATGAACATGATCTGGGACATAATAACGCTTCTTTTTTAATTCTTCTGTTTTACTTGAAAGTTCTTTTAAAACATAAATTCTTCTCTCTAATTTATCAGAAGCTAAAGTGATTGCCTTTTGTATCTCTGTAGTGTCATGCAATAAATGATCCAATAGTTCCAACTTTGTTACAACTTTATCAAGTTGGATTCTCTGTTCAGAACACTGATGTTTCAACATTAAAATGTCGTTTGTCATATCATCAATATTTCTTGCAGTGCATAATTCCTGCAAGTTTCCCCAATTTGCTAACTTTATGTCATCTGACACAGATTGGTCAGTAGTAGAAGATTTTAATATTGAATTGAGAAGCTTATCCTTAGCTCAACTACATGGTCATATATTAGAATGCTGGCAAGAACATTGCTTAGATAAAAGAGTAAGCAAAGATTTTAAAAGACATCAGCAAATGTTTTCTCCTTCTTTTTGTAAAGAAGTTGCAGGTATGCCAGATTGGGGGTGTGGAGCACACAACAGAGGTCATCTTAAAGAATGTAAATGTAAAAAGAAGAAAAAGCATTTCTATACCTCTGAAAAAAGATATCATCCTGAAGGCTCCTATAGACATAAGCCGAAGCATCGCTACAAAGATTACAAATCTAAAAAGCGGCATAAGTATAAAAGATTTGTCAAGCGTCGCACAGATAAAGGTTCTGGAGACAAATGTTTTATCTGTGGACAAAAAGGACATTGGGCAAGCAAATGTCCTAAGCGAAAATCTAAGCCAAGGCTTGCAGCACTTTGTACAGCACTAGATCCCGTTTGGTGGGATTTATTTGAAGTTACTTTGGATTCCCCTCTCCCTCCTGGAGAAATAATTGAACTCCCTGATTCTGATAGTGATTCTGCTTCCGACTCTAGTTCTGAGATCCCGCTTATTGCTAAATGTGATCCTCCAAATTCATCCTCTTCATCCGATTCTGATTTAGATGATCCACATTTAGGGGGGTGTAGCCAGCCAGAGTTTGACTTTTCTCTTTATATGTTTTCTTCCAGAGTTTCCATCCATCAGTTAGAAAAACAGGTAGCTAACATTGACTTGCAGTTGTCTTTTATCCCTGTTTATAGACACACTGAGAGAACTGAGCTAAGGGAAGAAAAGAAACAAATTCTAGCAAAAATAGAAACCCTAAAGAAAGAGAAAGGTAAAGCAAAGCAATCAGACCATAGCTATAACCCTATTGAGCTATATCAGAGATATCCTGAGAGTCACATTGATAGACAAATCCATAGACAAGATAGAATGAATTTGCTCCAAAACCAGATCAAACAAAAACATGAGCAAATAAAGGCACTGCTGAAAGAATTAGATAACTTGAAACAATCCATTTCAGTCTTATCAGTAGAAAGAGATCAATCTTCAGAAGAAGAGCTCTCTCATGAAATTGAAAGGGTCTGTGGTACTAAAGAAAAGTCTCCATCTCCTAGATCTACTCCTGAAAGATCGCCATCTCCTAAGCCCCAATCCATAAGTTTGCTTGGTGTTGTATCAGGTCCAAAGTTGTTTATAACCGTAAATTTTTGTCCAGCTGAATTTCAACCTTACCCTGTACAGTGTTTAATAGATTCAGGTTGTCAGTTTAATTTAGCAAAAGGGAATTCCCTTCCATCTTTTTACTGGGAAAAGAGTAAAGAGTTAGGTTCTGCAATTCAAGGTTCGCCTGTGTTTCTAACAGGCAAAGTCAAAGATTTTCCAGTAAATTTGCCAGGCCATTCTAGTTCTTTATCTTTGTTTAGATTAGACCAAATAAAAGAAGATTGTGTTTTGGGATCAGAATTCCTTGTCAAAGTCAGTCCATTTTCTATTGATACCCAAAAGATGGTTTTCATGTGTACAGTCAATGGTCAGTCCGTGTCAGTATCTTTGAGTAATAAGTTTAGTCCTCGTTGTAAACCAATTGTAAATAGTCATGAGTCAAGGGTGTCTGGTCAGTCCAATAAAAGTTTGAATAAAATGGAACGCTGCATCTCCTATGCAGAGGTTCATGGTGAAAAGATTCTTGCAGATATCAAGGAAAAGATTATCAGAGACTGTTGCTCTGAGAATCCAAATGCCTTCTGGAAGAGGGAAAAATATTTTGTTTCCATTGAGTTAGATCCTCTCCAGAAAATAAAACCAATGAAGGCATCGACAAGAATCATGAGTCCGTCTGAGAGAGACTTTTGCTCCAAAGAAATTCAAGAATTATTATCCAAAGGTTTAATTGAACCATCAAAGAGCCCTTGGGCATGTAGAGCCTTTGTGGTAAATAAACATTCAGAGCAAAAGCGAGGAAAGCCAAGATTAGTGGTGAACTTTAAGCCACTAAATGCTGTGTTGAAGAAAATCAGGTATCCACTTCCTGATAAGTCAAGCTTGTTGCAGAAAATCAATGGTTGCACTATATTCAGTAAGTTTGACTTGAAATCTGGATTCTATCAGATAGGGATCAAACCAGAAGACAGATACAAAACAGCTTTTGTTGTTCCACATGGTCAGTACCAGTGGAAAGTCTTTCCATTCGGAATAAATAATGCTCCATCAGAATTCCAGAAAAGAATGGAAGATATCTTTAGAGACATACCATGGTTGCTTGTGTTTATAGATGACATATTGATTTGTTCCAAGAATGTACAAGATCATCTAAAACATTTACAAAAATTTTATGACTTGGTTTTTAAGCATGGATTGGTATTGTCTGCTTCAAAAATGGAAATAGGAAAGACAGAAATGGATTTCCTAGGTTTTCATATTAAAGCTGGAACTATCATTCTACAAGAACATGTATTGAAGAATTTTGAAAAGTTTCCAGATAAGATTTTAGATAAAACACAGTTGCAGAGGTTCCTTGGCAGCCTCAATTATATTCGGCCATTCTATAAAGGCCAAGCTTCTGACATCAAATGTTTGCAGCAACGTCTCAAGAAAAATCCTGTTGCATGGTCAGAAGAGATGACTCTGGCAGTCAAAGCAATAAAAGCCAGAGTAAAAGAGCTTCCAGCACTTCATCTCCCTCTGGGTACTGGTAAGCTGATTATTGAAACAAATGCTTCAAACTCTACTTGGGGTGGAGTTCTTCTTGAAGAAATTGAGGGAAAAGAAAATGTTTGTGGTTATGCTTCTGGTTCGTTCAGAGGAGCAGAATTAAATTATCCAAGCAGCCACAAGGAAATTATGGCTGTCAAAAAGACAGTCAATCACTTTATTTTATATCTCAAGCCAGTCAGGTTTATAGTCAGAACAGATCTGAAGATAATGCCTGGAATATTTAGAAATGAAAACTTGATGGCTGAGAATTCAAGTAGAATATTAAAATGGTTCATCTGGTTGAATAACTTTGATTTTGATATTGTGTACAAGCCTGGATATATGAACTGTTTAGCTGATATGCTCACTCGGGAAAACTTGCAGATTGAAGACAGCAAAGTTCCAAGTTTAAAGATGTTTTCTGCAGGTTCTAGCTCCAGTTCCAGAAAGGATCGTGATGATGATCCTAAAGGGAAAAAGCCAATATCAGATTATAATGAGGAACCAATGTTCCATGGAAATCGTATAATTGGAAACCAGCCAGAGAAGCTTCCAAAAGAAGCTCTATTCATGAAGCCATGGGATAACAGTCTTACTGAGGAGGAAAGAAGAGAATTGCTCGATTATGCTAATCGACAAGATGCAGAAAAATATCTCAGTCTGACTTTAATAAAACAGATTCAGATGAGTCCCTGTAAACTCCACATCATGGAGCGATGGGAAAAGAAAGCATTCAGAGGATTGCAAAATGCCAGAGAACAGCTCAGGAAATGTAACGAGTTGTGGATCGATTGTAATGAAGAAAAAGAAGGTCCTAGATGGTATGTGGATATTGGTGAGGGTGACCTCACATGGACTTCTTATAATTTGATTCTGCAATTCTGCAGGGAGGAAACATCAGTTGTCATATGTGCTGACCCAGGAAACATGCGCAATAAGAAGTGGTCTGGGTGGACTGAAATCTTGTTGGATAAGTTCTATCCAAGGAAAGATTGGACTGTACGCAGAGCTAATTTTATCCTTCACCTTGAAGCAGATATGCAGGCTGCAGACCAGTCAAATCTTTGGTTTAAGTTTCTGCTTCGACATCATGGTGGAAGATACTCTGAACTTGAACACTGTGTAAATATTACGCAGAAGTATATTAAAAGAGACAAAAATGGTAACAGGATTGACACCAAGGTTCATAGGCGAACTCTCCCTTTGAACTATCGTGTTGAATCTCAATTTCAGAGTGAGTATCTTTATGAAGAAGGACATGAAGCTGTGTTTGGTTCTGATGTAGAGCGTTGTTTCGGAGATCTTCTATATCCAGAAAATGAATATCCTGAAGACGAACAATACATCTATGATTCCCAACCGCCATATCATTGGGAAGATGAGCTTGTTCGCAGAGAAATAGAAGAAGCACTGTATGATGATGAACAGGAATGCTGGTGTGGAGGCCAAGGTGTCGGACCGCCGGATGATCCTGATGTATTTTGTGTCTGCCGTTCCGGAAGTGATTAATGAAGAATCTTCATAATGGGAATGGAGCCCATGGTCCGATTGAAATTGTAATGATTTGCTTTTGTACATAAGCATCTTTTAGTAGAAGCCGTAGTGGGCCGGTAATAGTAGCTCCACTTTGTAATGTCGGCCAAGCTTGTCGGCCATGTTTTGCTTTCCGTAGGAATATTAAGATGGGCCAGTAGGTTGTCGGCCATCGAATCTACTTTTGGTTGTCGGTTTCTGAGTCCCCTCATGGCGCTGCCTCATAGGGACGAGATAAACATGGTGTTGTCCCACCATGTCCTCGGATTCCTTTCCTTTTGACTGGTTGGTGTAAGTTTCAAGTGACCGGATGACTGGCTAGCAATCTATATAAGGAAGAGCCTGATCTCATTCTAGTCATTCGAGTCTAGTGCATTGAGCTGGTTAAGAGCTCTGCAAATAAGTTAGGTGTCAAGTTGATCCAGTAGTTGGAAGCTCTGAGTCTTAGGTGTGTGAGAACTGTAGTGATTGCCTTTTGTATCTCTGTAGTGTCATGCAATAAATGATCCAATAGTTCCAACTTTGTTACAACTTTATCAAGTTGGATTCTCTGTTCAGAGCACTGATGTTTCAACATTAATATGTCGTTTGTCATATCATCAATATTTCTTGCAGTGCATAATTCCTGCAAGTTTCCCCAATTTGCTAACTTTATGTCATCTGACACAGATTGGTCAGTAGTAGAAGATTTTACAATCATGTATTCTCTTTTAGAATAACCATCTGAAGCATATTGGCGGAAAGGTGTTTCTGGAAGATTCCTACCAGGATAGAAAGACTTTTGACCAAGACTATTGGTGGTCTCGAAATCAGCTCCAGAGCAAGGTAAAGAGAACATTCCTAGGGATGGATATTCATGGGGATTGTCTTGAGCTTTTTTTATTTTTTGTTTTTGTATTAATTTTTGTTTAATTTTTCTACATGCAGGGCAGTCTGCATGTTGACCTTTATGTTCAAAATCAGACACACCAGAAAAAGAGGTAGTATTTACAGAAGTAGACCTAGGCAGAGTGTTATTATCTTCAGCTTGGCTTTCTTTGTTCATCTGATCAGACATGGCTTGTAGTCGGGCATTGTTATAAGAGGCCATTGAAGTAGATCTGATAAGTGGAGGATGAGATCTGGAAGTAGGATTTTCTTGGGCTGGTCTGAAAGAACAGCTGGCTTCATCAAAGACAAGAGGTTGTGGATTATATGAGGCTATCATTCTTTCTTGGTTTCTCAACTCAGAATATTTAACTTCCCAAGAGGATGGATACTTTATCCCAGTCCAGTTAAAAGTGATCGGGGTGGCATTTTTGGAGATAGCTGCTTTTAATTTAGCAGATTTTGCAGAAGAAGTGGGATATTCCACCATGCTGCAGTCTGCTGAACTCTGATGGACAGCAGTTCGCAACTGCGGGAGAGTATCATTACCAAACCGAATACAGACACCTCCTTTGAGATGGATAATTCGAGATCCAGTCTCCATATCAAAACCTTTGGGAAAGATATAAGCCTTAAGAATATCATAAATATGAGGGTCTTCCAAGCTGACAGAGAATTTTGGATAGATTGTCCCGAAAGCAGGACCATCATGCAAAGGGGCTGTGAATCCACCAATTACAGCATCTGAAAATTTGTTATGCCTAGTATCAACTATACAACACAAGGAAGAAATAGCAAGCCGTGGACGAACCAAGGGTCCAAGTCCTAACTTAACTGCTCCGAAATGAGCATACTTATACTTCATGGACTTAGCCCAATCGATCTGTGCTCGGTCTAACAGATTTATGTGTATGGGTTCTTGCTTATCCGTAAAAGCAACATCAATACTGGAAACACGGATATGGGTAGCAGAAGTAATGTTCCACCAATGGAGTTTATACACATCTCGAGGCAGGATTTGGGGTAATTGCCAATCAGCGCTAGGATTTTGATCACGGATAGTGATATAGGATGCATCTTCAGAAGTAGAAGGTTTAAAGGAAGACTCTCTGCGTTCTGCTAATGAGATTTCAGTATCATTTGCTGATTCACACTCTATGTGATTTGTCAGCTCAATAGTATCCATAGTTGGGTCCATTTTGAAAAGAGGTGAGTGCTGACTTATATATAGACTCCGGAAACTTTGTAGACTTGCTCCCCTTCACTCTACGGGCCTTACTGCTACTCTAACATCGGACATCTCTTACACCCCTGTGGATTCCAACTATCGCTCAGTGGTAATTTCCACCACCTACAGAATACTATTTATAGAGTTTATGACCAACAATTGGACAGAGACTGATTTATGCAGAGAAATAGTTTCGGATTTCCTTTAACAGTATTTTAGACAAGCATCCCAACAATACAATGCATGCAGCAACAACGATAATCATGATTGTTAATTCATTCATATACATTGTAGTATAAAGATATTACCAAGAATTAGCGCAATTTTCCTTTGACTGGCTCTGATTCCACATTCACGCCAACGGTAGAAGATTTTACAATCATGTATTCTCTTTTAGAAGAACCATCTGAAGCATATTGGAGGAAAGGTGTTTCTGGAAGATTCCTACCAGGATAGAAAGACTTTTGACCAAGACTATTGGTGGTCTCGAAATCAGCTCCAGAGCGAGGTAAAGAGAACATTCCTAGGGATGGATATTCATGGGGATTGTCTTGAGCTTTTTTGATTTTTTGTTTTTGTATTAATTTTTGTTTAATTTTTCTACATGCAGGGCAGTCTGCATGTTGACCTTTATGTTCAAAATCAGACACACCAGAAAAAGAGGTAGTATTTACAGAAGTAGACCTAGGCAGAGTGTTATTATCTTCAGCTTGGCTTTCTTTGTTCATCTGATCAGACATGGCTTGTAGTCGGGCATTGTTATAAGAGGCCATTGAAGTAGATCTGATAAGTGGAGGATGAGATCTGGAAGTAGGATTTTCTTGGGCTGGTCTGAAAGAACAGCTGGCTTCATCAAAGACAAGAGGTTGTGGATTATATGAGGCTATCATTCTTTCTTGGTTTCTCAACTCAGAATATTTAACTTCCCAAGAGGATGGATACTTTATCCCAGTCCAGTTAAAAGTGATCGGGGTGGCATTTTTGGAGATAGCTGCTTTTAATTTAGCAGATTTTGCAAAAGAAGTGGGATATTCCACCATGCTGCAGTCTGCTGAACTCTGATGGACAGCAGTTCGCAACTGCGGGAGAGTATCATTACCAAACCGAATACAGACACCTCCTTTGAGCTGGATAATTCGAGATCCAGTCTCCATATCAAAACCTTTGGGCAAGATATAAGCCTTAAGAATATCATAAATATGAGGGTCTTCCAAGCTGACAGAGAATTTTGGATAGATTGTCCCAAAAGCAGGACCATCATGCAAAGGGGCTGTGAATCCACCAATTACAGCATCTGAAAATTTTTTATGCCTAGTATCAACTATACAACACAAGGAAGAAATAGCAAGCCGTGGACGAACCAAGGGTCCAAGTCCTAACTTAACTGCTCCGAAATGAGCATACTTATACTTCATGGACTTAGCCCAATCGATCTGTGCTCGGTCTAACAGATTTATGTGTATGGGTTCTTGCTTATCCGTAAAAGCAACATCAATACTGGAAACACGGATATGGGTAGCAGAAGTAATGTTCCACCAATGGAGTTTATACACATCTCGAGGCAGGATTTGGGGTAATTGCCAATCAGCGCTAGGATTTTGATCACGGATAGTGATATAGGATGCATCTTCAGAAGTAGAAGGTTTAAAGGAAGACTCTCTGCGTTCTGCTAATGAGATTTCAATATCATTTGCTGATTCACACTCTATGTGATTTGTTAGCTCAATAGTATCCATAGTTGGGTCCATTTTGAAAAGAGGTGAGTGCTGACTTATATATAGACTCCGGAAACTTTGTAAACTTGCTCCCCTTCACTCTACGGGCCTTACTGCTACTCTAACATCGGACATCTCTTACACCCCTGTGGATTCCAACTATCGCTCAGTGGTAATTTCCACCACCTACAGAATACTATTTATAGAGTTTATGACCAACAATTGGACAGAGACTGATTTATGCAGAGAAATAGTTTCGGATTTCCTTTAACGGTATTTTAGACAAGCATCCCAACAATACAATGCATGCAGCAACAACGATAATCATGATTGTTAATTCATTCATATACATTGTAGTATAAAGATATTACCAAGAATTAGCGCAATTTTCCTTTGACTGGCTCTGATACCACATTCACGCCAAGATCTCCCCAAACAAGCTTTCTGCAAATTTATTATCGCCTCAATGCGGAATAGCATACATCCAGACTCCAAATGGATCGCCTTCGGACTGCGAAGGTCGTCACCATACACTCGACTGAGCACCTGGATACAATGACATGGGGCCGTTTAGCATTCAGCACTTCCCGAAGGCATGAGCTTAGTAGCAGGCTCCTGGGACACCCATGGTATATCCACTAACGCACTTACAGACTCTTTATACAGAGGCGAACATGCAGTTGTTCTGTTGCTATGTTATACCACAAGGGCAACTAGCAGAGCATAGAACTACAGTTCTCACACACCTAAGACTCAGAGCTTCCAACTACTGGATCAGCTTGACACCTAACTTATTTGCAGAGCTCTTAACCAGCTCAATGCACTAGACTCGATTGACTAGAATGAGATCAGGCTCTTCCTTATATAGATTGCTAGCCAGTCATCCGGTCACTTGAAACTTACACCAACCAGTCAAAAGGAAAGTAATCCGAGGACATGGTGGGACAGCACCATGTTTATCTCGTCCCTATGAGGCAGCGCCATGAGGGGACTTGGAAACCGACAACCAAAAGTAGATTCGATGGCCGACAACCTACTGGCCCATCTTAATATTCCTACGGAAAGCAAAACATGGCCGACAAGCTTGGCCGACATTACAAAGTGGAGCTACTATTACCAGCCCACTACGGCTTCTACTAAAAGATGCTTATGTACAAAAGCAAATCATTACAATTTCAATCGGACCATGGGCTCCATTCCCATTATGAAGATTCTTCATTAATCACTTCCGGAACGGCAGACACAAAATACATCAGGATCATCCGGCGGTCTGACACCTTGGCCTCCACACCAGCATTCCTGTTCATCATCATACAGTGCTTCTTCTATTTCTCTGCGAACAAGCTCATCTTCCCAATGATATGGCGGTTGGGAATCATAGATGTATTGTTCGTCTTCAGGATATTCAACTTCTGGATATAGAAGATCTCCGAAACAACGCTCTACATCAGAACCAAACACAGCTTCATGTCCTTCTTCATAAAGATACTCACTCTGAAATTGAGATTCAACACGATAGTTCAAAGGGAGAGTTCGCCTATGAACCTTGGTGTCAATCCTGTTACCATTTTCGTCTCTTTTAATATACTTCTGCGTAATATTTACACAGTGTTCAAGTTCATAGTATCTTCCACCATGATGTCGAAGCAGAAACTTAAACCAAAGATTTGACTGGTCTGCAGCCTGCATATCTGCTTCAAGGTGAAGGATAAAATTAGCTCTGCGTACAGTCCAATCTTTCCTTGGACAGAACTTATCCAACAAGATTTCAGTCCACCCAGACCACTTCTTATTGCGCATGTTTCCTGGGTCAGCACATATGACAACTGATGTTTCCTCCCTGCAGAATTGCAGAATCAAATTATAAGAAGTCCATGTGAGGTCACCCTCACCAATATCCACATACCATCTAGGACCTTCTTTTTCTTCATTACAATCGATCCACAACTCGTTACATTTCCTGAGCTGTTCTCTGGCATTTTGCAATCCTCTGAATGCTTTCTTTTCCCATCGCTCCATGATGTGGAGTTTACAGGGACTCATCTGAATCTGTTTTATTAAAGTCAGACTGAGATATTTTTCTGCATCTTGTCGATTAGCATAATCGAGCAATTCTCTTCTTTCCTCCTCAGTAAGACTGTTATCCCATGGCTTCATGAATAGAGCTTCTTTTGGAAGCTTCTCTGGCTGGTTTCCAATTATACGATTTCCATGGAACATTGGTTCCTCATTATAATCTGATATTGGCTTTTTCCCTTTAGGATCATCATCACGATCCTTTCTGGAACTGGAGCTAGAACCTGCAGAAAACATCTTTAAACTTGGAACTTTGCTGTCTTCAATCTGCAAGTTTTCCCGAGTGAGCATATCAGCTAAACAGTTCATATATCCAGGCTTGTACACAATATCAAAATCAAAGTTATTCAACCAGATGAACCATTTTAATATTCTACTTGAATTCTCAGCCATCAAGTTTTCATTTCTAAATATTCCAGGCATTATCTTCAGATCTGTTCTGACTATAAACCTGACTGGCTTGAGATATAAAATAAAGTGATTGACTGTCTTTTTGACAGCCATAATTTCCTTGTGGCTGCTTGGATAATTTAATTCTGCTCCTCTGAACGAACCAGAAGCATAACCACAAACATTTTCTTTTCCCTCAATTTCTTCAAGAAGAACTCCACCCCAAGTAGAGTTTGAAGCATCTGTTTCAATAATCAGCTTACCAGTACCCAGAGGGAGATGAAGTGCTGGAAGCTCTTTTACTCTGGCTTTTATTGCTTTGACTGCCAGAGTCATCTCTTCTGACCATGCAACAGGATTTTTCTTGAGACGTTGCTGCAAACATTTGATGTCAGAAGCTTGGCCTTTATAGAATGGCCGAATATAATTGAGGCTGCCAAGGAACCTCTGCAACTGTGTTTTATCTAAAATCTTATCTGGAAACTTTTCAAAATTCTTCAATACATGTTCTTGCAGAATGACAGTTCCAACTTTAATATGAAAACCTAGGAAATCCATTTCTGTCTTTCCTATTTCCATTTTTGAAGCAGACAATACCAATCCATGCTTAAAAACCAAGTCATAAAATTTTTGTAAATGTTTTAGATGATCTTGTACATTCTTGGAACAAATCAATATGTCATCTATAAACACAAGCAACCATGGTATGTCTCTAAAGATATATTCCATTCTTTTCTGGAATTCTGATGGAGCATTATTTATTCCGAATGGCAAGACTTTCCACTGGTACTGACCATGTGGAACAACAAAAGCTGTTTTGTATCTGTCTTCTGGTTTGATCCCTATCTGATAGAATCCAGATTTCAAGTCAAACTTACTGAATATAGTGCAACCATTGATTTTCTGCAACAAGCTTGACTTATCAGGAAGTGGATACCTGATTTTCTTCAACACAGCATTT
This sequence comes from Larix kaempferi, assembly GCA_027924585.1. Classification (NCBI taxonomy): domain Eukaryota; kingdom Viridiplantae; phylum Streptophyta; class Pinopsida; order Pinales; family Pinaceae; genus Larix; species Larix kaempferi. The sequence goes on along the minus strand of BSBM01000316.1, from coordinate 22,098,301 downwards.
AGTGGCTTAAAGTTCACCACTAATCTTGGCTTTCCTCGCTTTTGCTCTGAATGTTTATTTACCACAAAGGCTCTACATGCCCAAGGGCTCTTTGATGGTTCAATTAAACCTTTGGATAATAATTCTTGAATTTCTTTGGAGCAAAAGTCTCTCTCAGACGGACTCATGATTCTTGCCGATGCCTTCATTGGTTTTATTTTCTGGAGAGGATCTAACTCAATGGAAACAAAATATTTTTCCCTCTTCCAGAAGGCATTTGGATTCTCAGAGCAACAGTCTCTGATAATCTTTTCCTTGATATCTGCAAGAATCTTTTCACCATGAACCTCTGCATAGGAGATGCAGCGTTCCATTTTATTCAAACTTTTATTGGACTGACCAGACACCCTTGACTCATGACTATTTACAATTGGTTTACAACGAGGACTAAACTTATTACTCAAAGATACTGACACGGACTGACCATTGACTGTACACATGAAAACCATCTTTTGGGTATCAATAGAAAATGGACTGACTTTGACAAGGAATTCTGATCCCAAAACACAATCTTCTTTTATTTGGTCTAATCTAAACAAAGATAAAGAACTAGAATGGCCTGACAAATTTACTGGAAAATCTTTGACTTTGCCTGTTAGAAACACAGGCGAACCTTGAATTGCAGAACCTAACTCTTTACTCTTTTCCCAGTAAAAAGATGGAAGGGCATTCCCTTTTGCTAAATTAAATTGACAACCTGAATCTATTAAACACTGTACAGGGTAAGGTTGAAATTCAGCTGGACAAAAATTTACGGTTATAAACAACTTTGGACCTGATACAGCACCAAGCAAACTTATGGATTGGGGCTTAGGAGATGGCGATCTTTCAGGAGTAGATCTAGGAGATGGAGACTTTTCTTTAGTACCACAGACCCTTTCAATTTCATGAGAGAGCTCTTCTTCTGAAGATTGATCTCTTTCTACTGATAAGACTGAAATGGATTGTTTCAAGTTATCTAATTCTTTCAGCAGTGCCTTTATTTGCTCATGTTTTTGTTTGATCTGGTTTTGGAGCAAATTCATTCTATCTTGTCTATGGCTTTGTCTATCAATGTGACTCTCAGGATATCTCTGATATAGCTCAATAGGGTTATAGCTATGGTCTGATTGCTTTGCTTTACCTTTCTCTTTCTTTAGGGTTTCTATTTTTGCTAGAATTTGTTTCTTTTCTTCCCTTAGCTTAGTTCTCTCAGTGTGTCTATAAACAGGGATAAAAGACAACTGCAAGTCAATGTTAGCTACCTGTTTTTCTAACTGATGGATGGAAACTCTGGAAGAAAACATATAAATAGAAAAGTCAAACTCTGGCTGGCTACACCCCAAGAAAATCCTACTTCCAGATCTCATCCTCCACTTATCAGATCTACTTCAATGGCCTCTTATAACAATGCCCGACTACAAGCCATGTCTGATCAGATGAACAAAGAAAGCCAAGCTGAAGATAATAACACTCTGCCTAGGTCTACTTCTGTAAATACTACCTCTTTTTCTGGTGTGTCTGATTTTGAACATAAAGGTCAACATGCAGACTGCCCTGCATGTAGAAAAATTAAACAAAAATTAATACAAAAACAAAAAATCAAAAAAGCTCAAGACAATCCCCATGAATATCCATCCCTAGGAATGTTCTCTTTACCTCGCTCTGGAGCTGATTTCGAGACCACCAATAGTCTTGGTCAAAAGTCTTTCTATCCTGGTAGGAATCTTCCAGAAACACCTTTCCGCCAATATGCTTCAGATGGTTCTTCTAAAAGAGAATACATGATTGTAAAATCTTCTACTACTGACCAATCTGTGTCAGATGACATAAAGTTAGCAAATTGGGGAAACTTGCAGGAATTATGCACTGCAAGAAATATTGATGATATGACAAACGACATTTTAATGTTGAAACATCAGTGTTCTGAACAGAGAATCCAACTTGATAAAGTTGTAACAAAGTTGGAACTATTGGATCATTTATTGCATGACACTACAGAGATACAAAAGGCAATCACTTTAGCTTCTGATAAATTAGAGAGAAGAATTTCTGTTTTAAAAGAACTTTCAAGTAAAACAGAAGAATTAAAAAAGAAGCGTTATTATGTCCCAGATCATGTTCATCGCTTAGCAGCCCAAGGACATAATAGGAGTAAATCCCTAGGACAGTTCAATATTGTCCCAGAAGGAGAAAAGCCAGTATGGGATTTTGGTGAAAGTGATGCCAATATAGAATATATTGAAGACTGGATCTCTGAGTTTAAGTCTTTCAATCTTGTCTTAGATCCAAAATATGAAGTGTCATTAAACATGATGGCAGAAGAATCCTCTAACAGAATGAGGATTACTGGTCCAAGAGAACACTATGATGAGCATATGCAGGATGTAGTAGCTGAAGGAGAAACCCCACCCAAAGTTTTTAACTTTGGTATAAATAATATGAATAATCTCATTTCCCAAATGCCTGAGCAACCAGTGCTCAACATCCAGTGTCAAAAAAGAGAAGAAATAAAAAATGCAATACAGTTATTAGAACATTGGCTTTTGTATAAAAAGCAGCAAGACCATAATCTGACAGGTCAGATGCTTGCAACTCAATTAGTTGCAGGACTGTCAGGTCTAGCGTATGAATGGTGGCGATGGTTGCCACAGGAAACAAGGCATGAAATACTTGCTGCCAATGATGCCGATGAGCAACTTCTCTCTGCATTGGGAAGAGAATTCTATGGTCAGGTAGGCCAAGAAGATACAGATCATCTAGCATCCTTGTTTATGACTGCTAGACTGTGTGATCTGAGTAAAACTGAAGAATATTTTTGTTATATGCAAAAATTATTAATCAGTTCAGGGAAATCAGGAAATCCGGCTTACCTTAAGCACTATCTAAGAAGTTACCCTGGCCATGTTCCAGATGCGGTTGAAAAAAGGTTAAAAGATTTGAATATTGAATTGAGAAGCTTATCCTTAGCTCAACTACATGGTCATATATTAGAATGCTGGCAAGAACATTGCTTAGATAAAAGAGTAAGCAAAGATTTTAAAAGACATCAGCAAATGTTTTCTGCTTCTTTTTGTAAAGAAGTTGCAGGTATGCCAGATTGGGGGTGTGGAGCACACAACAGAGGTCATCTTAAAGAATGTAAATGTAAAAAGAAGAAAAAGCATTTCTATACCTCTGAAAAAAGATATCATCCTGAAGGCTCCTATAGACATAAGCCGAAGCATCGCTACAAAGATTACAAATCTAAAAAACGGCATAAGTATAAAAGATTTGTCAAGCGTCGCACAGATAAAGGTTCTGGAGACAAATGTTTTATCTGTGGACAAAAAGGACATTGGGCAAGCAAATGTCCTAAGCGAAAATCTAAGCCAAGGCTTGCAGCACTTTGTACAGCACTAGATCCCGTTTGGTGGGATTTATTTGAAGTTACTTTGGATTCCCCTCTCCCTCCTGGAGAAATAATTGAACTCCCTGATTCTGATAGTGATTCTGCTTCCGACTCTAGTTCTGAGATCCCGCCTATTGCTAAATGTGATCCTCCAAATTCATCCTCTTCATCCGATTCTGATTTAGATGATCCACATTTAGGGGGGTGTAGCCAGCCAGAGTTTGACTTTTCTCTTTATATGTTTTCTTCCAGAGTTTCCATCCATCAGTTAGAAAAACAGGTAGCTAACATTGACTTGCAGTTGTCTTTTATCCCTGTTTATAGACACACTGAGAGAACTGAGCTAAGGGAAGAAAAGAAACAAATTCTAGCAAAAATAGAAACCCTAAAGAAAGAGAAAGGTAAAGCAAAGCAATCAGACCATAGCTATAACCCTATTGAGCTATATCAGAGATATCCTGAGAGTCACATTGATAGACAAAGCCATAGACAAGATAGAATGAATTTGCTCCAAAACCAGATCAAACAAAAACATGAGCAAATAAAGGCACTGCTGAAAGAATTAGATAACTTGAAACAATCCATTTCAGTCTTATCAGTAGAAAGAGATCAATCTTCAGAAGAAGAGCTCTCTCATGAAATTGAAAGGGTCTGTGGTACTAAAGAAAAGTCTCCATCTCCTAGATCTACTCCTGACAGATCGCCATCTCCTAAGCCCCAATCCATAAGTTTGCTTGGTGCTGTATCAGGTCCAAAGTTGTTTATAACCGTAAATTTTTGTCCAGCTGAATTTCAACCTTACCCTGTACAGTGTTTAATAGATTCAGGTTGTCAGTTTAATTTAGCAAAAGGGAATGCCCTTCCATCTTTTTACTGGGAAAAGAGTAAAGAGTTAGGTTCTGCAATTCAAAGTTCGCCTGTGTTTCTAACAGGCAAAGTCAAAGATTTTCCAGTAAATTTGTCAGGCCATTCTAGTTCTTTATCTTTGTTTAGATTAGACCAAATAAAAGAAGATTGTGTTTTGGGATCAGAATTCCTTGTCAAAGTCAGTCCATTTTCTATTGATAGTAATGGAGTTTTTATCTTCGTATTGAAGGAGTGGGCCTTTTGTTTGATAATTTTTGTGGGTTTGTTGGGAGGATTGACTACTAAATGGAATGGAAAATTTGATCTGATTTCCTCTAATTTTCTACATGCAATGATAGTGGTAGAAATCAAAACAAAGGAGTTGGGGAGGTTGTTCAAGTTAATTAATTTGTATTCGCCTAATGGGGGCATGAAACTCCACTAGGAAAGTTTAAGGGATTCAAGTGTTTTGAAAGGTGAAAATGTGATTGGGGGAACCTAAACCTTACCCTCAATCAAAGGGAGATTTGATGGGAATGGCAATATGTGATCCCCTTGTAGATTTTTTTACCTGCTTCTTTGAGGTCCAAAATCTCATCGATGTTGAACCGACAAAAAATGTTCCAACTTGTAGAAATGCCAAAAGACTCAAGGAGGGGATTTCAAAGAGGTTAAATATATTTTTTGTTACAAACCAATTCATGGAAGATGACAAGATGATCAAGTCCTAAGCTGGTATTGAAGGCTCAACAAATCATATACCAATTCTTTTGCAAATTGACTTGGGAGATTGGGAACCTCCAAGTCCCTTTAAATTTAATCATGCCTCGTTGATGGAGAAGTATTTTAGAGGTCTTCTAGTTCACCCTAAGTTCTATTATACTAGAGTACACTATGTTTATAACTTTGAGGGTAGAGTTGACCTCTTTTTTGCAATTTTGGGTAAGGCTTTTTAAATGCTAAATGTGTATGGGTCTTACAAGGATAGATTCCACTCGTGGGAGTCACTAAGTTTGAGTTTTCTCAAAATGGGAACTTAATTCTAGATAGCGACTTAAATATTACACTTAAGAGAGCATATTTCTAAGGGAACTCTGCAAGAGAAGAAGAACTCAAAAGTTTAAGGAGTTTGGGGTTATAGGTGTAGAACTCCACCTTGGGGGAATTTGAGATTAGGGAAAGAAAGGATATCCAAAATATTAGATTGCTTTCTCATATCCAAATTTGTTTTGATCAACTTTAAAAGGATTCAATCGTGGGTTTAGGTGGGGGAATACTTTGATAACCTTCCCATTTTTGTTACAAATTGAGGATCAAAAACCACCTAATCCCCTTAAATTCAATACCAATTGACTAGGGGAGGAGGACTTTCTAAAAGTTGTTCAAGCAGAATGGATAAAGCTTGATTACACATCCTTAGAGTCTATCAATGTTCAATTTACAGCAATTTAAAAAAAAAGTAAGTCAATTATGGTAAGTTGGGCTTATAATAAGAGGAAAAAAGATGAGGAAGCCCTTATCACCAAAATGAATCAGATAGTATATTTTTATGCAGAGGAATTTGTGGCTACTTTTGATGAAAACTCCAACATTGTCTTAAAAATTTTGACAAATAGAACATTGTTGGAGGGAAGTACAATGGAGATTGAAAAGTATGGCCCTATGGCTTGCAAATGGGGATAAAAATACCAACTTGTCTATTATTAGGCAAATCATAGGGAAAAGGTCTATATTGTATGGTAAATGAAGTACAAGAATCGAAGTATGGCAAGGTCTTTCAAGGAGTTAGTAGATATTGGGGTTTCTCACTTTAGAGGTTTGTATCACAAAGAGCTAAAGTTAAGATCACAAAGATAGGAAGATAACTCCATACTATCACAATTTTGCAGGAGAAGAAGAAAACAAACACTTGGTGGAAGAGGTGTCTAACGTTGAACTCATGGTTGTGTCGATTTCTATGTAAAAGGATTAAAAAAAGGCCCAAATGGTTGGATTGTGGAGTTCTTTTTTGGGTTTTATGATATGCTAGAAGATGAGTTTATCGAGGTAGGGGATAGGGGAATGTTCTGGGGACCTTTGACTCCAGTTTTCTCTCCCTTACTCCTAAAAGGGACAATCCTTCATCCTTTGAGGAATTCAAGGCTCTCTTTTTGTAACTCTATTTACAAAATCATAGCTAACATTATATTTTTAAGGATCAAAAAGATTTTTTCTTAGAAAACATCCAAAGACAATTTTGGATTCTTGCATGCTAGGCAAATTCATGAAGCAATAGGAGTGGTTCAAGATGGGTTACACTATAAAAAATCAAAGGCTATGGTATGTAATAAAATTGGACCTACCCAAAGCCTAGGACATATCCAATTCGTTGTATTTGAGGATCATTATAATTCACATTGGACATTGTCTAAATTTTGAACTAGATAACAAGATGCCTAACTTCTGTCTCATTTGTAGTACTTGTTAATGGCTCTAATTTAGAGTTTTTCAAGCCAAGTAGATGCCTCATGCAATGCTTCAAATATCCCCCCCTAGTCTTATTAATCATTTTTTTGTAAGGCTCTTACCCACAGAGTTTCAAACCAGTGACCTTACACAAGAAGTGTCTTAACTGTACACCCATTCACCGTCTATTCTACACCCTATGGGTCTACTCTTTTTAATCATTGTTGAAGAGTTAAGTAGGACAATTATTGAGGTTAAGAGTTATGTTGCACTATGTGGTATTAAGTTTAGTGCTTCTTTCTATTTGACTTGTCCATATTTGCAGATGTATTACTTCTTTGTTATGGTTCCGAAAAAGATGTAGCCAAACTAAAGAAGATTTTTAACCTCTATGGTACAACAACAAGCACGGAGATAAATATGCATAAATCATCGATTGCTTTTAACAAAGCAGAGAAGCATCAAGGGAAAGAGACCTTCAAGAAGCTTTTAGGTACATGGGGTTTCTATTGAACCCTTGGTGATTATAGGAAGAGGGAATGGAAGTGATTGATTGAGGAGGCTCAAAACAGAACCAAGTTGTGGTGTAACAAACAGATATCACTTATGGCAAGTTAGCCCTCGGCAAGATAGTCTTGGAGATCATTCCTATTTATTAATAGACTAACTTATATCTCAAAGGGGTATCAAAAAATATCAAAGATGTGCTTTAAATTCCTATAAACAAGGAAGAGGAAATCAAATGGAATACCACTTCTTAAGTGGCAATCATTGGAGCCCCGAGGGTTAGCTCAAGTGGTCATGAGTCTTCTCCCCCAAAGTTGGGGAGGTCATGGATTCAACTCTCTTGATCCCTTTATGGTTAGGCTCTGTAATCAAGCTAAACGGTTTACCCCGCTTACAAAAAAAGGTGGTAATCATTGGCCAAGCTCAGAGAGGTAGGCGGGCAGGGTTTAAAAATATTCATTTCTTTAGGAAGGCTTGAGCAACCAAAAGTTTATGGAGATTGATGACCAAGGATGGCTTATGGAGTCAAGTGCTTCTTTACAAGTATATTGAACTATTATCTTTGGAAGAATGGATCAAGCAAGGGATTAAACCTATTCCAAAGTGTCAATTTTCAAAAAATGCTTTAGTTCAATCTTTTCCCTTCGTAGGCCACTAGCTAGTTTGGAAAATTGGGAAAGGCAATAAAGTAGGCTCAAATCCATGGTTTGAGTGGAGAAAACCATACATTGTTGGATGCATTGATAGTTGAGTTCCAAAATCTAGGTATTTTTAATTGTGCCCAAATTGTTGATGCTATTATGACCAGTGTTTGGTGAAAAGTGAAAAAGCATTTAAGAGTTAAGTCTATATAAAGTAAATCAAGGAGGTTTGTTACTCAATTGCATACGAATCAAATTAGACTTGAGGAGGAAGATTGCCTAGTATCCAAATCATCCAAATCAAAATTGACATCAATTGATCTAGATGATTTGTAGACACAATTTCCACAAAAGATTAAATTTGCAGAATAAATACTATAAATTCCCAATAATTTTCCAAATATATCTTCCAAAAGTCCAATCAACAAGAAGAAGATTGATTAGATGTACACACATACTCCACAAGAAATAGTTTAATAGTCATAGGAAAATGATTTATGTGATATAATGAAGATGCCCTAGTATGTTCAAATAACCCAAAGTTGAGGATTTATAATCCAAGGCCAAGTTACAAAGCAATGATTGTCAAGAAACCTCGTGATGGGTCAATATGTTGGTGGAAGGCTTTATGGAAACTCCATTTAACACAAACTCTGGAAGGCTTTATGGAAACTCTATTTAACACAACTCTGCTTGTGGCTTGATTTAAGGAATAAAGCCTTGACCTAGAGGTCCTTTAAAGACAGACTAGTCATGCCCTTGGGTCATTTTATTCTATATATGCAATTCTCAAAAAATATAGATCACTTACTAATTGGTTGCTCCTTTGCAAGAGTGATTTGGTTGGAAATGAAAGCAATGTCAAGGTTGAGGGATGGATGGCAAAGGTATACCCTTGAACATTATTTAAAATTCTAGATTCAAAAGGAACTAAAGGTTTTCAAAGAATTGTTTACAATTGAATTTTAGGGTATTTAGCTAGCTAGGAACTTAGATATTGTTTTAGGGGAACCTATCCCTCCATTCCAATGTGCCTTTCAAATTAGACAAATTTTAAAAAGTTTGATGTCTTCCACAAGGTCGGTGCATGACAGGATATTGTGCACCCTCCATTCCAATCTGCCTCTCAAATTAGACAAATTTAAAAAAGTTCCATCCCTTTCAGTGCACGACAGGATATTGTACACCAATCAATTCTAAACCCGGGGAGGCTATTTTGATGGGGCTAGTCAATCAAAGCAACTGAATGATATCCTTGGTTATTCCCTAGATCACAGTTTGCCGGCCTCGGTGGATAATGAATTTTACATAGTATGTCTTTAAAATGTTAGAGATAGCATATACAGCATGTTTATGTTTTATGCCTAATAAAAAGTAAAAAGTAACATTTTCAGAGGAAAAAGGAACATAACATTATATAAATGAGTAAAAGAAGTCAAAATGTCTATGAAAATTATAAAATTAATTTAAAATGATAAATTGAAATTATAATAGAAACAAACACGAGAATAACAAAAAGTTTATGAATATAAAATTAATTTAAAATGATAAATTGGAATTATAATAGAAACAAAGACGAGTAACATTTTTCATAGGAAAAAAGAACATAACATTATATAAAGGAGCAAAGAGAGGAGAGAATAACGAAATGTTTATAAAAATAAAATTTATTTGAAAAGATAAATTGGAATTAGAACAGAAACAAAGACAGGATAGGAATTAAAAACATTGGAATCAGAATTAGAAACTGAGGTCTGACAGTAGAGCTGAGAAAAAGAGGATAGAACAGAGAAAAAGAGGATAGAACAGAAGGAAAATATAAAAATTAAAATAAAATAAAATTACAGAAAATACAGATTAAGTGTTGAGAAACAAAGAAAAATTTGTTCAAGATGAGAAAGCAACTCTGAAACTAAAATGAGGAAAACAGAAATTAGAATTATAGCTCATAACAAGAAAAGAGAATAACTAAATGCTAGAAACCAAGAGGGAAGGTTGAAGAAAGAATAGGTTTAGAAATGGAAACTAAAGTGCAGTGAAAGGGAGATTAAATTCTATATGGGAAAAGACTCAAGATAAAGATCAAGACCAAAATTGAGAGCAAAGTGTGGCATCGAGTCCATAAAAAGGCTAGAAGGAGACGATTACAATTAGGTAGGAACAAAAGACAATCTATATGAGTAAGAGAGGGTGGGCACAAAAAGGATGGGAGAGAGGAAAGGTGAGGGATCCACAAGAAGAATCTACCCATAAAGGTAAAGGCAGGTAGCAGGTCGGGGGAAGAAGTGGAAGAAAGATGAGGGTACCATCATAGGAGAGATGTGCACATTTTGAAAGGAATGAAGTTAAAGAGCAATGTTTATTTTTGTAAAGCAACTGCAATCAATGTATTAAAACTCTTAAGACAGTTGCGTTGAATACTTTGGTGCTATGCCCTCTAATTAATCAGACAGATGACTTTCTAGCTACATTATGTTCATTTTTGGCAACAGGCATAGTTAAGATTCACAATTAGGCCATGTTTACCAAAATACTTGAACAATTGTAGTTACTTGCAGACCATCATCGTGCAATATTATGTATAGATGAATAAAAATGTAACAAATTTAAAAAAAGAAACTACCAATATCGAATACCAACAACCAGCATTACATTTGCCATAACCAATATAACTACCAACTATCATCAAACTTTGTTTCATAGACAAATATTACCAAGTTTGGTTCGTATACATATACCCAAATTTGGGACGATATAAGTAGAAACTACGTCATTCAATATTTCAATCACACTGCCCCTCTTGGGTTCACAACTAAACAGCTTGGATTTTTAAATGGCATTAAAAGTGCCCAACGGAGGTTAGATAATACCAATTTCAGTTGCATAGCAGACAGATTGATACAACCCATAAATCATAGAGCACAAAATTAGCATATAAATTATTGTGCATATAAATTATTGTATTCAACAGCTCTTCTGCACTTCAATTAAAAAATACAAACATATCATCCATGACTGACTAGAGATTAAGAACACGACCTGAAGAGATCTGAATAGAAATGTGCTAACAGGGCATAGTGGTGAATATGATTGCTAGAATCCACAGCAGGGACACTTTACAGGGTCTTGGAAAAAGCAATCATCACGCAGCCCTGGTAAGGTAACCTGATTTCCAGGATTAAAGGATCTGTGCAATGTAGTATTACATCTCAAATGTTAAGACTATTGTACAAGGATGGTGTATAGGTGGAAAAAAGTGTCAAATAAACAAAAGGACTCAAACAAATCTGCAAGAGCTCGTGTTATCAACAAAAGAAATGTCTACGGCAGTGTTGCGAAATTCCCTAATTTTACCCCATTTTTCAAAGAAAAATCGAGTTTCTCAGGTGATCAATTTTCAGATCGAGGTTTATGGTTGCAGAGTTTTCTGATTTTTCTTGATTTTCCCATTTCACAAGTTGATGGACCCCACCAATTTTTTTCAGATACCGAGTTTTGAAATACTGGTCTATAGCACTTAAACCATAACAATAAACAAATATGCTTCAACTGCCTTCAGATATCTCTAGAGGAACTACCAAAGAAATTTTCATATATTAATTATTTTCTATCTGGAGAAACTTTATAGATTTGAGCAGATCAAAGGTATTAACTTTTAAGTTACTGTTAATCACTGTTGCAACGAACAATAAATTAAAGCCAGGGCAAATAACACTATGCTATCCTGACAAAGAAAATGATGCTCTGCCTCCCTCACATCAATAGAGCAGGGGGTTTGCACATGCTTCGTCCAAAATCATACAAATATTGACCATATATCCTAAAGGTAACTTTGAAATTTTGCGAGGGTTTAATTGGCTCAGAAAATAATTTAACACCATCCCATCTATGAGCTTGGGACAATGCCAACAACAATAATCAGACCAGCTGTCAAACAACATTTTGCATAACCTCTTCCATGTAATCAGAGAATTGCACAATAGAATAACAGCCTAGACAGAGAATTGGTTTCATTTCCCAGCTCTATTTCAAGGCTCTAGCAACCTATGAAGAGGGCTCATCTTTAGCTGCTTCTTCAAAGGTCTCTCCTTCAACAAGGTCAGGCACATCATCATCATCTTCCTCAGCTATGTGAGCTTCTCGATTTTGGAACTGTTGGGCGATCTTCTTCAAATTAATCAAATTATCAGGTCCTGCATTCATACACAGTTGCACAGTTAATTGGTATGGCAGTGTCACAGAACACTAAACCTATATCGAAATACAATGGTCAATTGCAGTAGATAGCAAGCTCCATTATAAACAATGAAATTAACCGAAAGGAATTGAAAATTCTTGCATACCAAGCTGATTGATGATTCCAGGAAGGAAATCTTGTAAGTCTGAGTTAAGACATTCAAAAGTAAATGTCAAGTTTAGATTTAACATTGAACCTAGCTTGTTTTGATGATTTTATATCCTACAAAATTAAAGGACTAATCTTGTCCTTGCCTCTACTGAAAAGTATAGGCAGAAGAGAAGAGAAAATTCTAGGTAGCTTACTTTTTGTCTGGGGAGATCCACTGACAACCCATGTATTGGCAGCAATAGAGGCTTGAACTGGCCAAATCAAAGAATACCAGCTGTTAAGGAGAGACAACTGTGCATTCTACATAATCGTCGGGTCATTAACCAAGAAACAGTTCCAATAGCGTGTATGCATTACAGTAAATACTAGCAGGTCCAGGATATACACTACATTTACCTTTTGGGTTTACAAAATGAATGACCATCTCATCCTTGAAAATATTTACTTCTTCAATAGAAGGAATAGTATTCACTCCTAACCTCTTCAATGTACTTTGGAGTCTTTTGTCATCTGTTGTTGTGGCTCTGTGAACTGCTTTCTTCTTTCTGCATATTTGAACAAAACAGTATTTACATAACAATCAAGCATTCTTTGCACAACAGTTATCAAAGATACCTAAAAATGCCGGCATTCGAACTGTTCAAATCTAATAAGTCCTGAACTGCGCACACTATCATGTATCTTGCAATCAACATTATCATGTATCTCGAGGTATACACCCAGGCATTTGTTGTTTGTTTAAATTAAGCACCTGCGCACTGTACCCTTTCCACCAGTACGAACTGCACCAGCCATCTTCATAAGCTTATCCCGATCCATCTGAGATTCTGATCATCATCAATTATAGGTCAATATTGTCTAATCGGACACATTCAAGGCCTTACAAAGTTAAATAGCATGTAAGACAATAAACTTGTAAATTCCTCGTATTCCATAACAGTTTTATAAAGTAGCCCACAAAATATTGGACCATAGTACCATTACTAAATAAACCAAGGCATATCATTCCATGGTACCATTAACAAATCGTACTTATAACATAGGAATCTAGGATCTGTACAATTTCACTATAGATATTAAAAGAAGACAATTGATAGCTGAACAACAGTAACATGAATACAATGGCATTCTGAATAAGGCACTCAAACTCATTTGAAGGACAATTTTCAAATTGAGATATTTTTGGATCCTACTGAAAATTCTCTTCCCAGTGCTGAATTGCAAGTTATCTACTTAAGATAAATTGTACAAAGAACACACCATAATTAGCAAAGGATAGTATATGATGACAAGGACAGATAAAGGAATTTAGAAATTGACAAAAGAACAAAAACTCCAAGGAAGATTAATTTACACACTTTTTACAACAATCAACATGATCAATTTCAACAAATAAAAAACTATATCAGCACTTCTTCTGTTGCTGATAGTTTCATAGTACATTTAAAAATAAGAAGAGTAGCCAATGATAGCATGTTACAAAACACCATATTAATGGTTAGTTACCGTAAAGAGATCTTTCTAAAACCTCTTTCAATACACCAGTTCGCAATATATTTCACAAATATCTACACAAAAAACAAGAACAAATAGTTTATTTCACTTACAACGGTTTGAACATTGGCCTTCTCCAAGAGAACCCAAGACTTATGATAAGTGCCCACACCCAAAAGAAGATGGGCATTTTCAAGAATTAATTTACTTACAGAGGAAAAAATTAAAACCCAACAATAAACAGCCAAATTTTATTAAATGTTGTCAATACCCATGAAGAGATCTTTAACCTCTTTCAATACACTAGTTGGCAATAGATTTCACAAATATCTACACAAAAACCAAGAACAAAGAGTTGATTTCACTTACAACGGTTTGAACATGGGCCTTCTCCAAGAGAAGGCCAAGACTTACAACAAATTCCCTCACCCAAAAGATTAGCATTTTCAAAAATTAATTCATTTACAGAGGAAAAAAAAAACTAAAATCCAACAATAAACAACCAAATTTTATTAAATGTTTTTAATAATGTATAGTTATTGTTGCATCAGGGACACATCCCTGCACTAGGACAAGTCTCCAATGTTTCAGGGGATGCCCCTCGAAAATCCTTGGAACAATCAAATATCACCAAGACAGCCTAGAAACATTTAGGTGTATATTGCTGAAACAAGTGCCACTTCAGCACTAAAACACCAAAGCAAATACCTAAACTAAGCAACTCGCTTACGAATTGCCATTGACATACTAACTCTAAAACTAACCCACATGTCAAGCCAACCATCCTGGCCATGTATGGTCCCTAACTTCCTTCTTTGGAACAGTTGTACTGCTTCTATTAAGTTTAGAGGTAGCACTGTCAATGATATATATTAATTAAAAAATGAAATATGAGAGTATATATTAATTAAGAAATGAAATGCGAGTAGAAAAACAAAACAAAAACTAACCCGCTAACCCCACCCATCACTAACTATAATTTTATATTTTCTCTATTTATATTGAAGACATGATCGTCCAAACACAAAATTACAACAGCAGACTAAGGAAAACCTTAAGAGTGCTATTTTGTGATTGCTAGAAACAATATTTAATCATGCCCAAGAGACTGCACCAAAACGCACATAACACAGAATTCCTTCAGCTTCAATGCTAGGATTTCCTTCTATTCCACCAACTGCACTTGCAGCTTGCATCCACCTCATCCCTTTTTAACATGTCATCTGTGAGCACTCACTCCCTAACATCGGAGGCCAAATGGAGGAAACTCCAGATAGAATTACATCTGGAAGAGGCACTGAAGACAATCTGGACTGTGCATTGTGCTACTGCCATGACGAGATTGCCCACCCTTGGGGCCTGGGTAGTCTCGTCGAACTGCCGAAATGGGCTCTGGATTGGCAACAATGCTGGGGTCTCTAGGAAGAATGAATAAGCCCCCAAAGCCTGCATTGATCTAGAACCAGGGGCCACACTATTATCGATCTGTCTCTTGGTATCCCTGGTAGAGTGGAGCATCGGAAAGAAGTAATCAATCAACTGGACATTGGTCTATGGGGTGGCCAGAGATCTGAGGGCCTCCTGAGTCCTGCATGCATATAACCAAATAACAATGGGTGAAAAACCCAAATAAGCTGGAAAAGATCCATGACTCCCTGGACAAACAGTGGAACCACCCTCAGATAGCATTAGTACGGTGCAGGGGAATCCCACTAGATGGTTGGGGATGGATGGGGGCAAAGCTTTGTTCATCTAACAACTTGCTATGCATTTATTGTCTCAATTTGCCATTTCCTCGACTACTAAGAAGAACAAGCTCACCTCCAAGAGAGCAAAAAAATTGTCTTTGTACATAGCTCTCTTTGCCTTCAAAGAGGGAATGCTCCAAAGCATTTACAAGGAATTGCAACATGATTGGGAAGTAGACCTCACGGATGCTTCACATGCTGATTATGCCAAATGGAACGAACAGAGTTTGTTTCCTGGATATGAACAGCAGTTCCATTGTTGAATATCAAATTTAAATAGGACAATATGTTATAATCAATAAAAACAAATGGACCTGTCTAAAAATTCAACGATTTGGCCCGGATGGGGGCTTTTCACCGGAATCCGGCATTTTTTATTTTGCAAAATTTGAATTTAACTGTGTTTTAATGGCGATTTTGATGGTAGAAACGGATTCAACACCATCAAAAACACCTGGGGCACCCAAAATTTCAGAGTTTGAGAGTTGTAACCAGGATTTTAAAAAAATTCTGTTGGGTTTTTCAAAATTGTGCCCGAAAAATCAAATTTTTCTGTTTGAAATTGTAGAAACAAATATACAAGTAGTGAATAAAGGATATAATATGATTAGATTACAAAAGAAAGGTCTCGTATATATAACCTAGTTTGGCACCTTCTTACCAATAAACATGTCTTTTCCTTCATTAATGAATGAATTAATATTATTTATCTAGGTAGCATTGGTACCCAAACCCAAGGGTAGGGTTTGCATCCCCGTCTCATATTCGTGTCCCCACATCCCAGGTTCACATTCCCACATCCCCTACCTTGTTGAACCAAGGACTCCAACCACGAACCCAAGACGTATGTCATGAAATCGAGGGACGTTGATTATAGAGACGGGGTACTCTTATTTTGGGGACACATGGGGACCAGTGTTATTTGGTAATATTAAAAGTAAAAGGATGTTTGAGAGTGGTTCCAACCTCATTAGACTTCATATGCAAAAAGTAGAATTCTAGATCCCATTCAAAATTCAACTAACTTAACAGTTGTCAAGATTTCAGGATTGTAACATTTCCACTTGATTCTATCATGTATGAGGGTATGGGATTGGCATTTAATTAAGCACATCAACCTCTCTATGTGCCTTAATGTTGGTGGTGCTGATTGTTGAACTCCTATGTCATGACCTTAATAAAAATGTACCTTCACTTAAGCAAAATCACTTATTCAGCATGGGAATCATTTTCTACCTTATTTTAAGGCCTGGATTAGGAAGTTTCATCAAAATTGTAGGGTGTTGACTAATGTCCTTGGAGGATCAACTTCGAGATTTGAGGTTGAGGCAAAGGCTAGAACCTGGAGGAGCGGGCCAAATGGTGCTATTGATGAATAGGATCTCAATATGGACAATGATTTTGATGATATGTAGTGATTTGTTGTAGCATGAAGTTTTTTGGACTCTAGAAGCCATTTAGAGCCTCTTTGTTTATGTATTTTGGGTCATATATGGATTGCAATCGATGTTATTTTAGTTATATGCACCCTTGCTATATAGATGATAAACTTTGCATATTTGATTATGATGGTTTGGATGCGCATGAGTATATACGTTTTTTTTCCAAAATTTAAATGTTTTATGTATTTTTTGGTCGACCAATTTTTTGGTCCAATTTTTTTCAGGTTCCAATCCGATTCAGATTTTTGGGCTTGGCAAGTTCGGTGACCGATTCAATTTTGATAACATTGTTGGGGACACCCAGAGACTGTCCCACATACCTACAGGTTCCAAAAAATGAAAAAAAAAACACTTGGTATCATATTCAGACTTATGATTCATATGTAATTTACACTTTATATCAATGAACTTTGACAAAATGTTCATGTTTTACTATTTAGTTAGTATCTTTAACTTAGTATGTTAGACTGTATAGTGTGTTAATTGCTAAATAGTGAAAATGATTTGAATTTCTTATGTATTATAATTTATAATTATAAAAAATTTATATATATATATAAATTTTATAATTATAAATTATAATATATATATATATATAATATATATAATCACAGTTACATATATTGCTGATATATCGGCTGTATCGCAATATTTCACATGACAATCCCCTTGACGATATATCACCAACAAAAAATCGCAATAATTTCCAATATTTAAAAGTGTTGCAACACATTCAATACCACACAAGTTTTGAGTATATATCACGAGTTGATTGAAAGTGTCAACCTGCCAAGAAAAATATGTCGAATTAAAAGATAAAAGCCCATGGGTTGTTTTTTCTTGTTCATTTCGCATCGTCGAGTAAGCTGAAGCGATCCATGGGGGATTTGAGACGGTTTTCAACGAGAGAACAAGGGAAAATCCGATTTGTCCATCGCCATTAGCAAATCATTTGTGGAGTGGGGATCCATCTATTACATATTTGATTCTATTCAAGTATGTATTAATTCGTTTTTGTTCTTTTTGCTTGAGATTTGTTGGTTATTGTAGATTTAGTGTAGGGTTTAGGTTGGTTGGCCAATGGCCATTATAATGATATTGTATATCACTTTTAGTGTAGGGTTTTAGGTTGGCCATCCGCCATTCTTTTCGATGTTTTCAGTGTTTTCAAAATTTCAAAGATACAAGCATCCATTTTATTCATTTTTGTTTTTTTACAAGTTTAACCTCCATTCTCAACTTCAAGTTTCAAGTTTCAACTAAATAGTACCACAATGCCAAAGCCATTGGATCCAATGTGGGAGTATGGGGCAACCAATTGACCCTAATAATAGAAGTTTGAATTGCAAACTATGTGGGAAGAATATTTGTGGTGGAATTAGCCACTTGAAATACTACCTTGCCAAAGTTTTTGGGCATGAAGTGGGATGTTTATCCTGCTGCTACCCCAGAAGTGATGCATATTGCAAACCAATCCCTTCTTGATATGGCTAGGAAGAGGGACAAGAAGGGTGAATTGAGAACTGAATATGCATATAGAACACAATCACGAAGCATAGTAGCCATAGGTGCCTCGGGGGTGGGTGTCGATGACCGTGACATGCATTCCTTCTCCTCATCTACATGACCCACAACTCCCACAATGCCCTTTTCATCCTCACCTTTATTTGTGCCGAGGTCAACACCCAAGGGGCAACCTTCTATTCGATCCATAGTTAAAACAAGGGCAAAGGAAGAGGTCAACAAGCTTGCGATCAAGGTTTTCTATGGGGAGATGTGCCTTTTAACATCGCCACGAACAACCCTTTCATTATTCCATGTTTGAAGTCGTTGCTATTGTTGGTTTGAGTTATAAGGGGCCTTCCTATAATGATTTGAAAGGGAGACTCCTTGATGGGGAAAAGGTTGATTGCACTTGGAGATTAGATGAGCTCAAACAGTCATGCGAAACCACTAGATGCAATGTTATGTCAGATGGGTGGGCAGATGGGAAGGGCAGATCCATTTTAAATTTCTTGGTTAATTGTCCCAGGGGGGCAATGTTTATCAAATGTGTCGATGCATCTGCCTATGTTAAATATGCACACTTATTATGTGAATTGTTGGACAAATTTATCCAAGAGATAGTCTCGCAGTATGTTAATGTGTCGATGCATCTGCCTATGTTAAATATGCACACTTATTATGTGAATTGTTGGACAAATTTATCCAAGAGATAGTCTCACAGTATGTTGTCCAAGTCATTACAAACAATGCTACCAATTATGTTGTTGCTGGGAGGATGCTTATGGAGAGGTATAAAAGCTTGTATTAGACTCGTCGTGTCGCCCATTATATTGATTTGATGCTAGAGGACATGGGAAACTTCCATGGATCAAAAAAATCATTGATTTAGCTCGAAGTGTAACCAATATATATATATATGTGTTCTTTCACTCAACAAACACTTCATAGGGAATAAGGAGTTGGTGCGGCCTGCTATCACACGATTTACCACTACCTTCATTTCTCTTCAATCTCTCAACAATTCGCCACTAGCTTCATTTCTCTTCAATCTCTCTACAGTGTTATGATGGAGTTGCGGCAGATGTTTCTTTCTAATGAGTGGGCTTCTTGTGTCTATAGCACCAAACTTGATGGGCAAGCCATAGCTTGACTGGTACAATCTGATTTGACTTTTTGGGCAAGAGTGCAAGAGGCATGTGCCATCAGTGAACCTTTGGTAAAGGTTCTTCATTTGGTTGATGGTGACAAGCCTGCAATGGGCTACTTGTATGAGGCCATGGGTAGGGCCAAGGAAGATATCCATCGATACTATGAGAACAAGGGTGAGGAGGGATTCACGAGAAAAGCTCAACTATGGAGTGTGATTGATGAACGATGGAATCATACTCTCCATCATCCCATTCATGCAGCAATGCTCTACACATCCTTGAGTTCTCTTATGCATGTGAATTTTGGTCTGAAGTTGAGGTCATGGATGGATTTCTCCAGTGTGTTCAGAGGATGGTGTTAACTCCCTTTGAACACTCAAAGATCTCTAAACAAATGGAGATCTATAAGATAGCAACTGGCACTTTTAGTTATGACATGGTTGTCCAATATAGAACCATAAGGATGCCATGTACAATTTGTTTAAAACTTTCAAATTTTGATATCTTAGTATATTTACTCTTTCATTTCTACCTATTTTTTACTTGGTAAAAATTTAATTCATTGTCTTTCCTTTCCTTGTTCTCATTGTAGATGTGTGGTGGACTAACTATGGTGGCAGAGTCCCAAAGTTGCAAAAATTTGCCCTAGTGCTAAGTCAAGACTCAAACTTGCAGCTCATCAGGGTGTGAGCACAACTGGTTTGTCTTTAAAAAGATACACTCCAAGAAGCATAGAAGTTTAGAAATGTAGAATGAAAATTAAATTTAAATTCTTTATAAATTTATTAATTTTAAATTTAATTTATTAAAATTTTGAATTTGAATTTGCCATCATTCGTCACCCTCTAACTATGCCTCTCATACTAATGCAAGTTACTTCCCGAGCACCTTAATGACATGGTTTATGTCTACTACAAGCTAAGGTTACAAGTGAAGCAAATTGAGAAAGTACCAATTCAAATGATATTTCATTAGATGACATTGACACTACAAACAAATGGATGGTGGAGACTGAGGAGCTTGCAATGGAGGAGACACCTAAATTGTTGGAGAGAGAGGAGGATGTTGATGCAGATGTGTTGGAGGAGGAGGGGGCGGAGGAGGTTGTTGATGTTCCATTTTCAAGGGATGAGGATGTTGAGGATGTTGATATTCAGGTGTAGCGCCAACCAATGCCAATGCCACCACCTCCACATAGTCATGCAGTTGGGACTGGGAGGGGACAACTCACATCGACCTCCACCTCATCCCCATTACCTACTCGAGCAATTGGAGCTTCTAGTTCCACCCCAAGCTCATCTAGACCACCTCCATGTCCGCCTACTACTTCTAGAGGAAGGGTGGTGCCCTTTACCCATAAAAGGGGTAGATTGAGTAGAGGGTCGAGGAGTCGATGACTCGATGATTCCTATTATTTCACTGTACTATGTCCCATGTCTAGACTCTACATACTATCTAGATGCCTCATGAGTCATGATGATTCATCTCTTGAGAGATTTATTTTGATCATTTGATGTGATTTTCTATCATTCCATCAAGAACATATTTCAGTATTTTCAGTTTATAATCAATATGTGATCATGATCCACCATGTGATCATCGTTGTTATCAATAAGTTACATTTTGAACCCTTGACAATACATTACTCTATGTGTGTGACACGATATATGTAAATTTGGTGTGTGTGTGTGGGTCTATCTCTGTGTTTGTCTCTATGTCTGTGTGTTTCAATGTTACCAGAATCACGATTTTACGATTTAAATCGGAATCGTGCCCTAAACGATCCGATTCAAACCTGGCTGATTTTTACTCGGGTTGACCGATTTTTTCCCGGTCAACGAGACTTTGACTCGTGATTTAAACGGGCTCCCGAGTGGAAGTCACGATTTTTTGGTTTGCGTGCCCAAAATTTGCTAAAAGCTTGATTTTGTCTCTATTTTTTCATTTTTCTAATCTTTGCGGGTGTATTTGGGCATCCCATTTGTTTTCTTCAAGCAGTGACCATCAGTATGTTGTTGTTGCGAACAAGCACTAACCATCTGCATCGTCTTCAAGTTGGTCGTGGTTGTGATTGTCCATGTGACTGCAGTAGCTACCTGCGTGTGACTGTGCATGAGTCATGACTGCGTGGCTACCTAGCTATGCATGTGAGTCATGAGTCGTGAGTCTTGTATACTTTAGGATACTCATATATTATTATTATTATTATATAATTTATTATATAGGATACTCTATTATTATATAATATGCATTATATACAATGTACATACTTTAGAAATGAATTATATATATTATATATGATTTGATATATATTATGTATGATTTGATAATATACATTATAAATGATTTGGTATTTTTTTGGACATCTATTAATACCTTCCAGTATTAATACCTTCCAGTATATGGATATGGCTATTTTGAATATCTATGAAAAAATGTTTTTTTAAATTCAAAATATGTGTATATATTTAAGTTTTTGTATTTGCCGATTATTTTCCGATCTGATTCAAACTCTTCGCTCTTTTGCCTTGCCGATTTATTGCCAATTCCGATTTTGGCAACTATGGTGTGTGTAGTGCCCTTGGCGCACCCAAGTCCCCTATTTCAAAAAGTGGCATCCCCATCCTTGTCTCCGTCCCCAAACCCAAGTTTCTTGGCAACTTAGTTATTTATTAATTTTATTACATATATTATTATTATTATTATTAAGGACCCACAAATGAGCTTATTATTATTATTTGACGACATTATATTGGAGGGAAATGACAATGATGATGCAACAAAACCTTGGGAAGCTCAACCATTTTTGGGTATTAGCATTGTAGCAAAATATTATAATTTGTAAGTTTAATATCTATACATATTTCATGTTAAATTTCTAAACTATGGTTGTCCGATCTACACTTAAAGTACAAACCTTAACCCTGTGAAATTAAAGCCTTGATTTTCAATCAAGGCTACTGTAACTTGATACAAATTTTGCTACACATTCTGCTGGAATTTACTAACAGAAATACACAGTAAATATGCTCAAAAAATGAGTTTCAAATCTGCAACTTTGTTTAATCTTGAACTGGAAAAACAATAAACTACTTCACTCGAAAAGAATAATAGTCACACACCTTCAATGGTCCACCTTCTGCATCCTTTATAGACAAGTAGAATGGCGCATGCTTTAAATCCAAACACAAGCACAAGTGTGTGTTAAATCTAAGACACGTGCACAATGGTGCATATTGGACTAAGTCAAACACCACTTAACTAGTGCACCTCCCAGCATGGATAGAAGAGCCAATAAGGAGTGCACCTCAAGTGAAGAATATGCTAGGCTAGCAAGCCTGCTGTCTCCTTGAGATCTGTGGCTACTCCAACTACCTTCATGCAACCACTACCTCAGGATTCTCTTAACTAATTGTGCATGCAAAAATAAAACTGAACTGATAACTTCCTAAATTCAAACAAAAACCAAATTCACACATATTTTCTAAATTCAAATGTAACCCAAAAATATGTCAAAGCTAATCTTCTTTTTACAAAAAATATAACTTGTCAAAAAAACACGTGACAAATTAAATTTGACACTACATGAGGTTCGACAAAATTCACCAATCGGAGTGACTGAGATTACCCTATTTTTTAGACTCATTGTGATAACTACTTTTGTTCCTTGGAATGAACTTACATGCAATCATTTGTGCCGTTTGATTAATCATAAGCTTTACAATAACATCCTACGATCTCCATCCACATTTGTATTAATTACTATAAAAACAGACTAAACATCTTTGGAGAAGAAAAAAATCCATTTTCACAAGCTTTACTAAAAAAGCACCTAGGCAGTTAAATTCGACACTACACAACGATCGACAAAATTCACCAACCACAGTGACTGAGGTAACCCAACTCTTGAGACTGGGTGAGATAACTACTCGCGTTCCTTGGAATGTGACTGAGGCAACCCTACTCTTGAGACTCGTTCCTTGGAATGTGACTGAGGTAACCCTACTTGTTGAGATAACTACTTATGTTCCTTGGAATAACCTTACATGCAATCATAGGTCATTTCATGAATCATAAGCCTTAAAATAGCATACTACTGTCTCCCCCCATACTCGTATTTATTACAAATAATAATAAATTCATCTTTGAAAGTGATGGAAACTATATCAGAGGAGAGCATTGGTGCATCCAACAATGTCTGAATGTAGACTTCTTAAAACTAGTTGGTTTATAGTAAAACTAAAACTCAAATCTTGGATCGGTTAACTTGGAGACTCAATGTGATAAGTAAAACTACTCAAGTTCCTTAGAATGGCCTTACCTGCTATCCATCTGTATAATTTGGCAAATCATGCACCTTGCATTAATCTTGTTAGTACAAACTAAATGTAAACAAAAACGAAACATTGAATAAACAGCAAATTGAATGGTAACAATAACTTATACAGAGGCGATGGGGTTGTGGCTCTGTGGTAAAGATAGTCACATATTAAAAGCCACCAACCGAAGTTAGGTTCCCCGGAGGCACAAATAAGTCAATGGGACCACATGCATGTCTTGGGTGATCGTGACAGAATAGTATCTACCGGTTGTAGCAGCTTAACCAAGGCAAGTGCTTGTGATTAGTTGCTTGCCCTACAACAGCCGTCTTGCCCATGAAAATGGGCCATGCGATGGCTGACATATGCAGGCCAACTGTAATGCTGGTTTGCATGCTAACCCATCAATAGTTCAAACTTCAGATAGACCACGCAAGTGCAAGTGAGAATGGAAAAGCTGCAACAGTGACCACCCAGCTTGATAGCATCAACCCCTTATCTCTAATGCAAATGTAAATGAAAGGGGAGGAACTGCAGGAGCAATCAGCTAACTTAGCAGTTTTAAGGTCGTGTTCCCCAGGTAGGGCTAAGCTTGGGCATCAGTCAGTCCGGTTAGTAGTTTTGAATTCCAGCCGCATCCTTTCATTAATGATCAACTCCGATCCTTTCAAGTATCTTAAGATCAAAATGGCACTTAATGAAAGATTAGGCACCCACATTCTCACCGTGTCTTGGAAGGTCTGAACTTGTCCATACCAGAGAATAAGCAATGCTAATGTGATCTAGATACAGGCATGAAGGATCAAACCTACACTCTATGTACTACCGAGGCTTTCTTCGCCTCATATTGTAGATCTGGCAGACAGCTGGTGGTCTGCATGATATCACATCGTTGCATTCCCTCGCCTAAAACAGAAGCTATTGGGGAGAGATTAAAAAATAAGAAGAATAACCGCTCTTGACATTAACATGTAGCAAATGGCCTGCCACCAAGCACATTTATTATCCACTGGATTTGGGTCCTAAAGAAATTTTAGCCCCTCTAAGTGGAGAATATGATGAGGAAAATAATATTCAGAACTACATTGCATGAGAAGAATGATGCAAACGAGCCATTCACAGATTTACATCCAGTGAAAATGAGAGCCAAGAATGTCACGATGAAATCCTGAGAACATTAAGGAAAAGGAAAGCAGATCCGAAAGAACTCTACTCACATTGTGATGGGGAGGGGCGACTCCGATCTTCTTCTTCTGCGACACCCTTCAAACTGCGTGGGAGCTCACCGGGGAAAGAACACAAATCCGTTGCTTGGACCCTTTATTTCTTCCTTAAAACCCTACCTAAATCTTTAACGTCTTTTTCCATTCTAACCCTAAGTTCGGTGCACTATATACAAAACAAAAGATCTTTTTTTTTTTTAACCATAGGAACAGCAACCTCCCAAGGGTATATCCAACAGCCCACAAGCCAGATATACTAGAAACTTGTGACTCAGTAGGGGCCAAGACGTCCCGAGACCCTTTATCCCAGGGGGTGCCTCTATCCCAGGTGTAATACCCCAATTTTGACCCTTAGGAAATATTGGCTTCTAATGTAAATATTGTATACACGCGTTGTATGTTTCCCTAGCGTGGAGCTCAAGGCCAAGGCCCCGCTAGTTTATGCTTGGAGTTTATTTGAATTAGACACGCTTGATATTTTGTTACCCACGTGCTATTAAGCCATGGGATATTGTAAATTGATGTAAATATTTAATATGGAAATAAAATACCAAAACTGGCTATGGAGGCAACGAATGAGAAGGGGCACGTGTATCCATTAGGGAGTGGTGAGGGGGCTATGGGACTAAACCCTAGGTTGCCATATGTCATTATGAGAACCCATTGACTTTCCTAGATGACATTTATGCTTGTTGTAAGAAAGTGGTTGAGATTTCAGTCCATGACTTCAATGGAGCATGGGCAGCCCAGAAATTCGTATGGGTAGTTATGAGCTCTGTTTTCTTGTACAAGAAGTCACTCAACCTCATGGGAGGTGGCTTCATTCTCATCCTCATTCCCTGGGGAAAGAACCCAGCATCATTATCCATCCAAAAACGAGCTCCCGGCAAGGAGAAAACCAGAAATCGCAACTGTGAGAGAACCCACGTTTTGGGAAGCCAAAAACGTCAAGATTTGGTGTTGGGCAGTGAAATCGAATGGGGAATCCATTGGTATGACCCTTGGGGCGAATGTGGGAGCCTGAACTACCCCGAAATCAATAGGAAAACCCAGTTTTTGCAGCTCAGAAAACCAGTGACGGATTTGAGTTATTTGGTGAGCAGAATGGTGAGAAATTAAGTTGGAAATGACTATGCAGAGGTTGGGTATGCTTGATAAACCCAGTGAAGGCTAGGATCTCAAGGATTAGCAGCTGGACCTTTCTATGCCCATCATGAAGAGCACTGGAGGGAGGAGTTGCCTGAGGGACTGTGTAACAGAGAAGGGGATCTTTCTTGTGTTGGATGTGGTAGGTAATGTGGGTGCCTGACTGTTGAGTTCACTTGAGATGCCTGTAGATCTGTGGTTGAGCTCACTAGCTTAGCGTTACCCTCCTCTATCTTATGGTATGCTTGATAAACCCAACGGTGTGTTGGTTCAGCATAGTTGATGACCGAAACCATGACTGTGAGTGAGCCCAGCTAGTTCCTTCTTAGTGGATACACAACCCAGCTCGGGGGTGACCTCTCAGCTGAAAGAACACAAGCTGGACAGAGGTCTATGGTTGGGAGGAACGTTGCTCTTCCATAGCCAGTCGTTTGGACCGTTACAGTTCAAGATAAGTATTCTTGTGGTTGAGTTATGTTAATTCTATGCTCTGCAAATATTTTAATTAATGACTGTTGTTTATATGTTGAATGCATGATGAAACTGTGTGCATATGTAATGTTTAATTCTGCTGTGTTGATATTGAATTGAATCTACACACCGAAGTTTTTAATTGATATGAAATTATGAGTAAAAATATTAAGGCTAAGTCTTTACAAAAGCTCGGTGTGTTGTTAATGTTTCCTTCCCTGCATTTAATGGGAGAAGGGGATATTACACCAGGAGTCGTCTACCCTTCGAGCCTTGTCACAACGGGCCAATGAACAACCCTACCCCCCGTCGGTTTTGAACCTGTGACCTCCTCGGAGATAACACATGTTCTTAACCATTAGGCCCACTCAGGTCCTCTTAAAAGATCCTTTTTTTTTAACCATGGGAACAGCAACCTCCCAAGGGTATATCCAACAGCCCGCAAGCCAGATATACCATAAACTTGTGACTCAGCAGGGGCCGAGACGTCCCGAGACCCTTTATCCTAGGGGAGAGCCTCTAAACAAAACAAAAGATCCTTACAAGAAGGTTTTGGAGGAATTGTAGGTCCCTCTCAAAGGAAGGGGCTAAGAACAAGCTAGTGTCTTTGCACATAAAGAACACCTCACTGGGCCTAATAGGCGCGTGAGTGTGGTCTAACGGCACTGGGTGGTGGCTGGGGCCCCACAGGTGTCGGGATCCATTATGAGGATGCCTATGGGTGACCCTTGATTCCGAGGTGTGGAATATCAGTGTCTACTATATAAAAATAAAATAAAATAAAAAAAGAGAGCACCTCAATGGACCTAATGGTTAAGAACATGTGTTATCTTTGTGGATGTCACAGGTTCAAAACTGGTGGGTGTAGGGTTGCTTATTGGCCCGTTGTGACAAGGCTCAAAAGGTAGGCAACCCCTAGGATAAAGGCTCACCCCTCGTGGGCTTCGGGGCATCTTGGCCCCTGTTGAGTCACAAATTATTGGTATATATGGATTGCGAGCTGTTGGATATACCCTTGGGAGGTTGTTGTTCCCATGGTCCAAAAAAAAATGTCTTTGCACGTAAAGTTTGGTATAAAAATAATAATAATAACAACCTAAGTTAAATTAAAGTAATGGTCATGGAGTAAAACCTAAAATTGTTTTTTATTAACTAAGAGCTTGTCTTCCTCAGACGTAAGGAAACAAGTTAACAGCTAAAGACCTAGAGCCATTTGGCAGGAGTGGAAGTCTACCCCCTTATGACCAGTGGGTTATTTCAAGTGGCGTGGTTTTCCTTAAATAATGGTGATGAGGCAACTCGCATTTGCGGATAGTAGCCAGTGATGGCTATCCTCAATTTGACAATTGAGTTATGATAGGTTTTGCCATCTTCGAGAAAAAGTTAAATGAAAGTTTAAGATAATTTGTGTTAATAATGATAATCTAATTTAAAGTTTACTGCTTAGTTAGACACCCAATCAATGTATGAGACCCCTTATTTATGGGATAAGGGACTCTCTCATTCGTGCAATTTTATTGTTTATTTTACAAAGGTGTACGTACTCTACCCCTTCATGATTTGACTCTATGACCTCCAAGGAGGGAACACATGTACCTTCTTCCCAAGTTTGTACTAGTTGCTTGCAAAATTTGAATCATCACAACTTACTCACTTAACCAACAATAACCATTAATACTCATGAAATCACTTTCTCCTAATGACAATGAATGATAAAAAAATCCATTAATTTGTCTTTGTGTGCTCACCTTAGAGCATGCATAATATGAAATGATAAAAAAAACCATTAATTTGTCTTGTGTGCTCACCCTGTAGCATGCATAATATGAGCCATTGATGTGTAATGTTCTCGAGGAAACTCAAATTCAAACGTTTTTAAACAATGTAGTGAGTTCTTAGGTTTTCTTGAAAAGAGATGAGGAGCAAGGAAGAGGAGTTTGTATAGTTGTAGAAACAATTTCAAGATGTGTACCATGGATGTATTTGACTTTGTATTGACACACACACAATTTATAAATGAGAGAGATAAGTCTAAGTATAAAGCATATGCATCTTGTAGTCAATATAGCAATATCTTAGTTAAGGGGGCCACAAACACTTTGGAACCACCTTCATTGGTATAAGCTTCATGGCATGTAAGGGCTTTTATAAACCTACATACTTGGATCCATTGGTATTACTTCAGGCAAGGGAAAGGGCAGAATGTGCAAGATTGCACCACCAAATTCATGAAGATGGTTATTATGTTGGGTATCTCACCCAGGAATCTAAATGTAGTCCTCAAGTATTTGGTGGGTTTACACAATCATTTACGAAAGAAAGTGATGCTCTTCAAGCCCAAGACAATTGATGAGGTATGTGTGCAAGCATAGTAAGTGGAGAATATAGGCCACAAGAAAGAACAACCAAATGGTTCCAAGTAGAAAGAGAATCAATACACTTCCAAGGAGGGGAATAAGAAGTGGAAAGGAAGAGACAATAAGACTATAGCCATGGCACACCAATGAAAGGATCCAAAAAACCACTATAATCATTGTAACATTGATTATCACATTGAAGAAAAGTGTTGGAAAATACATCCAGAGATCAACCCTAAGAACCACAAGAAGGATGCCAAGAAAAATAACCTTATAGCTACATATTCGAGCAAATAGGTAAAGTGCAGCTCATATGTGGATGAGAAGATTGTCTGCAAAAGGAGGTGAATATGAGTGGCCTTCATCACAAGAAAGAGGAGGAGATGACAAAGCTCTTCCATATCAAGATCTAAATCAAGAAGACCAAGGTAGATGTTCTATTTGATTCCAGCTCATAGGTCAATCTCATAGCAGTCGATCTAGTTAGCAAGCTTGGTTTGGAGGTTCATGATCATCCTAGTCCATATGCATTGGGATGGGTCAACAAGGATACAAAGATCAAGTTCACGGACCATTGTAAGATCAAATTTGTTGTAAGTGTAGATTTTATTGATGAAGCATAGTTAGATGCAGTACCCCTTGGCATGTGTGGTGTAGTGTTTGGAAGCCCCTACATGTACATGAGGGATGCAGTCTTCACAAGGAGAGCAAACCAACACCACCTAATCAAGGATGGGAAGTAGTTCATCATCAACCAAGCCAAAAGGTTGATTAGTGCAAGTAAGAAATATATTTTTATTTTCTTATGAGAGAATCAGTCGGGTGATGAATCAATAAGAGAAAAGGCATCCCTCGAAGGATGTACCACAAAGAAAAGACATCAGTTGGATGAGTTTATACATGCATACATAGGAGTGTTATAGGAGCCTAAAGGGATACCACCTAAGAGGGAAGTAGAGCATGAGATACAGTTGTTTCCTAACTCCCCATTACCAAATATTGGGTAGTATAGACAATCTATTATGGAAACAGATAAAGTGAAGAAGTAGTTGCAATAGTTGCTAGAGCAAGGGGTGATCCAACCAAGCACCTCATCTTATGGGTGTAGTGTCCCCATTTTGGTAGCACTATGGTTCACCACTATGGCGATTAGATTCCCACGGGTTGAATGGGAATTAATTAATTTGGGAATTAAATTGGCCTATAGTTATCATGTTAAATTAAATTAAATACTAGAAAGGTAATGTAGGTCCATAAATTTTAATATTTAATTGTTAATTATTTGTTTCAGGAGTTGGAAATGTGTAGGTGGCTCAAGTGGGCACGTAGGAGATTAGGTGGACCCCTATGAGTTGTCTTTCACAAAGGAATATGGAATAAAAGTAGTGAAAAGCAAGAAAGCAACAGAAAAGCAGGAAAGCAACAAAAATCCAAGGAAAAACAGAAGTTACCATATTTTTGCTAAAAGCAGGAAAAGCAGCCTAAAGCAGAAAATACAACAAAGCAAGGAAATAATTTCAGAAAGATGCAAGTCCGAAATTTAGCCAAGGAGGGTGCACTTGATGAGAGAGAGTGGGTCCACATGTGCCAATAACATACCAAAGATATTCTCTCCTAAAATAATTAATTTAATTATGATTATTATTTCATTATTTTCATGAGAGAAGTTTATAAAAGGAGGTTGAGCACTCCATTTCACATCTTTTGGTCATTTTGTTTATGTTGAAGAGCTCTGCGCTTTTCTTAGCTTGGGAGATGTGCCCCTCTGTCCACCACACTAGTTGATCATTTCAGCTAGAGATTGAAAAGGAAGGTATTCATCCTTTCTCACTGACTCTTATTGTAGGTTTTCCATGTCATTTCCAGATCCATTCCAATTCCAGTCAGTGTGTTACTGATCCAATAGTTTCGAGTTCCAATTACAGTGTGTAGATTTGCAGTGTGCTAGTTGTAGCATGGGATATGGATGGTGCTCGCTCAAGTATGATGTGGTTGTTGTATTTGTAGCTCTGATATGTACTCACTGTCCTCTTGAATAATAAAAATCATTATTGTGCTTCCATTCTACAGATTTCATATTTATCTTCTATGTACAATTTCTCCCATGTACCATTCATTGTCAAATTTGACTAGTTTTAAGATTGGTTGTAATAATCAGACTTCTATGCTTCCAAATCGTGATTTGTAAATTGTTGTAGGTAGGTAAGGATTAGGTGAACCCATCCCAAGCATCATGTTAAAAATTCGTGACCTCCCAATGTCAATTGAAACCGTTTGGAAAAAGACTAATCGAGCAGTCGTGATTTTCAATCTTCCTCCAAATCTTCCCAAATTGTAGAATAACCTCCAAAACTCCGAACCCAATGTTTACATTGCAGGTTGGGGTAGTTACAAACCAACCACTTCTATTTCTACACCATAAGCCATTGGGTTTCCATAGAAGTCTTGGGGCCATTGCCTTGAAGCCTTTGGTTTAGCCAATGGAGTCTACCCAAGCGTGATGTACCCATAAATGTGCAACTGTCAAAGTTGGGTGTCTATTTAAGGGCGTTGTAGGTTGTCCTTAGATTGTAGCAGACCCTAAAATCCCTCATTATAGATTGTAGCAGACCCTAAAATCCCTCATTGAAGAATTCGTAGAGGTCTAGAGGTGTTTGAGACAAGTTGGGAAAAGACTAGTTCCGGGTTGCTAGATTTGAGTTAGTTAAGTGTTGATTAAGGGTGCATGCAAACTGTTTGTGAAGAGTATTCAACCAGGTCTGCATAATCATAATTCCAAACCTTATAAAAGGTCTGATTGGTCACATAACAAAAATTTGTATTCATTCCCTCTAGGCTACACCATAAGTCATCATTACCAGAAAGTTATCTTCTGGTGTCTAGTGTGATGCAAATCACCTAGCTTTTGGGAATTATGATTCTCTAAGGATGTGGTGGTGTTAATATCTCTGGTTTTCAGATTGGAAATATTACAGTGGTATTAGAGCATGGTCCTATGCACTTGTGCATTGTGACTATCAATTGAAAGATAAACATTTGCAGCAACAAGGCTAGTTCCAGTTGAATATGTTGATTTCAAACAATATGAAGAGGAAGAATCTTTTCCGGAAGAAATCATCTATATTGAAGGAAGCCTACCACGAGATGAGGATGGTTGCTTTTGTGACCAAATGTACAGTGAGGATAGCAGGTCCAAACCACCAATGGGTAGTACATAAAAGGATTTAGAAAGGATAATAGAAGCATGTGAAAACATGCCTCGCTAATATCAAGAGTATCTTGCTTTGAGGGAAGAGATATGTACAATTTTTTCTTTCAAAGATTATATTTATTGCATGTATGGATTCTAACCTAAGAATGCAAATGAAGAATCATTGAAGAGCAACAAATCAAGTTGTTCTACCACTACAAGCAAAGAAGAAGAAACGGGAATTGGAATTGAAGCTTCGTTGGATGCCATTGTTTCAACCATGAAGAAACTTTTTGGATCTTCTTCAAGGAGAGATTCTAAGGATCTTGATCCTAAGGATACCAAGGAGCAAGATGCATCAATTCACTTGAAGGAGCAAGAGCAAAAGACAAATCAACTTTCTTGTGAAATCTAAGAGGAGAATGAGGTCGAAATTCTAGTCTCTTCCCAGTCACATGAGGCTATGGATCCGAGTGAATCATTGGTGGCAGATTTGATTCCTCCTATGGACCGCATAGTGGAGGAGCATGCTTGCATCAATCCACTCCATGAAGAGTATGAAGTTGAATCACAAAGGTATGATAACATCCCTGGTTTGTATATTAGACATACTCCTTTGTGTAACCATTAGGAAGCATCCATTTTGAATGCAAATGATACGGAGGTAGAATCTTTTGATTCTAATATTCAAAATGGAAGTGTTAAAGATGGTTCTATGCCAATGGAGGAAGACAATGAAAGGGATAAAGCGGTAGATATGAGCTCACATGAGTTGCATGAATCCCCATGTGATGTACCATTGTGTGACTTAGAGATCCAACTCTTAGTCACTGAAGAGAAGATGTTGCAAGTGTTGGTTAGATTGGATGGTGCACACAAACTTATTGAAGATCTTATGTGGAAGAATCAGTTGGAGGAAAGGCAAATATGCATTGTCGAAGGTGTCACTAGTGTCCAATTTTGCATCGTAAAAGAAGCATTGGAAGAGATGAAATCAACCTACTTGCAACTATTCATGGATCGGGATCTTGCACTCAAGCATTCAAAAGACAAGGCCATGGAGGTAGAGCAGCTATGCATGGAATTGGGAGGATCACATCCTTCCTCTTGCACAACTACCAATCAAGCATACATGCATGGTAACACACATGTTTTGATGGAGGATCCTCATGTGAGGCTTGGACATGAGGAAAAATCAGAATTGCAATTGTTCGATGAGAGCACTGTCATGGGGGATGTTGGACAAGCATTGGATTTGATGCAGAAGGATCATGAGTTGCCCTTAAGGGTGGAGAAATTTGCTCTAAGTGAGGTGGTTGATCACATTTCATATGGACCAACAAGCCAAATTATTTATTCATCCACAGATTGGGTGGATAGATACATAGCAATAATGAAAACTCAAAGGTGTGCAAGACTTGCTCACATTGGTAAGGATTATTTTTGCTTCTATGATGATTTTTTTGGTTTAACTGACATCGTCTCACAATGTGAGTAGCAACAAGGGTATTGTTAAATGTACATCATCACAAGTCATTCTCCAAGCCAATCTTTTGCAACCAATATTGGGCCTCATGTGTTGAGGTAGGGAGCCTGAGTTGGACTTAGGAACTTGGAGTAGATTCTTGAGTTGGACTTAAGAATGACTAAGCCTTCAATTGTAAAAGGTTATTCCTCATGTGTTGAGGTGAATGCTTTGATGTATCAAAGTGATGTTGTTGTAAAGTCTTGTTGGACAAGGCTCGGGACTTGTGTGTCAAGTCCGATTCTCATGTGGACCTCCAGTTATAGTACGTACTCATGGGGTGGACCTCCAATTATAGAGGCAGATGCTTTGCATGTTGAAGCATTAATGTTATGTGATGTATTACTAACCATGGTCACTGATTGCTATTAAGTCTCCTTTAGAGACTGGACACCTCTAGAGTGAATTACTTTATCATATGATAATCTGGGCTGAGAGTAATATAATACGATCACAGCATCTGACAAATCTTCTGAGTATAATTTGATATGATAGATAATTAAAGTTAACACATATTGACCATGTAGTAAAGGTAAGAGATAAAGATAAATGCATAGAGAAAAAGAGAATTTGAATTGCTCATGAGATGACTAAGTGAACTCGAATTGTTAAGCTTCAATTAAATCCATAATGTATGCCTCAGTTAAAATTAGAGAACTCAAATTGATCACTACAGTGATGTTAACAAGAAAGAATCAATTAAAGAGACTTAACCAAGTGATAACAAAGAAGATCTAGCTAACTAAATGTTATTGCATGACGACGCTTATGTTAAACTAAAATATGACACCTATGTTAAACTAAAAGACGACGCTTGAGTTGCAACACTTGCATGACGACACTTAATTTAGCCACCTAACTAAGTGGGCAAGCTTTCAGTTAAGGGGATAGTTCATCCTAAGACTCAGTTCAATGAGTTAATGCACTGCATGAGAAGTGGGGTGCTCTTCTTCATGCAAGACTGATTCATCCAGATGGAGGGAAAGTTCATCATGAAGTCAGAAGATAAAAATAGAAGCCAATGCATGTGAAAAATATATAAATATGTCATATCGGATTGATGAATTCAATGTGAAGCGAATTCTCTTCTCCCTTGAAGGCAAGTGTTGGGCCTAGCCCAAGTGGGTCATTTTTGAGCAAGAAGGAGTTTTGGAACTGCGAAGCGGAGCGCAGTTCAGTTGAAACAATTTTGTATAAGTTTTTGGGATGCTGCGAAGTTGCACGCAACGCAGCGTCGGAAGAGCTACGAGGAGGCAGTGTTGCGATGTGTCCAATCTACGAAAATCCAGCAAGGCAGAGTGTTGGTTGAAAGATGGCACTTGTTCCGGTTAGACCATCGACGGTCTATTTTTGGTAAAGATGCTCCAGGAGTGCCAAGCGACGGGTAGGAGCAAATCGGGAAGAAAGCAACTGGTTGCACACGTGAAAGATACCACTACCTGAACCAGTCGCATGAGACCGTTAGAGGAGGAACGACTCGGTGAAAGCGACTTGTTGGCATGCACGCAACAGGAAGGCCGATAGCGACATGAAGCATGCGTGGAAGACCGCCACGATGGAATATTCGCTACCAGGAACCAGCAGTCCGGTTTTGGAGAAACCGTGACAGTTTTGTAAACCTAAGGGTTTTTGCCTGCAAATTGTAAAGCATGACCTACGGGCATGATCTATAAATAAGGCATTGTTGTATGGGAAAGGGTTACTCTTCATTTTGGTTAAGCTTTGAATATTGTTGCATCTTTTAAGCTTAGTGCTATTGTAAAGACTCTGCAAGCTGAGTGCGCAGACAAAGAACGGTTGTACCCTTCCCAAAGACTAATATAACAACAGTTCTTGTGGACGTAGCCTCCATCTAAGGGGTGAACCGCGTTAAATACTGTGTGGTGTGATTGTTGTGTTTTTGCATTTGCTTATTTGCCTACTTCGAATGTCTGGATTCTCATTCAGCTGCATGTTAATGCTTTTATATGTATTCGCCATAGAAGAGAGATGGGAATGATATGTTAAGTATTGTGTGAATGGATGAATGATGAATGCTCAGTATTCTAAGTCTGCAGAAGTATCACTTTATTGAATAATCACATATGTATGAAGGGCTCAGATCGTATAACTCTTTGATGCACAACACTGGCTACGCGCAGTATTGTATGTTTTGTCTGCTTGAAATTGTGATAAAGCTACTTAACCTAAGGCAGTAGATGAACAGCTAGTGTTGAAGTAAAATCCTTAACATCGGTTAAGTTCGGAAGAGGAAGCGCATAAGTGAGTTGCGTTGTCCTATCGTTTGCATCCCGCCCAAACCGCGCAGTCCTTAGATGCGCTGGTTACGCAAGTAGTTTGTTCATAGAGCTGTGGGCCGCGATGCAGTCTATCGTTGCGCAGTCCTCAATTCGCAGCGCAAGTCCGATAGTGCGCTGCGCAGTAAGCTTGTATGATCAACTCATCGCATCACTGTGGAAACTTGATTCTGCAGTACCCCCATTGCTACACCTCGGGTGAGACCTCAGTCTGTTCGCAGGCTGTTGCCGAAAGAGCCGGTGAGAAGGGGTTTTGTTGGTTAAGCAAAACCGCGAAGAAACTAGGTCTACATTGGAAAACCTCTAGATCAGTTAACCAACAAATGGTTATGTTGTCGCGCTAAGAATCCGTGATGAGTTGAAGTCGTGATGTGCGAAGTAGAAGAAGTTGAGCTGGGCGTCGACTTCTAGTATCCAGACAAGAAAGAAATCTGGGCGTGGTGTGACAAGATAGAGAGAGAGACTTCGCAAGGAAAGAAAACAGAAACCCACATCTCTCTGACGTTCAGTGGTTGAATAAGTACCTGTGGAAAGACGTACACGACGTTTTCTGGGCGCCTTTTGGATGCGAGCTACACGAGTGGTTGTCAAGGCTCGTAGAGCATAGAAACTGTACACCGCAAAGCACACCGACCGAGTGGACACTAGAGCTTATTGAACAACTCAAAGCACTAGATAGTCTATTCTTACGAGCAGTCGATTTCTGGGTCGACAGTACATTACAAAGTTTTGTGACACAGTTCGCTTTGGACATGCTAAAGTCCTATAGCGCAGTCGAAAGAGAGTTTTTCAAGGGAATCCGAGGTAAGTATCTGAACAACCTCAGTTTATATATTGAAATGCTTCTTGCTGAGAAAGGTGTTTTTAGAATGCAGTAAATTTCTTGGAATCTGTCATGGTCAATAACATTTTTAGTGAGTATGATGAAGAGACGCATAACCTAAGAAGTGGGAAAAGATATAAGTATACACCTAAGAAGAAGAATTCTAGTGGATCTGGACTCCGCGTAGACATTGACTCAGAAGACTAACCTGATAGCCAAACTGCACCCCTATCTTCCACCTGTCAGCCTATTACACCCCAGAATCCACCAGTTGTGAACACCGCACCTCTCATTGCACCTATCCAACCAGTTCAGAACCCCACAGTCGTGAACATTCAGCACAGTACCACATTCATTTTTGCCGCGCAGAGCGCTGCGCCAAACCCTCCACCACCTAGAAGAAGCATGACTGAGGACATTAAATTGTCGATATTCAAGGGAACGGGTCTAGAAGACCCTGATCAACACTGGTTTCTATGTGAATCTGTATGGAGTGTAAAGCAAGTACAGGCCGATGCTATGAAGCAAGCACAGCTCATTACCACCCTTAGAGACATATCATTGCATTGGTTCATGAAATATTCTCAAGCACAGCCGAGAACCTTGTTAGAAATCAAGGTTGCACTCGTAGCAGAGTTTAAGAAACCAAAGTCAGAGTCACAGTGTATAACAGAATTGAAAGAAATCAAACAGAAACCTAATGAAACAGTCTGGGAGTTTGATCATAAATTTAAGACTCTGTTGGACCAAGTAACATTTGTCATAGCACCGCAACAACACAAGGAATGGTTTATAGCCGCGTTGTTGCCTCACATCAGACAACCTTTGATGCAACAGAAGGTGGCTTCGCAGGCAGAAGCCTTGGAAATCGCGATGAAGTTGGAAGCTTCACCGATGGAAAAAACTAGCACTGGCATGTCGCAGATTCAGAACCAGTTAGCTACCCTAACATTACAGTTACAGAATATCAAACAGGGAAAGCAAGAAAGATGGGAAGTCTGGTGTACAGGATGTAAGGGAGAAGGACACACTAAGGATAACTGTCCTTTATTCCAAGATTTCCTTAACATGGGAGGAACAAACCCATTGAATCTGCACCCAGGGCCATGGTGTGATATTTGCAGAACCAGAGGACATCGGCCAGAAGACTGTCACATGATACAAAAATACGTAAGAGCTCCTAAAAACTTATATTGTAATTTATGTAAGTCAGTAGGGCATGACGAGTCCAATTGCCGCGCATATGAGCTCATGCTAGAAAGAAAGAAAGACATTGAGCATGTGTATGGAGGAATGTACAGAGTCCAAGAAGAGACTCCACAGAAATAGAATAATGCCCAACCTGATTAGGGAGGATACAGAGGCCGCGAAGGATACCGCGGGAGAGGAAGAAATAACGGTCCAACGCAGGGGCGGGGTCGAGGTCAAGTAATTTGTTACGATTATGGCCAAGTGGGTCAAGTATCTAGAGATTGTACCAACCCATGCACTACATGCAGCTATTGTAGCTCCTTCGATCATGTTATCGAAGACTGCCCAGTGTTGGAAGTAGAAATGTAGAAAAGAAAACGACCGGAAGCACCGGCCCCAAATATCTAGTTGATCGTAGCAGAAAGGAGACCTGCGGATCCAAGTATCAACATGGTGACATGAAGTGGCACTGCGACTGGGAGGGATAGAGGAGCAGAAGCTTCGACTTCTGGAGATTTTAACTCTAAGCAGACTCTTCTTGAGACAATATGGATAAGGAAAGCTGCTGGGAAACCACCTGCTTTCGACCTGAAGAAAAACAAAGAAACCTTTGAAGAAGCACGGGATCTCTTTAATGAGCCAACACATAGATCGCCGAGAATCTTGTTGTGCATCGAAGTACCGCATGTAGAAGATATGCCCGCTGCGTACGACAGAACGAGCACCGCAGTAGAGACATGCACCTCTGTTGTGCAGTTCCTTAGGAGCTGTATGAATACGAAAAGAAAATGCATGAACACCTTGCATGTGGTAGTTATCGGAAGCTCGCAAAAGATCCAAGTAAAATCATCCAAAAAAGGGTCTCTAAAATAATCACGAATTCCAGCTTAGATGAAGTGATAAAAAAGAAGCTTCTCCCCAAAGAAGGAACCATCCCTCGCATCTATGGTCTTCCTAAAATACATAAGAATGGAGTCCCCCTTCGTTCGATTGTGAACACTATTGGTTCCCCTACGTATAAGCTGGCCAAATACCTTGCTAACTTACTCAAGCCTTTAGTCGGTAAAACAGACTCCTTTGTGAAAGACTCCACAAGTTGGATTCAAGAAATTTCCAAGGATAAACTAGATGAAAATGACACGCTTGTGAGCTTTGACATAGTATCCCTATACACAAAGATCCTAATTACTGAAGCCATCAACACCATAAGGGATCTCACCAATGAAGAAACTGCCCAACTGGTTGAAGTATGCCTAAGATCAACATTCTTCACCTTCCGGAATGATTTCTATGAACAAATTGAGGTTGTAGCAATGGGTTCACCCCTCTCCCCAATTGTAGCCAATCTTTACATGGAATACTTTGAGAAACGTGCTTTGGAATCATTCCCCCTCAGACCGAAAAGATGGAAACGATATGTCGACGACACCGATGTAGTGTGGCCACATGGTAGAGACACCTTAAACCAATTTCTCCAACACCTCAATAGCCAAAACAACAACATTAAATTCACCATGGAGATCGAGGACAACAATTGCTTACCATTTCTTGATGTCCTTGTCTCAAAGAAGGAAGATGGATCCATCTCCCACCAAGTGTTTAGAAAGAAGACTCACATAGATAGATATCTTCATGCCAATTCACATCACTTCCCACCCCAAAAAACTGGCGTGATCAATACCCTAGTAACAAGAGCTCTTAGAATTTCAGACAAAGAACACATTAAAAACGAAATTGATCATCTAGAATGTGTATTTGAGGAGAATGGTTATAACAACAAACAATTCAGGAAGGTTGTTGCATCAGCCAAGAAACCCAAGAAAAGACCTAAGGACGATTTTGAAGACACCAACAACAATAAAATATTCTTCCCTTACATAAAAGGCACCACTGACAAATTGGCTAAAACCCTTAAAAGGAGCAATATCCAAGTCTTCTTCACCCCTCCCAACACTATCAGAAACATGGTTGACTCCTTAAAAGACCCTATCGATCCAAGAACATACAAAGGTGTCTACTCCATACCCTACTCTTGCGAACTACATTACATTGGTGAGACCGGGCGTTCCATGGAAACCAGATTTAAAGAGCACAGTGCTGACCTAAGGCATAATAGACATAAGAAGTCAGCTCTTGCTGAACATTCACACTTAACGGGTCACCATATATGTTTGGAAAACACCGGAGTCTTAGCTGGGGAAGACAACATAATAAAACGTAAAGTGAGGGAGAAGTTTGAAATCAACTTAAACCAAAATTTCCTTAATAGGGATGATGGCACAAAGCTCAGTGACTCTTGGAAACTGCTTCTTCACTCCCTACAACGTAGAAGATCCTCATGAACTATTAAACTAACCTAAGTTAAAACTTATAGCCTATATCCCTTTGAACGCTTGTCTTAAAATTTCCTTTCCCTTTAATCTAGTTTAAATATTAATATAAATGATAAATTATTTAAATTCACATTAAATTCTAGGGTTAAAGTTTAAATCACATTAGTACAAAGTTTTATAATAAATAATATTAAACTAATGTAAATAATATGAACTAATAAATAAGTTATTAACTTTCTTAAACATTACTTAATTCAAAATTATAATTGTGATATATTATTTAATTGACAATAATACCTATGAGACAAATTCACTTAAGATTTTCCTTAAAATAGTGGAAGCCTAAAATAATAAAGGTACCACATTAGATTTTTATATTTTTAGAAGTTTCATTATATTAAAACCCTAGGTTATAATTCTTACACTTAATATAAAAGATGGAGTTTCACAATTATTTCATACATTATTATATTAAAATTATTTTTCTCTAACATTAATGCTTACATTTAAAGTTTATATAATATTTTTTAGATCAATCTTATAAATTACATTACTTTACATTCTATCTTTTTACATTTAAGAGTCCCAATTAAATTAAACTTTATACTTCTCTCACATTCATTTAACCAATTTTTTTCTTTCCAAAACTCATTTTTCCATAACTCATTAATTTTCCTAAAATAACAAGCGGACCAACCTTAGGTTAAAAAAACCCTAAATTAAATTACTAAAAATAAGAATCATTTCTTCATATATTTATGGATATCTCACGGGCATCTTTATCCTTGCAGGCTTCAACTGTCTCCTGATGATGATCCCAGAGTAGGGATCGAAACGTCGAGTTTCAAATTCGTTTAACGCAGCTCCTCTTTGCTCATAGTTACTAAAGAGTCCAAATGCTATAACGGAATTGCAGAAGTTGGTAGACCAGTATGAACTGCGCAGCGAAACTGAAACTACTGATAGCACAGTTCATCATATTGAGAAACACAAGAGAACTGGCAGAGAAATGAGACTCGGTGCACAAATAGGAGATTATGAAATGGATGAGA
This sequence comes from Larix kaempferi, assembly GCA_027924585.1. NCBI lineage: Eukaryota > Viridiplantae > Streptophyta > Pinopsida > Pinales > Pinaceae > Larix > Larix kaempferi. Next base: position 22,056,840 of record BSBM01000316.1, on the reverse strand, counting down.
TCATTCTTGATTTGGGATCAGAAGTAAACGTCTTAACGAAGCAGACATGGCAGCAGATGGGGAGACCAAAGTTGTTATGGTCACCTATCCAGTTGAGAATGGCCAATCAGGAGAAAGTCATACCCTTTGGACGGTTATCCAACATGATCATTGACATTGATGGAGTACAGAGCTACACAGATTTCAAAGTTATCGAGATTATGGATGATAGTCAACCATTTCCCGCGCTGTTGGGAATTGACTAGGCTATTGATAACCTAGCCATCATAAACCCGAAGACCAAGAAAATGATCTTTGAAGGAAAGCACCTCAGAGTCATCGCACCATTAGACCCTGCGGACAGAGATAGATACAGCGAGCCGATTCAGGAGGAATCCAGGGCTCAAGATTTGGACCAACTGTACAAAATGACCACGAACCAGGAGGATTATATCAATCCAACTGCGGATGGTACACTCAGCTGGAGATGTGACAGCTCTTGCATTTTAGACTCCGACGTAGGATTGGAGAATTGGAAAAGACGCATGCATGAAGTATCAACAAGGAGATGCATGCAGGTAACAAAGTCACTACGCTGGATTGGAAAGGAGGTAAGCCCAATCCCCGCCTATGATGGTTTTGATAATGTTTATTCATTTATTAAATAATATACTGCAGCAGTTGCAGAAGAACATCGCTTACAAGCATTAGACATAGCGCTGCGTGAGACACCTGCCAGTTGGTGGGCTGCGCATAAGCAGACATTGACCACATGGGATCAATGCATAATTAAAATGCAGATTAGGTTTGCTGATAAGGTTACCCTACCTTTTGAGAAATATAATGGATAGACAGATCCAAGACAACATATTGAGGTTTGCTCACAAGCATGGGGGGAGAGACCAAAGATAGAATGGGTGCATTTGTTTGTGCACACACTGGAGGACGACATTCCCAAGAAATGGTACTTAGATCTGGAGTTGCGCAGGGAAACCACAGATTGGGCCATGCTAACTGTGAGCTTCCAGAAGGACTTCAGTTTTGAAGATGAGAACCCGACTATACATGATTCTTTGCAAATAATTAAGGAGCGCATATTCATAGAAGATTGTCCACATAGAAATATGACTTTAGAGGAATTCTTCGGAACAGACAGCATACCTATGAGCTTACAGATAGAATGGAAGGAACAGGTAGAGCATCTTATGGAATGTTACAACCTAGTTGAAGAGGTTGAAGGAAAAGAAGACAGTGGCGAGGAGGACCCACGCAACATTAAGATACCTGAGTCAGAGGGTGTGCGTGACGTAGAGGGACCTCCGTTGGAAATCCCAAACATGAGTGGACTTGTAAAGACAAAGAAAGTGAACATTGGTACCAGTGGAGAGCCAAAGTTCGCAACTATTGGAGACTACTGGGATGATCAGACTGTTGCGGAGATCGCAGATACATTACATGAATATCATGAGCTATTTTCGACTAAGTTTACAGAGATGAAGGGCATTTTGGGAGACCTAGGGGTTATGAAAATTCCTCTTAAGCCAGGCGCGAATCCTGTTAAGCAAAGGCCATACCGATTGAAACCGTGTTACAAAGAAAGAGTAAGAGCATAACTGGACAAGATGCTCGAGGCAGGGATCATTGAGCCCGTTGAAGAATCTGAGTGGATAAGCCCTATGGTTGTCCAAGATAAGAAAACAAAAGGTGAGATCAGGATTTGTGTGGATCTCAAAAAGTTGAACGATGCTTCCATGCACCACCCATTTCCTACTCCTTTTACAGATGAGGTGCTTGATAATGTTGGAGGAAATGAAGCTTATTCCTTTACTGATGGTTTCTCGGGGTATCATCAAATAAGAATTGATCCCGCGAATAGGGACAAGACTACTTTTGCTACAGATTGGGGGTCGTTTCAATACACAGTAATGTCATTTGGCCTGAAGAATGCACCTGCCATCTTTTCCAGAGTTGTCGTCGCGGCATTCAAAGATTTCATGCATAAGTTCTTAGAAGCTTATTTTGATGACTTGACTGTGTTCAGATTGTTGAAGAACCATTGTGCAAACCTGAGAATGATGTTGGAAATGTGTAGACAACATCATATTTCATTGAATTTGAAGAAGTGTGTTTTCTGTGTCCCCTGTGGGATCCTGCTGGGACACATCGTCTACAAACAGGGCTTGATGGTTGATCCTGCGAAGATCGCCGTCATTGTAAACTTGCCAACGCCAAATTCAGTCAAGCAGCTGCGCACTACATTAGGACATACTGGGTATTACAGGAAGTTTATAAAGGGTTATGCGCAGGTAACCACAGCCATGGAGAAGCTGCTGAAGAAAGATGCATCGTTCATCTAGAACGCAGAGTGTGAACAAAGTTTCGACACCTTGAAGGAGAAAATGGTCACCGCGCCGATCCTAGTTTTTCCAGACTCGGAGAAGCGATTCCACGTACATGTTGATGCCTCATGCATAGCGCTGGGGGTTGTCTTAGCACAACCAGGCGAAGGTGGTATTGACCATCCCATCGCATTTTCGAGTAGGAACCTCTCATCTGCAGAAAAGAATTATACCACTATGGAGAGAGAAGGCCTCGCTATGGTCTATGCACTGCAGAAGTTCAGGCACTATTTGCTTGGTGCGCACTTCTTGATGTTTACTGACCATTCTACTTTAAAATACCTAGTCAATAAGCCAGTGTCAGGGTGGCGAATCTGTAGATGGCTATTACTCTTCCAGGAGTACGACTTTGAGATAGTAGTTAAACCTGGCAGGTTGAACTTGGGACCTGATCATCTGTCGAGAATTGAGTCAGGAGAAGAGCCCACCAGCCTTGAAGACAATCTGTCGGACGCGCAGTTGTTCGCTATCCAGATAGCTGATGAATATTACAAAGACATCATAGATTTCTTAACCACTGGATTAGCACCTATATAATTCACTACACAGCAAAAGAAGCAGCTGGTAGTGCGAGCATCAGACTTCACCATAATCGCAAGTCAGTTATACAAACTGGGACCGGATGAAGTACTGCGTAGATATCTATTAGAGCATGAAAATTCGTTCATATTGAGTGATGCACATTTAGGAGCAGCAGGAGGTCACTATGCAGGAAGGGCCACTGCGCATAAGATATTGCGCGCAGGGCTATGGTGGCCTACAATTCATAAGGACTCGAAGGAACATTGCCAGAACTGCGATGTATGTCAGAGGACAGGAAGGTCATCATGAAGAGATGAAATGCCATTGAATCCACAGTTGACCTTACAGGCATTTGAGAAATGGGCAATTGATTTTGTGGGACCTATAAACCCACCGGGAAAGAGAACTAGTGCGATGTACATTATTATTGCAATTGATTACCTCACCAAACGGGTAGAAGTGAAGCCAGTGAAGGATTATAGCACAGGTACTGCCGCACAGTTCATTTTTGAAGACATCCTTACAAGGTTTGGATGCCCTAAGATTCTCATGAGTGAACAAGGCACTCACTTTTTGAATAGGACCACTGAGGCATTGATAGAAGAGTTCCACATCCATCATCAGCGCAGTACACCGTATCATCCTCAAGCGAATGGAACTGTTGAAGCATTCAGTAAAGTACTGGAGAATGCGCTCACTAAGGTATGCAATGTGAATCGGGATGACTGGGACCTGCGCATTCCGGCAGTGTTATGGGCATATAGGACCACATGCAAGAAGTTGAATGGCCATACATCGTTTAGGTTGGCCCATGGGCAGGAAGCCATAATGCCAATGGAGTATATCGTTCCCAGTTTGAGAATAACAGCGTTTACATGCATGGCAGATCGCGACGCGCTGGAAGAAAGACTCTTACACTTGGTTGGTTTGGAGGAGGATCGCTTGATCGCGGGCTTTCACCAACAAGTGCAAAAGGAAAGGGAAAAAGCATGGCATGATCGCCACATCAAGAACAAGTCTTTTTAGGTAGGCGATCTAGTCCTCCTGTATGATAGCAAGTTTATGAAATTTCCTGGAAAGTTTAAAATGCATTAGCTTAGCCCATACACTATTGTACATGTTACTAATGGTGGCGTAGCTCAGTTAGCCACATTAGCAGGAGATAACTTGCCCGGCTTAGTTAATGGAAGCAGACTAAAATCCTATCGGGATAGTCCTGCTTCGTAGAACCTGTGATGATCAGGACGAAGGAAATTTCCCAGTGCCAAGTGCAGTTGAAATTGGGCACTAGAAAGATGAAGGAATCTGTACGTGTTGTATGATGAGGGAGATGTATATACCGCGCAGCATTGTTAGAATGTGCTGCTATGAAAAAAAAAAAAAAAAAAGAAGAAGAAGAAAAGAAAAAGAAAAGAGGAACTACGCAGTTGCGAACCCCACAGGGCAATTGCGAAGACCAAGTTAAATGAGAAAAAGACTTAGTTCATAAGCAAGAAATCAGGCATCGCGAAGAGACTGCGCAGGAGTAACAATGACCTGCCGCGCAGTTCGACGCAACACTCAGAAAAAATAATCGTTATAATTTCGGTTGAGAATATAGCCGTTGACAGCAACCGCTTGGGAATTTAACGCATAGATAGCCGTTCTGAACAAGGTTATGAAGGAAAGGACCGAAGGATCCGTCGGATTTGGCCAACGAATACCACATTTAATGCTTATCTAGCCATTGAGGGGCACGAAGGAGGGTTAGCTGCGCCTATAAGTAATGCCACATTTAGACTCGCGGGCGTTACCGAACACTTAGAATTTTCTGGCAAGTAATACTGTGTGAGTTATTTCCAACAAGCTATTTGAAACCCTGTGAAGTTTAGCCAGTGAATGTCTGAGTGGTCTTCCATTGAAGAAGAATTCACAGTTCAGGAGACTGTGAAAATATTCAAACATGGAGGGATTGAAGGGTTCATGAGAACCCCAGCCAAGAATATCGTCTTAGAACTAGGTCAAGCGTCCAGACGATCACCAAGACATGGTCTAATAATGCAAGATAAAGGTAAGAATCTAGTAGCTCCAAGAACGAAGGTACCCAAGATGGATTCGATAGTGTAGAAGCCACCAGTAGCGGATAAGGAGATACCCTTGACCATGACCCCAGACTACATCTCACCGTATGCACGGGACGCACCGGTCTTCAAATTACCAAAGAATGCTAAATACGACATCCCGCTATCACCAATCTCAAAACATGTCGAGCTCGATAAAAAAATTCTGGGTAAAATCCCATAATGTAAATGGGAGGATTATGATATGCTTACAATGTAGAAGGAGGAGCCCAATGAACCGAGGTTCCCACAGTTCCAACCTGACCAATACATGTGCTGGAAGAAGGAAGCAAAGGGCGAGCCTAACCTGGTCACCGAAAATTGGTTATCTGAAGTAGTCCAGTCTGAGCTGCTCAATCTGCTCAGACTTCTGCATTTCGATAGGTCACCAGAGCTGAATGTGGTGGTGCGAACATTGATGGCACGCATTCACTAGGGTTATTTTTGGCTCGAACGCAACATCTACCTAACTATTAACATCATCCACTGCATTACTGGGTTGAGTAAAAGGGGTAAAGATCCCAAGCACTTTTTCCAAAGAAAAAGCAAGGACAAAGAAGTTGTGGCAAAGATGAAGAAAACTCAAACGGTGGTCAAAGGAAAGAGGGGGTTCCAGATAGAAGAAATCGATGACAAAGCAACGAAGTTCGTCACGCAGCTGTTAGCAAGAAAGATCTTAAGAAAATTCAAGCCTTTGGAGGTAAGTGCGGGCGCAGTACTGCTTAGCGCCGTGGCCGCAGAGGAGAACAGTTCAACTGGTCTCAATACTTACTGAATGAGTTCATGGAGGAAATAAATGACACGCAGCTCAATGGCGGAAATTTCCATTATACATGGCTCATAGTGTTGATCGCCTTTGCCGGCTGGAAGGAGCTGAAGGATTACGTTGGCGTAATCACTGATACCAATGATTGCAGAGGACCCCGGTATGCGAACCTCTGGGCAAATCTGAACCCAGAAAGGAAGCACGCGACAGCTAAGGTTTTCTACCAATATTACAGCTAGTTGCGCAATGTAATCATAGCCACGCCCCGGATAACAAAGGAGGTAACGAGCAGGTATATTCACATTGTTAATTTTTATGCTGACATACATAGTATTCATATTTTAGCGAAACTGCATAAGAGGAAGGTGGAATGGTTCTCAGGAAACTACCATATGTACGAAGATGATATTGACACTATCATGAAGGAATGGCCTACCGAGTTTCAAGTGGAAATTGTAGATGTCGAAAACGACTCCACTGAGGACGAACCCATTCCCTGTCCTATCGTTGAAGACAAGGAGACAGGAAAAAGAAAGGATCTTGAGAGCCCAAGACAGAAAAAGGGGCCGAGAAAGAATCAAAAAGCGGATAAGAGCCAGTCAGACGCAGTCCTCCATGATGAGGATTATGAAACAATCACCACGAAGGTCACTGAATCAATGGAAGATCTGTTCACTGAAAAGGGGAAAAAGGACAAGACGATCCAGGAAAGTCTCAAGAAGAATCTGACCACGCTGCAGGGGATTACGTAAAAAATTGAAGAAGTCCACAAGAGATTACCCCTGTCGCGGGACTCAGAGTCTGAAGGGAAGTCGGGAGGAACTTCGCAGCAAAGAACACCACAGTTAACCATGACCATCCTTGCGAAGTCCTGTATCGTCCATCTGGATTCGATAACAGTAAGCTTGCCAATGCCAGAGCAACTAATGTTGGACACAAAAGATGTAGAGCGCATGGAGCTGGATCTTGCAAAAATACCACTTCCTGGCTTACATTATTTGCATATGCAGTGTGTCGAGGAAATGCATGAGAAAACTACTGATGCGCTGAAGGGACAAGCTGAGTTGCAAGCAGCTAACAGGAAGTTAGAGGAAGATAGCTCGCAGAGAGATATGGAACTGCAAGATGAGCATGATCGTCGGCTAAGACTCGAATCCACGATCACTGCGGTCGTAGATAACATAGATGAATTTGAAGTACAAATAGAACCAGCGGATACTATTGTTAAGATTGGCGAGCTGGTTACCAGTCTTAAGACAAAGATGCAGGATATGGAGATTGTACATGAGGCTAACATCGCTCCCTTGAAGGAGCAGATAAACCCACAGACCCCACCAAATGAGCAACAACTAAGAGAGGAAGCAGTGAAGGCCGCATCAAAGAATATTGTTGCCAAAGTGGCTAAGTGCCAGAGTTTGTTGGAAGCGGTGTCGAAGGCATTCAATGCCCTCGAAGAAGACTCGGGATTGCTGCAAGTAAAGAATGCAGTGAAAGAGAAGCAAGTCGCACTGGAGCAGTTGGATGCAGAAGTAAAGGCCCTACTACCAAGAGATAGGCTTCAGAAGTATAGGGAAACAAACACCCTCAAAAAGGAAGTGCAAGCGTTACCCGAAAAAGAGACCGAAATGGGTGACAAGTCGCAGCCCTTACTGGAAGACGCTAGCACAATCTCCCAGGATATTGAGGAGAAGTTAAAAGAGTTGCGCGAGAATCAGGAACAGGTTGAAGTACAGATAGGTGATGAGATAACACCTGAGATGCTGGATACAGTCAGGCAAGTCGAACAAGATACGAAGGACGCAGTAGAAAAGCTGATCGACACATACAATGAGTTCGCTACGAAGCTAGCTCTGCAGCTGGAGGAACAGCTTGAAGAAGTTGTAGGTGGCTTGGGGGCGAGCCACATGTAAGTGTTAGGGGCTTGTTGGGCCTGGCCCAAGTGGGGCATTTTTTAGCAAGAAGGAGTTTTGGAACTGCGGAGCGGAGCGCAGTTCAGTTGAAACAATTTTGTATAAGTTTTTGGGATGCTGCGAAGTTGTACGCAGCGCAGTGTTGGAAGAGCTGCGAGGATCAGTACTGCGAGGAGGCAGTGCTGCGATGTGTCTAGTCTACGGAAATCCAGCAAGGTAGAGTGTTGGACGGAAGATGGCACGTGTTCCGGTTAGACCGTCGACGGTCTATTTTTGGTAAAGATGCTCCAGGAGTGCCAAGCAACAGGTAGGAGCAAATCGGGAAGAAAGCGACTGGTCGCACACGTGAAAGATACTACTACCTGAACCAGTCGCACAAGACTGTTAGAGGAGGAACGACTCGGTGAAAGTGACTTGTTGGCATGCGCGCAACAGGAAAGCCGATAGCGACGTGAAGCATGCGTGGAAGATCGCCACGATGGAATATTCGCTACCAGGAGCCAGCAATCCGGTTTTGGGGAAACCATGACAGTTTTGTAAACCTAAGGGTTTGTTCCTGCAGATTGTAAAGACATGATTTACGTGCATGATCTATAAATAAGGCATTTTTGTATGGGAAAGGGTTACTCTTCATTTTTGTTAAGCTTTGAATATTGTTGCATATTTTAAGCTTAGTGCTATTGTAAAGACTCTGCAAGATGAGTGCGCAAATAAAGAACCGTTGTACCCTTCCCAAAGACTAATATAACAACAGTTCTTGTGGACGTAGCCTCCATCCGGGGAGTGACCCACGTTAAATATTGTGTAGTGTGATTGTTGTGTTTCTGCATTTGCTTATTTGCCTACTTCGAATGTCTGGATTCTCATTTATAAGCTGCATGTTAATGCTTTTATATGTATTCGCCATAGAAGAGAGATGGGAATGATATGTTAAGTATTGTGTGAATGGATGAATGATGAATGCTCAGTATTCTAAGTCTGCAGAAGTATCAATTTATTGAATAATCACATATGTATGAAGGGCTCAAATCGTATAACTCTTTGATGCGCGCAGTATTGTATGTTTCGTCTGCTTGCAATTGTGATAAAGCTACTTAACCTAAGGCAGTAGATGAATGGCTAGTGTTGAAGTAAAATCCTTAACAACGGTTAAGTTTGGAAGAGGAAGCGCATAAGTGAGTTGCGTTGTCCTATAGTTTGCATCCCGCCCAAACCGCGCAGTCCTCTGATGCGCTAGTTACGCAAGTAGTTTGTTCATAGAGCTGCGGGCCGCGACGCAGTCTATTGTCGCGCAGTCCTCAGTTCGTAGCGCAAGTCCAATAGTGCGTTGTGCAGTAAGCCTGTTTGATCAACTCATTGCATCACTGTGGAAACCTGATTCCGTAGTACCCCCATTGCTACACCTCGGGTGAGACCTTAGTCTGTTCGCAGGCTGTTGCCGAAAGGGCCGGTGAGAAGGGGTTTTGTTGGTTAAGCGAAACCGCGAAGAACCTTGGTCTACATTGGAAAACCTCTAGATCATTTTGTAAGCCAACAACAAAGCTCTTCTATTTATGTAGGATAATTCTCCAAGAAGGAAATTCACGGTTTTTGCATGTGATGCACCATTACCCATGCAACCATTCACTACAGCTTGCATGGCAATGATTCTTGCTTGTTATTAATGTGTTGGGCACATGGAAAGTTGATACAATTGATCTCTATTCTCTATTGCTCAGTATTCTCTCTTATCTAGCACCTGGGGTGCCGAAAACAATCTACTATTTTGTAAAATTCTCTGCTATCTATCATAGTTATACTCTAAATATTTGCTGGGATTTTTCATCCTCATTGTTTTGAGGGTTTCCCCTAGGGTACATCTTGTGTTATGGTTGAATGTTTCATGTCATTGAATGGTTCATTGATTTAAGTATTCAATATTTCCGCACTTAAATATTTAAAGTTCAAAGATCATCATATTTGCTAAAAAATTAACACGGTATCAGAGCTCAGGGTGTGAAGGAGCTAAGATTTTTCAAGCAAACTTGAGCCTACGTAGATCTTGAGGAGTTGAGCACAATACTTGAGAGCCATGGCATCGATCTTTGTTCGACGAAAGACCGTCTTGAGGGCACTTCAAATTTCAACACTTGGAAGGTGAGGGCGTTGAACATCTTGGAGGAACATGACTTCGATGGCTATGTATCCACTTTGGTGGAGGAGCCTACATCTAAAGGGTGCATCAACTTCAAGAAGTATCGAGCTAAAGCCAAATGGATCATCTATGATTCGGTAAAGGACAATTTGATGTCCGTGATCACTCCGTTGAAGACCACAAAGGAGTTTTTTAATACACTGACAAAATTATATGAGAAGAAGGTCGCGAGTCAAAAGAGGGCATTGAAGAATAAGCTTCGAAACCTAAAGATGGAGAAGGATGAGACAATGGCCTCCTTCTTCACCAAGATCTCTCAGGTAAGAGACCAACTTACTAATATTGGAGTAGTGGTCGATGAAGATGATCTTCTCCAAACCGTTATTGATGGTCCCCCATCCTCATGGGAGACATTCTTGGCTGTGGTAAATGGCCGAGAGGTACAACCTAACTTCGAAAGGTTGTGGCATGACTGCCTCCAAGAGGAGGGGCGACTTCAGAGCAAGTCAGTGTGCATCAAAGAAGAAAACCTTGCCCTCACATCAAGGATGAAGAAAGGCAAGAAGAAATTCTCTCAAAATAAGTTTCCCCATTCGAAGCAGAAGATATACAACAAAGACTTTGACAAGTAGAAGATTAGATGCTACAACTGTGACAAGAAGGGCCATTATGGAAGGGAGTGCAAAGCAAAGAAAAAGGGAAAGGGAAGGTTTCATGCTTGTACCACTATAGAAGATGAAATTACTCAGAAGAATGCACCTGAAGAAAAGGAGACAACGAGGGAGTATTACCTAGTCTCGACAATTTCCAGATTCGTCATCACAAGTGAGGGCATCCAAACATATGACTGGTTATAAAAGAGACATCACCAATCTCAAGGATATTTTTTTTGCATGCGAGGTAGAGTTGGGAGACAACACAACCTATTCAATCCAAGGAGTTGGATCCACCTTCTTCTAATTAAGTTCAGGAGATATTTTACATGTGGAGGACATTCTTTATGTTCCAGGCTTGAAGAAGAACCTACTATTAGTTTCAATTCTTGAAGATAAGGGCTTCTGAGTTATCTTCATGGATAATCAAGCACTATTATGGTCGAAGAAAAAAGACTTTAAATATGTATCAGTGATTGGAGTTAGAGAGGGAGGTCTCTACGTGGTACATGGGAAGTACATTCAAGCTATGGTTCACAACAATATCAGTCCATGCGAGCTATGGCATAGGAGGCTTGGTCACCTCCACTACAAAGCGCTACCATGATTACAGCAAATGGTGAAAGGTATGCCCGTATTTTATTTTGAGCATGATAGTGTATGTAGGGTTTGTGCACTTGGGAAGAATGTTTGAAAAGAGTTTCTCTAGCAGTACTACTAGATCTAAAGGGATTTTAGATTTAATACATTTCGATGTATGTGGTTCCATGTCATCCCCTTCCCTAAGTGGCTATTTATATTATGTATTTATAAATGACTTCTCTATAAACTCATGGATTTATTTCCTAAAGGTTGAGAGAAAAACCTTTAACAAGTTTCAGGAATTCAAAGCCCCGATCGAGAATCAAAAAAGAAAACACATATGTGCTTTGAGGTCTGACAATTGAGGTGAATTTGATTCACATGTGTTTAATGAGTTATGTAGTGATGCAGGAATTTGTAGACAATTAACTGTACCCTACAACCCTCATCGAAATGGGGTTTATGAAATGAAGAATAAAACCATATGTAAGGCCAAGCATGTGAATCTAATGGCGTGTGAATCCTATAATACAACCCTCTTGCATTTATATAATGTTGGATGCAGTCAAGCAAGCAAGTAGTCAGCTGGCACAAAAAGAGATCCAAGCATTGTTGGATCTAATGGCAGAGATTTTCAAAAGGATGGGAAGTGATGGACTTCTAATATGGCCATGGGATCCTGGTATCCTATGGAGTGAGAAGTGGCTCCAAGTGACCGAAACATTGAGAAGATTGTAGCATGAACAATGGGATCCTGGAGGACAAGCTAGCTTTGATTTACAGTAATCTATCCATGAGGAGCATTGGTTTGGTTTCCTACATGGGAAATCATATGATGGATGGGCTCGCTATTTTCCTGCTTGGTAGATTGGGAGTCTTATAAAGACTCTTTGTGTTAACACTATGCAGTGTAGAGGTGGAAGCAGAAGACACTTCCCACTTCTCGGGTTCATTTGGGACCTTGGGATCATCCTTGGATTCCATTGTTCCAACTGGAGAATTCACACCGTTGTATGGGGGACAAAGACACCTCTAAAGAGGAATGAGACACAAAAGGTTGAGTACCTTCCCAAAATTGATCTCCACATTGGCCATCATCATCAGATTCTTTTGGATGAAAAGGTTTTGCAAGAAACATCTCCTTGTTGCCATTATGACCATTCTGGATTTTCATGCATGAGCATTCACTTGGTTGATGCACCTATGGCTTCACCACCTTTCATGAGTAGAGCATACATCAAGCAACATGGTTTAGTTTTGATTTCATGGTGAAGGATGACCAATACAAGATTTCCAAAAAGGGCCAACTATGAAGGAGATGAAGTTCAAATGGTTTATGTAGCAACATGCACAAGTTTGTGGAAAAGTGCACAAGTACTTTATCATCCATATTAAAACACTTGCTTAAGGGCAAGCAAATTTTGGGAGGGGAGGACTGCAATGTCCCCATTTTAGTAGCACTATGGTTCACCACTATTCCCATTAGGTTCCCATGGGTTGAGTGGGAATTAATTAATCTGGGAATTAAATTGGCCTATAGTTATTATGCTAAATTAAATTAAATTAAATATCATAAAGGTAATGTAGGTCCATAAATTTTAATATTTAATTGTTAATTATTTGTTTCAAAAGTTGGAAATGTCTAGGTGGCCTGCGGGGGTGCATAGGAGGTTAGGTGGAACCCTATGAGTTGTCTTCCACAAAGGAATATGGAAGAAAAGCAGTGAAAAGCAAGAAAGCAACTGGAAAGCAGAAGAAAAGTAGGAAAGCAGGAAAGCAACAGAAAAGTAGGAAAGCACTGAAAAGCAGGAACGCAACAGAAAAGCAGGAACGCAACAGAAAAGCAGGAAAGCAACATAAAATCAAGGAAAAGCAGAAGTTTCCATATTTTTGCTAAAAACATGAAAAGCATGAAAAATATAAGAAAGCAAGGAAATAATTTCAGAAAGCTGCAAGTCCTAAATTTAGCTAAGGAGGGCGCACTTGATGAGAGAGATTGGGTCCACATGTGCCAATAACACACCAAAGATATTCTCTCCTAAAATAATTAATTTAATTATTATTAGTATTTCATTATTTTCACGATAGAATTTTATTGAGCACTCCATTTCACATATTTTGGTAATTTTTGTTTATGTTGAAGAGCTCTGTGCTTTTCTTAGCTTGGGATATGTGCCCCTCTGTCCACTACACTAGTTGAGCATTTCAACTAGATATTGAGGAGGAAGATATTTATCCTTTCTCACTAAGGTTTATTGCAGATTTCCCATTTCATTTCTAGATCCTTTCCAATTCCAGTCAGTGTGTTAATGATCCAGTAGTTTCGAGTTCCAATTACAGTGTGTAGATTTACAACATGTTAATTGTAGCATGGAATATGGATGGTGCTCGCTCAAGTGTGATGTGGTTGTTGTATTTGTAGCTCTGATATGTACTCAATGCCCTCTTGAATAATAAAAATTAGTATTGTGCTTCCATTCTGCATATTTCATATTTATCTTCTATGTACAATTTCTCATGTGTACCATTCATTGTCAAATTTGACTAGTTTTAAGATTGGTTGTAATAATCAGACTTCTATGATTCCAAATCATGATCTATAAGTTGTTGCAGGTAGGTAAGGCTCAAGTGAACCCATCCTAAGCATTTTTTTAGAAATTCATGACCTCCCAGTGTCATTTGGAACCATTTGGAAAAATACTAGTTGAGTAGTCATGATTTTCAATCTTCCTCCAAATCTTCCCAAATTGTAGAATAACCTCCAAAACTATGAACCCAATGTTTACATACTAGGTTGGGGTAGTTATAGACCATCCACTTCTATTTATACACCAGAATCCATTGGTTTTCCACGAAAGTCTTGGGGCCATTGCATTGAAGTCTTTGGTTTAGCCAAAGGAGTCTACCTAGGCGTGATGTACCCATAAATGTGCAACTATCAAAGTTGGGTGTCTATATAAGGGTGCTGCAGGTTTTCCTTATACTATAGAAGGACCTAAAATCCCTCCTTGAAGAATTTATAGAGGTCTAGAGGTGTTTGAGACAAGTTGGGAAAAGACTAGTTTCGGGTTGCTAGTTTTGAGTTAGTTAAGTGTTGATTAAGGGTGCATGCAAACTGTTTGTGAAGAGTATTCAACCAAGTCTACATAATCATAATTCCAAACCTTATAACAGGTCCGATTGGTCAAATAAAAAAGTTTGTATTCATTCCCTTTGGGCTGCACCATAACTCATCATTTCCAGAAAGCTATCTCATGGTGTCTAGTGTGAAGCAAATCACGGGAATTCCAATTCTCTAAGGCTGTGGTGGTGTTAATATCTATGATTTTTGGATTGGGGATATTACAATGGGTCGCCTATCATCATTGTACTCATGAAGGATGGAACTTGAAAAATGTGTATCAACTATATAGATTTGAATAAGATTACACTAAAGAATCAATACTCTTTTCCTAGGATTAATGATTTTTTAGACCAATTGCAACATGCCAAGTACTTCACCAAGTTGGATCTCAAATTGGGATACCATCAAGTTTGTGTCAGAGAAGAAGACACCTGGAAGACTTTCGTTAAGAGAATACAAGGTTTGTACGAATGGTTGGTGATGCCTTTTGGTTTATGTAATGGACTAACTACATTTATGAGACCGATCAAGGATGTTTTGCACCGATATTTGGATTCATTTGTTATAGTGTATTTGGATGATATATTGGTTTATAGCTCTACCTAGGAGGAGCACATGTTACATCTCATGCATTGGCTAATCAAAATAAATGTTAGTTCGCTCATTAGTCATTGGTGTATTTTGTGTATGTGATCGGTGGATGGGAATTCAAGATAGACCCTACAAAGATGGAGGCCATTAGAAAATGGCTAGTTACTACTAATGCCATTGAAGTTAGGAGCTTTGTTGGGGAAACACAGTAACTATGGAAGTTTATTAATTCCTTTTTAGCAGTAGATGCACCACTCCACGACACAACAACAAGTCATAAGAGTTTCCAATGGGGAAAAAATTAATAGAAATCTTTTGACGACCTAAAACAAAGATTAGTCAAGCACCAGTTCTCGCATTGCCTAACTTGCAAAAGCCTTTCAAAGTGGAGACAAATGCAAGTGGGTATGCTATGGGAGCAGTTTTGATTTAGGGAGGCAAGTCAATATGTTGTCATTCCAGAATGTTTCATGGGGGAGTCTTGAACTACCCTATCTATGATAAGGAACTCTATGCCTTGGTTCAATTTGTTAAGAAGTGGAGCACTATCTGATTGGAAAGGAAATAATTATCCACATAGATCACCAACCACTATAGTATTTGTCGGCCTAGAGTAAGCTACAACAAACCATACATTATAAGTGGATGGATTTTTTGCAACAATTTCATTTAGTAATCACGTACACGAGGGGAAGCACTAATAACTTGGCGTCATGCTTTCAAGGCCACCCCTATCCAAGATTACAACTTTGGGGACTCTTATGCACATGGAACATTTTACCCATGATGGATACAAAGAGGGATACATAGAAGATGAGGACTTCATGAAGGTGTTTCAATAGCTACAGAGCCAATTTCATGTAGAAGAAGGTGATAGTAAAGTAAAAGAAGGTGACAGTAAGGCTGATTATCATCTCTAGAATGATCCCAAAGGTGAAATATTGCAACTTAGCGGAGAGGCGTACACCTCAAAAGTTGTTGGGCATTTTGGTGTTGGGAAGACAATGACTAACTTACAAATGTATGTGTATTGGCCAAGAATGCAAGTAGATGTGGCATGGTATATTAGAGGATGCATAATTTGTTGTACTAGTAAGCCTAGCAATAGAAAGCAAGGTCTATACCATCCCTTACATGTACCCATTCGACCTCTGGAAAGCATTTCCATGGATTTTGTGGGTGGGTTACCAAGCACTAGAAAGGGACATGACTATTTATTTGTGGTAATTGACAGATTCAATAAGATGTGCATTCTTATGCATTGTAAAAAGACCATAAAAGGACAAGAAGTAGCGCACATTTTCTTTTAGTAAGTCTGGATGCACTTTGGGATACCAAGGAGCATCATCTCAAATAGGGATACCAAATTTCTCAGTTCCTTTTGGACTACACTTTGGGAGAAGATGGACTCTAATTTGAAGAGATCTACAACATTCCATCCACAAACAAATGGCTAGACAAAATTCAATAGGAATTTGGTGTATCTTTTGAGGGGTTACAATTAGAAGCATCCAAAGACTTGGGATGAAAATCTCATCTTATTCAACACTCTTATAATAGAGCAATCCACCCTTCCATTGGTAGGTCCCCTTTTGATACTTTTTTTGTACATATGTCACCTTCACCTCTAGATGTTGTATATGGACAACGAAGGGGAGTAAGGGAAAACATCTTAGGTGAAGCATTAAGAGCTGAAAAATTCATTGATAAGATCAGGAAAATCCATTTGCAAGTATATGATACATTGAAAAAGCCACACGAAAAGTACAAGGTAAGACATGACCAACACATGGTTGAAAAATCATTCAAAATGGGTGATAGCATTTGGTTACACCTGAACAAGGAAAAACTACAGGGTCCCGGTAAAAAGATCAAGGCTCTATGGTATGGCCCTTTTGAGGTATTGGAGAATGTGGGAGATAATGCCTACATACTCAATCTACCCCCATGAATGCACATTTACTTAGTAGTGAATGTGGAAAATTTGAAACTCTATGAGCCTTCCATGTTAGATCAGGAGGAGGAGCAAGTCCTACCTACTGTAGAGGACTTATCATGTGATGCTCAAACAAAGTTGGCAAAACATAGTTTTACATAAGAAGTCCAAAACTACCAAAAAGGGGTAGCATGACCTTTGGAAGATTGGGTTGAAAGGACAACTTCTAGGAAAGTCTAAATGGTACTCCATGGAGAAGGTAGAGGAAAAATTTCCTTACCTCATTTAGTAAAAGCTTTTGGGGACCAAACACCTCAAAAAATGGGGAGGTATGATCTTAATTGGATTGATATATATATTTTGTCATATATTTTTGTGCTTTATGGGTGGAACAATTCGATGAATTGGATTGTAGGGCCATTTTAGGGGCATGTCTAACTTTGCATATTTGGGGTCCATAACCTTCTAAGGCCCATTTGAGGGCTTAAATGATGTTTTTGGGGGTCAAAGTTTTGTGTACATAGCTCCCAACTCCTGCATGTTGTTCTACATGCTGAGATTTTTCTAACGATGCAAGAATCACCTCATTCAGAGTCTGTATGAGGAAGTTATGCCTCCCACAAGTTGACCTATTTAGTTAACCACCATGGTACCGACTGGATTCCACGACAGCACTCATTACCCAGACATGTGGATCTAGTCACCTGTGGGCTTTTGAGAACATTATAAAGGGTGCAAAACCTCAACCCTAATAAGGAGTTGAGGCATCTATAAACCCTAAAACTAACCCTACACAACTATTGGGCTATTTCAAATATGGGGCCATTAGGAGGAGAAGTGGTTCCATTCTTATGATGTTAGTGTATTGTTCCAAAGCTTAGAAACAGTAAGGGAGTGGATATTAGAGAATAGTAGGAGATCTTGTAGTAGCCATTTATTCCGTAGTGTTAGAGATAACTCCATAGTGAGTACCACTTTCTTTGTATCTGCATTGCATATTAGAGAAGAAAAGAGCAAGGCATAGTCCTCACTCTAGGTTTTTCCCAGGGTATATATTGTGTGGATGTGTTATTTTGCTCTAGTTATTTTCTTTTTAGTTCCAATTTATTTATCTTTATGTTGAATTAAAATAATATAATGAATTAAGTTGTAAGATCCATTGTGACGAACTATTCCAATGGAATATCCAAGATTGTTTACGGATCAAACACATAATAAATACAAACATAATTAAAATAGAAGCAAGATCAAGTTCAAAGGGTCAGGACATGGGTATTATAGTATTAGATATATTACCCCAGTAACAAAGCTAATGTTAGGAATGTAATGAAGGATGATTTGCTTCTATATTGAAATGAGCTTCATTATGATTTTAAATCCTTCATACTGGAGGTAGAGTCCATAGGTATGTTGATATGACCCTAGGGGAGCATATATGGGAGTAAATGTATATGATATGACCTTGAGGGGGGCATATATGGGGGTAAATATTTGTAAATGCATATGTAATAGGGTCGGCCTAAAAAAGGGGCCACGCGTGTAATGAGTTGGAATATGTAGATATATAAGACATGTAGTCACCGTGGGAGGAATTGGATGTATGAATTTATTGGGGTATTTGGAGGAGGTTCTCTTATTCTTTAAGGAATGCAACCCGTCTCTCTTATCTACCTTGGAGTGTGCTCCACGTTTACATGTATTATACATGGTGTGTACTTCATTTTATAATTGTCGTGGGAAAAATGGGCTAAGTGTGGGTAGTCCTCACTTCCCTTGTAGGTTGCAGGCAAGGCAACAATGTGAGTTCATAGTTAATATGTCCAATAAACAATGCTAAAACTATTAAAGGAACAAAAAACACATATAACGATAACTTCGAAGATAAAACTTGCATAAATGAGATAAAAGCACAACAAAGAGACGAGCTTCAACCAAATGTTTATGTCCAATGGAAAAAATTGAACACAAAGGTGTCACCTAGGAGAATGTTGCTTGCAAATGGTAGCCAACGTGCCCTTTGGGAGGGCCCTTTAATCTCTCTCTAATTGCTTGCTAACTAATCTAGGATAATGAAGGAAAAGCATTGCTTCTTGAGGAAGAAGCTAAGTGAGCTTTAGAATGCCAATGATGATAAGAATGATGTTGAAAGATGATTCTCTCAAGATGATTCTTGTAGCATAAATTTTCTCTTGATTTCTCCTTATGAATTGAATGCTCGTGGCTTCTTTTTATAGGCCAAATGAAGGTCTTCAAACAACTGGTTCTTCATGTGAATGCTCCCTCTTGTGAAGTGGCTTCAAGGTAAAAGTATTGGGGTTATTGAATGCCCAAGCATGCGAAGGAAACCAATATGAATTCCTTGGAACCAAAATGTAGTTACAAAGCCTTAAATGCATCACAAAATGTAATGGTTCATGTGCTTGTACATCTACACGACTTTTGAATATTTTTTTGTGCAATTTCGCGAATGTTGGCTTTGACCAACCTTCACGTCACATGCTTTTCCTTTAACAAACCTAGGTTGTCGGTCAGATTTATGATTCAATGCTTCACACCTTTGTTTCATATGTTGATTTTGCCTATGAAGAAGCCCTATGATCTACATGTTGTATGTCGATGATGTTTTCTGTAATAATTGTTGAAATGTCGCATGTGTGCAAAATTAAGGTGGTAACAGATGCCCCCTGATGTGTGAGGTTAGGAGGGACCCGTATAGTCGATACACATCATTGTTGCTTTCCCTTGTATTGATATCTCATGATGGTGATAACAAGCAAGCAATTGTTGAGAGGTCAAGGATATCGCGTGGGGTAAAGCCGGTGATGAGCAACGAAGCACGAAACTATTGGGTGACATAGATCCATCTTAAACCCAGATCTATCAAGCACCGAGAGGGATCCATTTTATTGAGGTGTAACTTTTTTAATCTTAAATTTTTTACAGGTCCAGAAAAAAAATTACAATTCAAGAAATTTGATCCCTCTCGATGCTTGATAGATCTGGATTTAAGATGGATCTATGTTGTTTTTTATTTTATTACTTTATGAGCCAACCTGGATTTTCTAATAACTTTTTATTTGGCTTTAAATTTTGATTTTATGAGCCAACATGGATTTTTAATTACTTTTTATTCTATAATCAGACATGGATTTTTTTAATTACTTTTTATTTTTGTTACATAACGTTGCATTACGTGACAACATCTCCCCCATACTGGGATGTAGAGCACCTCGCTACTCTCGTTGCAATGATTTTATACATATGAGATAAGTATCCCTATGCTCATGATATTTGTGTCGATGTAAATTACAATGAGAGGAGACCAAGGGGTCTAATCTATGAATTGTTGAAGTAGGGCCAAATGGGAGTTTCTACGCAGTAACGTGAACGGAGGGTGAACAATTGATGATATTGGACAATCCACTTAGTTGGGGAACTTGAACAATGGTAAAGGTGTCAGGTGGGAAACTTATAGTGTCAAATTTAAAAGTCTTCATGCATAGCTGGGAACGTTGAAACTGTTGAAATGTACAACTCACCCTGATGTGAGAGAGGAGTTGATGTTGAGCATAGGGGATATTACTGAGGCAAGGAGCAATGATGACTCTTCTTATTTCAAGTCCACTTTCTCTGCGTTGAGGTTTGAAGTGTCGACGCGTTTCGATCCCTGGCTGGGATCATCCTTAGGAGCTCAAGAGAGGAGGAAAGTTAACCCTATTTGATGGAGGGGTAACCAAGGTACAATTACTAATACCTTAGCTCTCAGAGTATGTGTTGTTGAAGTAGATGAGAGCTGAGGCATATGGAAAAATGCGGATCTCATTGATGAGGACAAATAACATATTGTAATTGACAGGGGTGATGACACACTCAAAATGAGACAAGCTGGTAAGCGTGAGGCTCATGAATTCCCTTGATCGGAGTATGAATGGGCAATTGTTTCTAGGCAATAATATTCAACCAATGATGCAGGGTGACATAGGGCTAGAAAAGGGTCGATAGACTATAAAATGGGTATCAAATGGTGATGTCAAACTGGGATGAGTTGAAATGGCTCATGTAACAAGGTGATAGTGAAAATAAAGAAGGTGTTGATAAGTGGACAACGATTGGTATAAGGTGATTATGCCAATCAAGGTAAACCATGGATGTTGCTACTCAAAGATTAATGAATGATAACTGAAAGTGTTCCCGTGTTTTGAGCATGTCATGGAACTTATTTTTACAAATGAATGAAAGAATATTGGTAATTGTTACAAACGAGAAGACGGGTGCCAATGGTTGAATACCATGCAAAGTGTTCTTGTGGGGATGGTTAAGTGTTAATGGTGTTCTAGTCAGCTAGAAGGGCCCCACGGTGGGTCTTTTCGGTGGTGGATGAGATAGAGATAAATGAAATTGGTCTATTGATCATGGTGGGGATGAGAGGCCATTCATGGATCATAACTATAATGTGTCATGGAATTCGAAGGGGTGGTAAGCAAAAGGAATCAAGGAGGAGATACATGGCTTCCTTGGTGAGATATTGGTGAATAAATTCCTTGGTCTTTAGGGTCAAACAACATGGGTGCCTTGGTACAAGTGGTTGTAATGGAACGCACACCCATGATGGTAGAATGCTATAGCTTGACGAATACTGCATCAGATAAAGGATGGTGTGTTGTGAATTGTTGTGATTTGAAAATCTTGAGGATATCAACAAAATAACTAGATATATGTGATGTATAAGGAGGTGATGCAATACCTATATGCAAGGTTGAGGAGATATACTCGATAAGGTGGTAGTGGGACAACAAGTGGAAACTTGTAGTTGTCTAACCAAAATCCTACACACATGAGACAAATACCACAGCATAATAGTGTACATGATAAAAGTCCAATGGTGCAAGTGGCATAAAAAATGGATAGTCATACCTGAGAAGCTGGTACAAAAATAGGGTCCTAATGAAGTTTTGTGAGTGAAATAAATGGCACCATGATGAAGGGATCGTGATGTTGATTGCAATGGTGTCGATGGCTCTTAAATCGGAGTTACTATTGACTAAATGAGCTAGTTGTCGTTTGGGCCAAATGGCTATATATAGGGGTGGGGCCACATTTCAAAAATCGCTATTACCGTTTGAGTTTGGATTTCCCAAACCTTAATTTGTTGATTCTATATGGTTGGACCAACGGATTTCTGATCTATGATATCTAGGTAAGCCATCGTCACCCCTTTTCATTTGTAACATATTACTTTCTTAGTTAGGGTCCCTAGGTGGTCGTCCAAGAGCCTGCGAGTTTTTCTGTGTGGC
This sequence comes from Larix kaempferi, assembly GCA_027924585.1. Classification (NCBI taxonomy): domain Eukaryota; kingdom Viridiplantae; phylum Streptophyta; class Pinopsida; order Pinales; family Pinaceae; genus Larix; species Larix kaempferi. The sequence continues at coordinate 22,034,851 of BSBM01000316.1, read as the reverse complement.
CATACGTGTATCGAAGGATTTTATGCTTGCTTTCACATAAGAATTCCATCAATAATTGTGCATAGCGTGGGATGCAAGATCATGTCCTCAAGTAGAGAAACCACACGACTGTTTCTAGAAATAGTTGCAAGGATGCATAACTGTTTTTGGAAACAGTTGCACTGATGCACGACTATTTCTAGAAACAATTGCATGGATGCATGTCTGGTTCATGAATATCCAATGTGGGAAATTCATGAAACCTTTCATTGGGAAGGGTTACATGTCATGTGTATATGGTCGATGTTGAGCCACACTATTAATCTGTGAGACAATTATTGAGAACTACCATTCTATAGTGCAACGTATTAGAGTATGGCTGGTGCAGTTTTGATCAAGTGGGCATGTCCTAGAGTACTTAGATGACAATGCGAGTTGTCTTTGTTATACTGGCACAAAACCACTGTGCGAGTTGCATGACTGATGGGTCACATGACCACACAACCGTTTTGAAAAAAGTCGTGCAATTTTGTATTTTTCTTGATTTTGTTCATGTCATGAGTTGATTTTGGATACTGACTCAAATTTTGATTACTTGGTTTTGCATGACACATTGCGAAATGGTTATTGAGTGGCATGAGAACCATTTCAATGCCTTACATGATGAGGTGTCCTGGAATCTGCAAGTTCAACAATCCCTATGTGAGGTAGGGTTGTTAAAATACTGGGACTATCCTATGATGTAATCCAGTGACCATCTGTTGAGGGAGTTGATAGGCCCATGGAGCCTTCATTTGGAGTGCTTTGTAGTGGATGTCGAGAGGATCACTCTCGACCATCTTGACATATACTTCCTAATTGGGTTGCCAATTCAGGGGATCCAAGAGAACACCCATCCATCACTGAGTGGGTGGAAAACCTTAGATCACTCAGTGGCCCAGTAAAATTACAGGGGAAACCCCAATGCAAAAAAGGATGCAAGCAAAGCATCCTTTTTTTGCATATTGAGGATCTGTTAGTGAAGGAAATGATGAATATTGTAGTCTGCATGCTCTAGGCAACTGCGAGCAATATGATATATGGAGGTCAAATTCTCCTTATGGAGAAGGTTTTGGCTAATAGGTTGAAGGTGGATTGGGTGCACATGTTGGTCATGAAGATGGATGCTCAATTGTCATGATCGCTAAGATTAGCCATTGTAGTACCTAATTGGGGGGCTGAGGGAGACTCATATGGTTTTTTGGGGTACAATGATGCCCCGTGCCAGTGGTGGCGAGGTGGGCCAGTGTTCAATCTAAACTACTTGGTTGTATGGAGACAAAGGAGGGGGACAATATATCACTACCACTGGGAAGGGGTGGAATTCCGTGGAGATCTATATCTCTTTCATCGTCCTCCTCTTGATCAGTGGGGTCCCACGAGTGAGTAAAGCTTCTATGATATCTTGCTCATACTTTAATTTCATTGATATATTTTATGCTTTCTTTGTTTATTGGATATATGTATGCGAGATAGTAACTGTGTGATGTTGTTTGTTGGTTGTAAATATGGGACCTATCCCTGTTCTAGTTAGAGTTGCATCGATTGCTGCGGTAGTTGATCTTTGTCGATCTTGGTGTCGATGTCTCCTTCAAGAGGAGGCCTTCTCCCAGGAGGGGGATGGAGCTAGAGGTGTTGCTGGGGGGGGCTTGCAAGGGGTGACCCCAATGTTGGTTTTGTCGAGATGGAGCAGTGTTTTGCGGTCACCCTTCAAGGAATGGATGAGTGGCTTGTGGCCAATCTAAATGACTGAATGATGGCGACATCCCTCCATATGTTTGAGGTTTTAAGCCCTAGGTGGTGTGTACTATTACGATGAACATGTGTTATTTGTGAGAGCCATCGAATGTAGATGGCCCTAGGAGCAACAACGGTCGCATGGGTGGCACCACCTCCCATAGTAGTGGGTCCATCAGTTGGGTCATCATTAGCACCACCAGTAGCAGGAGTGATGGCACCTTCATAGGAAATGGTTCCTTTAGACTTAATGAATCCTCTCTCTCCTAGGGAGGTATATGTGTATATATGTAACAACATCATACTCTACTTGGTTATTAGTGGCTTGACCAAGGCATGCACCACTGGTGTGGATGAGCATATGCATTGGGGTGCAAATGGCCTAAGCGGTGGATGTGATATTCTTTGACCAATGACTTGGTTCATTAGTGAAGCTGACATAACAATCCATATTTGAAGTCATCTGTAAAGGAAAACACATCTTTTGAGAAACAATGTGTTTGGAAACATTTTTTAAAAGCAAAAACTAAGAAAACACAAAAATATTGGTGTATCTACAATGTGTGTTGAAATATGAAGGTATGGGTTAGGGATAGAATTTGTTCAAGTATAACATGTTGATAGGGCAGTCAATAAATCCTTCTTCTAGTATCACATATGCACTCTTGGGAAGACATCATTTGATGATATATGGTCCTTTACACATGGGAACAAACTTGCTCGGTCTTGGTTTGGTGTCTTTTTGGGCATAAAAAATGAGGACAAGATCACCTTCACTGAAAATGTGAGGGTGAACTTGACGATCATAATGAGCTTTGGATTGTGCCTTCATAGCTTTATTTTGTTGTGATGAGAAGTGACATTATTCATCGAGGTGTTCCAAAGAGAGCAGGCAATGCTCAAGCACATGGGTATTTGAGAGTAGTTCAACAACAGTTTGGAGCATGACAATCTTGAACTCTATGGATTAAACAACCTCGACACCATAAACAAGATGGGAGGGAATGAATCATGTGGCAATTTTGATTGATGTTTTGTATGTCCAAAGTGTAGAGAAGAACATGTGATGCAATTTGGTCTTACTAGTGCTAACTATCCTTTGAAGCATGGCTTTGAGGACTTTGTTGATTGCCTCAACCTAGCCATTTTCTTGCGAATGATATGGGGTGGAAAACTCAGGGGAAAACCCTAACAAGAAAGATAGTTCTTGGAAGAAATCACTATGGAAAATAATGTCTTTGATAGAGACCAATTGTTTGTGAAAACCAAATCGTGTAATGACATGATTAAAAAAGAATTGAGCAGTTGTGGTGCTCGTGTTATTAAAGGTGGGAATTGCCTCGGTCCACTTGGTGAAGTAATCGATGACAATGATGATATATTTTTGTCCATTGCTGTAGGTGGGTTGACATTCCATGAAAGGAATTCCCCATTTGTAGAAGGGTCGACTGTGATGACATGGCACAAATGAGTTGGAGGAGCTTATGTTTTGCAGGAGAAGATTTGATAGTTTTCACATCATTTGGTGGCATGAATACACTATTTAAAGAGTGTTGGCCAACATTAGCACGTGAAAATATTTTTTTGGGTGGTGTCCAACCTAGACAAGTGGTCGCCGCATGCACCACTAGGTTCAACAACTAGTAGATCAATTATAAACTCAGTGAGGTCCAAACCCTTTTATAATTTGGGCATCACAAACTTTATATCGAATTCTTTGAGGATGATGACCCAACAAGTGAACTTAGCATAGATAATTCATCAGATTAAGATGTATTGCATAGGGTTGGAGTTTACGACTATGGTTGCTTTGCAAAGCAAGATGTAATGGCATAGTTTTTAACTGAGAGGGTTACAACTAAGGCCAATTTATCGTCATGATTGTTGCTCCTAAATGTGTTTTACTGTGGTAGAAATTACGTGTTTCTCATGGTTTTCACCTTCTTGAATCAAGACAATGGAAACTGAACAATGGGATTTCGAAATGTAAAGATGAAGATCTTGATCGAAGTTGGTTGGGTCTACAAAAGGATCATAACTAAGCTCCTTCTTTAACGCCTCGAGGGATTGTTGTGCTTTGTGATCCCATTGGAAAGGAATGTCCTTTCAAAGGAGACATAAAATCCTTGTGCTTGAGTGGCATAGTCAGGGACGAAATGATGCAGGAAGTTGGCTTTTCCTTAAAGGCTTTGTAGCTGACATTGTGTCTTTGGCGGGGGAAGTTCAAGGATAGCTTGGAATTTCAAGGGGTCGATAGTGATCCCTTGTTAGTAGACAAAAAACCCGAGAAATCATCCCGATGTGACACAAAACACACAATTGAGGGGATTCAAACATATTTTGTACTGATGGCATTGCATAAAAACGATATGAAGATCGTTTAGGTGGTTAACACATTTATTGCATTTGGCCATAAGGTCATCAAGGTAGGCCAAGATGTTTCATGCTAAGTCATTAAAGACACAAGACATAACACTTCGGACTGTGGTGCCAACATTTTTTAGTCTGAATGGCATGACATGATATGCGAAAGTGCCTCGTGGCTTAGTGAATGTTATTTTGTATTGATCATTATGTTGAATCCATATCTGATTGTAGTTGGAAAATCCATCCATGAATGATAGGAATTTGTGTTCAACATAAGCATCGAATACCTAATCGATAAAAGGTGTTGGGGAGTTGTCCCTAGGACATGACTTATTCAGATCTCTGAAATTTGTGCATATATGAAGTTTGCCCCGCTTTTTGTTAACAGGGATTGGGTTTGTGTAATACCCCCAGTTTTGACTTGGAATGTATTTAACCAAGATTATGTAAATGATGTAAATATGCTAGTATGGATTCCTAGTGTGGAGCTCAAGGCCAAGGCCTGACTAGTGAATGGTTAGGCATGTATGATGTAAATATTGTTATTTGGACTATATGGTTGGCTTTTCATGCTAACTCGAAATATATATGTAAATATTATGTACATAAATAATAAAATGGTCCAACATGGCTGTGTAAAGAGCACTAGAGGGACTATGATTCCACCGAAGGGGAATATGAAAGAGGGATTATGGGAGACTAAATCCTTGCTACCAAGTGTCAACCTTAGAACTCATCCAAATTCTGCCATGTGCTTTGAGTAAGCCAATTACCTCCTTTTGACTATTTTCCAATCATTCAATCCATGTGTGAGTTTGGTGGGAAAAGCCACCTCATGTAGTTATTGAAGCATGGGGTTGACTGCACTTTTATGTCGGTTCTGTCAAATGCCATAAGTCAGTCTGCAGCTTCCAGGAGTCCTTTCTTCTATATTCAGAAGCTATGTTAGTTTTCTTTTCACCATTTTCTCATATCCCTTGGAGTCAACCCTCATTCTCTCATTCTTTCATGTAGATCTACACTATGCAGAGCTCTCCATTGTTGTTCATGACCTTACCAAACTTTGTTTAATACATAAATTCAAATTTAGAGACAAAGCTGCAGATTTGGAAGGGAAGATAGATGGTTATAGGTGAGCAGAGAGGTTGGGCAAGTTAGGAACCCTTACCCCTTGATTTCTGATGCTTTTGCATGCTTGAGAAGCCATGGATTAAGGCTACATGTGCTTCTCCAATAGAATATAGCAGGTTGGTCTCCTTCTATGCACACACTGGAAGCACCTGGAAAGATGGATCGCCCATGAGAACTGTGGATTGGTGAAGGGGATGCCTGATCACATAATGGTGTTGTGTGGGGAAGATATTGTTGGAACCAAGGTTGTGAGGGCCGAGTGAGACCCCTGTAGAGCTCTGTAGGAGAATTTGGCTGAGCATAGAGTGCATAATGAGTTATGGGATGAGAGAGAGAAGCATGTTACTGTTTCCTTCGTCCTAGTGGCCACATAGCCCAGCTTGGGGGTGGCCTCTCAGCATAAAGAGTATATGTTGGACAGAGTGCCTACGGTTGGGTGGAAAATCGCTCTTACACAACCAACTGCTTAGATCTGTGTTGGATAAATATAAGTATTATTCTCTATTTCAATGTGCAACATTTTGATTTGATGCCTGTGATAATTATGTTGATAAATGCATGCTAGATGTGTGTGGATAGAGTTTAATTCCACTCCGTATGTTTATTTATGTTTATGCTCATATGTTTTATATGTTATGAAATTTGTAACATGGCTATGAGGTGAAATTTCGAAGCCCATAGTTGGTTAATGTCCCCTCTAGATGCTCGAACGAGGAGAAGGGGACATTACATTTCGAGACCCATGATGTGTAAGCAATAGTGTAAATGAATCCAACTTGATGTAATTTCTTGATTTCCATTTTGATGGCGGGAGGTTTGGAGGGGTGGAATAACCATTATTTTTGTCGTACTGGAGAAGCATTAAGCCATGTGTCGACATGATGTTCAACAATGGTGAAATTGAGTCCTACCATCTTTGCATATGACCAGGAAAAGATATCCCCGAACTCCTTGAATAGTGTTGTGTAAGCACTAACCTCTTATTAAGAGCAAGAGGCACCATCTGTGATGTTTTTTATAATTCCAGGAGTAACTAAAGTATCCACTTTAATGGTTTGTGATATGTTGGCCATGGTTCCTTCTTCAAAAGCACTAGGATTTGGAAAAGGATTTTGAACCAATTGATGTGGTTGGGAGGGATGAAATCATTGGTTTTGCTGGAGTATTGATCTGTCGTAGTGGTTTTGGATGTAGTAATATCGATGATGCATATTATTCCACATTGTCTCAAGAGCAGTCATTGCTTCCAATATGTCTTCATCCATGTTAAATAGGCGACCGAGGATGTTATTTGGAACTCTGTGGCCAATTGGGATAGGGTTTGGAATATGATTGGTTGAGACAACAACTTGTTGCAAAGGTGCCCTATCGACCATATTGGACAATCCCATGGGCCTTATTATCATGCTCGATTATGGTTGATGAGGCATAGGGTCACTGAATGTTAGGGTATTTACTGGTAATGTACTAGTAATACATCATGTTCATGAAGATGTTTGGTCATCTGTTACATAAGCATTGGATGTTGAAATGTAAAACATGTCCTTATGTCCAGTCATATCTTGTGACAGGGGCAAGATATATTCATACAGAACGACCTGTTGGACGTGAGAGGAGGAGATATGCATTGGGGGTGGACTGATTGATCAAGGAACAATGCTCACTCTTCCCATAAGATGGGACATCAGAATGAGTAATGTGTCAAAAACCCACATATCCTATAGGGCGAGTGGGCTAGTTGGTTGCCAATGTATGTGACGAAGACTAAATGGTTCTGATTGTTTGACTTACGTCCATGTCCGATGGGAGCATATGGGCGATGTGAAGGCATACCGAACATTGTGGGGGAGAAAGCATCGCCTCTATCATGACATGACGTTAATAGTGTCAGATTCAATGAGAATTGCATGAGAGTGGCGAATAGTGACTAGGGTAGTTCATAATCTACGGAGACCTAGACAGTGATGTTTGTAGTTACCAAATTGAGAGCAAATAATGCATGGACAAGTTGTGTGCAATTATTTTCTCTTTGGTTTGAGAGGATCTACTTTTGGAGTAGAGAGAATGCCTACTATTGGTGAGTTTGATGTGACGTGAGTAGGTGTGGATAATAGGTTTCTAAACTCTGGCAATGTTGGGCATAGATTGGTAGGGTGGCCTGCTATCTCACACAAGGCACATGGTGGGGGAATTCATACAGGTGGCTTTATGGGTTTTGTCACTTCTTTCATTCGGGGCTTGATGCTCCCAATGAATAATTTGGCGGGGGCCACGGGTTGTTCCATGCTTGTATTATAGGCCATAAAATATTGGATGGAAAGGAATTAACCAAAGTAACGGGTGTAAAATTGATATGCGCATATGGTTTGGGGGTTATCTCTGGAAATGGGGGTATTAAATACCAAATATGGATTCCAATGGTAAGCCTAGGAGAAGTGAGGGCGGCTATGACTGGCATTCGATGTATGCTTGGGGGAGGGAAAAGGAATGGTACTTCAACAATTGGTGCCACGAATGGGGTAGGTGGGATGGTCCCATTTTCAACGGTAGGCATTATTGCGAGGGGCGGTAAGGCGATTAACCCTTCTCCACTTTGTGCGATTGTTGGAGAAGATGTGGAAGTGGAAATAGACGATGTTAGTTTATCTGGGGAGGAAAAGATGGTACACATGAGGTCATCTGTAACTGATGGTATGACTAGGGGAAATCCAACATATGCCCCCAAAAAACACAAGTATTTGTAGACTCCTGGTCTTATCTCATTAAGAGGTGGGGGGTATTAAGTTCCAATGGTAGGAAACATGTTTCCCAGGTTAGATGAGGGGCATTTTTGTAGTATGTAAGTTGGTGTAGGGTGACTACTTTCCTGTTATGGGGGAATATCATGACCCAGAAGACTGAATATGCAATTTTCTTCATGGCATACATGTAACTACATCATAGGAGGATATTGTAGTATAATTGTGCACCTATGACTTCAACATTGAGTAGGACCATCTTTCCCCCTAGTTTGATAGGGAAATTTTAACAGAGACCTTGTGGTTGTGAAGAGTACCCATGATAAGCTCAGAGTCTAATAGAATATGGGACAAGCTTTGGGGATCTTAGTCGCTTCCAAACGTTTGTTGACATGACGCAAGTGGATGTGCCTTCATCAAGAATACATCAGTCAATGATAATGTTTTTCATGCTGATGGGTATGTTAGAGTATTGAGAAATATGCAGTAAATATACAACCATATATTTACTAACAAGTGAATCAATAGAAAAAATCTACTATTCTAACCTTTTATCCATACAAGCACCATATAATCAAAGTAGTAAGCAAGGGACAAGATAAAATAATGATAGACCATATATATGTGGTAAAACCTCAAATGGGGAAACATCCACAGTGAGGTAATGTTTTCTTATTCTTTAGAAATCTCCAACATTACACTTGAGCTCCAATGCACATATGCTTATCATAGTTTTACAAAAACATTCAATAGAATACTTAACATGATACCCAACGAGTCTCCTTCACATCTATTATATAGCTAGAGGTATGGAAGAATTACATCCCATAATACATGTGGGATAAATGATTTTCCACCTCCTTATATAATGAATGGTAATAGGAGAATATTACTCCATTATGCATGTAGGATAACTCCTTTTACATAACATATGCCTTCCTTTGCTAGATAAGACATCATAATATATTACGACATCACACTAGACATCATCACACATGTAATATTAACATTACACATTCCAATACTCCCCCTTAATCTTGATGACAACTTCTCACATTTCCAACAAATTTTGAAGATACACAAACTTCGCTTCTATCGTGGATTTGTGAAGATATCGACTGCTTGTTGTTCTATGGGCCAATATTCCAAACAAATAATTCCATGCACAACAAGATCTCGAATGTAATGAGTATCAAGGTCTATGTGTTTGGTCTTAGAGTGATACACTGAATTGTGCGCGAGCTGAATTGCACTCTGATTGTCACATCTTAAATATGTAAGAGACTTCTAAACCAATCTAGATCTATAAGAACATGCCAGATCCATGCGGTTTCTTTAGCTTCCCTGTATTATGCTTCACAAGAGAAAGAGAAAGAGTTCTTAACTTCTTATCGGGCCATGAAATCAGACCTGAACCAAGTTGAAAGATGTATCTTATAGTAGACCTTCTACCTGAAGCATCCCCTGCCTAATTGGAATTTGTATAACCAAGAAATGAAAATGTAGCCCTGCTAGAATAAAACACACTATAATGCAATGTCCCTTGTAAATATCTGAGCAATCAATTTTGTTGTTATCCAATGACTTTCATGAGGCTTTTGCATAAACCTCGAACCATGCTGATTGCAAAAGAGAGACCAGGCCTGCTATGTGTCAAATATATCAAACTTCTCACAAACTATCGATATAAAGTGGCATCAATAAGAGGAGTAGCAAGTAAATCTGTAGCATACTTGGGCTAAGAAAGGAATATACCATCAGCCATATGCCAAATTTGAAGACCCAAAAAATAATGCAATAGGCCTAAATCAGTTATTTCAAATTCATTCTTAATATTATTCTTCATTTCCTGTATAAATGCAAGTTGGCTACCGATAAGGATAAGATCATCCACATAAAGTACCATAATGAGGACATCATCATAAAAGTTCTTAACATTCAGATTTGGATAAGATATACACTGCTTAAAACCATCATTCAATAAATAAGTATCAATTTTCTCATATCGATCTCTAGGTGCATGTTTAAGACCATATAAGGACTTGTTTAATTTACATACGAGACTAGAAGTTTCAACAATAATAAAACCGTGCGGTTGTTGCATATCAATGTCTTCATAAAGATCACCATTCAAAAATTAACTCTCAACGTCCATTTGGTGTATGTCCCATTGACAAGATGCAACAAGAGAAAGTAAGTTTCTAATTGTGTTCATTTTAGTAATTGGAGCAAAAGTTTCAGTATAATCTATACCTTGTTGAGAAAAACCTTTTGTTACTAATCAGGCTTTATGTTTTTCAATCTATCCTTTTGCAATAAACTTTGTTCTATATATACACTTATCATTCAATTAATTTTTTCCTTGAGGAAGAGGCACAAGAGTCCAAGTCTTATTTTTCATTAAAGCATTATACTCAACAATAATGGTGTTCTCCCATTCATGTTTATCTTTTGCTTGAGCATATGTAGAGGAATCATTTATGGCCAATACTTTAGTCATAAGAGCAAATTCAGATCTAGTTTGACGAGTATTGAAAGGAATACCAATCTCAGAATGTACAGATTCAAGAGTTTTTCGGTCCCAACATGAAGAGGGGTAGTGGTAGGAACCACACCAGTATCTTCAAAAGATCCAGGTGGAGCACTTGAAGATGAAGGTGAACTAGTATCAAGGTTATGCATAGAAGGCGAGGAAGGGGTAACATATATAGGAGTAACAAAAGATGAAGGAAAATTCAAGGTGGCATGAGGTTTGACATACTTAGGAGGAATAGAGAGTTCATTGAATTGAACATCTCATCGTATGATAAAAACCTTGGGTAGATGGATCAAACAACTTCTACACTTTGGAATCCTCTCAATAACCCATACAAATACATTTGTGAGACTTGGGCTCTAACTTTTTCCGTTTTTCATCCATAATATGTGCCTAACATTCACTACCAAATATCTTAAAGTTACTAATATCATGTTTTCTTCCATTCCATTTTTGCTCATGAGTAACCTGCAAAAATGCTTTAGTAGTGACTTTATTCAAAATATAGTTAGCACAACAAATAAATTTAGCCCAATTTTTTTTATTTAATCCTTTGGAATAAAACATACATCTAGCCATTTCAACCAAAGTCCTATTTTTCTTTTCAGCTACACCGTTTTGTTGAGGTGAATAAGGAACAAACTTTTGATGTTGAATTCCATGCTTAAATAAATATGCATTAAATTCCTTTTTAGTGAATCCCCCCCCCCCAGTACTAGTTCTTAAAGTCTTAATACTTGCACAAGATTCATTTTCAACCATGGATTTAAAATATTGAAATATGCCAAAGGTTTCATTTTTATGTTTCAAAAAATAAACCCAAGATTTTCAACTATAATCATCAATAAAAGTAAGAAAATAGACAACATGAGACAAAGGAGTTTCAAGAGGACCACAAATATCACTATGGATTTGTTGCAATGGTTCTTTAGCACGCCAAGATTTACCTTTATCAAACATTTCCTTATGATGTTTACCAAGAACAACTTTCACAAACACCTTTAGTGGAAGAAATTAAACATAAGCCAAGTACCATTTAGACATAATTTGCATTTTCCCATAATTCAAGTAACCTAATCTTTCATGCCATAGTTTACTTTGTTCATCTGTATGAGGAACATAAGAATAAAAAGGTTGATTTTTACATGAATTAAAACCAACAAAGTTCTATAAGCCAACATCATGATAAACAAGACTTGGAGAAACAATTTTGAAGTTATGTTTGATAAATTTTAACACATATTTATCTGGCCAACCTTCAAATTTATAACCTTTTTGACAAGCACGATAAATAGAAAACAAGTTGATGGGCATGCCTTGAACATGAAAAACATCTTCCGATGTACCATTAGGAAATTTAACATTTCCAAATCCTACTATTCAAAACATATTTACCATCGCTAATTGAAAGTTTATGTGATGCGTACCTATTAGTGTCATAATATGCAAATAAAGAAGTTGTACCAGTCATATGATTAGAAGCACAGTAATTTTTATTCATTCCACAAAAGAAGAAGATTTACTAGGTTGAATAGAATAGGAGCACAAGGCTAGCAACTGTTCTTCGGAGGATTTCTTCTTGGATTTAGCAAGTTCTCGTCTCCATTTAAAGCAAATATTTTCAGGGTGTTTGGTTTTTCCACAATACTTACAAGGATTATACACTTTTTTTATTAGATACTATGTTAGAAGCATCATCATCATTAGAAGAGGTAGGGGTTGATCCTTTAGTATGTGATTTAGGGTTGTTATTAAAGACTCTATTATGATTATTTTTACTATGTGCATTAGAGATTTACTATTAGATAATTGACCAAAAGCAATTAATCTATCTTGCTCACATATCAAACATTTACAAAACTATTCAAAAGTGGGTTCCGTATTACCTTTATACATTTCAATGGCCATATTCCTAGTTTGGATGAACATATCAAATGAAGAAGGTAACTTTTTCTATACAGGAATAATAAAGGCATTAACATTTTTATTGTAATCACTACCGCAATTATTTAACTTTTCATTATACGTTTTAATTTAAGTAAGAAATGACAATATTTTATCAAAATCTTTAGGGTTTAACTCATGGAATTTTTTTCAAGATAGTAAGCAGGAACATCATCACTTTTATCAAATAAATAAGCTAAACTACACCATACCTCAATCGGGTTATCCTTAGCCTCAATATGTACATATAAACTATCTGAAACAATTTGTCCAATGAGCCCTCTTGCTTGATCACATTGATCTTCCTATATATCTAGGTCTTTAGCATTGGTAGGTTTCTTTTGTTCACCTTTAACTAAGTGCCATAGATATTACTCCCAAGAATGTCAATCATCTTTCTCTTCCAAGAGAGATAGTTAGTACCAACTAATTCAGGAACAAAAACTACTTTAGAACTCATAAAGATGAATCAAGAAACTAAACCCTGATGCAACAAGACAAAAGCTAAGATCTAGAAGAAAAGTGAATAAAACCAGAAATTTCTCACCAATGACTAAACCCAACAACAACTTATTAATGGATGTACAAACCTACAATAGAAATAGGTTTTTGCGAATTTTTTGCCGAAAAACAGTGCCCACGCACCCTCTATGGCAAAGGTACATGTGCATGGAGTTTCTCTATGGAAAAGGTGCATGTGTATGCACTTTCTCTATGGCAAAGGTGCATGTGTACACACTTCCTATGACCAAAAGTGCGTGGGGGCCCTAAACTGCTCGAAACTTTTAAGTGCCGAAAGCAGTCGTCGTCCTTTATGGAAACCTGCAACAAAACACAAATAAAGATGAATGGCCTACCAAATTTGTTGCAAGGAAGATAGATCCTTGATAGCAAGTCAGTATACAAAGGGTTTCAATTCAGATCTACAGAAAAATCAAGAAAAACTAGAAAAATTCTGAAAATTAAATGGTGAGTGTTAGGTTTTTGAGAAAAAATTCTCAAACATGTAGAAAAATGCCTAGAGTTGAAGAAAAAAACACAAGGGTTATATATATTTGATGGACAATCTACTTTTTTATGAGGAAAAAATCTTAATTTTCTTTATAAAAACAAAATTACATACAGTAGATATATGTGGAGGCATATATTGGTACCAAAACAAATATGTGCTAGTAGCTGATGGAAAATCTACTAAATATGGAGGTCCCCAATTTTATTTTGAAGAAAATGGTGCTTGTAAAAAAAATTAAAAAATTACCGAAGAAGGTAGATCATAGTAACCAACCCTTATACCATGTTAGAAAATTGAGAAATATGCAATAAACATACAATAATACATTTACTAATAAGAAAATCAACAACACGAATCTATTAGTTTAGCATTCCATGCATACAAGCACCATATAATCAAAGTAGTAAGCAAGAGACGAGAGAAAATAATGATACACCAGATATACGTCGTAAAACCCCAAATGGGGAAACATCAATTGGAAAGTATTGTTTTCTTATTCTTTAGAAATCTCCAATATTACACTTGAGCTCTGTTGTTGCCTAGATCTGCATGTGAATGTGAGAAAAATCTCAACTCATTGAGAGCGGCCTTGGGGGCAAGTTGACGAGTTGGGTGTTATTGTCACCACAATACTCAACTCCTTATGTTCAGGCCAATTCCTAAACAAAATCCAAGAGAGGTAGACCCTATAAAAATCTAAGGATAGTCACCTTGGAAAAGGTGACTTAGGAGTTAATAAAATGAGCTAGGAAAACAACCTAACAACATAACTTAGCAAGTAGTTCAAAGCTTTAAGTTAAATGAAATAAAGACCAGTGCCATGAACCTTGGGAAAAAGGGATACCATTATAGAACATGCAATACTTGCAATCTATGCTAATATATTACTTAACCAACAAAAAAAAGAAAACTTATCTAATAACTATAATGTGAAAGTGAAGTAAATTGTGAAATTGACTTACTTGCTGATTATAAGAGGAGGGGGAAGTTTCTGATATACGTGAGGTATGTGGAAACGAGTTTGGATATCAAGTGTAGTACTACACGATAAGGGGACTAGATCGGAGTCATGGGGGTATGTGACCATGGGGACCCATCAGACTACACCAATCGAGGGTGTAGTCTGATGGGTCCCCATGGTCACTACCTAGTAGAGTCCCTCCACTATAGAATTTTCCCACAAGTGACAAATCTATGGATGTTAATAGATGTTGGCATTACGTCTTTAGGGAGGGTTGATTTTGATTTTAATTAATGTGAAATTAATTAGAATTTTAAGATTGATTATTGGATGGGATTAATTGAATAATTTACAACATGCATGAGTGATTGAACATGAAATATTAGCATGCATTAAAATTCTTTTTCCAATTGTAATTAAAATGTGATCTAATTACTACTTAAAGAAAATTAGATAAATTAAAACTATTATAAGAAATTAAAAAATAGCAAAAGGCACGCACAAAAATGATGCGGAGAGGGTGTAGGGGGATTTGACACCACCGCCCTACCTGATGTGTTACAATGGGCTATGCAACCCTTAGAAATTCCCGTTGTTAGTCCTTATGGGGAAAAAATAGGCTTACAAAATTTAGAAAGTGGAAGTGAGCAAATGGTGAGGTAAGTGCTTTGTTTAGTAGGCACCTTGGGGAGTTGAATGGTGGCCGGTCCTAGCTGGCTCTTGGACTGCTTGCTTGTTGTCCTAAACCTACAAGTTAGAGATATATATGTTATAGGATTTCTCAATCAATGCGTTCAAAGAGCAAGGTCCCTAGTCTAATTGGTTCAGATCTATAACAAAAGGGAACAAATTGTACAAAAATTCACCTAAGTCAATAAAATGATAACAATAGATGAGTATAGAATATACATACCACTGATATAATAGTCGTTGTAATGATACAAGAGCAACCACGATCCAACTTCACATGCAAAAGAACCTTCCAAACATCGGAACGAGACAACAACAAGTGAAGTAAAAATGATTTAATTGACCTATGCGAGTGACCAAGGAATCTCACAATACACCATCAAGAACATAAGATGTATGGGAAGGAAAATATAATTGTATTAATCAAAGACAAAAAGAGATTACAACCGTTAAGGCCTTGGTGTTGGAGCTTCTTTCCAATGATTTCTTCTTGCTCCAACAAGTCACTTTCACCTTGAATACAAAGTCTCAAGAGTCTACAAGTCTAGAATAATTCCTCCAGCATTTCCTTACTGCCAATCTTCCTCCTCTCCTCACCCATGGCCCAAAGCATCAATTTATAGGACAATGTGGATAGGGAGAGGTTGACAAAAGTGTGGGGAGTGGATGAGATATGATCTCCCTCAATGATGGAGGTTGATCCAGATCCATAACTATAGGAGGGAAACGTTATGATTCGAGATTTCGCTCTAGAAGCTTCTCGAAAACCTAGTTTTTTTCCCGTGGAGACATCGGCGCAACCTGGGTATTGAGCAACACACACCAATTGAGCTCGACGTGGTTTGACATGAATGCAAGTTGCGTCATCTATGCAGGTTGACAGTGAAGTAGTCTGCGTCGATGGACTTCGACGCATGTTGCTAGCGAAGCAAAGTGCGTCGAATCCACACAAAGGGTCAAGGTGCATGGAAAACCAATCAGATCTCATTCACTATGAAAGTGACTTCAGGGATTGTGGCAAGTCAAGATCACAGGGTTTTTTACGGGTGACGAAAATTACGTGTAACATATTGCCCCCCAAAGTACAAAGCTAGAGAAAAACGATAGGTGGTGTACTTTGATGTGACTATTAGAGAGAAGAACCATTGGTTGGAGAACTGACAACGATGATCAAAGGCTTTGCAATACAAGTTATGACATTTCTTAACCAGATATCTCATTGACTTAAGACATGGCTACCTACCAATACACCACATATCCATGTTGGTACCGACAGAGGATATGGCCACATAAATACAATGTGGATCCATACCTGAATGACTGAACAAAATCATGGATACTAGGATACAATCATAGATCCATGATGAGATAATGGCACAACCACAATCAAAACAAGAGTGGATCTGTGTGACAATACAACAATGAGGTCTCCACTATAACATCAAAGTGGGAATCTACTGAAAATATCCATCGCAACCCGGGTGCAATAATAAGACATCAAAACAACCCAAGGTCTTCAAACTGTTCCCGAAATGATACGAATCTAACCATGTGATTACAATGTGTTGAAGTTGAACATGGTAGAACCACTTGATTACCGATCAATGATGTGAACTGTTAACAAGTGCGATGGAAATCACCAATGATGATAATGATCCCCAAGGTATCTTAGTACATCCCAATGAATGAGAATAAATGAGTTGGAGTCGAACATTCACAGAATCATTCAATTAGAGGTTAGTGATGTGAACCCACTGTTGAAAGCGAGAAAACCTACCATTGAGGCATGCAGGCTTCAAGGTACTAGGTAGTTTCTAAATCCAATCCCTGGATTGGCGTCGACAGGGATAGATTCGTCGAAGGAGGTCCATGATGTATCCCACATCATCAACACAAAATCAATATAGGAAGAATATTTCGAGTGGTAAATCAAATGAGTGTGGACTGACACAATGTGTATGGACAAGTGTTGTTGAGAAATTGTTTCGAAACCGACTGGCATTAAGAGTAATGATTGCAAAGTTTGACTTGAACAGAGGACTTCCTTTGAACATTTTACGGCACGACTAATAACCTGGAAGCATGGACTTGGTAAAACGGAGGTCAAAACACGATGCAATATGAGTAGAGTATTCTTTGGATGACCCAAACGAGTACAAAGACTCATAGAGTTGACACGACTCAAGGAAAAGATGATTACCCAACTATTGAGATGAAATATAACATGTGCCATGTTCAAGGGCGACAAGAGGTTGCCATAAATGTGAATACATACTCATTTCCCTTCCCTTATTACCCGTCATGATTGACAAGTACCTCTTTGTTTATTAACAAGCTTGAGGAGGATAACAGATGCTCGATATAGCTCGTCTTTCAGACGAGTCCAATCTCATATGTTTTAAGAACTTGAGAAATGAGGGTTCAACCCTATAAGGGTCCTTCAATGTTAAATTTTAACGAGTCCAAAGAAGGCAAACTCAATGACGTTTCATGTTTAGAGAGTCTGAAATGGTCAAAAGTAGACTCTAAGGTAAACTTTTTCGTAAAGTTAGTCCCTAGGACCGAAAAGTGTAAAATAATGCCTAGAAGAACTCTCCTAGTCTATGATTGACCAAGGTATTCCCTTTTCATGATTAATACTAATCATCCCAAAAAAGGGATAAACCAAAACTGAATAGATGCCATTTCAAATCCTTTTATGGGCGTGAAAGGAAGCAAGCTCGCTCAACGATCTTTTCATATTTTAAGAGTCTAAAAAGAGCTTAAAGAGAACTCCAATAATACCTTCGAGCATAAAAGACTGTTTGGACCATAACTCGTTTATTATGTTTGACCTGTAACTTCAACAACAACTTATTAAAATATAAACATATAAATTTATCAACAAAGAGTCTTTCAGATTGAAATGGTAAAAAAATAATAATAAAGAATTTCAAAGTAAAATATTAAAATATTCACCCTCAATTCTATAAAAGGGTGTGAAAATGACTCATTTTACCATTCCATCTTTGTTCTTTTTACCAAGGAGGGTAAAAAAATCTTTGTAGTAGCAAATTTGTGTTGAAGATTGTGGGCACTCCAGGATGTGGATTTGAGCTCTATCAACTCGAGATAATCATCTTCACCTTCCTCTCTCATTTTCTAAGCTAAAATACTGCAAATTTCATGGTTTTTTAATGGATTTGGGGTCATTTTTTGGGCCTAAAATGCGTGCCCCGGCCGACTCAACTTGCCATTTCAGTAACCACGTCGCAACCGATTGACACGGTCCACAAAAAGACCAAGCGCGTCGATGGCGCACTATGGGAAAATCTGGGCCATGTCGACCGTGAAAGGTGGCCCAAAAGAAGAAAACATGATTTTTTTTTGGATTTTCTTAGAGATGAAGGGTTTTTAACCTTTGTCTTTGGTCTTGCAGGTATTTAAGCAAAGAAAATGGTGCTAGAATGGAAGGAATGAGACCATGAATTTGAGGATTTGTAATGATTGCATCATTCCAATACCATGCTGGCACTTCAAGAATGTGGCTTGAAGAAATTCTTCCTTACTCCAAATATGAGGATCCAAGTGCATTTGTTGGGGTATTTAGTGGATATGCGGGACCCTGATGAATAATATTTCCGAGTAGGATCCCATATCCTTACCCTCTAGATAGATGACATTTATTTTTTGACTGGGATTTCAAGGAGAGGGGCTCGAGCCATGATTACTGGGCAGAGCGGAGGTGACGAAAACACGAATGAGTTGATCAACCGGTATTGTGAGCCCGGAACTAGGAAGGTCACCGTGAAGATCCCAATTGCACAATTCCATAGTCTACCATCGAGGACTGTGGTTTTCACAGTGGTTCGAGTGGCGGGGACTAAGTCCCACCATCAGGAAACCAGGTCTCAAATGTTATGTGCCATAGCCTGCATGGAACCCACTATGTTTAACTGGTGCGAGATCCTACTGAGCATTATGAAATACCAACTGACCAAGTTCCTGACAGGTAGAACTAAACAGTTCGGTTATGGGTCTATCTTGGTATCCTTCTTTCTATAGCGGGTTCCTCACTTCCGTCCTCAACATATAGAGATAATTAGTCCTGATCCGCGGGAGCCACACATGAAGAAGTGGATCGATTTATTTGGCCGACATGGTGGTTCGATCCATAGTTATGGGATGAATTTATTCCAAGGGATGCATAGACAACTCCTTATGGTACAGGATTATGCCTATGCAGGCACGAATTTCCGAGGAGATCCTGATTTGGCGCTACCAGAGGGGTCAGTTTGATGTAGATAGGTAAGAAGGGATACTCACGCTTTCTCAAGTATTTATGTATTTTTTGAATATATAATTTTTTTGGTGTACTAATACATCTTATGTTTTATTAGTGCAGATGTGGGGCCAAAGAGACCACTTGGAGCTTCCCCTATTCAACGACGAGGAGAGGGTAGGGTCTCTTCTGATCGCGACCGAGAAGCGAGTGACATACTAGCAGAGACCGAGGAGAAATTAGAGAGGTTGATTGCTGACTTCCCAGACATTTCGCTAGATGATTTGCCTCATCACTATTAACGCCATACAGTAGGTGTCTCTACGAGTATTGGACATCTTCTCCATTTGGTAGCCCCGGCGGTGATATGTTATCGGGAGCGTCATGACTAGTCCCATTATCTATATGTAGTGATACACTTAAATCCACGAGTTTTAGATTTTTTCCATGATGATGTATTGAAAGCTATGAGCTTCAGATGATGATGTACATAAAGCCATGAGCTTCAGATTTTTCCATGATGATGTACTAAAAGCCATGAGCTTCATATTTTGTCTTATTACTTATTTTATCATATTTAATATAAAAGCGGTTTTATATATAATGTGTGTATGGATCTCATGCATGTTGCTTATGTATACATAATTTACATGTTATGCTTGTTAATAAAATGTTTAAGAATGGAGGATGTACCAATCTAAAATTAAATTGGCTAAGGAATCAACAACCATATTCATATGTCTCGGGATATGTAGGTATTGAATGAGTTCAAAAGACATCTCGAAGAGACATACTCATCGGAAAAGACGAAGTAGTGTAGGGTTGCAGACAATGTAGACTCGGTTTAGATGGGAGACCACCAGTTGGGAATCCAAATAGATGCCAATGTGATTCACACCAAGAGAGGATGCTTCGGTTAACAATACAATCACCGCGTGATATTCTACAATATTATTAGTTGCAGGACCTAGGCAAGTTCCTCCTGATTTTATAAGTTCACCGACAGGGGAATATAGCACCCAAGCCGTCGAGGCGAGGTTTTGAGTATGTCGGATAGCACCGTCTACAAATCCTGAATAGGTTATCATCTGCGCATTCAAGTAGACCATAGTATAAGTAATCATGATGGAGATGAGGCCTTAACCTACGAAACAAAAACTTCACACCATATTAGACATACATCCTATACAAAATGTACAGGGTACTTATGTAGGATTTCCCTAAGAATAATACTTTTTGAGGTAGAGCCCATTTCTAGGATCCCCCAAGGGTGTCCCGTCATAGTCAACTAACTCGTAGGCCCCTTTTTCTAGCACATGTTTCACGATGTAGGGCCGATGCCACATGGAATCGAACTTGCTTTCCCCCATCTTATCATGTTTTTGGTCATATGTAAAGACCAAATCGCCTTCATTGAAGACGCGAGGTTTGAAAAAATTGTCGTATTGGGATTTGATGCGCTTCTTATGTGCCTCGTTGGTGAGAGTAGCATCACGACGGGTTTCGTCTAGTTTGGCTAAATATAGGAAGCGTTCTTCTTCAGCCGTGATGTTTGGAAAGAGTTCGACGACTAGCTTCATGGACGGGATCTCGCACTCTATAGGAAAAACTACTTCCAGTCCGTATACCAATTGATCAGGTGTGAACCTGGTAGCAGTTTTGACGGAGGTTGTATATGCCCAAAGGGATGAAAAGAGAATTAAGTGCCAATTTGATCTATGGGTCCCTACCATGCATTGTATCATGGTTTTCAAGGCCTTATTGATGGCCTCTACCTGACCATTCGCTTGAGGGTAGTACGGGGTTGAGTGTTCACGGAGAAATCCCATTCTGGTGCTCATTTTAGTTACCATTTGTTTATGAAAATGTGAGCCATGGTTTGTGACAATGGCTCATGGAAACCCAAACTTAGCAATAACATGATTGAACATGAAGAGTGTGGTAGTTTTGTCATCTTCATTATATGTAGGCATAGACTCGACGCATTTTGTGAAATATTCAATAGCTACAATCGCATAGCCATGCCCCCCGGCCGAGGTAGGCTTACAGTGAATGAAATCTATGCCCCATTTTGCAAAGGGGTTGATGACAATAACTATATGTAAAGGGGCGAGATGAGTGTGCTTTTTGGAATGAAAAAACTAGTAGGTATGACACTTCTTAATGACTTCCATGCAATCTTTGAATATGGATGGCTATAAGTATCCAACGTGTAAAATCTTCTGGGTTGTAGCAATCCTAGAGAGATAACCGCCACATGCCCCTGAGTGGCAGTCATTCAGAACATGCTTGGCCTCCTCATGATTCAAACATCGTCGTAAGATCGAATCGATGCCACGACGATATATGGTGTCACCGATGATTAGATAATATTTGGCATGATGGCGGATACGACGACGTTCATCGCGGGATAGGTGAGGCTCGAAGTATTGTGTTTGGGGATACAAGGTGATATATCTGTACCATGGATCATAGGTACTGATTAGGAACAATGAATCATTACGAAGAGAGTCAATGGGCTTAGAATCTTGATCAATATGGGGAAGATCACAAATTAGCTCCACGAATACTAATGACTTTTTGGATTTTTCCTTTTCAAATTGTAGATCGAAATCTTGAAGAATCACGATCCAGTGCGAATATTTTCCCCCTAGTACTTGACGAGTTAAGACGTGGTACATAGGGTTGGAGTCAATAATGATAGTGGTAGTACGGAGCAGAATGTAATGACAAAACTTCTAGACAGCGATGACAGTTTCCAGAGCAAACTTCTCGACATGCGAATAACGAGTTTCAGAGTCAATAAGACCTTTGCTAAGGTAATAAATCACATTTTATTGCGTGTTGGTATCTTCCTGCACAAAAACCATACCAATAGTCTAGGTAGAGGCATCGAGATAAAGGATATTATCTTTGGTCTAATTAGGTGGCTGTAACATTGGTGCATGAGTAATGGCGTGCTTGATATTGTCAAAGGCACTTTGGGCATAGTCATCCTAGATAAATGGGACATCCTTTTTTAACAATCACATATAACCCTGTGTTTTCTCCGCATAATTACACACGAAACGACACAAGTAGTTTTCCCTCCCCTGCAAACTTTGAATTTTAGTGATGTTCGTAGGTGGGGGTATGGCTAGGATGGCTTCTACCATGAGGGGATCGATGCAGATACCATATTTCGAGATGATGAAGCCAAGGAGGCATTCGGATTCCACGTATAATATGCATTTGTGAGGATTTAGGCGGATGTTATAGCGTCAACATCTAAGGAAAACGACTGTCAAATGATCGATGTGAAACTCACGATGATTGGAATGAGCTGGCAGATCATCGAGGTATGGATCCACAAAATCCTTAATATCATGAAAGGCATATGACATGGCCCACTAGAATGTGGCACTAACATTTTTGAAGCCAAATTGTAACTTGCGGTACGCAAATGTACCCCATGGGAAGATGAACGGAGTCTTGTGTTGATCTATTGGGTGGATCTCAATTTGATTATAGCCAGAAAAGCCATCCAGAAATGAGAAGATGACACTACCGCCACAATTATCAATAATTTGGTCGATAAATGGGGTAGGGTAATTGTCCTTGGGACAAGCCTTATTTAAATCCCTGTAATCAACACAAACTATGATGGTTCCTTGTTTTTTTGTGTCAGGAGCGATATTAGAGACCAAATGTGTCAAGGGGATAGGATAAATGAAACCAACTTTCAACAGCTTTTCAATTTTTGCTTTAATTGCCATAGTATTTTGAGGGTGTACTGGACAGAGTTTTTGTTGGACAGGTTTTGCATCGGGATAAGTTTTGATCTCATGGACAACAATCGTAGGATCAATCTCGGGCATTTCTTCATAGATCCATGCGAATTTGTCGCAGAATTGTTTGAACAAGGCCGTATAAGTTTTTATTTCTTCATAAGAACAAGTTTGGCCAACATGGATATGCTCCACGACGCTGGGTTTCACCGAGATGTCAATGGTAGTGGTAGGCGTAATGTTTGCCAAATTCCCTTTCGTGACCGTATCTTGGGTAAGAATAGGAGATTGAGGGTTGGAAGTGACATTCGGTGAAAAAATGGTTTGAATTGCCTTCTTTACCATGTCTAAAGGTGGGAGGAAATACTATCGATGGTGATGGTATTCCCATGGAAGCTCATCCAACCTCATAATCTCCGTGATGGATTCATCCAGTAATGGCGAGGACGAGGCATCATAAGTAGCCTCAGCTGGGCTAAGAGGCATCTGAGCTCCAATCGAATTGATGCCGATAGGACCGAGAACAATCCAAGGATCTACCGAGTAGCAAGAAGATGGGGGCATGGAAGAGATCATGTTTACCGTGGTAACGTGTGATGGGGGATTAGGTGTTGGAAATACTCCCATCAGAGATGAGTCTTTAAGGAGTCCTATCCCCACACTCTCATATATTTGTGGAGAGTGCCCTAAAAGAGGGATATTATCTGCAGGATGAGTTGTGATGTACAATGTACAAAAATCTAGTTGGTCGATAGTGACAATTTTCCCTTGATGGGGAAATTGCACAATCCGGAAGATGGAAGATGCGACCGCAGTCATAGCATAAAACCAATTTCAACCAAGCAATAAGTTGCAATCCAATGGTGCGGCGACTACTTCCACATTAATGGAAATAGCCTTTCCCCCCAACTCGACAACTAAGGATTGTATAAGCCCATGTGGTTGGAATCCACGTCCGTTAAATGCTTTTAGGGTGGTAGGGGAACGGTTTAATTCAGGAGAGCCAATGGCTTTCCAGTAGGACAAGGACATTACGAAAGTCGAGGCTCCTTCGTCTAAGACAATACGATGGATGTTTTTCCCATCGACATTGGTAATGATTTGAAATGCTAGTTGGTGGGAAAGCCTCGGCTTAAAGTAGTCCAATCTAAACATGATGGTGTTAGATGATTCTGCCACTGCTCCAATATTAGATAACAAAGTCGTATGCTGGTCAGGGAAGTTTTGTAAGAATTCAAGGGTCGACATAACACATGGTGTCTGGGATAGATCTTCCACAATGTTGTATTTTTTAGCGGTTGGGGCATTGGGGTTGAAAATCGTTTTTCAGATTGTGCTTTTGGGTGGACGCAATATTACATCTGGTATAGGTTTGTCCATGGCCAAAGGACCTTGTGATGGAGGGATAGTGGATGCGGATGTGGAGGATTTTTTAGTATTACCTCCATTAGATTCCTTATTGGGAACATAATTGTGCGTACATGCCCTGGTAGATAAGTTAACCGTTTCACTACGCATCATGAGAATGTCAATGATCGTGGATGGTTCTGCTTGCGAAGGAGTGGATTGTTGCGCAACCAACTATTGTTGTTGTGTGTGGAAGGGGTCTGTTAAAACTGCAGGTTGAGGGTTTCCTTTGAGGAACTTTTGGACTTCGTCACAACGTGGGCATTCTTACATGAAGTGGTCGTCATCGCACAATAAGCATGGATACTTAACCTTCCGTTTTGGTTTGGTGTCAGGAGAGTGTGGATTGTTTTTGTGTTCCTGTTGGTAAGAAGATTTCTTGGATTTACCTTTGTTTTTCTTCTTACCACCGGATTTATGAGATGAAGCAGATTGGACTGAATTCACCTTCGTGGTGGAAGTAAGACTGGGTGAATGGTTGGTGTTATTACCAGCCTATGATGAGGTTTGCGTTGAAACCACATGGCTTTATGATCCAACCGATTGAGTGGCAGGATGGGTGTTAATGGAACCAATTATGCCATCGGCATGTGGTCCCGTGGGGGGTTTCGTTGGGTCATGTGTGGGGCCAGGGGCAGTAGGAATTATGTCGTATAAAGTGCTAGATTGAGCGTAGACTAAGTCTAAGTATTGGGCACGTGCAATAACTTGTTCTTATGTAACCGCCTCGCCCATAGCGACATCTTTGGTTATGATAGGAAACAATGAATTGGTAAACCAATTGGCCAATAATTTATCCGGAATGGGAGCCTTAATGATCCGACATCTTCTCCTCCATTCGCGAATATGATCAGAAATATGAGTGGAGGTATATTGATGGAGGAAAGTTAAAAGATCTGTGTTGGTTTCATAGCGGATTGGTAATTGAAAGTGTGTAAGAAAATCCATATCCAAGTGTAAAATCTCAAGCACAGTTGAATCTAGCTACTGTGGATTCCTCACTGGTGAAAGATTGCACAACATTTGCAAGAATTAGCATAAAAAATTTAAATGAATGAAGAACAATACTCATGAATTGGTGAATAATTTCAATATTATTAACTGTCCAACCTTAACAAAGGTTAAGAACACCCATATATACAAATCTGGAAGAATTCGAATCCATCTGGAGTGTTCACACTGATCTAGCTTAGAAAAAGCTCAAACCCCCCTAAGTTGACCAAAATATCCCAAACCATCCCAAACTGGTTCGAATCTGCAGTGTGAATGCTGGGAATGACTGGACAGGCCCATGTGACCTCACACATGTGAAGAAACTGGTTGGTTAGAGGTTTGGAGTCTAAAATTGGTCAAAAATGTGACAAAACAAGGCAAGATTGTCCACAAAGAGAGCAAATGCGCCCTAGGTAGAAGAGAAGCATGCTGAGTGCATTAAATGACCTGAGGAGGGCGCTCTAGGCATGCTGAGTGCATTAATTGCCCTGGGGAGCGCTCCACTTAGCTGGTTTGACTCAGCACTTGTTCACATTTGCTATCTAGTTCATGATAATTGACCATTTAGTAGCTAATCAACTTAGGGATGTAATCATTAATCACTTGGGCTAATTAATCATCATTAATAAATGATTAATGTACATAGGTGGAAAAATGTTCTAACACCCCCCCTTAAGCTAGACTTAGTGAAATATCAAAAATTAAGGCCTTGGCAACTAGGCTCAAGTCACCTTTTACATCATAAAATTTATTTGTCCATGTAACCAAGGTAAGGAGGAAAACCACATGGGAAATAAAACCTCCCCTCTAAAATGGACATGTGGCATATATCAAAATACACCAATCATCACCATGCATCACTCACCCCAAGCAAAGATCTAAGGTGAGTGAAGGTCTTCTCGGTAAAACACTTGGTGAAGATATCAGCAGTTTGCTCACTGGATGGGCAATACTGCAATGCTATGATCCGGTCATGCACCAAACCCCGAATGTAATGCATGTGTATCTCTATGTGCTTGGTCCTCTGTCTCTGTACTGGATCGGTAGAAATCTTGATTGTACTTTGATTATCACACCAAAGAATAGTGGGTGAATCAAAGACAATCCCGAACTCTGCAAGAATACCTTGCAACCAAACACATTGTGTGGCTGCATTGACTGCTCCCCTGTACTCGGCCTCAGCTGAAGATAAGGAAATAGTGCTTTGTTTCTTGCTTGACCAGCATATAGGTCCATGTGCAAGCATAAAGACATAACCGGAAGTTGACTTCCGATCAATACAATCACCGGCCCAATCAGAATCTGTAAATCCTACTAGTTCAAGGGATGAACCAGCAGCATAATGGATACCAAAAGACTTAGTACCCTGAACATAATGAAGGATCCTCTTGGCTGCCTTCCAATGGATCTCATGAGGCTCTTGCATGTGCCTTGCAACAGCCCCAACAGCATATGACAAATCTGGTCTAGAATGAGTAAGATATAGCAAACTCCCAACAAGTTGCCTATACAACGAACTGTCAACTAGTGGTGAAGAACCCCATTCTGTAAGCTTAACTCCTGAAAGAAATGGAAATTTTGCAGACTTACATTCAGCCATCTTAAATTTCTGCAGAAAATCTGAAGCATACCTTGACTGACATACAGAAATTCCATTCACAGATTGATCAATCTCCAAACCCAGAAATTGTTTTAGCAATCCTAGATCGGTCATGGAGAATGCACTGTGCAATGCTCTCTTAACTGAGTCAAGTTCTTTGGTGCAGCTACCAGTGATCAAAAGATCATCAACATACAGTACAATAATCAATATCAGATCACTAACATGCTGCATATACACATTTGGATCAGACTTACACCTCTCAAACCCCAAAGATAGCAGAAAATTGTCCATTTTTGCATACCATGCTCTAGGAGCTTGCTTGAGCCCATAGAGTGATTTGTTCAACCTGCAAACAAGTGTATGATCAGAAATAAAACCTTCAGGCTGCTGCATATAAATCTCCTCATTCAGATCCCCATGAAGAAAGGCACTCTTTACATCCATGTGATGAATCTCCCATCGCTTGGAAGCCCCAATTGCCAAAACTAGTCTTATGGAGTCCATCTTTGCCACCGGTGCAAATGTCTCTGTATAGTCCACTCCTTGGACCTGAGAGTAACCCTTAGCTACCAACCTGGCCTTATACTTCAGATCAGAGCAATCAGATCCAATTTTGGTTCTATAAATCCACTTGCATTGCACTAGTTTCCTCTTGGGAGGAAGAGGGACCAAATCCCAAGTTTTGTTCTCATGGAGTGAGTTCATTTCCTCTTGCATGGCTGATTGCCACCTTGGGTCTGTACATGCTTCTGAATATGACATTGGATCAGATCCAACCATCAAATAACATGCCTCACTCAGATCAGAATTATTATATGCAAAGGAATTGTGAAATTGAGATCTAGTTTTCCTAGCATCTTGGGGATCTCCCACTAGCTCTCCGGCACTTTGAATTGTTTTCTCTGCCCACTTGGGCCTTGAAGGGGGGATATGTTCAGAATCCATATCAACATCATCTTCATCAATCTCAGAATCAGAAATATCAGAGAATGAATCACTACTTACTTCATCATCAAGACGAGGGAATGAGCATTCCCCATCACCTTGTTCACTAGCTTGCAAAAATTCTTCCTCTTCGAATTTGACACTTCTTTCAATGAAAGTTTTGTGAGTGGATGGATCAAAGAGCTTGTAGCCCTTGGAATCCTCTGCATACCCAACCATGATTGACTCCTTGCTTTGGGGCTGCAATGCCTTTCTCTTCTCCGGTGGAATTCTGGCCCAAGCCCTTGAGCCAAAAATTCTGAAATGTGAGACATTTGGCTTGTGGCCCATCCAAGCTTCAAATGGAGTGATTCCTTGCAATGCTTTGTGTGGTGCCCTGTTCTGAACATATGCTGCACAATTCATAGCTTCAGCCCATAATTTAGGAGACAAATCCCTTGCTTGCAACATGCAAGTTGCCATCTCTTTCAGTGCTCTATTTTTGCGCTCTGCAACACCATTTTGCTGAGGTGTGTAGGGCACTGAGTGTTGCATCTGAATGCCATGCTCTTGACAGAGCTGCTGCAAATTGTTGTTGACATACTCTCTACCATTATCAGTCCTCAAAATCTTCATGGCCTTCTCACTGAAGTTCTCAACCATGCTCTTAAAAATCTTGAAACAATCAAAGACTTCAGATTTTTGCTTAAGGAAAAATAACCAGCAGTACCTTGAGTAGTCATCGATGAAGGTGAGCACATATTTGCTGCAGCCATAGGAGGGTGTGGGGAGTGGCCCTATGAGATCAGAATGTACTATCCCAAGAGGTTGATCAGCCCTCCTAGCCTTACCTTTATCATACTTCCTTTCAGGATGTTTCCCAATCATGCAACCCTTGCATGTTCCACTCGAAAATCTGATTTGGGGCAGCCCTTCTACCATATTTTCTTTGCTTAAAACTTGAAGATATCTGTAGTTTAGGTGCCCATACCTTTGATGCCATAGCTTGCTGGTCTCATTCCCATGTGACAGCAGCACACTTGGTGAAGAAAATTCGAGGAAGTGGGAGAACATGTACATCTTCATGTCATGGTCTGCAACACCCTTTGCAACAATTTTCCCGGTGGAAACTTCTGATATCTCCACTTCATCCTGAGTGAAGACCACCTTCTTTGCTGCTCCAGTATGTGTCATTTGATACACAGAGAGCAAGTTTGCTGCAAGATTTGGCACATACAGCACATTGGAGAAGAAGCCATTCTCCATAGAGATTTTCCCAATGCCATGAGCAGGGATTTCTGAGTCATCTCCCATTCGAATTGAGAGACCACTGTAGGGAGCAAGTTCAGAAAACGAGTCTCTTGAGGAAGCCATGTGCCTTGAGGCACCTGAATCAATGATAAACAAAGGTGAATGAGATGAGCTAGCCACCAAAGCATGGCAGCTCTCCTTGTCTTCAGAAACGCACTCCTTCTTCTTGGAACTTTCAGGAAGAGGAATATTATTTTTCTGTAGGAGATGTGTCATGGTGTCTATGGTTTTCTTCATGCATGAGCTCTCTGGATGAAAACCTCTTTGACAGTAGCTACATTTTGTCTTCTCAGCCTTCTTTCCCTTGTTCTTGACAGGATTCGAAACCCCCTCAGAGGATTTGGGCCTCTCATCCTTTCTCTTCTTCTCTTGAGGTTTCGAACCCTTGGGTTTTTGCTTGCCTCTTCCACATTTCGAATCTCCAGCTGCAAGCACTTGATCTTTTTGCTTGATGGAGCCCATCAAGACCAGCTTGTCTTGCTCTTGAGTTAGCATCTCCATGAAGTCAGCCAAAGATGGCATCTTCCATCCTCTAACTGTGAGCCTTGTGGAGTTGAAGGAAGACACAAAAACTGAGTATTCAGAACCCAATTTGGAGAGAATGGACAACACCAACTGTTCTTCTTTCTTCTCTATGCCACATTGTCTGATCTGCAAGACCAAGTTCTTGAACTTGGTGAAGAAGTCCTGGATGGAATCGAAATTCCCTGGGCTCAGTGAGACAAGCTCATTTTCGAGCTGGTGGCCTCTCATCTCATCAGTCTTTCCAAACAGTGTCTCAAGCTTGAGCCACACTTCATTTGGAGTTGCTAGACTTTCTACATGAAACAGGAGGTCTCTCGAAATGCTGAGACAAAGGAGGCCAAATGCCTCATCCATTCTGTTAAAAAACTGGGATTTCTCCACAGCTGAGTTTGGCTCAACCTCAGTGCCCATCGTGATTCTGTAGAGACCCTTGGATCTCAGCAAAATCACCATTTCTGCCTTCCAATCGAAATAGTTGAAGGGAGTGAGCACGTTTGGGTGAGATGGCTCCATTCTCTCTGCTGCAATTCGTACTTGCTGACAATGCTGATCTTCAGTACCTGCAAACAACTCTCAAATCACTCTGGAGGGATCTACACTGACAGATTCGAACCCTGTATGGATAGTGGGTGCATTCGGGAGAGCATCACACCTGAGAGGAGCCACTAGATTTCTCCAGTAAGCTCAAGGCAATGGCCTCAGGAATTATGTGGTTTCTCCACTGCTTCTGGCAATCCACTACAACAGTCTGCTGGTTCGAATTCTAGCTCCAAGAGCTCTGATACCATGTAAAATCTCAAGCACAGTTGAATCTAGCTACTGTGGATTCCTCACTGGTGAAAGATTGCACAACATTTGCAAGAATTAGCATAAAAAATTTAAATGAATGAAGAACAATACTCATGAATTGGTGAATAATTTCAATATTATTAACTGTCCAACCTTAACAAAGGTTAAGAACACCCATATATACAAATCTGGAAGAATTCGAATCCATCTGGAGTGTTCACACTGATCTAGCTTAGAAAAAGCTCAAACCCCCCTAAGTTGACCAAAATATCCCAAACCATCCCAAACTGGTTCGAATCTGCAGTGTGAATGCTGGGAATGACTGGACAGGCCCATGTGACCTCACACATGTGAAGAAACTGGTTGGTTAGAGGTTTGGAGTCTAAAATTGGTCAAAAATGTGACAAAACAAGGCAAGATTGTCCACAAAGAGAGCAAATGCGCCCTAGGTAGAAGAGAAGCATGCTGAGTGCATTAAATGACCTGAGGAGGGCGCTCTAGGCATGCTGAGTGCATTAATTGCCCTGGGGAGCGCTCCACTTAGCTGGTTTGACTCAGCACTTGTTCACATTTGCTATCTAGTTCATGATAATTGACCATTTAGTAGCTAATCAACTTAGGGATGTAATCATTAATCACTTGGGCTAATTAATCATCATTAATAAATGATTAATGTACATAGGTGGAAAAATGTTCTAACACCAAGGATCGAAAGTCGACGAAAGAGTGTGGTGGTAACTCGATGTACCATTTAGTGGTTGTGCCAGTGAGGGTTCGTTGGAATAGCCTCAAACATATAGAATCATCCATTAATGAGTTCGAGGAACACCACAAGTGATATGTCATTACATGGTTTTTGGGATCCTCTCCAAGTTTGCTATCAAACTTGGGTATATATTATGGCAGTTTCACAGGAATGGGCGGCTAATTCATGCCATGTTGGATGGGATCATTGGTCAAATGCGACAGATCTGGCAGATCTAAAGTAGCCAAAAATGGTAATTGTCAGTTTGGCTACGGGTACTGGTAATATTTGGAAGGCAGTTGAGTACCAGTAGGACCATATATCGATTGATCGTAAGGTCTTCCCATAGAGGGTTGGCCATATGGTGGAGGTCCTCCTGAATGAGGGGGTTGTCAGGATGGTGGGGGTGGAGGTGGGACAAGTGGTGGAGGTGGAGGGTTGCCAGTTGGAGGTCAAGTTGGCATAAAGGTTTGTTGACCCCACAAAGTGTTTGTGTTTCCAAGGTAAGGTCTTCCAGGGTAAAGGTTTCCTGGAGCAGTTTGATAGATTTAACTCATTGACGTATTTTGATTACCCGGGTATGTATAACCCCATGTGGGTTGATCCCATACTGATGGTCCCCACGTGTGATGTGCCCACGAAGGTTGTCCCATGACTGTAGGTGGACCTCCAGTCATATTATAAGTCATAAATGAAGGTTGTCCTCCACTTGTATTTTGTCCACTAACTAGACGTTTCCCCCCAATTAGATTTTATCCACTGACTAGGGGTTGCCCCCAAGTTAGATTTTGTCTGCCAACCGAAGTTTTCCCTGTAATTATATTTTGAACACTAACCATAGATTTCCCTATGGCCGTATTTTGACAACTGACTAGACGGTGGCCTCCGATCAGACTTTGTCTCAGAGGTTGTGGTCCAGTCATGAAGTTAACAGTGGTTGAAGGTCACCCCCTAGTTGTTGGGGTCAAAAGAGGTCTATAACTGACCAATTGATTTTGATGTGCACTAGGTGGGAAAGATGGTTGGCCTAGTTCGTAGGAGGTCATGTCAGGCACAAACATTCCTGGTGAAGGAAGAGTAAAAGAATACATAGGAGAATGGTGTTCGGGATTCGCTACTTCCGAAGTGGATTGGAAAGGGAAACTATGGTGCCTTACCCATTCTCCAAGTATCCATAAGCGAGCCACGATATCTTGAAGTGCTTCAAAAAAATATTCATTCGAGACGAGTTTGGCAGGGCGTGGAGGTGGTGGTGTCTCCACAATAGGTGGTGAACCAAAATCGAAAATAACATGCCTTAATGAGGTCCCCCAAACTGAAGCGGTTGGACAAAAAGTAGTCGCTATCGGGTCATCTGGAGGTTGAGTGAGTATCCAATAGACAACACCAGGGTGATCTTCAAGTGAGTGGTGGAAAGATGTGTCATGTGAAGGAGCATGTTCTAGCAACAATGGTCCCACAAGATCAGTGATGCACATATTTACAGGAGGAGAAAAGTCCCCTCCTGATCCAATGGTTGGAACTCCTTCTTTGCGCGAACCATTTGTAGTGGGTTGGTCCATAATTGTCCCTATGTTTCCTTCCTCAATGAGGGGATATTCAGGTGGCAAGTTTTGTATCCTACGAGATCTCCTTTAGAGTTGTTCATGAAAGGCCATTAGATATAACGACTAGTACGTGGAAGAACTGCAAGCCCCCAAGATGCAGTGCAGGAAAAGAACGACTGCTACAAGGTTTAAAGACGTCGTAACATGTCTCTAACCTATTACACGAGTTTCTAAATATTTTAACTTAGACTAGCGCTTGATTTTATTTTGTACGGTTAAGTGGATGCATGAAGTGTGGACTCTAACGAATATGCATGAATAAGCTAAGTGAGATGCAAGCCTTCTATTTTTCGATGAAAACTATCTAAGGAAGGGAGAGAGATATTTCTTCTTTTGTTGAAACAACCAAAATCTACCCCAAAGTACAATGTTATCCTTTCACTGTTCTTCTTAAGCAAAGCCAAAATACATACACAAGCAACACTCTTTCAATCAAACACAATGACATCGAAAATAACACCAAAGCACAAATTTTGTTTTTGTTTTTCTTTTTCAAAAGGGATTTAACAATGTAAATCACAATAAAAGAACAAGGAAGCTTTTTAATTTGCAAAACAACTCAATTTTGAACAAAGAACCAAAGAGTTAAAATGATGATTTACGAGATCTTTTGATTATGAACTAATAGTAAAAAATACTTGAAAATGTAAACATCATGATTATTATAAGAATTCTTCTCTTTTCCAAAGATTTTTTAAAGGTCAAAAGGAAGAAGCATGTAGAATTCTTAACTCTTTCAAGCTTTTTCAAACAATTATCCAAGATCTAAAAAATGTGTTTTCTCAACAAGTCAAAGCATTACCCTTCAAAGTGTTAAATTTTTAGAATTTACTTCAATATGATCTAGGATCTTAACTCAGAGAACAACATGTACAACAAATCTACAACATATCAATCATGGAGACAATAATGCAAGCACACAAGAGACACAGAGTTTACTTGGGGAAAACCATAAAGGTGAAAAACCCCAATAACTTCCTCAGAGATAGATAGAGCAATGATACAACCCAAGCATAAGAGATAGACATCTCCTAGCAGCAGCTTCTCCTCCTCCACAAGTGCGCGACTCTCCTAAGAGTGTGTGTGAGAATAGAATGTGTAAAATGAGAGAGACACACTCTCTATTTATACACTAACTTCACTTGACCTTTACTCAACTAGGTCGGCCTCAAATTAACCACCTAACATAGTGCTGACTGGGCCGATACCCAGTAGGGTGGTCTAATAACCCTTTGACCCACATGGCCGACCCCCAATAGGGTGGTCTAATAACCCTTCGATCCACATGACTTATACAAGGCCGACCCCAACAAGGTGGTCTAATAACCGATCAAGTATAAGTTACGACACTTACAATATAAATGATGACACTTCCATATAGAGGAATAGTAACATCTCTATAGGAATACAAACACTTCCGTATAGAGGAATAATAACATCTCTATAGGAATACAATATACATATATGTGAAATACATTCCGAAGTTACATATACATCAACACTCCCTCTTAACTAGGAAGGTATTTCTCGACACAGGTCTTTTAGCACAAGTCTTCTTCTCTGGATCATCGTCACTGGATAATCGTCAACGAGTCATCATCATCGTCACTACTGCTGCTATCTCAATCAATCTCTGAATCTACTCGTCATAGGAAGTTCTACAGAGCCAGTCCTTTTTCATACTGGATGTAGGCCCACCACCTGTAGGTCTTCATCATCACTAGCCATACTGTGGAATCCTCAGGACTTATTACGTGCGTCATAAAACCTGGCGGTAGCATCCCAGGATGTTACGAGCACTCAGCTCTACCTGTCGGATCTCCCAGGAACACATTACATGTGACCTATCACAAAACCTGGTTGAAGCATCCCAGGCTGTTACGAGCACACAGCTCTACCTGTCGGATCTCCCAGGAGCACATTACATGTGATCTCACCACAAAACCTGGCTGAAGCATACCAAGCTGTTACGAGCACACAGCTCTACTTGTCGGATGTCCCAGGAGCAAATTACATGTGGTCCAACACAAAACCTGGCTGAAGCATCTGAGGCCTTTTTCATCCTGTCCAGATCTCCCAGGAGCAAATTACATGTGGTCATGGCAAAACCTGGCTGAAGCATCTGAGGCCTTTTTCATCCTGTCCAGATCTCCCAGGAGCAAATTACATGCCATAGGAAAAAACCTCGCAAGAGCATCTCAGGATGTTACAGGTACACAACTTCGACCTGAAGATCTCCCAGGGCACAAATTATATGTCCTCCCAGAGCAATGTCTCGAAAGAGCATCCCAGGCTGTTACGGGTACACAACTCCGACCTATAGGATCTCCCAGACATGCTCATCTGCACAACCTGATCCATGGCCATAAAGTATCATCCCGATACTCACCATACATCATCCTGATCATCATCACTGCAACATCCCGTTGCATGTCATCTGGAAAAGCTTGTCATCCACGATCATCTTAATCATACAATGCATCCACCTGATGCATACCAAGTATCTACCTGATACATATCATCATACATGATCTACCTGATCATACAATGTATCCACCTGATACATACACAGATACATGATCCACATAATGTATCCACCTGATACATATCAACATACATGATCTCAGTATCCACCTGATACATATACAGATACATGGTCCAAGCATCCAACATGATGCATATACAAAATACATACAAATGATCCAACTGATCATATCCAGCATCCAACATGATGCATACATACATAAATGATCCAACTGATCATAACAAGCATCCAACATGATGCATATACATATACATATACAGAGTAGTAACTGGAGCATCGTCCTGATGCTCATCATCCATGATCCTCCTGATCATCATAGCATCGTCCTCTTCAGATCATCTCATCGTCCATGAAGCACAACCCAGATGCACATCATCCAGCACTTGCACCACCGACATGGGAGAACACATCTACCACCATTCGGGGAAGGCTCCAGCCCTTACTTTTTCACCATGGGAGAACACATCTACCACCATGTGAAAAATGGCTCAGCAATTATATCATGACCAAGGGAGAACACATCAACCATGTCAAAAAAGCTCATGTGCATCTGCATCTTCCAGACTCATCACTTCCCTTTGGAAGGAACCTCAATCTGAAGTGCACCAAGCCTCTCTCTGAAGTACTCAAACTGCACTCTATCCAACGGCTTGGTCAATACATCTACAACCTGCTCATCCGTCGCAACATACTCTGCTTTGGCTGTACTCAGTGCTACGCAGGACTGCTTCCTACTGAACCAAGAGATCACACTTGATCCCTATCTGCAGCACTGCCTGCCCAATCTGAATCAACATAACCCTGCAGGTTAAACTTTTGATTCGCATCATACTTGAGCCCATAATCAACTTTACCCTTCAGGTACCTCATAATATGCTTTACAACAACCAGGTGAACACTCCTCGTATCCGTCAGGAACTGGCTCAATGTGTTCACCGCAAAGCAAATATCTGGTCTCGTGTTCATCAGGTACATCAAGGACCCAATCATCTGACGATACATAGTGATATCAACTGGCTCAGATGAATCATCACACAAAAGCTTCAGGTTTGATTCCATAGGTGTGGCCATGGCCTTGCAGTCCATCATCTCGAACCTCTTCAGGATCTCTACTGCATACTTCCCTTGTCCAAGGAAGATTCCATCTGCATTCTGCCACACCTCCATACCTAGAAAATAGTGCATCATCCACAAGTTCTTCATCTCGAACTCGACAGCAAGCTTCCGCTGCATGTTGACAATCAATCTATCTTCACCTGTAATAAATAGGTCATCCACATACAAAAGTAGTATCACTGGATTGCCTTCCTCAACCTTGTAGTAAAGGTTGGAATCCACTTTACTCTTGGTAAAGTCCAAACTGGATAGAAAGCTGTCTATCCTACCATACCAAGTTCTGCACATATATGACTCCCTGTCATGTGTCTCAGAACCAAGTGGTTGCTCCACATACACTTCTTCTTCAACTAAACCATTCAAGAAAGCTGTCTTGAAATCCATCTGGTGTATCTTCCACTTCATCACTGCAGCCAGAGCAAGTACGGATCTAATGGAAGTGTATCTGGCTACAGGAGCAAAAGTTTCTATGCTACCTTCTGCAACATGCTTGATCTTGTAGATCCTCTTGGAAGTCACTACAGACTCCCCTTCAGGTCTTGGGACTGCATCCCAAACATCTTCATGATCGACTGGTACTCCTCGATCATGGCATTCTTCCTAGATCTTGGGAACTTCAATATCTTCAATATTTTCAATAGATAACTTTGTTGCTGAACAAATGTTGTAGTCCTTTTGTAGGTGATGGTATACGATCTTTCCTACACAACAAGTTAAATTGCATGATTAGAAAACATCTCATAATTTTCAGAACAAATTCTTACACATAAAGAAATATGTCATACAGTCATGCAATTATCTTAGCCAATGCTTCAATACAACATTTATCCATATCCCGTAACTTTCTAGATGCCTTCCAATCTCTACCAAAACATTGTTAAGAGTGTGCACAACTCCCAACATGTCAGCAAAAAGGTTTCATTCTAGATAAGTAGCAATGGAATGTTGTACAGTGCCATAGGCCACTTACCCATGTATATTAGTAGTATAATGTTCATCAATGCAACTATGCATAATACACAACCTAATTCTAGGAACATGAGTATATACATTATTGAACAGTATTATTTAAACAATAAAATATGCAAGGAATGATAATTCAAATACTTATATTTGTTTGTTTGTTGGGTTGAATCCCTATCAGTCTTTGCTTCTTTTCTGCAACTCCATTATGATGTGAGAAGTGGTCAACTCCCTCGGAATATCTGCATCCATGCAGAAACAACAGAAGTGTGCTCCTTCTTAATCTTTGCTTCCTTGCAGGAACAACTGGAGTGTGCTCCCTCTTGATCTTTGCTTCCTTGCAGGAACAACTAGAGCGTGCTCCCATTTGATCTTTGCTTCTTGGATTACCTGTCCTTGAACTTATATCCATCCTTAATGACTATGTATGCTTATTAGTATCATCATTGTGTTATCCTCGAGGTCTCATACATAATCACACATTCATTAGTATAATCTTAATACACAATAATCTTAAACATGTATAGTCATGATCATTTCAAACACAGATAATAAATATTAGTATTCAAGGTTTCAAGGAAGTCTTCTTTTACTCATGCATATTCTTATTTGATCATAGGACTCTTCTAGTTAGATAAATCATCAATCAAGATAAGAGACATAATATGCATAAACCCTTGATTACTTACATTTCTAACTTTATGAATAAACATAACCAATCATACCAAGTATACTTATATAAGGGATCCTAACACAAGGTAGGATTCTAACTTGATATAGGAAAAACATACCTGGATTGGTATGTTAGCTAGTTATGTCTAACATACCCACATGATGTCTTATTGTTCTCTTCAATGACTTGTGCTAGTAACCTGCATATCTCATAGGTTAACCATTATAGAACCAAGTTATACATACCTCGTAAATAGATTTTCTAAGTGATCCATAACAATGGATGAATATTTGTCTTCATGTCATCATGATCATATGCTCTTGAACTAGAACATGATTTTTCTTTCTTGGTGTACCTTTCATGTTAGCGGACAACATAAACCTCATACAA
The DNA here is from genome assembly GCA_027924585.1 of Larix kaempferi. Lineage (NCBI taxonomy): Eukaryota > Viridiplantae > Streptophyta > Pinopsida > Pinales > Pinaceae > Larix > Larix kaempferi. Next base: position 21,996,098 of record BSBM01000316.1, on the reverse strand, counting down.
CACCATAATGCATTAGTACAATCATAAGTGTCAACACCCTAATGCATGCATTCATAATTTTGTTAAGGTGATACGACAAGTCTAAAATCAAGATTGTTCTAACCGTAATAACATGAAGACAAACATATCATAAACTTAATCATGAACAAATCTCGAGACATACCTGGATGAGTCATACCTGTCGAGATTGTTTGTAATCTTCTTATGTAAGGCCTTAGCCTCATCTCCCTCTGAAACAGGAACTTCTTCACTTATGTAGGTGACCAATCCATCCTCTTCTAGGATTAAACCAATCAACTTGATTTGCAGGAACTGGATTTGGAGCTGTAATAGGGTTTGTCAGAGAAACCCCAAAAATTCAAACTTCTGAAAGGATAGAAATATGCACCTTGATGAGCTGATCAAGCTAGTTTATTTAGAATTTGAAAACTGCAAAGTTTCACTCCTCAATTTTGCCTTTGAAACTTCCGGATTCACTGGACGTGACCCTGAACTGGGATTTGATGAAGCCCACTCTTCTGCCTAATCAAAAGGTTTGATCCAAAGCTCTAAGCTTCTATTTTTCTGAGGAGCTTCCAGCCGTGGTCACAGATTTCAAAAATTCCCATTTTTACAGAATCCCTAATTTTCCACTTTTTTTTATCAAAGTCCCGAACTAGGGTCTGATCAAGCCCGGCCTTCTTCCCAACCAAAAATTCTGATCTTGGTCTCTAAATTTCGATTTTTATGAGTAGCATTCAACCATGGCCTTTGATTACAAGGATTCCAACTTTCTCCGAAACCCTAAATTCCAGAAGCCATGAATGAAGGTGCTAAAAAATAATTCTTTTTTGACAGAAATATGTACTTGATTGTTTTTGGTGTAACTCCGTACTTTTCAATCCACAGGGTCTGAAATTTTTTTTTGTGGTATCCCGACCTGTCATCTTTCCATATTGACGGGTCTGACCTCAATTGGATTTTCTGAGAGAGAGTTATGCCAAGTGTCGCAATGTGACTTGTTTATGGGATAATACAGGAGAGTGAACTTGTACGGAGTGCCATGTGTCACTGGTTCAACTTCGGCCTCTGAAAACGTTTCCTGATATAGTACAGTTTATGTACTACCTGTCACTTTTTACGAAATTTCATTTGGAGCTTCCTATCCCAAGTTATGACCTTTTTTCCAAGGTCACTTGTTTTTTACTTAGATCTGGAAGAGGCGGAAACCCTATATTGCACAGATCATAAATCACAAAGTACAACGAATTAGAGCTTGTACTTTGGACACAAGGTACATGGGGATGTTATTTTCAATATGTAAAAGTTTCAGACCCGAAAACTTAGCCAAAATGGATTTGTAGCGAAAGTGCTACGATGACTGGTTTTTGCTATATCAAGCCCTAGCATCGTAAGTGCAACAAGTGTCATACATGCTATATCATGCATTCTTTCAGGCTAGCTTTGATACCATGTTAAATTTTCAGAATTTACTTCAATATGATCTAGGATTTTAACTGAGAGAACAACATGTACAACAAATCTACAGCATATCAATCATGGACACAATAATGCAAGCACGCAAGAGACACAGAGTTTACTTGGGGAAAACCATAAAGGTGAAAAACCCCAATAACTTCCTCAGAGATAGATAGAGAAATGATACAACCCAAGCATAAGAGATAGACATCTCCTAGAAGCAGCTTCTCCTCCTCCACAAGTGCACCACTCTCCCAAGAGTGTGTGTGAGAATAGAATGTGTAAAATGAGAGAGACACACTCTCTATTTATACACTAACTTGACTTGATCTTTACTCAACTAGGTCGGGCTCAAATTAACCACTTAACATAATGCTGACTGGGCCGACACCCAATAGGGTGGTCTAATAACCCTTTGACCCACATGGCTGACCCACAATAGGGTGGTCTAATATCCCTTCGACCCACATGACTTATACAGGGCCGACCCCAACAAGGTGGTCTAATAACCGATCAAGTATAAGTTACGACACTTACAATATAAATGACGACACTTTCATATAGAGGAATAATAACATCTCTATTGGAATACAATATACAAATATGTGAAATACATTCTGAAGTTACATATACATCAACACAAAGGTGAAGAGAATGAGAACCCAAACCCTTTTAACGCTATGTTCAATTAGATCTAAATATGACTCTGCTTACTTTAAGAGAGCTTTGCAACTTTTGAAAACAAAAAGTATTCACCCAGGCAATCAATCCCAACAATGTAACAATCCAAACCACACTCACACTAGTAAAAGTTGGTATGACAACACACTTTAGGAGGTTTCAAGACTCGAAACAGAGTAGATTAGAGGCTACTACAGGTCTACAAGACTAGTCATGCTTGCAAGAGAATGAACTTACTCAACACAAAGCAAGTGAACGCTTAACTAAAAAGACTCAACGAGAAAGCACACTACTCCAAAATCCAAGAATGAAAGCAGAAACAGAGATATGGGGAGGATACAAACTCTGACATAAACTCCAAAGATGATTAGGTCCAAGTCGGAGCAGGGATCAAGACCTCACTACAAAACTTTGTAGTGTGATCTGCTAGTACAACAACTTGTGTCGGATCGACGTGGTTGAATACATAGCCCAGGCGCATCGATTTCTCTATGTAGGACAAAGGTAAAGTGCATCGAGCTCCCAAAAGCATAAATTAAAAATAAATAAAAGCTATATTACTCCTAAAATTAGAATATCTTAGTGGACCTAGGATACCAGGAGTAATCTAGATGACCCGGTGACTCTATAGAGGTAGATTCAAATCAAAAAGTGACACGATCTAGAAGAAATCAGAGCAAAGAAAAAAGATAGATCTGAGGAGCAAAGTGGTCCCCAGTATGGTCGCCAATTTTGTTATAGGATTTCTCAATCAATGCGGACAAAGATCAAGGTCCCTAGTTTGAATGATTCAGATCTAGAACAAAAGGGAACAAATTGTACAAACCTTCACCTAAGTCAACACAATGATAACAATGGATGAGTATAGAAGATACATACCACTGATATAACGGTCGTTGTAATGATCCAAGTGCAACCACGATCCATCTTCACATGCAAAAGAACCTGGCAAAGATCGGAATGAGACAACAACAAGTGAAGTAAAAACGATATAATTGACCTATGCGAGTGACCAAGGAATCTCACAATACACCATCAAGAACATCATATGTATGGGAAGGAAAATACAATTGTATTAATCAAAGACAGAGAGAGATTACAACCATTTAGGCCTTAGTGTTGTAGCTTCTTTCCATTGAGTTCTTCTTGCTCTAACGAGTCACTTTCACCTTGAATACAAAGTCTTAAGATTCTAAAAGTATAGAGTACTTCCTCTAGCATTTCGTTACTGCTAATCTTCCTCCTCTCCTCACCCATGGCCCAAAGCATCAATTTATAGGACAATGTGGACAGGGAGAGGTTGAGAAAACTGTGGGGAGTGGATGAGATATGATCTCCCTCAATGGTGGAGGTTGATTTAGATCCATAACTATAGGAGGGAAAGGTTATGATTCGAGAGTTCCCTCTAGAAGCTTCCATAAAACCTAGTTTTTTTCCCGTGTAGACATCGACGTGACCTGGGTATTGAGCAATGCGTGCCAAATGATCTCGATGCGGGTTGACATTAATGCAAGCTGTGTCATCGACGTGGGTTGACAGTGAAGTAGACTGCGTCAATGGAATTCAAAGCGTGTTGTTAGCGAAGCAAAGCGCGTCGAAGCCACAAAAAGAGTCAAGTTGCGGGGCAAACCATTCAGAGCTCATTCACTATGAAAGTGACTTTAGGGATTGTGGCAAGTCAAGATCACAAGGTTTTGTACAGGTGACGAAAATTTCGTGTAACGATAGAACAACAAGGAATATGCTCTGTAATGAGTTCTTTGATTTCTCCCCAAAAGGGGCTTGTCCTACAAAACTTGTTCGACTAAAAAGACTAATAAAGGGGGAGGCTAAGACAATAAATCTAAAAAGAAGTAGGGTTCTGTATCATGATATTTTCTTATTTTACATCCTGAGAACAACGAGCTTAAATATGATATGGATATAAAACAAATAACTATTTACACTACTTTACAACAACATGCAAGTACATGTATGGACATGCAAATAATAAAATAGAGTTTTCTTTGTATTTGGATGGTTGGAAAAACTCAGAGAAAGAGATTTGTGCCTTATCATAAATTTGGGAAATGGAGTCATAGAGGAATAGCCCCGAGGGCCTTGCTTTCTTGAAGACATGACTGAGAGGAAGAGGTTGCATGGGCTAACCTCATGCTACTCAGTGGATGGGAGTTTCCTTGGATTCTTCTTCTAAGGGTGTCACCTAAAGGGAAAGAGTTAATATAGCACAATCCAAAGAAAGTAAAGATTCTAAAAATAACTTCCTTCACTATAACTCAATAATAGATCTATGATAGCAAAACTGTTGATTCCCAATTTTGTCATAATTTTTTATCATCAAACGTGCTCTATTGGCATTATTTTCACTATTTTTGATATTATAAGTCATACTTCTTGCCATTCAAACCACCATTTGGACTCAGGTATGAATACATTTGAATATTTCATAAATCTTAAGTGATTATCATTATTTTATGGTTTTTTAACTTTAATTTGACATTTCTTGACCTGCTTGGCACATAGACTTCGTTCTGTAGGCTATGGTCTTCAAACGGACTATCATTCAGATGCGCATTCACGCTGAATACGCCCAACCGCATTCAGACTATCGTTCAGCCCTCCGTTCGCACCTGCGGATTCGTTGGTTGGAATATTCCGGGGCACTAAAGGAAAAAAATTTGACGTGGGTTCTGTTGGCAACGTGGCCCTCATGGTTTGTGAGCCCTCGTTTTAGAAGATACATGTTCCTGTTCGCCCAACTTGACAACGCATCAGCTTCCCACGTCAAAGAGAATCGACGCACCAGCTGCTCACGTGAAGAGAACCCACATGTGCGGATTGTGGGAGACAGCCTGTGTGCTGTATTCAGCCGTTCCTGTAGCTATTAAGACCTCCTTATTTTAGAGAGGTCGACCACTGAAAGAGCCGAACTTCTCTCCCATTGTAAAACTATATAAAGACGTCTCTTGTTGAGAAACGAAGTTAGTTAGTCAGTAGAGAGAATAGAGGTAGAGTTAGAGAACGCTGTGTAACTTTTGATTCAGTTAATGGAAGTCTCTGATTTTAGTTGTTGATGATCAAATTCATGTTTTGTTGGTGATTAATCTGAGTTAGAAAATCCCTGATTGCTGAGAAGGGCCCCTCAACAACCATAGGTTTTTCATTGTGTATATTTTGTTATTTATGTTCTGCAGATAAGTAGTTTTCATTTCAGTATATGTATTTAACTTTGGTTTCCTGTAGATGTTGTTTTGTTTCCTGTAATACATTTCTTGCTGTTAATACAATTTACATTTCTAGAATTTAAAGTGACCGGTCACGCATAGTCTCTTTTAGCTTGCCTTTCAGCTTTTCCATTACAATTAGATAGAGCTTAATTAGTTCAATGTTTCAAGTTCAGTTCGTAAATAGATTTAGTTTTGTTGATGTTACTGTAGTTGTAGATTAGCTTCATTTACCTTTCAGCTTTGTTTTATTATGCAATAGAAAACGATTTCCTTCCTTAGATATAGATTAGTGTAGTTGCTTCTTGTTATTTCAACTTTAAACAGTTTATTTATTGCTTTGCTTGCACTGTAGATTAATATGCATAAAGCAGCTGGCGTTATAATCATTTAGTTTGCTTATTTTCATAGTTTTCATTATTTTCTGTCATTCGGACTGTCTTTCAAACTGTCATCCAGATTGTCATACGGACTTTAATATTTTCTGTCTTGTTTTTATGCTTGTTTAAAGTTCAATTTCTCAGGTTTTCGAGTTGTATTATTTCCTGTAGTTAACCAGCAGTTGTATATGTAATTAGGACTTTGTTTTGAACTTCATAGAGTTTCAATTAAGCTTCATAACCATTCTTAGTTCTTATTCATTTCCTTAACTTTGCTTTAGTTTACTTTTTAGATTATGTTTCTATAATTGATCCTTTATCTTCTGATTTCTTAATTTGTTACTGTTCTAGAACTCGTTAATTTCATTCTTAGTTTAGTTTACTTCATTTTTATTAATATTGATTTTGGATTAAAGCTTGGTAATTTCATTTCTAAAAGTACATTATTTTTTCATGGTTTGATCATAAATTTTAGTTCAAGTATAGGATCTGCTCTTCTCATTTACATAGTTAGTGAAGATGTTCATGGATAAGATTTGATTCAGAAATAAAATATCTTTATTAAGTTTTCTACTTGCTTCTAAATCAAACTTATTTCCAAGTCATTTGCATGTGCTTAGATTTCATTAAATTTGTGTTGATAATTATATTTCATGCTTCACCTTTGTAGGATAGCATAAATATTTGCATGCCTTCGATTTCAAAATAGTCATTAGAAATACATGTTCTTGGTTTCTTGTTAATAGATCAATTGTTAATAACATCTCATTCCAAATCAGTCTTAGGTAGCATAACTAGAGTCATTTGCTTATGGATAAAGAATAGATTACAATGTTTAAGATTAATTGTAATTGGTCACTTTTTAGCTTACATCTCTTTGTAGAAGTTAAACTAGATTTACTTCCGTTCTGTTTCCTTGTCACATTTTTTTTTCCTGGAAAAAAAAAGCGTAATTTTATTTCATCTTGCGAGTACAAAATTACATTTAGATAACGCAGAAAGGCTTCAGCCAGCCCTATCTCATAGCAGCTTTTTAGCTTCAAATAATTTCAGGTACCAAGGCACCTCAGAAAGAAAACCAACAATACTCAAACCCTAATCCGTGCAGCCATGAATGGCTCAATTACAAAAAAAAAAAAAACCCGGTTCTGAATGTGTTGTAGAAAAACTAAAGAAAGAAGCAAGAAAGAAAAAAATGATTTGTCCAAAATGCTAGATATGTTGTAGTGCCACTGGCTTCAACAATGAAACCCCAGTACGCAGCAAAGAAGCCTCGCCATGATAGAGAAGTGATGGCTCCCCTAGGCAAATAAAACGCCCCTGACTCAGAAGAGAACATGCTCGACCACGGTACACTGAAGACTATCGGCAGTCCACCGCCGCCAGTGGGAGCCCGTTCTCACCCATTCACCTGCCATCATCTTCGAACAAGAGCCTGGATATCACCAATCCGCAACATCCTCAGTGATCCTCCCGCCGTCAAGGAAGAAACCCTGCCGCTTCCAATGAAGAAGACCTGCCGCCGCCCAAGATGAAAAACCTGCTGCCATCAAGGAAGCATACCTGTAGCCCGTTTGCCACAGTCCTCCTGTCATGTCCCAAATTTGGAATTGGGCCACAGTTGCCTAATCACATTAGCCATATTCATTAGAGTTTGTAAAATTGATGTTAAGGGTCAAATAATTGCCAAGGAGGAAAATTACTAGTTTCCTAGGTTTGGGGTGGAAGCTTTGGGATTTGGAATAAGGGGGATAATAAATGATGTTTAGACATTAGAAGGGTTCAAGTATTTATTAAATAGAGTGAATAAAGAAATTCAAGAGAAATTCTAGGTGACAAATGGTTTTGGAGACATATGGAGGATGTGGGACCCACACTAGCTTGATTTTTCATAATACATGGTATCTCTCTTTTGAAAATTCGAATTAATGGGAATGTGAACACTCTTGGGTGAGTTGGTAAGTCATAACACATGAAATTGAGCATATTAGGTCGAATTGGGAAGGATTGGTAACCTCCATGGAAGATAAAAAGTCAAAGTGGAAGTTTGTGGACACTTGGGCTAGATTCCCTAGCCCCTATGACACCAATGATGGAGCATCTATGACAACTATGACAAATTGAAGACCTGACCCTCTGACATCTGACCACTATGACATGTTAGCCCCAAAAATAGGCTCAAGGAAGGTGAATTTGGGAGTTGGAGAAGGCAAAGAGACTCAAAATCGAATTTGGGAGAAGATGGAAGGTTGGAACTAGGAGACAAGTGGCAAATGTGGAATATTTCCTAAATGGAAATCTATTGAATCTATTGAGAGGATTTCGACCCTTAGAAGGATAATGTTGGTTATAAAATGTAGAAATGAAGTATGAGAATGGATTTTGATCATTTGTAGAATTTGCAATTGCATTTGTGAAGAGGGAGAGCTAGTGGATGACTAGTTTCTCGCCTTAGCCAATTTCGAGGGTGAAAGATTCCTATCCAAGTTGGTAATTGGAAAGGCCATTCAGAAATTTCATTTGGAGATTTAATGGAGTCTTTATTTGCAGGTGTAAGCTACAGGGCAGCTCATGGTTTCTTCTATTGCAGCTCACTCCTTCAACCATTTCCAGTTTTGATGGCATATTCTTGATCCTTGAGGGAGGGTGTTTTTGGTGAGCTATTGTACTATTTGGGGAAGCTTTTAATGCCCCATTTCTTTTGTAATATGAATTAAATACTCTGTTTTTCATCTCCAAAAATTTTCAGGTCGAAATTCCAAGTAGAAATGTATAAATTTCATTTTTAATGGAAGAACAATGCCATTTCCCCACTACCTTGTTGTGAGCCAATGTATTGATGATTGTTTCGAATGAATGGATGATTATATGATATATTTGTGATCAATATAATGCCATGGATTTCTTCTACAAGTTTCATGTACTGTACTTGAGCATTTGAAGCATTTTTACTCAGTTTAGTTGTATTGGGAGGTGAAATAGTGCCATTTCCCCAAGGGCCGAATTGGGGATTTTTGCAGTTGAATGGGAGAGGGTGAGAACAGTTGTAATAATCCATTAATGGTGCATATGAGAATTTAATAAAATACTTAACACATTAAATACCTCTGTTCATAAATTTGAGTGGGTTTGGAGGCATTTGGGAAGCCATTTTTCAGTACTTACCCCAGGGGGATTTGAACCCCAAATTACTAGTAAAATTGCATAATTGGTCCAGAATATTAAGAGAGTTTGAAGAGGTCTTTTGGTGTAAATATGTCATCCATAAACATAATATTCAAGTTATAATATCATTCATACACCTTCCTTGAATATTTGAAGGCATTTGGAGTCAATTTGAGACCTAGAGACCAATACTAGTCAAAGAAAAATCACTAGTAAAGTTACCTACATTGATCAGAATTGAAAGAGGATTTGAAGAAGTATTTTAAAGGTCCAAGGGAATCCCTGAAACACATATTTATGTTCTAATATCATTCATATACCTTCTCAGAAGATTTGGGATCATTTGGGGCAAATTTGGGACCTAGAGATCAAAACTAGTCAAAGGTCGAACTAGGGAAAAAAAGTGGAAAATTGCAATTTTAATAAAATTCCTAATAAGGGACATTACAGTGGTATCAGAGCATGGTCCTTGCACCTGTGTATTAGGTACATACATTCAAGAATAATTGGCAGCCATGTCTTACTATTATGATGAATCCTATGAGTACAATTCTTATGAGGAATATGCAGATGCTTATGAGCAATATGAAGCAGAATGTGAATGGTATGAGGAAGAGGTGCCATCATGCAACACTTCTTACAATTTCAAGAGAAATGAAGATTATTCTTATGACTTTAAATCTGATGAATATGAGTGTGTCACACCAACCAAGGATAATTCTATGAGTGATTTCCAAAGATGGAGAGCAAAATATAAAACCTTGCCCCAACAATATCAAAAATATCAAGAATATCTTGATTTTAGCAAAAATACACAAAATGCCATGTCTTTTGAGTACTATGCTGAACATGTTTTTGAAAATAGGCCCAAAAATGAAGATGTGGAGTTAGTGAAGAAAGGTTTATGCCCTTCTTGTAAAAACCCTTGGAGCGAGTATCATATATGTGTGCATGAAATGATGTCCTCCTTGAGGAGAGCTTTTGAGATTTATTCAAGAAGAGATTCCAAATATATTGATCCTAAGGAAAACAAGGGGCAAAATGCATCAGCTTGCTTTAAGGAGCAAAAGGAAGAGACATCACAAGAGCATGAAGAAGATTCTTTTGAAAATATGGAAGATCATTTCGAGACACCTTCTAGCTTAGACATGAACCAAAGAGCATCTACTGATGGATGCTTAAACTATGAAGGAGTACCTACTGATGGGTGCTCACACCTCTATGTTGGTGACATAGAGATCACTTTTGAAAGTTTTTCTACAAGTACAAGTTTCATTAATCATGATAATGAAGACCTTGTAGCAGTTGAAGAAGAACCAAGATCAACTTCCCCATCACCACTTGAGCTTCATGAAGTTGGTCCATGCAAAATTGAAGAAGATGAGGAGGTTAATTTGCAAGAGCCTCATTTTCTTGAAGGGTCCTTAAAGATGAATGAAAATAAGATCCAAGAGTCCCTCAGCATTCTCCATGACACTCAAGCATTGGTGTCAAATTCTTGTTGGAGAGCTACTTCATTGGAGGAAACATCCTTCCTTGAAGACATGGAGAAGATTCAAAGAGCAATGTGCCACATCAAAGGTAATTTCATGTCTTTGATTTTTGATAGAAACCATTTGTTTGAGCTTAATGAATTGTTACATGATGCATACTTAAAGAATAATGAGGATATTCATAAGCTCACAATTCAAAATGAGCAACTTCTTGAAAAGTTGCAAGATACTTGTTTTTCCTCCTATGTTTCAGATTGTCAAATGGTAGATTGTTTGGAGGATTCTCATGACATGGTGGATCATGAGAAATGTGGAAATTTGAATGTGCTTAATGTGTTTGAAGATGAACTTGAAGAGATCCAAACACTTTATGTGGTGGAAGAGGAACTTGAATTGTCTCTTGATGAAGCTTATGCAATTTTTAAAGAAGAGCATGATTCCTCTACATGGGAACCAATCTATGACAGAGGTTTTCCACTTTTGAAGGAGCTGCATGATACTACCCACATGGATACTTCCCATGATGAAACTTCTGCACTTTTTGATCATTTGGGTGAGTTAGTTCATTCTCCTACATCCTACAATTCCACGCTTTGCAGTATTAGTCTCAATGAAGTATGGGTGAAAGGGTTCTTTTTGATGGTGCCACATAAGGAGTATGGAACTCCTAGATTTACCTTTTATGATGACATGGTTGGAGTACATTCTTATTCACATTTGCAGCAACATTATTTGTCACTTAATGATGATGCAAATCTACATGGATGCACCTATGATATGCATTTGAGTCACTTGAAGACTCATGGTTTTTCTTGCTCAACATTTGATTCATTTGATGTTGGAGGAACTTCATCCAACACTTGGGAGAATAGATTTATGATTGGAGAACAATTTTGTTGGCAGACACATACTTTGTTATATTTTTATGATTCTCACATTCATGGATGTATGGGTGAGACTTATTTGAGTCATTTGAAGTCTCCTTGTTTTTTCTGCTCATTGTTTGGTTCAGATTTTAGTGAAGATTCTTCATTCACTTCTTGGATGAAAGAATACATGGCTGAATATTTTGATGCATATCACATCCTTTTGGAGCAGAATTATAGGAGATGGGATCCTCACCTATGTCATTGGAGCAGATTTGATTGGTCACTTGAAGCTTGTATGCACTTGGAAAATGGTGGTCTACTTGCTTGGAGGTATAAGCACTTTCATGACTCTTTGATGAAGCATATCCTTGATGTACATTTTCATTATGTTGTTATGTACTTTGATGATATATATTTGGTACTCATGATGTTTGGAAGAATGCATACAAGAAAATGGGATCCAGGAATCCTCTTATCTAATGGTGTAGGTTGGAGAGCACTCTTAATTGTTGGGGTGCAATACAAGCAATGGGACCCTGGAATAATTTTTGTCTCATTGGTTTCATTTTTTTGGGGGAAGAAAGCAGCATGGGAGATGGATTCCCCACTTAATAAAGTGATTTTAATCAGAGTAGTGCAGCAGCAAGCATGGTGGTTCCTCTCTAAAATATTCATGGAAACTCAAAGACTCAAGGTTTGGCAATTCAATGGCAACTTCAAATAATTATACAGAAAGCAGGTTCTTCAACACCCATGTTTGAAATTGCTTGAGGACAAGCAATATTGGGAAGGGAGGATTTGTCATGTACCAAATTTGGAATTGGGTCACAATTGCCTAATCACATTAGCCATATTCATTAGAGTTTGTAAAATTGATGTTAAGGGTCAAATAATTGCCAAGGAGGAAAATTACTAGTTTCCTAGGTTTGGGGTGGAAGCTTTGGGATTTGGAATAAGGGGGATAATAAATGATGTTTAGACATTAGAAGGGTTCAAGTATTTATTAAATAGAGTGAATAAATAAATTCAAGAGAAATTCTAGGTGACAAATGGTTTTGGAGACATATGGAGGATGTGGGACCCACACTAGCTTGATTTTTCATAATACATGGTATCTCTCTTTTGAAAATTCGAATTAATGGGAATGTGAACACTCTTGGGTGAGTTGGTAAGTCATAACACATGTCATTGAGCATATTAGGTCGAATTGGGAAGGATTGGTAACCTCCATGGACGATAAAGAGTCAAAGTGGAAGTTTGTGGACACTTGGGCTAGATTCCCTAGCCCCTATGACACCAATGATGGAGCATCTATGACAACTATGACAAATTGCAGACCTGACCTTTGACATCTGACCACTATGACATGTCAGCCCCAAAAATAGGCTCAAGGAAGGTGAATTTGGGAGTTGGATAAGCCAAAGAGACTCAAAATCGAATTTGGGAGAAGATGGAAGGTTGGAACTAGGAGACAAGTGGCAAATGTGGAATATTTCCTAAATGGAAATCTATTGAATCTATTGAGAGGATTTCGACCCTTAGAAGGATAATGTTGGTTATAAAATGTAGAAATGAAGTATGAGAATGGACTTTGATCATTTGTAGAATTTGCAATTGCCTTTGTGAAGAGGGAGAGCTAGTGGATGACTAGTTTCTTGCCTTAGCCAATTTCGAGGGTGAAAGATTCCCATCCAAGTTGGTAATTGGAAAGGCCATTCAGACCTTTCATTTGGAGCTTTAATGGAGTCTTTATTTGCAGGTGTAAGCTACAGGGCAGCTCATGGTTTCTTCTATTGTAGCTCACTCCTTCAACCATTTCCAGTTTTGATGGCATATTCTTGATCCTTGAGGGAGGGCGTTTTTGGTGAGCTATTGTACTCTTTGGGGAAGCTTTTAATGCCCCATTTATTTTGTAATATGAATTAAATACTCTGTTCTTCATCTTCAAAAAGTTTCAGGTCGAAATTCCAAGTAGAAATGTATAAATCTCATTTTTAATGGAAGAACAATGCCATTTCCCCACTACCTTGTTGTGAGACAATGTATTGATGATTGTTTCGAATGAATGGATGATTCTATGATATATTTGTGACAAATATAATGCCATGGATGTATTCTACAAGTTTCATGTACTGTACTTGAGCATTTGAATCATTTTTACTCAGTTTAGTTGTATTGGGAGGTGAAATAGTGCCATTTCCCCAAGGGTCGAATTGGGGATTTTTGCAGTTGAATGGGAGAGGGTAAGAACAGTTGTAATAATCCATTAATGGTGCATATGAAAATTTAATAAAATACTTAAAACATTACATACCTCTGTTCATAAATTTGAGTGGGTTTGGAGGCATTTGGGAAGCCATTTTTCAGTACTTACCCCAGGGGGATTTGAACCCCAAATTACTAGTAAAATTGCATAATTGGTCCAGAATCTTAAGAGAGTTTCCAGAGGCCTTTTGGCGGACATATGTCATCCATAAACATAATATTCAAGTTATAATATCATTCATACACCTTCCTTGAATATTTGAAGGCATTTGGAGTCAATTTGAGATCTAGAGACCAATACTAGTCAAAAGAAAATCACTAGTAAAGTTACCTACATTGATCAGAATTGAAAGAGGATTTGAAGAAGTATTTTAAAGGTCCAAGGGAATCCCTGAAACACATATTTATGTTCTAATATCATTCATATACCTTCTCAGAAGATTTGGGATCATTTGGGGTAAATTTCGGACCTAGAGATCAAAACTAGTCAAAGGTCGAACTAGGGAAAAAAAGTAGAAAATTGCAATTTTAATAAAATTCCCAATAAGGGACATTACACCTCTGAAGCCTACATCGAAACGAGCCAAGGATGCCCAGTCCTAGAACCATTCCACTCACCACTAAAAACCACCGTTGCCGCCACTGGGACGTAGGAGGAGCCCGCTACCCAATGGGTTGCCGCGTGAAGGCACCACCACCGAGCCAAAGTGTAGGATGAAAAACAACCCCTACAGTCGACCAAAGACAGAAATCAAAATGGAGGAGGAGGATAGTGGCCATGCAGGATCCATGGCCGCCAAGTTCAACTCGAGAGCCGACTTTGGTTTCCTTGTCACATTTGAAAGTCATTTTGATACATTTAATTCTCCAGTTCCTATTACATTTGATACATTTCCTCAGAATACTCAAGGAGAATGGAATTAGGTAGCTTAACTATTGAATTTATCAGGTTTATTAAGTAGTTTGTAATCTTGTTTTAAGATAATATAGTTTCTTGTTTCCATAGTTAGTTGTAAGCTGAATCATTTCATTGATAGGTTTCTGAGTTCATAGTTATTGCATGGTAGTTAGTCTTTCTAATTCATTAGGGTAATTTTGAGGTCTAAAATGGGCCTCAAAACAAAAAATGTACTATCAAAATCAACTTTAAAGGAACCAATCACATTCTAGAGAATGACATCATCCGTTATAGTTGAGGTGGCGCCATTGCTTGAGTTAAGATACTCACTTGTCAAATCCTAAATGGTAGATGCAAACCCATAATTAACCATACTCATAATGGGCCTCCTAAGAGATATAATAAAATATTATGAGTTCGTCATTCTGTGAATATAGTTGTTTCACAGATTGAGACAACAATTGTAGGACCTTCAAAACTGGACTCATAGTTATTGCATGGTAGTTAGTCTTTCTAATTCATTAGGGGATTTTTGAGGTCTAAAATGGGCCTCAAAACAAAAAATGTACTATCAAAATCAACTTTAAACGAACCAATCACATTCTAGAGAATGACATCATCCGTTATAGTTGAGGTGGCATTGCTTGAGTTAAGATACTTACTTGTCAAATCCTAAATGGTACATGCAAACCCATAATTAACCATACTCATAATGGGCCTCCTAAGAGATATAATAAAATATTATGAGTTCGTCATTCTGTGAATATAGTTGTTTCACAGATTAAGACAACAATTGTAAGACCTTCAAAACTGGACTCCCACGTAGCTGGTAATTCCTCTACTAAAAAGAGGAATACTATCCCTGAAACAGAACGTTGGGACATCCCATATTCACCAAAAAAGGAACCGCCTAAGTACACTCTTTTTGGAAATCAAATTTTCATGGAGAATGAAAATGTAGGTCATGTCCGACAAGATGAAGGAGAGGGAGAGGTTAGAATTGAAGGTACTTTTGGGTTCCCCATCTTAGACACTGCACAAGATGTAACCATGAAAAACATCCCTCCCTCCTCACTACCGACCTTTTATGGGAAGAGTAGTGAGGATCTAGATACATTCTTATTCGAATTTGACATTTTGTGTAGGAGCTATAACTACCTACAAGATGGCCAAAAGCTAAAACTTTTTCCAGCCACATTAAAAGATTTTGCTCTTCGATGGTTTATGGGGTTAGGAGAATCTAGTATTAGAACTTGGGAAGACATGAAGACTGCATTTCTACGTAAATATCAGGATTACTGTAAACCTAAGGACTCTCGCAATGATATTTTCAAAATACAACAACTTGAAGATGAGAGCCTAGAAGACTATCTTGAAAGATTTAACTATGTGTTACATAAATCAAAGTATAGTGATCTTCGAGAAGATGCAGTAAGAACACTCTTCCTTAAGGTAATCTTAGAAGAATTATTAGAAATCATTGATCTCATGGCAGCAGGAGACATCTCTCATAAGTCCTTCACACAGATTTGTGAGATGTGTAGGAATTACTCTAGAAGCAGAGGGAAAAGTGGGAGACACTTTCAGGAATCTTATACTAGAAACCTAAAAGGAAATACATCCAGTCCTGGTGGAGTTACAAGGGTAGAATTGGGAAACCTATTAGATGCATTACAAGCGAAAAAGAGACAGGATGAAGAGCGTGCAGCAATGAGTGTTTTCTGTCCTAGGTGTAGAACTAAACATCTCCAACGGGAATGTCCATTGAATAATGTTTCAGCATGTCACCTTTGTACATAAGAACATCCAACTGATAATTGTCCATCGTTTCCTGGGTTGCAAGCCGTATACAAGAGTGGAAATTTTGGTGAGACATCTAGGAGGCCTTGGCAACCTAGAGATCAACCATCATTATGTGCTTGTTTTCTTATGATGATGTAAGATGAGGCTATGTAATGTGCCTAAATCCCAAGTTCAAAAGGATGAGAGAGATGCCATATGTTCTATTATTATGTGTGAGATAATATTTGAACTAATGAAAGCATTAAAAGTACTAAAGATACATTTTGAAGAGCATTAAGGGGAGTGGATTTGGTATAAGAAACCATGACCTAGGGGCATCTAAGCCGTCAAAATAACTCGGGGATCGCACCGAGGCTAGGCCACACCAACCCTTGACTGGTTATATTTTGGGTGTCTCCTCCCAACTAACTCACCCCTAAGGGGATTGAACCTGGGTTTCCCTGCTGATGACACCCACACCTTAACCGAATGAGCTAGTGGGAATCGACAATGAAACTATAGCAGTTAGCTTCTGTTAGGGACTTGGAATTGCTTCAAATAATCAAGCATAATTGTACGAATTATATTTTGGAACAATTTTATTGCAAGATCTACATATCAAGAAAGTTATAATTTTCAGTGATTATTTGTTATTCAACAAATGCATAAGATGGTGATTAGGGAGGGCACTATGTCCCAAATAACCTTGCAAGAATTCATTAGAATTTGGAGGGGATTGAAGATGTCAAGTTTTATCGTGTCAGGTGAGGCAATAATAAAATTGTTGATGATAAGGAAAATTTGGTGGTGTATTTGGACAAGGGGATCCAAAAGCAAGTTCCAACACCAATATTGTGAGCTTCTAGTGACTAAACCTCTTATGTAAGAACATACCAGGGAATATTATTAGGTAAAAAAAGGTATTTGATCTAGATTTATGTGAGAACAAAATGAAAGAGAATATATATATTCACATGGGAAGAAACACAGTGATATAGTAAACTCATATTCTGCTAAATGAATGAAATAGAACAAACTGTAAATAAAAGAAGCTAGAATGGTGGTAGCTATATCTATGTGGCATCTACGTTCATTTGTGACAAGATGAATACAAAATGAGACCGAAGGGGCCTATTTATCATAAAAATGAGGGAAAGAACTCTAAACATACAAAAAACTAACCCTAGGAGATGAACCGTCATAAATTTTGCGGCCCCGATCAAAGTGGATGAATCTTGCAATGGGGTCCTGTGAGCCTCTCTTTCTGCAAATGCAACCAAACCTTATCACCCACCTGGAACTTGTGTGGAACCCGATGTTGGTCATGTCACTACTCGTACTTAGTTTTGGACTTTTCCAAAGTGACATGGACGTGTTGGAGGATGTGTTGTATCCATTCAACAAATATGGTGGCCTTATAAGCCTCAGTATGAGCATGGGAATATTCTTCTTGTTGGTTGTGGAGCCTGATCTCCAGATTCAAAGATATTATTATTCAGTCGTGTCCGTACCCCAGGTTTGGTTATGATCCTGGTACGACCCCCGAGCCCATGGTTTTGGGTAACCCGTAGTATTTTCCCATTGTATTTCCCTTATAAAAGAAAGAAATTGTAACACGGCTAGGGTTGAAGTATTAGGTATTACACATTGTAAAGATCTTTGAGATCAAAGAAGAGAGATTGTGAAACAGTGAAGAGGAAGTGAAGCGGTTGTGCTGCAGGTTATATCCCTTCACTTTGCTGGACGGAATAATAATAAGGACTGGCAACTTCAGTGTGGACGTAGCCCAAGTTGGGTGAACCACGATATATCTGTGTCTCTCTTGTAATGTGTGTGTGATTATATTTTCATTTCTGTTTATTGCTATTGCTCTGTGATCCTATTTTTCTAACAATTGGTATTAGAGCCAAAGGTCTATTTGGTAGATAAACCTGCAGGAAGCTAGGGTTTCTGGTTCGAGTGGGAGCAATGCCAGAAGAAGGAAAGTTTAAGGTCGAGAAGTTTAATGGACAAAACTTCCAGTTATGGAAGATGCAAATGGAGGACTATCTGTACCAGAAGGATCTATTCCTACCGTTCGGAGGAAGAGCAAAGTAGCCGGTGGCTATGAAGGACGAAGAATGGGAGGTTCTTGACAGAAAGACTCGAACAATACGGCTGAGCCTGGCTTCATCGGTGGCTTTCAAAATCTCAAAAGAAATGACAACGGAGGGTTTGATGAGCGCATTGGGTAAGCTGTATGAAAAACCCTCGACCTCCAACAAGGTATTTCTAATGAAGTGTTTATTTAATATGAAGATGTCTGAAGGTGGATCTGTTACTGATCATTTAAATGAGTTTAATACGGTTACAAATCAACTAAGTTCTGTAAGTGTGAACTTCGATGATGAGGTTAGGGCTCTTCTAATCTTGTGTTCATTGCCAGAAAGCTGGAATAGCTTGGTCATGGCTGTAAGTAACTCTGTCTCTCGTTCAAACACCTTGAAACTTGATGATGTTATTGGTGTTATTCTTAGCGAGGAAATGCAAAGAAAAAGCACAGGTGAGACATCAGGTAATGCGTTGACCATGGAGAGAAGGGGAAGACAAAAGGAGAGAGGAAAGAGCCAACGTAATCGTGGCAAGTCTAAAACGGGCAGATCCAAGTCCAGATTGGGAAAGATAGAGTGCTGAAACTGTGGAAAGAAAGGACATCTGAAGAAAGACTGCAGATCTCTAAAGAAGAAAGGAGATGCACAAAAGGAAACTACCCAAGAAGCAAATGTAGAAGGCGATGTGTTACAAGATGCTTTGATTCTTGTGTTAGATAATACTAGTGATTATTGGGTAGTAGATTCAGGGGATTCATGTCATGCTACACCCCATAGGAAATACTTTCATGATTATGTTCCAGGTGATTTTGGACATGTTTTATTGGGTGATGATGAGCCATGTAAAATTGTTGGAATGGGTAAGGTATGGATAAAAGTTAAGAATGGAACTGACTGGCTGTTAAAAGATGTTAGGCATATTCCTGCTATGAGAAGAAATCTTATCTCAATAGGGCAGTTGGGAGATGGCAGTTGTCTATCTACATTTGGAGAAAAGTGGTGGAAGATCACTAAAGGATCAATGGTGATAACAAAAGGAGATAGGGTAGGTACGTTGTATTTATGTCCTCATAATATTGACCATTCTATCTCTTTAGCTTCCATAGGAACATATACAACATTGTGGCATCATAGGCTTGGCCACATGAGTGAGAAGGGGATGCAGATTCTCCACTCAAGGAAGTTGCTGCCAGATTTGAAGCAGGTAAGTTTGGAATTCTGTCAGAACTATGTTTATGGAAAACAGAAGAGAGTCATATTTCTCAGGGTTGGAAAACAGAAGAAGAATGAAAAGTTAGAGCTAGTGCATACAGATGTATGGGGACCGACTCAGGTACAATCTCTTGGTGGCTCTCATTATTATGTTACATTTATTGATGATGCAACTAGAAAAACTTGGGTTTATTGCATTAGACAGAAATATGATGTGTTTGCTACTTTTAAGAAGTGGAAAGCTTTGGTTGAGAATGAGACAGGAAAAAGGTTGAAGTGTCTCAGATCTGATAATGGAGGTGAGTACTGCGGCAAGGAGTTTGATAGTTACTGTTCATACCATGGGATTTGTAGAGAGAAGACAGTCCTAGGAAGACCACAAGAAAATGGTGTGTCAGAAAGGATGAACAGAATGATCATGGAGCGTGTAAGGTGTATGAGACTGCATGCAGGGTTGCCCTTACAGTTTTGCGCGGATGCTATAAATACTGTTGTTTATTTAATAAATAGAGGACCTTCAAGTGCTTTGGATGGTGGTATTCCATAGGAGTGTAACGTCCCCTTCCATCATCAAATGCAGGGAAGGAAACATTAACAACACACCGGGGCTTTTGGCAGACTTAGCCCCAATATTTTTACTCCAAAAATATGTAAGAATTAAAAACTTATGTGTGCAGATTCAACTCAATATAAACATAGCAGAATTAAACATAATAATACACAGAAGCATAGACTCGCATCAACATATTTATCTCAAGCAAGCAACAGGCAGAGAACTCAATCCCCTTCTTATGCTACTTCATATCGATTTCATTAACATGTAGAACAATCATTCAAATACCACATTGCAGAACACAGATTGTATATAATTTAATCCACAAAGAATACTTATTTTGCAACGCAAATGTCCAACGACTGGCTACGTGAGAGCAACATTCCACCCAACCATAGATCTCTGTCCAGCCTGTATTCTTTCAGTTGAGAGATCACCCCCGAGCTGGGCTGTGTATCCACTAAGGAGGAATGGTTCACTCACGGTCAAGGTTTCACTCAGACAGCCATGTTAAGCCAACACACAGTTGGGTTTTTCAAGCGTGCAATGGGAAATGGAGGAGGATGCTAGTCCCCTGAGCAACAATCCCATCCCCTGTTCATACATCCACACTTGGATTTCTCACAACTCTGTCACGAATAACCCCAAATCCGTCACTGATTTTTTGGGCTGTTAAAACTGGGTTTTCCCATGGATTTTTGGGTTGCTATTGCTCCCAAATTCGCCCCAAGGTTCATACCAATGGATCCCTCATTGGATTTCACTGTCCAATACCAACTCTTGGCGTTTTTGGGTCTTCAAAACGTGGGTTCTTTCAAAGTCGCGATTTCTGGTTTTTCTCTTTGCTGGCAATTCGTTTTTGGATGGAAAATGATGCTGGTTCGTTTCACAATGGAATGGGGATGAGGAAGAAGCAACCTCCCATGAGTATGAGTGACTTGTGGTACAAGAAAACATAGCCCATACTCTACCATACGAATTTATGGGCTGCCCATGCTCCATTGAAGCCATGGACTGAAATCCTCAACCACTTCCTTACAACATAAATAAATGTCAGCAAGGTAAGTCAAATGGGTTCTCAAGGTGACATATGGCAGCCTATGGTTCAATCCCTTAGCCCCTCACCACTCCCTAGTGGATACACATGGCCCCTTCTCATTCGTTGCTCCCATAGCCAGTTTTGGTATTTTATTGCATGATGTTTATTTACATCCTATTACAATTTCCATGGCTTAAGAGCACATGGGCATCAAATATCAATGCTTGCCCTTTAAATGAAAATTCAGGCTTTCACTAGCGAGGCCTTGGCCTTGAGCTCTACGCTAGGAAAACATACATCACCTATACACATTATTTACATTAAATGATAATACATCCTAAGATTCAGAATGGGGTATTACAATCCCCTCCCCCTTAGAATAACACCGTGCTCGGTGTTCCAAGACTTAGGCATACATATACAATTTACGCATGTCCAAAACTTCAAAAACTTTGCAGATCTGCCCTGCATTCTGTTCTTTACTTTGAACTTTCAGGATCAAGTCCTTTGATCTTCACGAGCTGCTCCTGCTGATTCGGATCTTCCAGTTCATCCATAAGTCTAAAAACTTTATGGCTTTTACCCTCTTGAGGTTCTCTTGTTGGGCAGTTGCGGAGGCAATGATCCCCTCCACATTTCCAACACTTCACTGGTTGCTTCATTTTTACCTGCTCAATTTCCTTTGAGTCTTCCCACCTGGAGCGTTTCTTAATCGGACAATTGGATGAATGCTTCTTCATTGATCCACTTTTCTTTCCCTTGCTGATTGCTCTCATAATGCTTTTTACCTCTTTCTGCAGACGAATAGAGTCCTGCAAGACCTTGTGGTTCATCTCGTTCTGCTGCTTTTGCATCTTGAGCATTTCTCCAAGATTTTCTTGGGTCTTGGCAATTGTTTGAAGAATACTTCCAACCAATTCTAGTAGCCCTTGGTCTGCCGCCATGGTCAATGGAAACAACTGACCACACTTTTCTCACTAGCAACACTTACCTGCACCGGCTGCAACCAATTGATTCAATTTCCACCTATGAAATTCATCCTTACAATTCTCGTTAGGCCAAGCATAACCCAAACATTAAAAAAAATCAGTTAATGATTTTTCCCCAGTTGACATGGATAGTCCATGCTTTACTCATGAGACTCCCACACTTTTTATGCTTGCCAACATATACATGAATTCCTTCATGTTCATCCATTCACAGGAAATTCATTAATTGGCATTCACAATTCACTTTAATCAAATAAACACACTTTTACTTTCAGTCATGCATGCATTCAACAATTTTCTAATTCTATAAATGCATCAATAAAAAGGAAAGAGAGAGAGCAGTAAGAGTTTTCTCCTCTTAGTCTTGTTCCATTCTGGAACCCACACCACCACTGTGGTTTTCATGCTCCTGTCCTCTTTCACTTCCACGTGAATGCTTGACCTGCCCTTCTTGGCTATGACACGTAGTGTCTATGGTCTATTCCAGACCTTTCAACCATGGAGTTCCTCCACTCGGTTGGTCTAACTCTTGGCTGCTAGGACTCACATAGTTCCAATAGCCCCATCTTTCATTACTGCTCATGCTGAGCTCTTTAGGGTGGTTACATGTCCACATGCATCCTTAAGATGCTTTCATAGTCATTGCTTCTAGCAATACCTACACTCAAACATTGAATTAATTCACATGTTTAGTTTATTTTCATAGGAAATCATAACCAAATCATATACACATGTATATTCATAAGCAAGAAATTACAAGATAAACAAATACTTATCTGCACTAGATGTCTTCACTTTATTCCATAGGGTCCTTCTTTGCTTTACAAGCCTTGGAATCGCCTATGGATTTGGGTGTTTGGCCAGCGCGCAGGCTGCCCCTCAACATCAAATAACCTTGTATGTTTGGCCAGCACGTAGGCTGCTCCAAATCACCAATAATCTTGCATGTTTGGCCAGCACGCAGGCTGCTCCAAATCATCAATAATCTTTCCCAACCAGCCACTCTCTGGATTTACCAAGCAATTTATAGTTCTTTCAGGGTCCTTGCTTCTTGTATGACCAAGGTCTCCAACAAAGAAACAATAGTGCATCAGCTTAACTGTTACAAGACTTATACTTGTAATCTTCATTACTCCAAACAAGAAATAAATGAAATTGAATACTTATCTGTATTGTGCATTTCTTCTCTGGTCCACAGGGTCCTGCTTTTACTTTATAAGCCTTGGGATCCTCCTGCGGACTAGGATGTTTGGCCAGCACGCAGGCTGCTCCAAATCATCAAATAATCAACACCTTACCAGTACACCTTCACGCTGACTGGAAGGAAACTTCACTACGACCATTTCTAGGTCAAGGCTCTACTATGGAGCCATAGGCACATGATAGCCCTTTCATCAATACTTCACAACCCTTCATCAAAATCCCCACAACCTCCACAACATACTTTTATTTATATTAACCCTTCCACCACAACCCCTCACAACATCCTTTTATTTAGATTCTTTAGTGTGTAACATCAATTACAATCTGTTTAGGCTGTCAACACAAGATGGATAAGCAAGTTCATTAGTATTGCTGCTCTAAACTGTAAACATATTTCATAACATTCACTATCCAACCTTGAAACACCAGGAATGCGTCCATTCCCTTAAGGCGTAGTCATATTGGCATCCCTAACATAACTCAGCACCAGAAATGTGTGCACTCCTTACTGATGTGAACTATGAAGGTCCTAATCATACTTCAAGCAGTATGCCATAATGGAAATAAAATCAAAACATGCTCTGCATATTAACTCTAATAATTAGACATGCATGTATGTATACATATATATATCAATCAGGGTTTATGGAACATTTATCCATTTGCAGATGTTATTTCTCTTCTTTAATGAGGAATGGGGGCTCCTTCTCTGAGTTGACAGTCCCTCGGTTTGCCATCCCAATTCCTTTTGATGTTACATAACCTTCATATGTCTTACTGACATAATCTTCACCATCCCACTCATATTGTTTACCAATCATGTAGTGTAGATGAGACATTAATAATGTCTTATGGCATTTCACCTGAAACCCATTTTCAAATCATGGAATCCCTTCCCATGAAGTTTGGCTTCTGCAGGACCTCTCTCTCTTGGTCTTACTGCAATGTGTCTCCCTGGCACACTTATTAAACAACCAAACAGTGAGCAACATTTAAAAGTACCATTCAAATCTGATTGTTCCATAACCAATCCATGGCACTAATAATTAAATTCAGTATGAATTTGCAACTCTATCTACTACAGAAATTGGTTTTCTTATCCATGAGGCTATCCTCATATTGTTTGGCTCCTGTAAGTGACACCGCTCTTCCCGTTATGGTCTTATGCCTGCTGCCATACATGAGCATCTACTTACAGCATGTCCTCCTGACACATTTTTTTTTCATAAGCCCAACAATCATTAGCAATTATAAGAAAATTTTCAAATCTGAGATTTACAATTCTTCTTTCTAACAGAGCTTAGATTTTTCAACCATGAGATTCCTTCTCATAAGCTCTAAATCGAATTTGCAAATCTGCTCTCTATGGAATTAGACTTGTAGCCATGATATTATTCTCATAAACTTAAATCAGATCATTTTCAGATTTGTTTAATGCATAAATTAAATTCCACAACCATGAGAACCTTCTCATAACCTTTGGCCTTTGCACATGGTAGAGCTCAGTCTTTACTATGGTCTTATCCCCATTGCCATACGCAAGACATTTCTACCTGGAGTCTGAAACTTTCAATCATCCAAACATGTTGTGAGTCCCCATGCATATAATATTTCATTGCTGCAACAGTCACTGAAGCATTTCCAGAATTATAACATTCCATAATTCAAACACTTCTAGCTGTTAACATATCCATATCACTAAACTCATTTATTTCACGTAAATCATTATCATACTAAAATTGCAAGGTACAGTCACATCATTTATGCAATTAACTTAAAGCTTTTAAATGCTCATTAATTCATAGCCATATCATTTATACAACTCTATCATTCCAACAGAGCACTCTGGAAGTATGTCAATCATAACTACCTTCATGCAATTTCTTCCCCTGCATTCATAGCAACTCATGAAATGATCTCAGAATTATCATTAGTTCATCATCTAATCTATTGCTCAATTATAATGAAACATATACATATATCACAATCATGCATGCGCACAATACATCTCCTCAGGTGTAGGTACCCACATGCATGCATATTCACAACATTTACTCAATTTTTTCATATGCATTCACTCAATGCTTAACTACAAGGTTTATAAAATCTCTTAATGCACATCCACTCAATGCCACCTTGCATTGTTTCATGAGTACTATGCATTCAAGCATATTATGATCGAAACATGACTATCTCATATAACTTGCATTACCATAATCAGGACCACCAGTCCTCACTTGCTTTGGTTATTAAGCACATAACCAACATACACTTGGCATGATATAAATTCATATGAATGCATTGAGATTTCTAAACAGTCATAGGGTGTAAGGATCATTTCCTTCACTTACCCATACCTCACCAATCTTGGTAGGTTAACAGTCCCAATCGGTATTCAATATCACATGCAAATTAACTCAACATAGCTCAAACATAGTTGAAGAGATCTTACCAAATCCTCTTTCAACATTCATGCAATTTGGCACCAATAATCATTACCTACACGGTTACCATAAACATCGCCTGATGTTACCTGATCAGTTGGCCTCTTACCAAGGCTTCTCAGTCCTTTTGCCAACTTTATGATCATAGATTTGTTGCACCATCCTTTCTGCATAAGGTTGTTGGCTTCATGCAACAACATCCTTAGCACATTTAGCCATGCTCTTTGTTATCTTTGGTCCTACAACCAATACCAACATCAATAGTGATTATCAACCACAATATTATCCATTAGTGGTTCATTGCATATGCAGACTTCATTATTCTACCAATATGCAATATCCCATTTATGCACAAGCATTTCCATATGCACTATGCAATGTTCGTTAAGATGCCATCTAGTGCATATATATATCTATGTAATCCCTTAAATTTTTAATATTTTTATGCCATATGACAATTTCATAATTATAAGTATGATAACAAACAGGGGTTTAAAGAATTCTTCCCTTTTCGATCCCTCATTGTAACATGGAATTCCTCTTCCATATCATGCAATTGTAGAAATTGCCCATATTGACAACAAAATTTGTTTGTCAAAATAGTCGCTGGCACTCTTATGTACTAAATATCTATGATATATGTAGACCTCATTCAAATTCTAGTCATGCATCGTTGTTCCCTGCTAGACAAGCTTTCCAATGCCTGTCTTCATGCTCCATTCCGACATCGGGTGCGGGAACAACGTTGTTTCAAAAATGACAACTCTTACCAATAATTCTGCACATTTTACACAATTGTATTTGGTCCAGAATGCCAACTTCAGCCACCGGTGGAAGAAAATCTATGAAGAATCACAAAAACTTTTATATCGGGCAAAGTTAGTCCATATAACAAGGAACACTCAACAATTCGCGGATCTCAATTTCAATGCACCATTCATCTTTTATAAAATTCCAGGTTTAACTATTTTTCCTTTTTAACTCCCTTTGCAACCTGTGCTCCACTTGTGCGCCACCTGCACACAACCTGTGCGCAACCTGCGCGCAATCCACTCGCAACCTGCACTCAATCCACGTGCAACCTACGCGCAATTTGTGTGCGACCTGCGCGCAGTCCGCACGCAATCTGCGCGCAACCCACACGCAATATGCGCGTAATCCGCGTGCAACCCGCACGCAATCTGCGCACAATCCGTGCACAATCTATGTGCGACCTGCGCGCAATCCACATGCAAACCGCACGCAACCCGCACGCAATCCGCGCGCAATCTATGCGCGACCTGCGCGCAACCCGTATGCAATCTGCGCGCAATCCGCGTGCTTGCGGGGGTCATATCTCCCTTGTCCCTTAACCAAATAAGGCAAGTTTGGTACCGTTGGAAAGATCTTGGAGAGCTCTATGCAATGGTGTGATCCTCTCCTACATCTGAGAAATCTGATTCTGCCATTTTTTCAAATCAAAATTTCGCCCCCAACTTCCCAATTCCACATCAAAACCATTCTGTCTCTTGCCTGCAACTGCAACTTTTCACAACAGTTTAGAAAATTTTCTAGAATGTGCCCTTTCGTCCCCTTACAGAGGTGAACTACTACAGATCAAACTTGCATAAAAACTTGCATAAAAACAGTAAGAGAATGGCAAGAACTTGCATCTCTAATAAGGGATTTTCTTTCCATTTCACATTCAACAATCCAACCAATGGATTCACAATTAATCTCCAAGCAGCCAACAAGCATGGGCAAGGAAACTCATGAGTATAAGGGCGTAATTTGCAGGCTTTCCTCACTTCCGAAAACCATCAATCAGACACACAATGTGGGTTCATTGTAAGTAAAAATCATCATTGAGATATGGGGCTGTAACAGCTGACAGTTCATGCTTTTACTCAAGAATTTAACAAACAGAAATCATATTTGCAACAAAAACAGTATTTTAAGAAAAGAAATTGCACCTCTTCATGTTAAGCATGAAACAACAAAACAACAAAAACAGTATAAGATGGCAGAGGTTGCCCCTCCTCTCTCTCCTCCATGGAGGCAAATAGACAAATACAAAACTGAATGCTACAACATTGGGGACAAATTAGAACAAGCATTCAACCTAAAAATGAATTTTCTTCCTCCTTCCTCTATTTCATAGAATGCAATCAATGCAAGCAGCTTGCAAAAATCCCCAAACAGTCATGGAAATGATTTCCCATTCCAACAAATAGAAGCCATGCGATCTTGAGGTTTCTTTAATGCATTTTAGTTCCAAATACAAAATGCATGTACACACAATGATTTATATCTCTGTGAAGGGCCCAACAGCCGTAGTGTTGAACCTAGAGCTTTGATACCACTCTGTAACGTCCCATTCCATCATCAAATGCAGGGAAGGAAACATTAACAACACACCGGGGCTTTTGGCAGACTTAGCCCCAATATTTTTACTCCAAAAATATGTAAGAATTAAAAACTTCTCTGTGTAGATTCAACTCAATATAAACATAGCGGAATTAAACATAATAATACACAGAAGCATAGACTCGCATCAACATATTTATCTCAAGCAATCAACAGGCAGAGAACTCAATCCTCTTCTTATGCTACTTCATATTGATTTCATTAACATGTAGAATAATCATTCAAATACCACATTGCAGAACACAGATTGTATATAATTTAATCCACAAAGAATACTTATTTTGCAACGCAAATGTCCAACGACTGGCTACGTGAGAGCAACGTTCCACCCAACCATAGATCTCTGTCCAGCCTGTATTATTTCAGTTGAGAGATCACCCCCGAGCTGGGTTGTGTATCCACTAAGGAGGAACTAGATGGCTCACTCACGGTCAAGGTTTCACTCAGATAGCCATGCTAAGCCAACACACAGTTGGGTTTTTCAAGCGTGCAATGGGAAATGGAGGAGGATGCTAGTCCCCTGAGCTCAATCCCAAAGCCACATACACTTCAAGCTGGACTCAACAATCCCATCCCCTGTTCATACATCCACACTTGGATTTCTTACAACTCTGTCATGAATAACCCCAAATCCGTCACTGATTTTTTGGGCTGTTAAAACTGGGTTTTCCCATGGATTTTTGGGTAGCTATTGCTCCCAAATTCGCCCCAAGGTTCATACCAATGGATCCCCCATTGGATTTCACTGTCCAATACCAACTCTGGGCGTTTTTGGGTCTTCAAAATGTGGGTTCTTTCAAAGTCGTGATTTCTGGTTTTTCTCTCTGCTGGCAATTCGTTTTTGGATGGAAAATGATGCTGGTCCGTTTCACAATGGAATGGGGATGAGGAAGAAGCAACTTCCCATGAGTTTGAGTGACTTGTGGTACAAGAAAACAGAGCCCATACTCTGCCATACGAATTTCTGGGTTGCCCATGCTCCATTGAAGCCATGGACTGAAATCCTCAACCACTTCCTTACAACAGAAATAAATGTCAGCAAAGTAAGTCAAATGGGTTCTCAAGGTAACATATGGCAGCCTATGGTTCAATCCCTTAGCCCCTCACCACTCCCTAGTGGATACACATGGCCCATTCTCATTCGTTGCTCCTATAGCCAGTTTTGGTATTTTATTGCATGATGTTTATTTACATCCTATTACAATTTCCATGGCTTAAGAGCACATGGGCATCAAATACCAATGCTTGCCCTTTAAATCAAAATTCAGGCTTTCACTAGCGGGGCCTTGGCCTTGAGCTCCACGCTAGGAAAACATACATCACCTATACACATTATTTACATTAAATGCTAATACATCCTAAGAGTCAGAATGGGGTATTACAAGGAGGCATGGACAGATAAAAATGTAAACTACTCATTTCTGAGAACGTTTGGTTGTGAAGCATTTGTCCATATTGATAAAGAAAGTAGAACAAAGCTTGAAGCTAAATCCAAGAAATGTACCTTTATTGGATATGGGGTTGATGATTTTGGTTATCGTTTATGGGATTATGAAAATCACAAAATAATTAGAAGTAGAGATGTCATATTCAATGAAAATGTCATGTATAAAGATCAGTTGCAGGGAAAGAAACAGGAAAAGGAAAACACGGAGTACACAGTACTTGATGAAATTCAAGAAAATGAAGTTTCAAAGGTGCCAGAAAATCAAGAACAATAGCAAGTACCTGAAACTGCAAGAAGATCTACCAGGTTAAGTAGACTCCATGAACGATACTCTCCTTCAATGTATTATTTGTTGATGACTGATGCTGGTGAACCAGAATGTTATGAAGAAGCAATGCAGGTGGAAACTAGAAAGAAGTGGGAGCAAGGCATGAATGAGGAGATGGACTCATTGGTAGGAAACCAGACTTGGGATTTGGCTCATTTGCCTGCTGGTAAAAGAGCATTGCAGAACAAATGGATTTATAGGTTGAAGGAAGAAGAAGGACGCAAGAAGCAGTATAAGGCCAGACTTGTTGTAAAGGGGTTTGCACAGAAGAAAGGTATAGATTTTAATGAAATATTTTCTCCTGTTGTTAAGATGACTTCAATTAGGACTATATTAAGTCTAGTGGCGGTAGAAGATTTGCATCTTGAACAGTTAGATGTAAAAACAACCTTTATCCATGGGGATTTGGAGGAAGAGATATATATGCAGCAGCCATAAGGGTATGAGGTCAAAGGTAAGGAGAACTTGGTATGCAGGTTGAAAAAGAGTTTGTATGGTTTGAAGCAAGCTCCAAGGCAGTGGTATTTAAAATTTGACAGGTTTATGACATAACAAGGTTATAGTAGATGTCATTTTGACCACTGTGTTTATTTCAATAAGCTAAACACTGAAAGATATATTATCTTGTTATTGTATGTGGATGACATGCTTGTTGCAGGGTCTAACATGCAGGATATAAATGTACTCAAAAGGAAGCTAGATAATTCATTTGCAATGAAGGATTTGGGTGCTGCAAAGCAAATCCTTGGTATGAGAATAACAAGAGACATGAAAAATCGCAAATTGACATTGTCTCAGAGTGAGTACATACAAAAGGTGTTGGAGAGGTTAAGAATACAGAATGCAAAACCAGTAAGTACACCTTTGACCAACCATTTCAATCTAAGTAAGGAAATGTGTTCCAAGACACAGGAAGAGACAAATTACATGTCCAAGATTCTCTATCAATCAGCAGTTGGCAGCTTGATGTATGCCATGGTGTGCACAAGACCAGATATTGCACAAGCAGTGGGAGTTGTGAGCAGATATATGAACAATCCAGGTAAAGAACATTGGAAGGAAGTACAGTGGATTCTCAGGTATTTGAGAGGTACTACCACTCAGGCATTATGTTTTGGAGGTTCGGACAATGTTCTACAGGGATATGTTGATGCAGATATGGCTGGTGATAAGGATAGCGGGAGGAACACCACAGGGTATGTGTTTACTGTAGGTGGAACAATAGTAAGTTGGATTTCGAAACTGCAAAAGGTTGTTTCACTTTCAACAACAGAAGCAGAGTATGTTGCTGTTATAGAGGCTAGTAAAGAGATGATTTGGTTGCAGAGATTTATGGAGGAATTGGGTAAGAAGCAGAAGGATAGCAGGTTGTACAATGACAGCCAGAGTGCCATTCATCTTGCAAAGAAATCAACATTCCATTTCAAGACTAAACATATACAGCTCAAGTACCATTTCATACGCTCTGTTATGGAAGATGAACTGTTGAAGCTGGAAAAGATACACACTAGCCAAAATCCTGCATACATGTTCACAAAGGTAGTGACCAGAGATAAACTGAGTTCCTAATCGGTTTGAGTTGGCCTTCTAGCATGAATGTGAAGAGGAGAAAGTTGCCAAGTCCAAGTCCAGTAAGTGCAGCAGCGGTAGAGTTGTTGTGATCAGTCTCCAAGTGGGATATTGTTGGTTGTGGAGCTTGATCTCCAGATTCAGAGATATTATTATTCAGCCTTGTCCATACCCCAGGTTTGGTTATGATCCCGACACGATCCTAGGGGGGTCCCGGGGGCAGCGGACCCCCGAGAAAGGGGGTTTGGGGGCAGAGCCCCCGAGGAAAATTTTTTGGGGCTGTATTCGCCACCAGTTTCCGGGCCCATTGTTTTGGGTAACCCGTGGTATTTTCCCATTGTATTTCCCTTATAAAAGAAATACATTGTAACATGGATAGGGTTGAAGTATTAGGTATTATGCATTGTAAAGATCTCTGAGATCAAAGAAGAGAGACTATGAAACAGTGAAGAGGAAGTGCAGCGGTTGTGCTGCAGGTTGTATCCCTTCACTTTGCTGGACGGAATAATGGACGGAATAATAATAAGGACTGGCAACTTCAGTGTGGACGTAGCCCAAGTTGGGTGAACCACAATATATATGTGTCTCTCTTGTAATGTGTGTGTGATTATATTTTCATTTTTGTTTATTGTTATTGCTCCGTGATCCTGTTTTTCTAACACTTCCCGTGTGGATGCAATAGGCAGAGCTACATCAATTGGGGCCAGTGGTTGGAACCCTATGCATACTTGAAAAGGGTTGTGTCCAGTAGAGATATGAAGGGCTTGGTTATAGCTATGTTGAACAGAATGAAGGATCTCATCCCATGTGCAGGATGTTTAGAATTGTACATTCTCAGAATATGTACAATCATCCTGTTGACTACCTCTGTTTTTCCATTGTTATGGGGGTGGAAGACAATCGATTTGGTGAGCTTGGTATCCATTAACAACCATAGGTTGGACTAGAAACTGCTAAGGAACCTGTTGTCCCGATCGAAAATGATAGTCTGTGGAAGCCCAAAATGAACCCAAACACGTTCGAAGAAGAGCTTAGCAGTGGCTTCAACAGAGATGTTCTTCTTGCAAGCTATCAAAATGGCCATCTTGGAGAAGAGATCCACAACCACAAACACACAGTCATTTCCATGCTTGCTTGAAGGTAGTCCAAACATGTAATCCATGGATATGGATTCCCATGGCCCATTAGGAGTGGGAAAAGGGGTGTACAACTCCTTTTTTATGGTAGGTTTCGTGACGGCGCAGGCAGTGCAGGATATGATGTATCAGTTGACGTCTTGTCGAAGCTTAGGACAATAAAAATACTTATACAAGATGGCCATTGCCTTTTCGGTGATGAAGTTCCCTACCACCCGATTGTAATGAGCTTCCCAAATCATCTTCTCACTCTCGCTTGAAGGAACGAAGAGATGGCCCAAGTGGCATAGCAAGCCTTCTTGAATATGAAAGTATGGAATGGATGTGCCTACACATAGGGCTTTATAGATGGAGAAAACTCGATATCACTGCTATATAATTGAGGCCACCTGTAGGTCTCATGGCCACAAGAGTGGAGCACCGTGGTAAGAGCATATATATATTCACATGGAAAGAAACACAGTGTTACAGTAAACTCATATTCTATTAAATGAATGAAATAGAACAAACTGTAAAATAAAAGAAACTAGAATGGTGGTAGTTATATCTGAGATGTGGCAGCTACGCTTATTCGTGACAAGATGAATACAAAATGAGGTTGAAGGGGCATATTTATCATAAACACGAGGGTAAGAACCCTAAAAATCCAAAAACCTAACCCTAGGAGATGAACCATCATAAAGTTTGTGGCCCCAAATTGGTTAGTTGAACAATCAACTTCCCGGGATCATAACTTTTGCATACGATCTCCATTTGGGGCATTTGGTAGACCATCAGAAAGATATATCCAAGGAGTACAAAAATGAAGTAGACCCACATGAGAGCTATTGGATATCGTGTGGGTCACTGTGAATCCAAAAAAAAAATCATTTAGGTCCTCAAAACGGCCCAAGAAGTTCAGGACCCGAAAAACAATAGAAAAATTACTAGAAAATTGTTACAATGGAAAACAATTGTGAGCCAGTGGAATAGGTGGGTGGACACCTATATCCATCTGGATTAGTATTTCTTTTGGAATTCTCTTCAATTTTGTAAGAACTAAAAGTAATACATACATGATCCTAGTGATTTATGAGAGAGATACTACCAAATAGCTTTGTCAAACTCCTACATTATGAATATTTGCCATTGCTCAATGGAAGCATGAGAAATTACCACGTAGAGTTGATTGAGAACTTATGGATCAATCCACCAATTATAATGCAAGGTATTCAACAAAAATATTTATTAGCATATCAATCCACCAACATATTTATCAGCAATTTGCAAACAAGTAGGTCATTCATGGTAGTTGGGATTGGAATTTGAAATCACTTCTACTTGTCAAATTTGATGATTATAAAAAATTTGTTAAATGTATTATGCATTTCAAAGAATTTTGACAATGAGTATGTTAAGGTGTTGACCATATTTAAAAACTAAATTACCTCACAATGAACAATATATTCTCAGTGAGGGGAGGTAGGAGGGGGAGGGGTGCTCTTAAGCCCCGATGGAGAAAGAATTTGCATTTACTCCTGGAACTTGGGAATCGAAACCAATAATATGGCGGAAGCTTTGGCCCTGTGGCAAGGACTAAACCAAGCTCTCTATCATGGCATTCAGACCCTAACGGTTGTTGGGGATTCTAGGATGATTATTCAATGCATAAACTCTATGAACTTGCCTTCTTCTATTCACCTCCGACAAATTCTCCGAAGAATTGGACTCATTACTCCACTGTTTCGAGACATTGAGTTCTATCATGTTTTACGGAAGAACAATGAGCATGCCGACAAGGCGACTAATGAATCTATGCCCCTTGGAAAAGGGATCCTGAAAGTCAATAATGAATACAAACTGGTCTCCATTCCGTAATGTAGAGGAACCGAATACATGGTGGGAAGGTTTAAGGAGCATGGATCATAGGACATGTGTCTCAAGCTTCGGATGCCGGGTGGGGATCGTCTACGAATGCAGCGTGGACCTCCCTTTAGAGACGTCTAACACTTAC
This sequence comes from Larix kaempferi, assembly GCA_027924585.1. Taxonomy (NCBI): domain Eukaryota; kingdom Viridiplantae; phylum Streptophyta; class Pinopsida; order Pinales; family Pinaceae; genus Larix; species Larix kaempferi. The sequence continues at coordinate 21,961,474 of BSBM01000316.1, read as the reverse complement.
ACCATCTCGAATTTTAACAACCTCCAGAAAGCTCGCTTATTAATTTTCAGGGTGAAGTTGGTTCCGTCCATGCTGATGAAGGAGTGTACCTTTCGAGGTACTACGGATCAGGAGCAGGCACGCAGAGAGATCCTCCAAAATCGGTTGAGCTCACATCTCTCCACCCTTATGCATGCGGATTCGCTTCCCTCTGAGCATACAGGTATGAAATCATTAACCAACCAAGCTATTAGGCAATCAGGAATCGTGCTCTGTTATGAGGGCATCCAAGTTAATGAGAGCAGTTATTTAATGAAGTGTACGGGAACTGATAATGTGGATCCTTGAAGGTGGATGAATGGCTCTCCAGCACGCCCCACTTCGACGGCAATTAAACCCCATTTATGCCATGGAAAAGACTTCAGGATTATAAATAACAACCGTTCCCGTCTCGCTTCAATAACAACAGCTCCTCTAGCGCTGAAGGCGGTCGTTTCCGGGTGGCGAAGACAGCCGAAGCTCCACGACTCTATCCTCCTGCACCCTTTGGATAACAATTTGTGTCCTCTTGGAGATATGGCTGACTCTGGGGATTCGGCGGCATCCTCCCCAGACCCATTGTTGGAACTGGAAGCCGAAATCAGAGTTTTGCGCAGACGGGTAAGACGTCAAGGTGAATTCATGCATCAAATGGACGAGCACGGTGGGCGGCGGCTCGAAAGAATGGACGAGGAGATTGGAAGCACCAGAGCAGAATTTGCAGCAGCGCTGGAGGCACTGGAGATGAAGGTCACAGCTGTAATTGAAAACATGGACTCCAGGCTTCAAAATCTGGAAAATACTCTGGAGACACTTCGGGTCACTGGAAAATCTGCTAAGGGCAAGAATCAATCTGAAGGCAATCCTTCTTCAAGGGCAAAACAACGCTAAGTCCAGTCTTTCTCCTGACCTTTCTCTGGTTATCATTGTATCAAACTTTTTAAAGACCTGATTTTGCTAAATTACAGGCAAATGTACTTTCTGTATGGAAGACTGATAGGATTAATACAGTTTTGGGAATGTAATCTTACCGATGGCTCTGCCATCCTTTTTTAATACAAATACTATCCGTTTCTGTCAAAAAAAAAAAAAAACAATATATTCTCAGTGGAAAAAAATTGATCACTCTCAAATAATCTTCAACAACCAAAAATCAACATAATAGATCACATTCTAAAGTTATAGTGAATTTTATTTGAATATTAAAACATTAATTATTATTTCATGCTTCTTATACCTTGTTTTGGTCACAACAACCACATAGGAAAGTAGTAGGAAATCTCAGTCCACGAGTGCATTATGGTATTGATTTTGAGGTTTTCCACATTAGAGGTTAGTTTTAGTGCCTAAGACATGGTTTGGTGCCAATATATAGGTTGTTTGGCCATAACATTTGTCCTTGAGGATCATGGGCCATGTGTTGGGCCTCAAGCCACCATACTTTGGAATGTGAGAGGGATATGGTGCTCATTTAAAGATTTGGGATGCTAAGTGTGGTTCTCATTTCCCATTCAGTGGTCCAATGCCAAAAGACAAATCCTTACACCAATATGTTCCTCTATGGATCATGGGCAATGTGTAGGGCCTTAGCATCACATAAGCCCTACATAGGAAATTTTTAACCTATAAGAGGAATATGGTGGCCATATCAAGATTTGTAACACTAAAGATGGTTGTTATGGACCACGATTTAAATTGAGGGTCTAAGTCTTTACCGATGACATATAGGGCTCATGGTCCATGCACGGTCTTATAGGCCCACCACATAGAGCTAATGTAAGGATTCTTTCGCATACATGTGATATATGGTCATCATTTTGAGGATTAAAAAACTAGATATGGTTCTAAAGGACCATTCCTTGGTATAGGTCTAGATATATAATCTCACACTAAACATTTGCATAAGGAGCTCATGGTCCATGTATGGGGCCCCAAACTAACATACATGCCATCCAATATGAATTTTGGATTTTGAGTGTGATATTCTTATAAACATTTTGAGTTTTAAACTATTAGGTATGGTTCTCGATACATGTCCCATGGTTTGATGTGAAAAGCAATGGACTTATACGATAACATTTGTTTTTGGGGTTCATAATCCATCTGTCGGGCCACAGGCCACTATTGGAGATAAATATTTTTCAAGGTGGTGTCTTTGCATGTTCAATTGACACATTTAGTGTGTGCAAGAAAATTATGAGAATCATAGAGTATGGTTCTTGGTGCAAAGGCTGTGGATATCAATGATTGTTCTTGTCAAACTATTTATAGTCTTTTGTCTTAATTTTATCATCTACTACCTTGTGGATTGATTATCTTTGCCCCATTGGTCACTTTGGTCACCACATTACCATTGATATTGGTCTCTTCCTTGCTATAAGTATGCTTGAAGGGTCACGTAAGGATGGAATAGTTGAACCTAACATAGGAGGAAGATGTATCACACATCTTGAAATGGACACCATATCCTTCTTGAAGGTCAACAATTACATATGTAAAGGCTTATATGATGGCTTGGGGCCCACACATAGCCACGAGTCCTAGAGGAAAATGTTATGGCTTCAAACTCATTTTGGCCTTGGACTGTCTATAAAGTCATAATAACATCCAATATATTCCTCAATGTTCCAAAATAAAAAAGTCCATCATATCATGATCACATGACAAAGATTCCCTTTGCAGGACCTTTGTGGTGTCCAAGGGACACAAGGATGTTTCACGAACCCTATAGGAAAATATTATGGTATAATACCCTATATTTTGGCATTGAACCACATCATGGGCACCAAGAACCATGTCTAGTTTTCTAAACTTCAAAATGAGCACCATATCCACTTCCAAGCCAAAAATTCCCTATGGAGGGACAATATGGTGGTTTGGGACCACACACATGGAACTCAGGAAATGGTTGGGTTGAGTGCCTACTACACCCCAAGGTCCTAACACTAACCTACAATGAAGATCGTATTCTAGAGTGGGGTCCTGCTACACCTCCTGGAAACTCCAAGTTTCCGCACAACAATCCATCGACTCACTATTTCATGACCTAGGGTTTGTTTTTTGGGCTTGAATTATGGTTTTACCCTAATATTTCTACATGAAGAATATGGATGATTTTTTTTTGACTTATTGATAACAATATGCCAGTATGATGATGGTATGACAGTGATAGTGTGACAATGACAGTGACAAGAAGTGACAAGGACAATGATAGGCAGTGACATGCAGTTATTGTGACAGGTTTATATTTTCTCATATATATTTATATTCAGGGGGCTGGAGCCTCACGGCTTCTAGTTGGAGATGGATTAAAATCTAGGGGTTTGTAGCTCCCTTAAGGTTGGAGCCTGAAATTTAGGGGGTGGGACTCTCCTTCAATCTTAGCTTGTAAGCATTGAAACTTTGAAGATAAGCTTATGTGGTTTTTGTCCCCACGGGGTTTCCACATATAATCCTTTTGTTTTGTGCATTTTTTACTTTCTGTTTATGGTATGTTTATACATGAATGGTAAGTAATGATGAATGTTGCTAACATAATTTGGGCCTCACTTGATGGCCCCACGAGTTAGGCTCCGTAATCAGAGCCGACAAGGTGAGGCCCCTTTAGGTGCCCCCCATGCGAATTCTTCTCGTGGTCGTAGCAACTCCTCTCAAGGGTTGTCAACCACATTGATATATATATATATATATTAGTGCCCCTTATAACCCCAAACACATGATGCAACTAACAAAATAAAAATTAACATATATAAACCATTTCTAAAACCAGGCCTTTGGAGATGGTTTTTTATAACACTATCAGCTCGAAAAGTTCAATTCCCATTACTTTTAAGGGGTTTTCCAAAACACCGCCTTGAAAATAGCTAGGGGTAGTCTTTCTACCCCCCCCCCAAAAAAAAAAAAAAAATCATGAGAATTTGACTTATGGTGGCAGTTTTTAACAAACCGCCTCCAAAAGTTAAATTCTCATGACTTGTAGGGGGGGTTTTCAAAACACCTCCTTGAAAAATATTTTGGGGTGGTTATTTTAAACCCCACTCCCCCACACACCCAAAAAAAGTTATGAGAATTTAACTTTCGAGGCGGTTGTAAAAAAACTACCTACATAAGTTCAATCTCATGACTTTTGGGAGGGATTGTAGAAAACAGCCTCCAAAAGATAAATTTTCATGACTTTTAGGGGGGGTGGAAAAACGGCCTCCAAAAGTTAAATTCTCATGACATTTAGGGAGGGGGTTGTCAAAAAACCACCTTCAAAAATATATTTAGGGGTAGTCTTGTTAAACCCCCCCAAAAGGCGTGAGAATTGAACTTTTCAAAGTAGTTGTTAAAAACCCACCTCCAAAAGTTAAGTTCACATGGATTTTTGGGGGATTGTCAAAACAATACCTCAAAAACCACATTTAGGGGTGGTCATTTTTAACCCCCCCCAAAAAAAAGTCATAAAAAACAAACTTTTGGAGGTGGTTGTTAAAAATTGTTGATCTGAATTTATGTGCGAACGAAATGAAAGAGTATATATATGTTCACATACACAGATATATGGCAAGAAACATAGTAATACAGTAAAATCATATTCTATTAAAATGAATGAAATAGAACAAACTGTAAAATAAAAGCAGCTAGAATGGTGGTAGTTATATCTCTGAGAAGAGATGTGGCGGCTACGCTCATTCGTGACAAACTGAATACAAGAAGAGGATGAAAGAGCCTTTTTATCATAAGCATGAGGGAAAGAACCCTTAACATCCAAAAACCTAACCCTAGAAGATGAACCATCATAAAGTTTGCAACCCCAAGGTGGTTAGTTGAATAGTCAACTTCCTGGGATCATGACTTTTGCATATGATCTTCGTTTGGGGCGCTCGATAGCCCACTAGAAAGGTCTATTCGAGCTTTACAACTTTTGATTTGGGGATTAAAAATGCCATTGGAAATTGTCGCCCCACCCCCCCGAATTTCCAAAAAACATCGTTTAGGGCCTCAAAACGGCCCCGGAAGTTCAGGACCCGAAAAATTGTACAAAGATTACTAGAAAACTGCCAAAATGGAAAACTGTTTGGAGCAAGGGGAATAGGTGGGTGGCCACCTATGTCCATATGGATCAGTCCTCCTCCCTTAAGGATCAATGGTCTCCATTGCGTTGGGTGCCCCCATCATATGGGGAAAATTCTGCTAAACTTGACTCCTGGTAAGCCACTTGGCTTGGTGGAGTAGTTTCCCTGCTTTGACAACCCAATATAGTTGGATCTTCTGTTGAAGGGTTACCTTAACCTGTGCACCCATGATTTGATCAATAATTTCATGTTCCATACAGTCGAGATTAAGCTCTGTAGGTGTCATTTTCTCTGCCACCTCTGAGGTGTCCAACAATGGTGGAAAGTATGGGAGAAGGAGCTCCACATTGAATACTGGGTGCAGGTTAAGAAATGGATGAATGCTTAATTGGAAGGCATTGTCACCAACTGCCTTGGTGATGGTGTACGTCCCATATCGAAGTGGACGAAGCTTGTGATGGGGTCTTGTGAGCCTCTCTTTCTGCAAATGCAACCAAACCTTATCACCCACCTGGAACTTATGTGGAACCTGATGTTGGTCATGTCGTTGCTTTTACTTAGTGTTTTACTTTTCCAAAATGTCATGGAACTGTTAGCGGATGTGCTGGATTAATTCAACAAATCTGGTGGCCTTATAAGCCTCAGTCTGAGCACGAAAAGATTCCTCCCATGTGGATGCAATGGGCAGAGCTGCATTAATTGGGGCCAGTGGTTAAAACCCCAAGCACACTTGAAAAGGGTTGTGGTCAGTAGAGCTATGAAGGGCTCTATTATAGCTATGTTGTACATAAGGAAGGCTCTCATCCCATGTGCAAGGATGTTTAGAATTGTACATTCTTAGAATATGCACAATCATCCTATTGACTACCTTTGTTTGTCCATCGGTCTAGGGGTGGAAGGAAGTCGATTTAGTGAGGTTGGTATCCATCAATGACCATAGGTTGGACCAGAAAGTGCTCAGGAACCTGCTATCCTGATTGGAAATTATAGTCTGTGGCAGCCCGTGGTCAGTGCTGCTACTGGAGGTCAACTAAGGAAATCAACAACTTGATTGGTGCTTCCCTTCTTATATTTAATGTTCAGGTGGAATTGCTGCAAGTAAGTGGACCACTTCTGAAGGCGATCATTCTGTAACTTCCCTTGGGTTTGCATGAACTGCAGAGGCTTGTGATCAGTGTGGATGACTATTTCTTTTCCAAGGATGTAATGCTTCCATTGGTGGAAGGCTTGGACAATGGAATAAGTTTCCTTGTCATAGGTGGGGTACTTGCGGATTGTATCTAAAAGTGTCTCATTGTGATATGCCACTAGATGGCCATGTTGATACCAACAACATAGCCAGAATCATCTATCTCAATCTCAAAAAGTTATTGTAGATATGGTAAGGAAAGGACGGGCATTGAACATAAGCGTTGCTTCAGATCCTCAAATGCTTGTTGTGGTGGCTTGGACCAGGTGAACTTGTCCTTATATCCCCCTTTGGTCACCTGGATAAGGGACCAAGCAACATTAGAGAATCCCAACACAAATCTGCGATAGAATTTGGAAAGGCCTAATAAGCAGCGATGCTCTATGAGAGCTGTCGGGGTTGGCCAATCGTGAATGGATTGGATATTGGCTGGATCCACATGAACACCATGTTCGTCCACAATGTATCCTAGATATTGGACCTTCTCCATGCTAAATGAGCACTTATATAGATTGGTGTATAGCTTGTGTTGTCGCAGGGTGCTGAGGACTTGGTGGATATGATGCAAATGTTCCGTCCATGTTCTGTTGTAGATGAGTATATCATCTAGATATACTATCACAAAAGAATTGGTGAATGACCGTAGGATATCATCCATCATCCTCATGAAGGTTGTCGAAGCATTAGTCAAGCCGAAAGGCATGACCAACCAATCAAAGAGGCCTTCGTGGGATTTGAAGGCAGTCTTCCAGACATCAGTCTGCTCAATTAGCATTTGATGATAGCCATACTTCAGATCAATCTTGCTGAAATATTTGACACTCTTGAGCTAGTCAAGAAGGTCGTCGATCTGGGGAGTGGGATACTGATTCCAGACTGTGATCTTGTTTAGAGCTCGGTAGTCAATACATAGTCGCCATGTCCCACCTTTCTTTTGTACCAACACAATTGGGATCCCACAAGGTGAGAAGCTAGGTCGAATGTGCCCCTTTTGGATTAAATATTGAATTTGGTATTTGATTTCTTCATTTTCCATGAGGGAATGCTTATATATTGTCCTATTAGGTAAAGACGCACAGGGTATCAAGTAAATGGAATGCTTGACCTGGCAATGTAATGGCACCTCGACAGGTGTGGTGAAGATGTCTTTGTATGATTCCACAATCTTGTCCACTTGTTTTTGCTGCGTAGAGGGGCTTTGTGTGGAGGTGGTGGATGTTGCTATGATGTCACCTTCAGAACGAACCATGAAGAAGACAAATTTCCATGTCTTGGAGATTACCTTTCTACACTACTTAGCTGTGATGAGGGACACTGTAGTAGTGGGAAGTGTCTCTGGTATCTTGTAGAGTTTCTTTCCCAAAGTAATAATGACACTACGAGTTCTAGACTCATACACAGCATGACATTTCCACATATATGGTTGTCCTAAAAGAACATCACAAAATTCAAGTGGGGAAACATCACACATTACCTCATATTTGAAGGGCTTGATGTCGTAGGAAAGGTGACACTGTTGACTAACGCGGATGTCTCATCCTTGGCTCAACCAACCGATGTTGTATGGTTGGGGATGTGGAACCGTCCAAAGCTTCAACCTTTTGACGACCTCACCCGAGATGAGGTTCTTCTGGCTACCACTATCAACAATGAAATGTAGTGGAGTCCCATGCACCCACAGTTGTGAATGGAAGAGGCACTCCCCTTCCTCTAGCTCCTCTGACTCTTCTAGTTGGATCTTTGCAGTTGCGATGGTGGCACTAGGTTCCGCGTTAATGATATGCTTTCCCTTTTATATCTCCGCATCAAAGTCCAAGCCAGATTTTGGATCCCGGGATTTAGTCTCGACTAACAAGGATTGTTTTGAGCGGCATTCATCAGTGTTGTGCCAAGGGCTCTTGTGGAATTCGCACCACTTTCCAGTGTCCTTCTTCGATTTCCCATTACCCTTCTTTGCTTGCGGCTTGGGTTGGTTGTTGGGGATTTGGTCGTCCTTGATATGTCCTTTTCTTTGTGAATTAGGGTCACCTTTTCCAGGCTTCTGCTGTTGATTTGCAGACCCAAAATCATGCTTATTCTTTTGCTTAAACTTATGCTCGATATTGACGACATACCGATAAGTTGATCCTAGTGAGGATATGTCCAGGAAATCCATCTCTGTCTTAATGTACCTGTCCAGGCCACTGTGGTACTTTAGGATCAAGTTCCGTTCAGAGTCTCTAATACCCAATTGGAACGCAGGGTATGGAACATGTTGGTAAACTCTGGCACTATCTGGTCTCTCTCCTAGCGCAAAGCTGTCCATCTGGTGTACTGGTCATCATAGTTTTCGACTGGGTAGAAATCCTCCTTGACAACGTTGAAAAAAGTCACCCAAGTGGGGTATATCCTGAATAGTTCAGACTCATCTCTTGCACGCCTCTCATAGTACCCATCCCACCAGTCTTTGATATGGGGAAGGGACTTAAGGAGCGTGAATGTGATCTTTTCGATGTCGGAAATTTTTTGAAGAGAGAAGTAACCCTCTAACAGATTTAACCATTTCTCCAAAGCATCTGCATCTATCTTGCATTCAAATAAGGGAATGTCAAAGTTAACTTGTACCTTGAATGAAGTTGCACCCATGAAACGGATGCTCATTGAAGGTGCATCCGCTGCCATCGACATTCTTTGAGGGATCTGGGAAAAGTTATCCATCATCTCGTTCCTCTATTGCGCGAGGGATTCCTCGAGCAACATCTTAATAGGAACCCCTACTCCATGATATCTCTCTTCTTCCAAATATCAATCAACTATTTGTGGGTGCCGAACACTGCCCAGGAGATGATGTGATCATCCTCTCCATAATTTAGTAAGTTACTGTATGCCATACTACCAAAAATTCAGATTGCCTCCATGAAGAAGCTCAATCCAACACATGAGGAAAGGTAGTGTCTTTTTCATTCACAGTGTTTTTATAGGTATTTTGTAACCTTTTATATTTCATATATTCTATCCAGAGATACACTTCTTTACTTCAATTGATATTTAACTTATATGCCTTATCCCGATGCAATTATCCATGAATTTGTTCTCAACTACAAACATTCACTATCTTATTCTCTTCCTCTCACTGAACTTCAAGGCAAATATTGTTCAAAATTCAAATTTCCCTCATTTTTCATTATTGAAAATCACATTCCCTCCTTCCTTCTTGTTCGGTTATGCAGAGTACCAGATTGAAAATGCAATAATGGTAACTAGACGACATCTACCATGGTTGGATGGTGCAAGGCACATCGGTCGGACCCTCTTGCTTAACAACGACACACAACAACACAAGTGCTCACACAAACTGGATGTAAACTGAATGCTAGAAGCTGGCTTCTGTTAATTTTGAATGAAATTACAACGTGTGAATACAAAGTAAACTATGAAACTAGTCGGCCTTAGCCTATTACAATATACATAACTGAAAAATTTGTCTCTAAGTGTGTTTTCGGCTATGTGCAATCTTCTCCCTCTCCTGGTTCTCTGTTGAGCGATGAGTTATGGATCGGATCCCCTATTCTGTGCCTTCGCACTACTTTTCTACTCTGCTCTACTACTGCTACTCTTCCCAAGGTCACTCCGTTCCCCGAGACACTCTTCCTCTCTGTCTGTTGAATCCTCTAGATCCTGCAGACTTGTAGTTTTCAGCGTCATCTGTCGTGCTGCATAACCTATCCCTGTGGTGACATCTGTCATGATACCAACCACCTTCATAACTGCTCATAACCTCCTCAACAACCTCCAACGGTCGCTAAGTACTCTGCCTTGACTTCTGCATCTCTGACTGTGCTACAGTTTGGCCCCATGTCTCTACCATACTGTACTTCGTCACCTTTCGACAATACTTGTCAGCTTTGCTCTGCTTCCATGGCTGCCAGTCTGCCCCGTCCTCCATGCTTGGCTTCCACCACAACCTGTTGGTGTCATTGTTCGACAACTTGTCGACACTCGACCTCTTACCCCTGTCGACCGCATATCAATAGCTTTTGATCGACTACTTGGCTTCGACAACCAATATTCCTTCATAGCAGTGGTCATTGACAATCCCCCTGGTCAACTTATCCCGTTGATCAAATTCGATTGTTTTTCCTAGGCCTCGATGCTCCTACGTCAGGCTCCCCAGGTGAAAAAGAGCTCGACTACTTCATCAGTCTCTTATATTCTTCTTCGGAAATCCATGTCACCTCCTGCAACTCATCATCTCTCCATCGGACTAAATATTCTTTCTTCCACGAACTTCGCGTCCGTCTGACTTCGTGTTCCTCTAAGACTTCGACGATTTCTTCCTTGTGGTGTCGACCTGGAATCTACATTGTCCAGTTGATGTTCGACACTTCCGTGTTGTTGCTTGTTGAACCTTCTTCAAACTTGTACATATCGGAGACATTTAACGTGGGTGAAATGCTCAAGTCCTTCGACAGCTCCAACACATAAGCATTGTCTGAAATCTTCTTCAGAATATTACATGGTCCAATCTTCTTCAACTTCAACTTGTTATATGTTCCTGTTAGAAATATCTCCTTCTGTAAATGTGCATAGACTAATTCTCCTTCGTTAAATGATTGTAGCCTCTTATTTCTATCGGCCCTTAACTTGTATGCCGCGTTTCTCTTTTCTAAGCACTTTTGCATATCTTTATGCACTTCTTTCATATGCTCCATGAATGATTCTGCATCCGCGCTCTTTTTGATGTCTGTCGGTATCCCAAACAAATCCACCACTCCATGTGGGCTTCATCCTTGAACAATCTGGAATGGGCTCCCACTGCTTGGGTCTGTCAACCGTCAAACATCTCAGAAGGTTTCCCAAACTTATGTTCACCACCTCGGCTTGTCCATCTGTCTGTGGATGATATGCCAATCTAAACTACAACTTCGTGTCCAGTTTCGTCCATAGGGTTCTCCATAAATGACCCATAAACTTGGTATCTCCGTCTGGCGTTATACTCTTCGGAACCCCATGCAATCTGACTATCTCCTTGAAGAATAGTATATCAATGCTTGTGACGTCACTTGTCCTCCAACACGGAATAAAGTGTGCCATATTCGAAAATCTATCGACTACAACAAATATTGAGTCGTTTCCTTGCTGCGTCTTCGGCAATCTTAGCACAAAATCCATGCTTAGGTGCTCTGACCATGGGGTATTCGGTACTGGTAATGGTGCATACAGCCCCGTCTTCTGACTTCTTCCTTTGCTCAACTAGAAAACTTGCCACTGTCGTATCCACTTTCCGACATCTTTCATCATTCCTGGAAAATAATACTTTTCTTCGACCAATGCCTTGGTCTTGTCGATGCCAAAATGACCTGCTAATCCGCCACTATGTAGCTCTCAGATTAGGTTCTCCCTTACGGATCCTATGGTAATAAACAACTATTGTCCCTTCAATAGGTATCCCTCTTGGATAAAATAATCCAAGTATGTCATTCTGTCGACACTCCATGGTTTCGCAAAATCCCCGTTGGTTTAATACTCTGTCTTCACCGACTTTACTCCTGTCGCATGAACCGTCGTCGTGTTCAGTAATGCAACTCTTCAACTCAGCATGTTGGAAACCTTGTTCGACTTGCCCAACTTATGTCACAACATGAAGGTATATTCTTGTCATGTCTCCTCTTACCAAATTTTTTTTTGCACGGGCCCACGGCCCTTCAATACTGTTTACAGTTACACCACTAGGTAATAATTATACTTAGAAAAACATAACAAAAGTATAACAAATTACGTACAACTTTCACACATTGCTTTGCGTGGTTCTTTACCGAAGTGCTATAGTCCTTCAGACTATACACACCCTTACGTCTTAGGTGTGATGACACAAACATACTAGAACAAACGTGTGTGACTTAGAGGTACTTGTGCCGACATGATGACACCTAGCTACCTCTCGGTACCAACGGTGTAACACTCGGTGACAAGCCTAAGCGGTGTGCAAACAACACTTAGTCTATGGCCTAATGCGAGCACTACAACATGACACCCCAGACCTGGTATCATTCCAGCTTACTCAGCCAATACCACAATCTTCATGAAATTAATGCTACACATGGGCATGCCATCCGATACTATTATCGTCATTAATACTTTAATGGACTTAGCCATAACTCTCCTCTTCGGAGTACATATGTATTTATTACACATACCTGTAATTAGTTACACATTGAACAATATTAATGCTATACATTAATATTTTATTACTCCAAAAGCAAGGTCTAAGTTACAAAAGTAATTTTATAACAATTAACAACTATATAATAAAAGGGTCATAGCTATTAATATATATATATATGTGTGTGTGTGTGTGTGTGTGTGTGTGTGTGTATATATAATTACATATATATATTAATACTAGTATTAATGCTTTGCATAACCTAAGACCAAAGCATACATAATAATACAACATATTATTATTAACCAAAGCATTACCATGCAATTCGAGTTATACATATAACAATACCCATAATAAAATTGGGCCAACACAAATCTTATGCATACAAGGGTTACAACATACATACACATATATAGTCTATATACATATTGCATACATTAAAGCGCTCCTTTACATAACTTAATGCACCACTCACTATAGCACATAAGCATGGATTAATAAATATAAGGAACATATACAAAGCCTTAGCCTTAAGGCTAAAGGCATAACTCAACATATAAAAGCATTGATTAAAATTGATACATGGTCGCTAATAGAAGCCGACCCTACCACTACGATGTGGCTCACAACAAACTACAACGCTTAATGTTTCATGCTTATGACCGGTCAACACCCAACCAGGTGGTATTAGTCACGCTGCCACGAGGGTAACACTCGGAGCCTACAAATGAATGTAGCTCAACTTGGAAGTTGACGTGGACAGTCATAAGGTTCATTTGAATGCAAAACGGCTCACACCAACATGTGGCCTACGTGGTTTGTGGCTTACGCCACATAGGCTTCACCAAACCAACACAACATTTTAAACCCTCTCGTGGTTGCCTGTTGGCAGGTGATGGTGCTCACGTGGAAGGAAAGTGTACACACGCTGCAGTTAAAGGCTTGGTCGATGTGGATCATGCAGGGTATCATCCCATTAATGGACTCTGCCAGTTGATAGTGATGCCGGGAACATACTCACCACCCAACTTTGCAATACCATAACTCCTCCTGCGTCATGCGTTGTTGATCGTGATCCAAGATCGTGCATGGGAGATCGTGATGCTTGTAACACTGTTGATCCAGGCGTTGGGTTTTCATGCCCAGCCATCTCCACTCTTGCATTAACTCTGCCCTTCACCGACAACAGTGGTATCCACCTCTCTCTCCAGTATCACGCGTTGAAAGACTATCACTTGGTCATTTGGCTCATTGTTTCTGGTGTGCAACGCGAGCTTCAGCTCCGTGTAGGGTATGGTGGATGTCTTCGGCCAAACCATGGCGCTTCTCTTCCCCAGATGCATGGTGCACCGGCTGTTACCATACACGGCGTGAACACAAAACAATGTAAGTGATAGTTTATTGTTTGCACCACTATTTTGTTTTGCAATGTCGTTGCTCACTGCACTTCACATTTACGTTAATGTTTTCTCAAGGTTCAGGTTTAGCCTTTGTGTTTGCTTTGTGTGAACAGGTGCAGACAGTGTCGGGCTATGCTGCGACTCATTACATATTCAGGTAATATCACAAACATACCCACAGTTTTGTTGTTCGTTAAGCTGCTTGCTTTGACAGTCGTTAGGTTGTTAATCCCACAGTTTAATCCTTCGCCACCTTTCATTGTGCAGGAAAACGACGGCGTGCGGTGGAGTGAAGCACTCCTGCAAGCTCTTAGCTAAGTTGGGGTCATGGCGACTCGCTGGATCAACAGGTAACTCGCCCATCCCACTCCTCGGGTTTGGTTCACCCCATTGGTGGGGGAAGAGTTACAAAAATGCTTGTTCGCTAAGGTTAGGGTTACTCCTGTCTCCGTCGGTACGTTTTTAAAGAGTTCGACTCTTGGCCGAGAGGATAGAGGCATGAATCCATCCTCTGAGAGCGTCCCTGCGACCTCTACTTCGCTCTTCTGTTGTTGCAGGTTGAATATGTGCTCAGCGAAATGATGTGGGTCTTTCCACAGTCATACGTAATTTGACAGGCTATCCAACGACGCTCTGCCCCTGGTAGAGACGTCGAGAATATGTACACGACTTCGCAGTTAATTTTAAGTGGCCATGCCACAACCCTTTTGATTCCAACTCTGTTTGTAAATTATTTTTAAGATTCAAACTCGTGATGTAAACTTCTTTGCAAGCCCAGCTTGACTTTGTGAAGCCCTCGACAATTCTCGTCGATCTCGACGATTCTCGTCGAGTCTGTGGGTTAATTACTTGATATACATTTTGGTATTACATACCTGGATTGTATAAATTCCCTCAACACTTTGATATTAATATACCATGTAATTGTTTTTGTTTCTCCAATGTTCGTGCATATCAAAGAGATTCCATGCATACTTTATTTATGTTATAAATGCATGTCAATTCTTATCATATCAGCATATGTTTGCATTCATGTTTTAAATGCTCCCTGGAAGGAATCGACCTCATCGCATTCTTCCACGATTCGTTTGCATTCGCAAATGGTATACTGAAATGTCGTTTGACTTCATGCATTAAAATATTTAGGGTTGAGGTGTTTAGACTACCCATTGTATGCACATGAATATGCAATGCATCAAAACGTAGTCACAATCTCCAACAAAGTATCGTCCCACTACTGTGTTTAAATGTTGCAGAGTTTGATTAATATTATGTGGATTTGCTTATGCCCAGCTTCGTTTCATTTTGAATGTATTTTAATAAACTATTAGCAATAGTTGAAATGCCAAGATGCACAGATAAATGTCTCAATGTATATAATCATATATTAATACGATAGCATCCATGCTGAGGGTCAAACCCTTAGGTGCTCATTAGAGGAAATTTGAGGTCTAAAACGGGCCTCCCAAGGAAAATAATAAAATAATAGTTAAAATAATGAAATAATAGTTAAAATAATAAAATAACATTTATTAATTTTGGAGGAAGAATTCCGCATCCAATGAGTGCTCCCGCTCGAAAATTGAGTAAAAACACAGGGAGATATGTTGAAAATACGAACAAAAAAAGTAGTTTTTTATGACAAATATCTCAAGTAAACCATTATCGTTGACCATTTTATTGAAATTGTATTGGTTCTTGAATTCCAACTCATAAAGAAATTATGGTTGGCTCGTTTTCTTATATGATGGCTCATTTTCTTATAAGGCCCATTTTAGACCTCAAATTTCCTCTAATGTTAATCACTCGCACTTAGCATTTCGGCACTTCGAATGCATTTAAACAATATCTATAAACATAGATGTGGCGACCTAGGGTACATTTGGCTCGCATAAGGCCATTGACCAATACATTCACTTTTGTATTAATAATACATATTATTATATTGTTTGCATAAGCATTGCCATTTAATGTAGAATGATAGTTAGGCATATATTTACTCAAAAATATAGCAATGTGTCATTATTTCAATACTCAACCAATAAACTGAAATGCCATTTAAATGCATAAGGTCGATTATGATCAGATTTGAATAAAATACAACTTCCGTCAACAACCAAATTAATTCAAATCTATATCAGATTTGCATTCTAGCATTTTCAGTGTTTATCTTTTCTTCCATAAACTTAGCATAGAAAAATGATTGATAAACATATGGGCTAGGCATGTAAACCTTCAGGTTTACGTGCCTACCCCATTTACAGCATTATGATGCAAACATAATAGCTTATGTAAATACTGGAATATATTTAACCTACAACAACCTGCAATATGAAGACATGTCTCAGCAAACCCTGGCTTAGCACATGAATCATATTATTATTATATTTGATGCTGCATACATCTATAACTGTATAGAGGGTCTTAATACTGTAAATATACTTCCATTATAATGTAGATATTTTCACAGTCAGCCCATCACATCAATATTCCAGATCTGTAAAATGATCATAAGATAACTCATAACATAGATATAGTTCTCTAGATGAGATTCATAGCCAGAAATAATCAAGAACAATACATATATGGTTAAATCAGATACATTTACATTTCAACAATAAACTAGATATATTCAGAAACACATATATAAATACTGTCCAAAACAAATACTCTCCAAGTCAGATTATAAACACTTATCTGAATCTGATGACCAGTGGAACCAGGCACAAACCTCCCAGCCTTTGACCAGCAAGTTCTCCTTGCTCTCAGGTCACCCCCGAGCTGAGTTCACAGTCCCCTAGGTAGAGTATTTATTTTAGTTATCGTTAACTTGTCATTTACCCAAGTTATTCAGGAGATTTCAAAAGCAATAGGAAACCCAACACCCAACTCAATACTCTTGAGCTCCAGGATGCTCCAGGGATTTTAAGCCATAGCTATGGAGAGAATCACTATCACAGTCTATTCAGGTAACATCAGTACTCCTGCAAGCTTGGGGTAGTTCTCCTACCTGCACACAATTAAGTGGCCAAGCTCATACCAAACTGCATGATTCCTCCTGATCTGAGTCAATTTGGTCCTCCCAAATATGCACTCAATCACTTGGCTTCAGGACCAGCTTGGTTCTCCCAAATCTATCCTCCCTCATCAGCATTCATTGTCTTAGGTTCAGGCTTTCCATTTCCCATTGTTCTTGTGTATTCAGCTCTTGAGGTTGTGAATGATGCATAATGAATAATGAGAGTTTCAATGAGTTTTCACCTTTTATTCTCTTAGGGGAATTTTGCTCATTATGTGAATTCTTTTAATTCATTAATCTCTCAATTATTTTCTTTAGGGTTTTCCAATTGTCTCCAATAATAATTTCTTCTTATTATTATTAAGTGGCATTTTCCCTCTAACCTTAGGAGACTGTGACTCCCTCTTTTATTGTGCTGGTCCACATGGTCAATAGAAACCTCTTTAGCAGATTTTTAACTTTCACAAGTATAAATGAAATAATACTTAGCAGAAATTATCAAACGGGTTCAAAGTCCAAAATAGGGGTATTACATTCCCCCTCCCCTTAAGTTTTCACCGTCCTCGGTGTTAAATAGTTTTGCAAAACAACAAAAATTAACATAAAAAAATTTAGTTTTTTTCATGGTCTTCATCGAACAGGAAGGGGTATGTTGCCTACGTTTCCCGTTCCATTTCCCAGGTAGCCTCATCAGGTTTGTAGTGCTCCCATTGCACTTTTACCTGAACGATGGTTTGATTCCAAAGTACCACCTCTTTTCGATCCAATATGCATATAGGGTCTGTCTCGAAATCTCCTTCCGATTCCAGCTGAATTAGATGCCAGTTCACAATATGCTTAGGATCATATACATACTTTTTCAACAATGAAACATGAAACACATCATGTACTTTAAAATGTGCTAGTAAAACTAACTGATAAGCAACAGGTCCTACTCTAGCAAGTATTTGGAAAGGACCACAAAATCTAGGTGCAAGCTTGGCAACTTTACCCAAGCTCAAAGAACTCCTTTTGGCCTTCACTCTTAAAAAGACGTGATCCCCAACTTCGAATTCTTTGTTTTCCCTATGCAGATCAGCATAGCTCTTCTGCCTATCTTGGGCAGTTTTCAGATTTGTTCTAACTTTCTGCACAATGTTTTCTAACTCAGTTAACATTTTAGGACCCCTCACAATCCGATTTACCGGATCTTCCCAAGTCATAGGGGTTTTACACTTTCTGCCATACAACAATTCGAAAGGACTTATTCCTGCAGAAGTTTGGTAACCGTTATTGTAGGCAAATTCAGCTAAGTGTAGGTAGTTTTCCCACTGCTTCAGGTTGTCCATGACATACAAGCGAAGCATGTCCTCAAGGACTTGGTTCACCCTTTCAGTCTGCCCATCAGTTTGCAGATGGTAGGCTGTACTAAAACTCAGTTTAGTCCCCAAAACTGCAAACAGATCTTTCCAAAAGTGTGAGGTGAACTTGGTGTCCCCATCAGATATAATCACCTTGGGAATTCAATGAAGTCGAAATACTTCCTTCATGAAAACGTCTGCAATGTTTATTTCCTTAAAAGTGGATTTGACAGGTATGAAGTGTGTTGCCTTAGTCAGCTTATCCACAACAACCATGATTGCATCATGTTGTTTAACGTTTTTAGGCAATTCGGTGATAAAATCCATGGAAATGATTTCCCACTTCCATTCTGTCACTGGTATGGGCTGCAGCAACCCAGTCGGATGCTGATGTTCTATTTTCACTCGCTGACAGTCCATACATTTAGCAATGTATTCAGCAATTTCTGATTTCAGTCTCGGCCAATAATGTTGTTTTTTTAACAATAGTCAACATTTTCTGGTAGCCAAGATGACCGGAATACGGTCTTACGTGAAACTCATCCATAATTAATTGCTTTGAGGCTGGATGATCCGATATGTACAACCTGTTTTTGAACAGCAGCAATCCATCCTTGGACATGCTGAAATATGTCGCTTGCTGTTCTGAATTGTCTGCAAGACATTTTTGTCTTACATTCAAATATTTTTGATCTTTTTCAGCTGCTGTCCAGATCTACACTATTGAATCAGACTTAAAATTGTTAACTGATGCCATCGTTAGTAGATGCATGCGTCTACTAAGTGCGTCAACAATTTTATTTTCCTTACCTTTGATGTGCTGAATTGCAAAGTCAAACTCACTTATGAAGGCCAACCACCTTGCTTGCCTTCCATTTAGATTTGGTTGTTCGAAAAGATATTTTAGCCCTATGGGGTCGGTTTTCAGCACAAACCTTTTTCCAAGGAGGTAGTTTCGCCACATTCACAAAGCATGAATGATAGCAGCCAACTCTAAATCATGCGTTGCATAATTCACTTCACGTGTCTTCAATTTTCTTGATTCATAACCAATTATTGCTCCATCTTGTGTAAGCACGCCTCCCAATCCATCCTTGCATTCATCCGTGCATACATCAAAATCTCCATAAGGATCTACCACTTTTAGGATAGGGGCGGAAGTGAGCAACTGTTTAAGCTTTGTGAAATTTGCTTCACACTTGGATGTCCACAGAAATTTTACTTCCTTTTGCTGAAGTGAAGTAATAGGATGGGCTACTTTGGAAAATCCTTCAATAAATTTCCGATAATACCCGGCCAATCCCATGAAAGAGCGGACATCGCTTACATTTTGGGGTGTAGGCCAGCTCATAATGGCCTTTATCTTGTCGGGATCCACCACAATACCCTCTGCTGATATAACATGACCCAAATATTGAGTTTGGTCCTTATAAAAATCACACTTGGATAATTTGGCATAAAGCTGATTTTCTCTCAAGACTTGCAGCACTAGTCTTAAGTTTTCCTCATGCTCCTTTTCATTCTTTGAATAGATGAGGATGTCTTCAATAAACACCACAACAAATTTATCCAAGTACTTGCTAAAAACATTGTTCATTAGGCACATAAATGTGGTTGGTGCATTTGTCAAACCGAATGGCATCACCACAAACTCGTAATGTCCATAACGAGTTCAGAAAGCTGTTTTGTGCACATCTTCTTCCTTAATCTGAATTTGATGATAACCCAATCTTAAGTCAATCTTAGAAAAGACATTGGCACCCCCAACCTGATCGAATAGATCGTCTATCCTTAGAAAAGGATACCGGTTCTTGATGGTTACCTTGTTCAACTGTCTATAGTCTATGGCCATCCTTCTTCCACACAAAGATTACCAGTGCTCCCCACGGGGACACACTTGGGCGGATATAACCTTTCTCCAACAGTTCTTGCAATGGTTCTTTCATCTCAATTAGTTCAGGTGTACTCATTTGATACGGTGCCTTAGAGTTTGGCATGGTTCTCGGTGACAGGTCAATGGTAAAATCCAGCTCTCTTCTAGGAGGTAGCTTTGGAATTTCCTCGGGAAACACATCCTTAAACTCATCCAATACAGGATGCTTTATGAAATCTGCACTTTCAGTTTCCTGATTTTCTGTCATGTGGAAAACATATAGTTTGCAACCTTTTTGTGCATTCCTTTTTAGTTGGAGAGCAGAAATTTCCCTTAATTTTACTGCCCTCACGATCCCTTGGATCTTTTCCTGCTATCCCACATTGTTAGTAAATGCAACAGATTTCTGGTAACAGTCTATAATAGCCCTATGTTTTTCCAGCCAATTCATATCGATGAGCACATCGTATCATCCTAATGGAAAAACATTTAAATCTGCACTAGTACAAGATTTATTTAACTGCAAGGGACACTGATTTACCACCTCTGAAACCTTCCGTTTTGTCCCCGTTGTCATTTGTACCAACCAAGGATGTGTGTATTTGTTCTTGTTAAGTTTGCATGACACACACAATTTTGGATCTATGTAACTCTTACATGCTCCAGAATCAATTAAGATAGACACGGGTGTCCCGGAAAGCATAACTTCAACCTCGATTACCGAAGCTTGATGTTCAACGTGAGGATTGTTCAATGCCCACATAAATACTTGGACTTCTTGCTATGTCTTGGACTGTATAACTCTCTTGCAGATTATGCATAGGTTTGCTTATGTCCTTTTTGTGAGGACAATCATACCATCGATGATTCTCTCTGCAACCCCAACACTTGATAGGTGGCTTCTATGGTGTGGGTTCAGGTTTTCTGGTGCCTTCAATGTTGAACTTTTTAGGGGGCGGAACAAATTTTGACTGTGGCTTGTTGCCCTCAAATTTGTTGCTGGAATGTGTCCGCGAACCTTGGTTTATGAAATGGTTGGGTTTGTGACCCTTCTTCCTTATTTCAGATTTATGTTTCTTCTTCTCGTTTCACTTCTTAGACACTTTAGCTCAGTTCTGCCCCTGTTCGTAACACAGTCTAGCCTTCCTGAACACATCTTCCAAGGTCTTGGGATCATCAAACTCTATCTGATCCTTGTACCCAAATGGTAAACAATTCAAGAAACGTTGAATTCTGACTTTTCCTCCCTGAATGTATGGAACGTACTTCACCAGTTCCAAGAATTTGCTAATCAGCTCTTCCATGTTTTGTTGTCCCAGCTTAAGGTCATAGAAATATTTTACCTTTTTGTCGAAGTACCTCTCAGACAGGTACTTCTGTTTGAGGAATGTTGCAAAAGTATTCCACTTTACTTTCTTCTCGTTGATAGAGCGGGTCAGCTTGAGATCATCCCACCAAGCTGATGCCTTACCCTACAGATTGAAAACAACAATTATAGCCTTAATGAGGCTGGAATAATCGAACATGCATACGTACTTATCCATGTCTTGCAGCCACAGTTATGCTTCTTCTCAGTTTTAATTTCTCCGTTAAAATTAGGAGGCTTGATCTTCCACAATTATGAATGTAAGTGCTGTACTTTTCCTGTTTTCTTTTTCTTTTTAGGAACGAACTCTTCAAAATCCTCGCCATATGACTCTTCATCACTAACGTCTATATTAAAGCTAGCAGAATTCCTTGGAGTTGTAGATTTGAACTTGGAATTTCTCTTAGTGACTGATTTTTCTGCATGTTGTTCCTCCGGTGTTGGGAGGTGACTATTCTCCTTTTTCGTCAGTTTTTGCAGCAAGATAGCATTGATTTCTTGCTGTTCTTCAAAATTCTTAATGTTGTCTTCTTTGATGCTCATTAATTCTGATTTTAGACTATTTGTTGTTTCCAACATCTCGCTGGATGGTGTAGCTCTTGGAGAATTTGGATTTCTCCCATGCCTACTGGCCATCTCTCTGTGTTGGCTGGATGTTTCTACACCCATCCCTCCTTGTTCTGCAGAATTAAATTATGCCATTTGAAGTTTCAGCTGCTCTGCTGTCTATGTGTGGCCAACTAGTTGTTTGTTAGACTTTTAAAAACAACATGTAATTAAAATCACATGCAAGATGCTACAGTTAAATTAATTAAGCATTTATTATACACCATGTGAAAACATAATAAAATAATTTAAAAACATTTAAAAACACAGCATACACGCAATGAGCTTAAGGTCCTAGTGTAGTGACCATGCTCTGATACCAATTTGTCATGTCTCCTCTTACCAATTTTTCTTTTTGCACGTGCCCACGACCCTTCAATACTGTTTATAGTTACACCACTAGGTAATAATTATACTTAGAAAAACATAACAGAAGTATAACAAATTACGTATAGCTGTCACACATTGCTCTGCGTGGTTCTTTACCAAAGTGCTATAGTCCTTCAGACTATTCGCACCCTTACGTCTTAGGTGTGATGACAGGAACATACTAGAACACACGTATGTGACTTAGAGGTACTTGTGTCGACATGATGACACCTGCTACCTCTCGGTACCAACGGTGTAACACTCAGTGAAAAGCCTAAGCGGTGTGCAAACAACACTTACTCTGTGGCCTAATGCAAGCATTACAACATGACACCCCAGACCTGGTATCATTCCAGCTTACTCAGCCAATACCACAATCTTCATGAAATTAATGATGCACATGGGCATGCCATCCAATACTATTATCATCATTAATACTTTAATGGACTTAGCCATAACTCTCCTCTTGGGAGTACACATGTATTTATTACACATACCTGTAATTATTTACACATTGAGCTATATTAATGCTATACATTAATATTATTACTCCAAAAGCAAGGTCCAAGTTACAAAAGTCATTTTATAACAATTAACAACTATATAATAAAAGGGTCATAGCTATTAAGATATATATATATTAATACTAGTATTAATGCTTTGCATAACCTAAGACCAAAGCATACATAATAATACAACATATTATTATTAACCAAAGCATTACCATGCAATTCGAGTTATACATATAACAATACCCATAATAAAATCGGGCCAACACAAATCTTATGCATACAAGGGTTACAACATACATATATATATATAATCTATATACATATTGCATACATTAAAGCGCTCCTTTACATAACTTAATGCACCACTCACTATAGCACATAAGCATGGATTAATAAATATAAGGAACATATACAAAGCCTTAGCTTTAAGGCTAAAGGCATAACTCAACATATAAAAGCATTGATTAAAATTGATACACAGTCGCTAATAGAAGTTGACCCTACCACTACGACGTGGCTCACAACGAACTACAACGCTTAACGTTTCATGCTTATGACTGGTCAACACCCAACCAGGTGGTATTAGTCATGCTGCCATGAGGGTAACACTCGAAGCCTACAAATGAATGTAGCTCAACTTGGCAGTTGACGTGGACAGTCATAAGGTTCGTTTGAATGCAAACCGGCTCACACCAACGTGTGGCCTACGTGTTTTGTGGCTTACGCCACACAAACTTCACTAAACCAACACAACGTTTTAAACCCTCTCGTGGATGCCTATTGGCAGGTGACGGTGCTCACGTGGAAGGGAAGTGTGCACACGCTGTAGTTAAAGGCTTGGTCGATGTGGAGCACGCAGGGTATCGTCCCATTAATGGACTCTTCCAGTTGATAGTGATGTCGGGAACGTACTCACCACCCAACTCTGCAATACCATAACTCCTCATGCGTCTTGCGGCGTTGATCGTGCATGGGAGATCGTGATGCTTGTAACACCGTTGATCCGGGCGTTGGGTTTTCGTGCCCAACCATCTCCACCCTTGCATGAAATCTGCCCTTCACCGGAAGCAGTGTTATCCACCTCTCTCTCTAGTATCACGTGTTGAAAGACTATCACTTGGTCATTTGGCTCATTGTTTCTGGTGTGCAACGCGAGCTTTGGCTCCGCACAGCGTATGGTGGATATCTTCGGCCAAACCATGGTGCTTTTCTTCCCCAGATGCATGCTGCACCGGCTGTTACCATACACAGCGTGAACACAAAACAATGTAAGTGATAGTTTATTGTTTGCACCACTATTTTGTTTTGCAATGTCGTTACTCACTGCACTTCACATTTACGTTAATGTTTGCTCAAGGTCCAGGTTTAACCTTTGTGTTTGCTTTGTGTGAACAGGTGCCGACGGTGTCGGGCTATGCTGCGACTCATTACACAGTCAGGTAATATCACAAACATATCCACAGTTTTGTTGTTTGTTAAGCTGCTTGCTTTGACAGTCATTAGGTTGTTAAGTTGTTAATCCCATGGTTTGATCCTTCGCCACGTTTCACTGTGCAGGAAAAGGACGGCGTGCGGTGGAGTGAAGCACTCCTGCAAGCTCTTAGCTAAGTTGGGGTCATGGCGACTCGCTGGATCAACAGGTAACTCGCCCATCCCACTCCCTTGGGTTTGGTTCACCCCGTTGGTGGGGAAAGAGTTACAGAAACGCTTGTTCGCTAAGGTTAGGGTTACTCCTGTCTCCGTCGGTACGTTTTTAAAGAGTTAGAATCTTGGCCGAGAGGATAGAGGCATGAAGCCATCCTCTGAGAGCGTCCCTGCGACCTCTACTTTGCTCTTTTGTTGTTACAGGTTTAATATGTGCTCAACGAAATGATGTGGGTCTTTCCACACTCATACGTAATTCGACAGGCTATCCAACGACGCTCTGCCCCTGGCAGAGTCGTCGAGAATATGTACATGACTTAGCAGTTAATTTTAAGTGGCCATGCCACAACCCTTTTGATTCCAACTATGTCTGTAAATTATTTTGAAGATTCGAACTCGTG
This sequence comes from Larix kaempferi, assembly GCA_027924585.1. NCBI lineage: Eukaryota > Viridiplantae > Streptophyta > Pinopsida > Pinales > Pinaceae > Larix > Larix kaempferi. The sequence goes on along the minus strand of BSBM01000316.1, from coordinate 21,936,538 downwards.
ATGTAAACTTCTTTGCAAGCCCAGCTTGACTTTGTGAAGCCCTCGACGATTCTCGTCGAGTCTATGGGTTAATTACTTGATATGCATTTTGGTATTACATACCTGGATTGTATAGATGCCCTCGACACTTTGATATTAATATACCATGTAATTGTTTTTGTTTCTCCAATGTTGTGCATATCAAAGAGATTCGATGCATACGTTACTTATGTTATAAATGCATGTCAATTCTTATCATATCAACATATGTTTGCATTTGTGTTTTAAATTCTCCCTGGAAGGAATCGACCTCGTCACATTCTTCCATGATTCGTTTGCATTCGCAAATGGTATACTGAAATGTTGTTTCACTTCATGCATTAAAATGTTTAGCGTTGAGGCGTTTAGCCTGCCCATTGTATGCACATGAATATGCAATGCGTCAAAACGCAGTCTCAATCTCCAACAAAGTATCATCCCACTACTGTGTTTAAATGTTGCAGAGTTTGATTAATATTATGTGGATTTGCTTATGCCCAGCTTCATTTCATTTTCAATGTATTTTAATAAACTATTAGCAATAGTTGAAATTCCATGATGCATAGATAAATGTCTCAATGCATATAATCACATATTAATACGATAGCATCCATGTTGAGGGCCAAACCCTTAGGTGCTTGAATCACTCGCACTCAACATTTCGGCACTTCGACCTAGGGTACGTTTGTGTCGCATAAGGCCATCGACCAATACATTCACCTTTGTATTAATAATGCATATTATTATACTGTTTGCATAAGCATTGCCATTTAATGCAGAATGATAGTTGGGCATATATTTACTCAGAAATATAGCAATGTGTCATTATTTCAATACTCAACCAATAAACTGAAATGCCATTTAAATGCATAAGGTCGATTATGACCAGATTTGAATAAAATACAACTTCTGTCAACAACCAAATTAATTCAGATCTATATCAGATTTGCATTCTAGCATTTCCAGTGTTTATCTTTTCTACCATAAACTTAGCATAGAAAAATGATTGATAAACATATGGGCTAGGCATGTAAACCTTCAGGTTTACCTGCTTGCCCCATTTACAGCATTATGATGCAAACATAATATCTTATGTAAATACTGGAATATATTTAACCTACAACAACCTGCAATATGAAGACATGTCTCAACAAACCCTAGGTTAGCACATGAATCATATTATTATTATATTTGATGTTGCATACATCTATAACTGTATAGAGGGTCTTAATACTGTAAATCTACTGCCATTAGAATGTAGATATTTTCACAGTCAGCCCATCACATCAATATTCCAGATCTGTAAAATGATCATAAGATAACTCATAACAGAGATCTAGTTCTCTAGCTGAGATTCATGCTCAGAAATAATCGAGAACAATACATATATGGTCAAATATAATACATTTACATTTCAACGGTAAACCATATATATTTAGAAACACATATATAAATACTGTAAAAAAAAATACTCTGCAAGTCAGATTATAAACACTTATCTTAATCTGATGACCAGTGGAACTAGGCACAAACCTCCCAGCCTTTGACCAGGAAGTTCTCCTTGCTCTCAGGTCACCCCAAGCTGAGTTCACAATCCCCTAGGTAGATTATTTATTTTAGCTACCCTTAACTTGTCATTTACCCAAGTTATTCAGGATGTTTCAAAGGCAATAGGAAACCCAACACCCAACTCAATACTCTTGATCTCCAGGATGCTCCAGGGGATTTTATGCCATAGCCATGGAGAGAATCACTACCACAGTCTATTCAGGTAACAACAGTACTCCTGCAAGCTTGGGTAGTTCTCCTACTTGCACATAATTAAGTGGCCAAGCTCATACCAAACTGCATGATTCCTCTTGACCTGAGTCAGTTTGGTCCTCCCAAATCTGCACTCAATCACTTGGCTTTAGGACCAACTTGGTTCTCCCAAATCTGTCCTCCCTCACCATCATTCATTGTCTCAGGTTCAGGTTTTCCATTTCCAATTTCTCTTGTGTATTCAACTCTTGAGATTGTGAATGATGCATAATGAATAATGAGAGTTTCAATGAGTTTTCACCTTTTATTCTCTTAGGGGAATTTTGCTCATTATGTGAATTCTTTTAATTCATTAATATCTCAATTCTTTTCTTTAGGGTTTTCCAATTGTCTCCAATAATAATTTCTTCTTCTTATTATTAAGTGGCATTTTCCCTCTAACCTTATGAGACTATGACTCCCTCTTTTATTGTGTTGGTTCACATGGTCAATAGAAACCTCTTTAGAAGATTTCTAACTTTCCTAAGTATAAATGAAATAATACTTAGCAGAAATTATCAAAGGGGTTCAAAGTACAAAATAAGGGTATTACAATCCCTACAGGAATTCGACCCATGTCATGTGCCGCTGATTCAACTTCGACTGAGTATTCAAGTACTTCAGTGCTTGGTGATATGTGTACACCAGAAATTCCTTGGGCAACAAATAATGCCTCCACTCTTTCAACGCTTGGACGATAGCATAGAACTCCTGGTCGTAGACCGAATATTTTCGCTTCACTTCATCCAACTGTTCACTGAAGAATGCAATTGGTCGGCCCTCCTGGATCAACACTGCTCCAATTGTCATTCACTCGCGTCGCAATCAATTTGGAAAACTTTGTGGAAATCTAGGAGCGCTAACACTGGGATCTCAGTCACTTTTTCCTTCAATTTATCGAAAGCTTTCTGGGTAGATTCTGTACACTTGAACTCCCCTTTCCTCATGCACTCTATCAATAGTGCACATATCCGACTGAATCCCCTGATGAACTTCCTGTAGAAACTAGCAAGTCCCTGGAAACTTCACACTCCTGTCGTGCTTGTTGGTTCTGGCCAATCCAATATAGCCTTCACCTTCTCTGGGTCCATCATCAACCCTTTACCTGAGATTACAAATCCCAAGTACACTAGTTCTTCCTTCATGAAGAAACACCTTTTCAGGTTCACCATCAACTTCTCTTCATGCAACTTATGCAATACTTGTCGAATATGATCCAAGTGTTCGGCCTTGGTTCGACTAAATATCAGAATGTTGTCTAGATACACTACGACGAACTTTCCCAAGAATGGTTTCAATACCTCATTCATCAACCGCATGAATGTGCTATGAAAATCCTCACAGCAGATCTAAGAGATGATGTATACCTCACAAGAGAATGATTATGATTAATCAAGAAAATAGAAGAAGAGTGGTCAATATAGTATAATGAGCAACAGAATAATATGGTACAATAGAACTCGGATAGAAGCAATAATACTTCACACACACTAGTTAATTAATCACAATATGGACAAATAAATAGTACAATGGTAGATAGGATTCAAATGCCTAAGGTGGCAATTCAAATTAGCCTCTCAGAGTGATCATAAAATCAATAGAGTGTCATCGGAGCACAACTAGGTGTCCTCATGATCATCGGAGCACAACTGGAAGTCTTCATCATCATCAGTGGAGTCATCAATGCTCAAGTAACTGTCAACCATCAGTCAAACTAACTCTGGTAGGTGTAACTGAGTGTAACTCAGTGTAACTGAGTGTAAACTGAAGACAACTAGACTGGTAGGTGAAGAAGGGCGAGTTTCTCCCTAAAATCAAGGAAGAAGGGCGCATTAAGCAATTGGAGGGCTAAAACTGAATAGTGAGAAGCTCCTGGGGGCTGGCTAACTAAAGGCTAGGTGCTGGACTGGTGACTGGGATGCATGCAAACCCTAGAATGCATGCAAACCCTAAAAGTGCATGCATGACTTAAAATGTAAAGGATCAAAATACTGGTGGGACTAGGATGGAGTATAGGAATATCCTAACACCCCCCCTTAATCCATCCTGGGCCCTGGTAACTAAGACCAAAGGTCACCCAATACAATGAATAATAACAATCAATAAACCAAGGAAGTGGAAAAATTTCATGGGAAACAGACCCCCTCCTCAAAAAACAGACTGTAAGGCACACACAAAAATTAAATGCTCCAAACTCAAGCAGGTGTGATGCTTGGTCATATGTCTGGAGGTATCTTCTTCTCGGGAAGAAGTGGATCATGCTCAGAAAGCATGTGTTTGTACTTGCTCTTCAGATCGGATGTGATGAGAACAAATCCAATAGAATGAGAATGACCCTTGAACCCGTGATTCGAATCAGCTGAGATAGGATCAAATATTTGAATGTGCATATAGTCTTTTGTCTTCTCCTTCGAACCACCATGGGTGAGATTATGCCAAAAAGAACTATTACATGTTTGCTTGAAATCAAAATCAGATTTAAGACTTAAAAACAGTTTCTTGATATCTCCTTTGAACCAACAGGGGTGAGATCAAAACTATCATATGCATGAGAAATTATCCCAAGTAGTAATTGCTTAGAACCCAATTTAGATACAAGACTTGAATCATGGTTTCTTGAGATCTCCTTTGAACCATGAGAGGTGAGATCAAAACCAGTAATTGCATGAGAATTTATCCCAAGCAAATGGAAATGGCCATCATCTTCAATAACCTTCTGAAAGCATGAATTTATGATCATATAGTAGTATAAAGGAGGAGATAGTTGCAGAGGAGCGAATGCATTACCTTCAATAGCTATTTTGTCCTCCGAAATAATCATGTGATCATGATGCAAACCAACAGACTCTGGTGCAAGAGAGGATTTAGGACCTTCTGCAATATCTAGAGTGTGAGCTGGCATAGAAAGAGAAGAAAGTTTGAGCATGAGTGTAGAATCTGCAAGTTCTTTGTGAACAACTTCAATGTGAGATGATACTGGTTCATGATCTGAGAGACCATCAAGAGGAGCAAATGCATCACTTTGTTTTCTTTCGAATGGGTTGGGACCAAGTCCTTCATTCTCTCTGCCAAATATTTCATCCAGGTGAGCCCATAGCTCTTTTGGTGATGAAAAATCAGGGAGGTCATATAACATCCAATCAGACATAGCATCCAACATTGATTAAAAGGCTTCATCAACTTTATTTAACCAATCAATCTTTTCTTCAGAAGATTCGAACTCTCTTTCAAAACAACAGTCAAAGAGATCATGGCTCTTCAAGTATGCTATCATTTTTGGTTTCCAATCATCATAGTTGTTGATGTATATGTAACTTTGGAATGTATTTCATATATGTTGTATGTACTCCTATAGAGATGGTATTATTCCTCTATACGGAAGTGTTGTCATTTATATTGTAAATGTCGTAACTTATACTTGATGGGTTATTAGACCACCTTGTTAGGGTCGGCCCTGTATAAGTCATGTGGGTCAAAGGGTTATTAGACCACCCTATTGGGGGTCGGCCCAGTCAGCATTATGTTATGTGGTTAAGTTCGATCCTACATGATTTATGTAAAAGGAAAGTCAAGTCAAGTATAAATAGAGTGCGGGAGGCACTCTATTTGATCACTCACTTCTCACTCATGCACTCAAGGAGGAGTGGCGCACTTATGGAGGAGGAGGATCTGCTGCTAGGATATCTCTTATGTTTGGGTTGTATCATTGCTCTATCTATCTCTGAGGAAGTTATTAGGGTTTTTCACCTTTATGGTTTTCCCCAAGTAAATTTGTGTGTCTCTTGTGCTTGCATTATTGTCTCCATGATTGATATGTTGTAGATATGTTGTACATGTTGTTCTCTCAGTTAAGATCCTAGATCAGATTGAAGTAAATTCTGAAAATTTAACATGGTATCAGAGCTAGCCTGAAAGAAGGCATGATATGGCATGTATGACACTTGTTGCACTTACGATGCTAGGGCTTGATATAGCAAAAACCAGTCATCGTAGAACTTTCGCTATAAATCCGTTTTGGGGAAGTTTTTGGATCTGAAATCTTTACAGATCGAATTTTAAATCCCCGTGTACAATATAGGGTTTCTGCCTCTTCCAGATTTGAGTCAAAATGAGGTGACCTTGGGAAAAAGGTCATAACTTGGGAAAGGAAGCTCCAAATGAAATTTTATAAAAAGTGACAGGTAGTACACAGACTTTACTATCTCAGGAAAAATTTTCAGAGGCCGAAGTTGAACCAGTGACACGTGGCACGTCGCACAAGTTCGCTCTCCTGTATTATCCCATAAACAGGTCATGTTGTGATACTTGGCATAACTCTCTCTTAGAGAATCCAATTGAGTTCAGACCTATCATGATGGAAATATAAAAGGTTGGGCTATCTCAGGAAACTTTTTCAGACCCTGTGGATCGAAAAGTTTGGAGTTACACCAGAAACAATCAGGTACATATTTCTGTCAAAACAGAATTATTTTTGAGTACCTTCATTCATGGCTTCCGGAATTTAGGGCTTCGGAGAAAGTTAGAATTTTTGTAATCGGCGACCACGGCTGGATGCTACTCATCAAAATAGAAATTTAGAGACCAAGATCAGAATTTTTGGTTGGGAAGAAGGTCGGGCTTGATCAGACCCTAGTTCGGGACTTTGATCAGAAAAGTGGAAAATTAGGGCTTCTGTAAAAATGGGAATTTTTGAAATCTGTGACCACGGCTGGAAGCTCCTCATAAAAATAGAAGCTTAGAGCTTTGGATCAAACCTTTTGATTGGGAAGAAGAGTAGGCTTCATCAAACCCTAGTTCGAGGTCACGTCCAGCGAATCCAAAAGTTTCAAAGGCAAAATTGAGGAGTGAAACTTTGCAATTTTCAAATTCTGAATATACCAGCTTGATCAGCTCATCAAGGTCCAGTTCTTGCAAATCAAGTGGATTGGGTTAATCCTAGAATAAGATGGATTGGTCAACTGCATAAGTGAAGAAGTTCCTGTTTCAGAGGGAGATGAGGCTAAGGCCTTACATAAGAATATTACAAGCGATCTCGACAGGTATGACTCATCGAGGTATGTTTTGAGACTTGTTCATGATTAAGTTTATGGTATGTCTTCATGTTATTACGGTTAGTACAATCTTGATTTTAGACTTGTCGTATCACCTTAATAAAATTATGAATGCACGATAGAAAATATTCATTGATTAGGGTGTTGACACTTATGATTGTACTAATGCATTATGGTGTTGTATGAGGTTCATGTTGTCTGATAACATAAAAGGTACACCAAGAAAGACAAATCATGTTCTACTACAAGAACGTATGATCATGGTGACATGAAGACAAGGATTCATCCATTTTCATGGATCACATAGAAGATCTACTTTCGAGGTATGTATAACTTGTTTCTACAATGGTTAACTTATGAGACATGCAGGTTACTAGCACAAGTCACTAAAGAGAACCAGAAGACATTATGCGGGTATGTTAGACATAATTAGCTAGCATGCTAATCCAGGTATGTTTTTCCTATATCAAGCTAGAATCCTACCTTGTGTTAGGGTCTTATACTATTGTGTTTTTGATAATGATTATTCATGAAGTCATAGGTTTGAATAATCATGGTAGTATGCATATTATGTTTCATACCATAATTGATGATATGAATAACCAGAAGAATCATGAAGGTATAGTTTTGAATAATCACGGGTTTTATGCATATTATATCTCTTCTCTTGATTGATGATTTAACTAACCAGAAGAGTCATATGATTAAATAAGAATATGTATGAATAAAAGAAGACTTCCTTGAAACCTTGAATACTAATGTTTATTATCTGTGTTTGAATTGATCCCGACTAAACATGCTTGAGATTATTGTGTCTTGAATTATGTATGAGACCTAGAGGATAACACAATGATGATACTAACAAGCATGCATAGGGATCGAGAATGTATATAAGTTCAAGGACAGCTAATCTAGGAAGAAAAGATCAAGAGGGAGCACACTGCAATATTTTCTACAAGGATGCAGATATTCAGAGGGAGTTGACCACTTCTCACAATCCACATCAGAATGGAGTTGCAAAGATTCAGAGGGAGTCCATCCAACAGACAAACCAAGATAAGTATTTGAATTGTCATTACTTGCATATCTTATTGTTTAAATAATACTGTTCAATAATGTATATACAGATGTTCCTAGAATTAGGTTGTGTATTATGCATATTAGAATAGTTGCATTGATGAACAATATACTACTAATATGCATGGGTAAGTGGCCTATGGCACTGTACAACATTCCATTGCTACTTATCTAGAATGAAACCTCTTTGCTGACATGTTGGGAGTTGTGCACACTCTTAATAATGTTCTGGTAGAGATTGGAAGGCATCTAGAAAGTTACGGGATATGGATAAATGTTGTATTGAAGCATTGGCTAAGATAATTGCATGACTGTATGACATATTTCTTTATGTGTAAGAATTTGTTCTGAAAACTATGAGATGTTTTATAATCATGAAATTTAACTTGTTGTGTAGGAAAGATCGTATGCCATCACCTACAAAAGAAGAACTACAACATTTGTTCAGCAACAAAATTATCTATTGAAGATATTGAAGTTCCCAGGATATGGGAAGAATGCCATGATCCGTCGATCATGAATAATGATGTTTGGGATGTAGTCCCAAGACCTGAAGGGAAGTTTGTTATGACTTCCATATGAATCTATCAAGATCAAGCATGCTGCAGACGGCAGTAGAGAAATATAAAAGTGATGAAATAGAAGATACACCAGATGGATTTCAAGACAACATGGTGTAGTCATATATGTGTGAAGAACTTGGTATGGTAGGATAGACAGCTTTCTATCCAGTTTGGGCTTTACCAAGAATAAAGCGGATTTCAACCTTTTCTACAAGGTTGAGGAAGGCAATCCAGTGATACTACTTTTGTATGTGGATAACCTGTTTGTTACAGATGAAGATAGATTGATTGCCAACACGCAGCGGAAGCTTGCTGCCGAGTTTGAGATGAAGAACTTGGGGATGATGCACTATTTGATTTTGGCATGGAGGTGTGGCAGAGTGCAGATGGAATCTTCCTTGGACAAGGGAAGTTTGCAGTAGAAATCCTGAAGAGATTTGGGATGATGGATTGCAAGGCCATGGCCACACCTATGGCATCGAATATGAAGCTTCTATGCGATGCTTCATCTGAGCCGGTTGATGTCTCTATGTATCATCAAATGATTGGGTCCTTGATGTAGCTGGAGAACACGAGACCGGACATTTGCTTTGCTGTGAACACATTGAGCCAGTTCCTGATGGATCCGAGGACTGTTCACTTGATTCTGAAGTACCTGAAGGGTACAGTGGATTATGGGCTCAAGTATGAAGTGAATCAAAAGTTTAACCTGCAGGGTTATGTTGATTCAGATTGGGTTGGCAGTGCTACAGATAGGAAGAGCACATCTGGGTGATGCTTCAGTATGGGATCAGGTGTGATCTCTTGGTTTAGCAGGAAGCAGTCCTGCGTAGCACTGAGTACAGCTGAGGCAGAGTATGTTGCAGCCTGTTCAGCTAGTTGTGAGGCAGTATGGCTACGGAAGCTACTGTCTGAGTTATTTGATCTCTCGTTGGATGCTACTGGTATCTTCTGTGATAACCAGAGTTGTGTGAAGTTATCCGAGAATCCAGTGTTTCATGACAGGTCGAAACACATAGAGATCAAATATCACTATATCAGGAATATGGTGTAGAGAGGAGCTGTGAAGCTCCTGTATGTTGCGATGGACGAGCAGATTGCAGATGTGCTAACAAAGCCACTAGCCAGGGTGAAGTTCGAGTACTTCAGAGAGAGGCTTGGCGTTCTTCAGATCGAGGACACTTCAAGGAAGAAGTGATGGACACATCTGCTGAAGCCATTCCAAGCATGTTGAAAGGAGGATCCTTCACATGGCTGTGGATGTAAGCGCTGGATGATGAGCATCAGGATGATGTTCTGGTTTCTGCTGGATATGATCAGTTGGATCATTTTATGCATCATGTTGGATGCTGGATATGATCAGTTGGATCATTTATATGTATGTATGCATCATGTTGGATGCTGGATATGATCAGTTGGATCATTTATATATATGTATGCATCATGTTGGATGCTTGGATCATGTATCTGTATATGTATCAGGTGGATACATTGTATGATCAGGTAGATCATGTATATTGATATGTATCAGATATGATCAGGTAGATCATGTATGTTGATGGATACATTGTGTGGATCATGTATCTATGTATCAGGTGGATACACTATGTATGATGATATGTATAAGGTAGATACGTGGTGTGCATCAGATGGATGCATTGTATGATCAGGATGATCATGGATGACAAGCTTCAGGATGTTGCTTTAGATGACATGCAGTAGGATGCTGCAGTGATGATGATCAGGATGATGTATGGTGAGTATCAGGTGGATACTCTATGGCCATGGATCAGGTTGTGCAGATGAGCATATAATTCGTTGCCCTAGGAGATTTGCAGATAGTCTTTCGAGGTTTTGCCTATGGCATGTAATTCGGTGCCCTGGGATATCTGGAAAATGCTCTTTCGAGGTTTTGCTCTGGGAGGACATATAATTTGGCCCTGGGAGATCTGCAGATAGTCTTTCGAGGTTTTGCCTATGGCATGTAATTCGTTGCCCTGGGATATCTGGCAGATGCTCTTTCAAGGTTTTGTCCTATGGCATGTAATTTGCTCCTGGGAGATCTGGACAGGATGAAAAAGGCCTCAGATGCTTCAGCCAGGTTTTGCCATGACCACATGTAATTTGCTCCTGGGAGATCTGGACAGGATGAAAAAGGCCTCAGATGCTTCAGCCAGGTTTTGTGGTGGACCACATGTAATGTGCTCCTGGGAGATCCGACAGGTAGAGTTGTGTGCTCGTAACAACCTGGGATGCTTCAGCCAGGTTTTGTGGTGAGATCACATGTAATGTGCTCCTAGGATATCCGACAGGTAGAGATGTGTGCTCGTAACAGGATGGGATGCTTCAGCCAGGTTTTGTGGTGAGATCACATGTAATGTGCTCCTGGGAGATCTGACAGGTAGAGCCGTGTGCTTGTAACAGCCTGGGATGCTTCAGCTAGGTTTTGTGATGCACATAATAAGTCCTGAGGTTTCCACAGTATGTCCAGTGATGATGAAGACCTGCAGGTGGTGGGCCTACATCCAGTATGAAAAAGGACTGGCTCTGTAGAACTTCCTATGACGAGTAGATTCATAGATTGATTGAGATAGCAGTAGTATTGACGATGATGATGACTCGATGACGATTATCCAGTGACGATGATCCAGAGAAGAAGACTTGTGCTAGAAGACCTGTGCTGAGAAATACCTTCCTAGTTAAGAGGGAGTGTTGATGTATATGTAACTTCAGAATGTATTTCATAGATGTTGTATGTACTCCTATAGAGATGGTATTATTCCTCTATACGGAAGTGTCGTCATTTATATTGTAAATGTTGTAACTTATACTTGATGGGTTATTAGACCACCTTGTTGGGGTCGGTCCTGTATAAGTCATGTGGGTCAAAGGGTTATTAGACCACCCTATTGGGGGTCGTCCATGTGGGTCAAAGGGTTATTAGACCACCCTATTGGGGGTCGGCCCAGTCAGCATTATGTTATGTGGTTAAGTTCGAGCCTACATGATTTATGTAAAAGGAAAGTCAAGTCAAGTATAAATAGAGTGCGGGAGGAACTCTATTTGATCACTCACTTCTCACTCATGCACTCAAGGAGGAGTGGCACACTTATGGAGGAGGAGGATTTGCTGCTAGGATATCTCTTATGTTTGGGTTGTATCATTGCTCTATCTATCTCTGAGGAAGTTATTGGGGTTTTTCACCTTTATGGTTTTCCCCAAGTAAATCTTTGTGTCTCTTGTGCTTGAATTATTGTCTCCATGATTGATATGCTGTAGATATGTTGTACGTGTTGTTCTCTCAGTTAAGATCCTAGATCAGATTGAAGTAAATTCTGAAAATTTAACAATAGCTGAGAGGAGAGAAAGGAGAAAGAGGAGTGATTTCTTTTGAATTCATTGAAGTTGTAGAAGACCCGCAAAAACAATATATAATAACTGCAACTGCTACTGCTACAAAAATGTAGAAACTGCTGCACTCGAAATCTTGGTAATAACCTGCAAAAAACTCTCAAGAATGGAGATAAACAATACTCTCAACATGCTCTGATACCATGTGAAAATCCTCATAGTAGATCTAAGAGATGATGTATACCTCACAAGAGAATGATTATGATTAACCAAGAAAATAGAAGAAGAGTGGTCAATACAGTATAATGAGCAACAGAATAATATGGTACAGTAGAACTTGAATAGAAGCAATAATACTTCACACACACTAGTTAATTAATCACAATATGGACAAATAAATAGTACAATGGTAGAGAGGATTCAAATGCCTAAGGTGGCAATTCGAATTAGCCTCTCAGAGTGATCATAATATCAATAGAGTGTCATCGGAGCACAACTAGGTGCCCTCATGATCATCGGAGCACAACTGGAAGTCTTCATCATCATCACTGGAGTCATCAATGCTCAAGTAACTATCAACCATCAGTCAAACTAACTCTGGTAGGTGTAACTGAGTGTAACTCAGTGTAACTGACTGTAACTGAGTGTGAACTGAAGACAACTGGACTGGTAGGTGAAGAAGGGCGAGTTTCTCCCTAAAATAAAGGAAGAAGGGCACATTAAGCAACTGGAGGGCTAAAACTGAATAGTGAGAATCTCCTGGGGGATGGCTAACTGAGGGCTAGGTGCTGGATTGATGACTGGGATGCATGCAAACCCTAAAAGTGCATGCATGACTGAAAATGTAAAGGATCAAAATACTGGTGGGACTAGGATGGAGTATAGGAATATCCTAACACCCCCCCTAATCCATCCTGGGACCTGGTAACTAAGACCAAAGGTCACCCAATACAATGAGTAATAACAATCAATAAACCAAGGAAGTGGGAAAATTTCATGGGAAACATACCCCCTACTCAAAAAATAGACTGTAAGGCACACACAAAAATTAAATGCCCCAAACTCAAGCAGGTGTGATGCTTGGTCATATGTCTGGAGGTATATTCTTCTTGGGAAGAAGTGGATCATGCTCAGAAAGCATGTGTTTGTACTTTCTCTTCAGATCGAATGTGATGAGAACAAATGCAACAGAATGAGAATGATCCTTGAACCTGTGATTCGAATCAGCTGAGGTAGGATCAAATCTTTGAATGTGCATATAGTCTTTTGTCTTCTCCTTCAAACCACCATGGGTGAGATTATGCCAAAAAGAACTATTACATGTTTGCTTGAAATCAAAATCCGATTTAAGACTTAAAAAACAGTTTCTTGAGATCTCCTTTGAACCAGCAGGGGTGAGATCAAAACTATCATATGCATGAGAAATTATCCCAAGCAGTAATTGCTTAGAACCCAATTTAGATACAAGACTTGAATCATGGTTTCTTGAGATCTCCTTTGAACTATGAGAGTTGAGATCAAAACCAGTAATTGCATGAGAATTTATCCCAAGCAAATGGCAATGGCCATCATCTTTAATAACCTTCTGAAAGCATGAATTTATGATCATATAGTAGTATAAAAGAGGAGATAGCTGGAGAGGAGCGAATGCATTACCTTCAATAGCTGTTTTGTCCTCTGAAATAATCATGTGATCATGATGCAAACCAACAAACTCTGGTGCAAGAGAGGATTTAGGACCTTCTGCAATATCTAGAGTGTGAGCTGGCACAGAAAGAGAAGAAAGTTTGAGCATGAGTGTAGAATCTACAAGTTCTTTGTGAACAACTTCAATGTGAGATGATACTGGTTCATGATCTGAGAGACCATCAAGAGGAGCGAATGCATCACTTTGCTTGATTTCGAATGGGTTGGGACCAAGTCCTTCATTCTCTCTGCCAAATATTTCATCCAGGTGAGCCCATAGCTCTTTTGGTGATGAAAAATCAGGGAGGTCATATAACATCCAATTAGACATAGCATCCAACATTGATCCAAAGGATTCATCAACTTTTTTTAACCAATCAATATTCTCTTCAGAAAATTCGAACTCTCTTTCAAAACAACAGTCAAAGAGATCATGGCTCTTCAAGTATGCTATCATTTTTGGTTTCCAATCATCATAGCTGAGAGGAGAGAAAGGAGAAAGAGGAGTGATTTCTTTTGAATTCATTGAAGTTGTAGAAGACCTGCAAAAACAATATATAATAACTACAACTGCTACTGCTGCAAAAATGTAGAAACTGATGCACTCGAAATCTTGGTAATAACCCGCAAAAAACTCTCAAGAATGGAGATAAACAATACTCTCAACATGCTCTGATACCATGTGAAAATCCTCACAGCAGATCTAAGAGATGATGTATACCTCACAAGAGAATGATTATGATTAAGCAAGAAAATAGAAGAAGAGTGGTCAATACAGTATAATGAGCAACAGAATAATATGGTACAGTAGAACTCGGATAGAAGCTATAATACTTCACACACACTAGTTAATTAATCACAATATGGACAAATAAATAGTACAATGGTAGAGAGGATTCAAATGCCTAAGGTGGCAATTCGAATTAGCCTCTCAGAGTGATGATACGATCAATAGAGTGTCATCAGAGCACAACTAGGTGTCCTCATGATCATCGGAGCACAACTGGAAGTCTTCATCATCATCAGTGGAGTCATCAATGCTCAAGTAACTGTCAACCATCAATCAAACTAAATCTGGTAGGTGTAACTGAGTGTAAACTGAAGACAACTGGACTGGTAGGTGAAGAAGGGCAAGTTGCTCCCTAAAATCAAGGAAGAAGGGCGCATTAAGCAACTGGAGGGCTAAAACTGAATAGTGAGAATCTCCTGGGGGCTGGATAACTGAGGGCTAGGTGCTGGAATGATGACTGGGATGCATGCAAACCCTAGAATGCATGCAAACCCTAAAAGTGCATGCATGACTGAAAATGTAAAGGATCAAAATACTGGTGGGACTAGGATGGAGTATAGGAATATCCTAACATGTGCTGGGTGCATTAGTCAATCCGAATGGCATGAATAACCACTCATACAACCCTTCCTTCGTCTTGAATGTTGTCTTCCATTCATCTCCTTCTCTGACCCTGATCTGGTGATAACCACTCTTCAGGTCGATCTTGGTGAAGTATCTCGCTCCACTCAAGCAATCCATCAAGACATCCATTCTCGGCAATGGAAACCGGTACTTGATCGTGATCTTGTTGATAGATATGGAGTCTGTACACATACTCCATTCTCCACCCTTCTTCGGTGCTAGTACAGCTGGTACTGCACATGGGCTCAGACTCTCTCTGATCAACCCTCTGTCCAACAACTCCTGGACTTGTCGATTGAGTTCTTGACCCTCTGCTGAAGTCATTCTATATGGTGCCTTTTTTGGAAAATTCGATCCTAGAATCAAGTCGATCTAATGGGATATGCTTCTCATCGGCAGAAATCCCGTCGGTGCCTCGTCGACTACTATGCTCTAAAGTTCTTCAAGCATCTCTTCGACTTGGACTGGAATATTCTCCATTGTCGACCTCTCCACACATGGTCCTTTCAGAATGATTGCGAAACATCCCGACTGTTTCTCCTCCTCTGTGAGGAATTCCTTGGCTGAACACATCAGCACTTGCTTCTCCCAATAGTTGATCTCACCCTGCTTACAGTTGGCTAGGTCCTCCTGCTTCGACTTCAACATCCTCTGCGTGCCATTTTTCCATACTGTGACTATGTTGGATCGACCATCATAGATCATCTTCCGATCATATTTCCATGGCCTACCTAACAACAGATGACATGCGTCCATTGGGATTACATCGCACAGTACGTTGTCTTCAATATTTCCAACCTTAAAGTTTATCAGGCACTGTCTTGTTACCTTGACATGATGTCCTTTTTGAAACCAAGATATCTTGTATGTATTTGGGTGTTCTCGACATCTCAAACCCAACTTTTCGATGATCTCCGTCAACAGAATATTCTCTGTACTTCCACCATCGACTATGGTATTGCAATACCTGTCGCCGATCAACACTCTAGTCTGAAAGATAGCCTTTTGTTGTGTCATCTCCTTCTCGTCGTGTCGGTCATCCTGAACCAACGTTCTCCTGGCCATCATAGTTCGACCTCGTCTTCGAACATCCTCACCACTATCGGATGTCAAATCCGTCCTCTCGTCGACTTGCTCATCCCTTCGACGTCTGGGCTTCGACTCATCCACCACGTGTAGATTCTCTGGGCATTCGTAGGACTTGTGCCCCACACTGCGACACTTATAATAGACTACACTTGGTGGTGAACTCCAGGAATGGATACCTAATTAGGGTAGCTAAACCGGAAGCATACTTTAATTATCAACTAGGGAGCATACAAACTTAAGAGATTTGCTCTATAGGATAGTCTTCGTCATTTTAGGATGATGGGGTGTATCTTGAAGGTTTCTCAAAAAGGAAATGGAAGTGATATGCTCTTAAACAACGAATGAAGGAATATGAAAATATTGTAAATTATAAACTATAAATGCTGAAACTAATGCTAAGAATTAAATGCTAGAAGACTGTAAATCTAATCTAAGAAATAGAATGCTGAAAGCTTAGGAAACTTGATCTAGAAATAAAATGTCTAACTAGAAATTCAATACAGAAAATTAATCAAACTTAATCTATTCGAATCCAATGCTGAAAGTGATAATCAATTACTCTATTCAAATCCAAAGAACTAAAACAATTAACTCCTATATAACTGAACTCTGATAAAAGAAATATTCATGGCATCGCAGATCTAAATCATTGTCTAAAATTAATATAGCGAGCTGGAAAACAGAGGTGATTACGCCTGCACAAAATGTGTGTATAGGACTACAGGAAGTGTATTGTAGAACTACAGAATCAATGTTGATGAACTACTAATAAAAAGTGCTGAAATGAAATGATCGTTGAACTGAAATAAAACCATGTCATTCAAACCATTTCCAAGTACTTCATATACGATGATGATTAAATCAATTAACAGGACATATGAGAAATACCTGAAAATAAAAATGAAGCTCCTGACCTACGTGTTGGAGGGGCCCTCTCCAACTCGTATTTCAGGAGTGGGAAAAGTCTTATAAACGCAAAGCTTGAAACAACACCACTTCTTCCATTAAAATCATAATCTCATGTTCAGAAAAGTCTTAACACAGAATTGTCTCGAATAACATATGTTGAAGATAAGTTCTACAAAAATGCCAACAGGAACCCCTTGCTAACCAAGAGGCCCATATATATATATATCTATTTTGAAACATAACCTAACTCTATGCTTTAAATGTCGATTATGTTGAACAAGAGTTCTCTTCTACAAATCAGGAAAAAGGGCGTTGAGCCACTTATGGTCTTTTAGTCCTCGCACTGGAATTGATGGTTGTCTCTTGGATTACCTACGCCTACACATACACACTTATTTCCATATAATTAGCTCATAGAAAACACTTTTAAGCATAAAAGAATAACCTCTAAACTACTCTATCAAATAATCAAAACGAATCATTAAACCCCACAAACAAAGGCATTTTCCATATCCATTATTGTGCTTGTGTGGCATAAAAAGGCTTATAAAGTACCTAATTTGGGGCTCATCATCTCCCCCAAACTGAAGGATTCACCCATCCTTGGGTGACACATTTTGTTCATGGATAGATTCTCTAATGCCCCAAGCAACGATCCTAGGAGTCCCTGCCTGCCTATGATAGCCATGGGTTCGGTCATCTCTGGCCCATGTTCTTTTCTCTTCCTCCTCGTCAATATGTGCTTTGATAGATAATGGGAGAAAGAATGGTGGACTGAACTTCATCCCTATCCATCTGAGCTGGTGTTTGATCAAGGATTCCCTGTATAATTTGGCCTTAGTGAGTGCCATTTCTAACCTGAGGGGGGAGTGAGGCTCCTTCTTCTTCAAACCCTCTACAATTCTTGCCCACCTCTCACTGATGGCCTCCTGTACCTCATTGTATGTGCATCAAAGGGTAAGATCAAAATGCGTGATTGCCTCTTGTTGTTTTTCAAGCAAGATAGGGATTAACTCTTCATCCGTGGTGATAGTTTGGTGGTCCTGAATGACTTTTTCAGGATGAGTTGCCTCTCCCCTGATCCATAATGGGTTTTTCCACTCTTCTGCAAGATATAGATGATCATCCTGTGCCCTTTCTACCTCATGGTTCATCCAGGAGCATAATGCTCTTAGCTGGAAGTCGCCTATGTAGGGATTAGGTGACCAGTTAGGTGAGCTCGGCACCATGAAGTTGTGCAAGAAGAACTCGCACAATTGATCATTTTCCAACTCTGTGCAATTCAGAGAAGTGTCCACAAATTCCTTTGGAGTGTTCAATTCCATAGGCAGGCCTTGTTTTAACCTCTGTAGCTGGAACTTTCCCCACTTTTCCTTTACGTAGACCGTATAGATCTTGGACGATGGTTTGAGTTGCAATATTTCATCATAGATTTTTGTAGTGACAGTCAATGTATCCTCTAATTGCTGTATTTTCTGGTCCTTCTGAGCCAATTCTGTCAGAGCTTGGCCCAATTTCTCCCTCAGTGCTGCATTTTGTTGTTCTGCTAGCTTCAATTCCCTGCGTGCTGCATCTTCAATATCTAGGTATTCTCCTGTACAAACAGTGGGGGTGGTGGTGAAGTTGGCTGGCTTCTCTGAATCCTTGCTTCAATTTTTAATGCTGCCAACTCCTCCTTGACTTTTGCTAATTCCGTCAGTGCCTCATTTAACTGGTCAGTGGCTCCAGGGTTTACATTTTGATTAGCAGGGTCTACATTTTGACCAGTGGGGTTCCATTGGTAATCATCCTGTTCTTCTGGTGTAGTTGGGTCGCTCTGGTATACCCATTCGTCATCATTGTTAGATAGGTTTTGAATTATGGGGTTGGGCACTTTTTGTTCCTTCTTTGCTTGTTCATTCTTGGGTTGCTGTGGGATCCTCTTACTTTGCCGTTTCGCCCCTTGCTTGCTGGTGGAAACCCCTGCTTCTTTTTGGCGAGAGGCATCTTTTGAATGTTTTATTTTAATCAGGGTATCGACCATAACTTCATTGTCGCTATCCAGGTCAATTTTTCTCTTGGCCCCTGATATGGAAGTGGATTTTTCCTTTGAACCTGAAGCTAGGGGTATGCCTACATTAGGTGTACCCCTCATTCTCTGCACATCATTTGCTGAGATTACCACAAACTCCTCCCATGAAAGTTCTAGAACCTGTACCGTTAATTCTTCACAAATTATCAATTTGATTAGCCCATGGTGGGCTAGCGTATCTTCTTTTACTTCAAATACCTTTTTACTCATTTCTCCTAGAGATTGGAGAAGATAATAGGGAATGTTGATGTTGTTATTTGGTGTGATATGGATCCTGTACCTCAGAAGCTCCAAAATTCGGAAGTGACAGAGAGGGACATAGCTCAGCCTCCCTATACCCGTTACATATTTCTAACGACAACAGCTATTTCATCCTAGGGTGTTGGCATGGTGACTCTCTTGAGTCCATTTTTTTCCTCTTCATAAACTTCTCCCGATCTGAAGAAGACTTCCTTTTCCTTCTGATTGGATTCTCGGTCATCCCTACTCCAGTGTAGACCCATGGGCAGCCCTGTGTATTTTGCAATTTCCTCCTCACCCAGTCTGATACGTAGTCCCCTTACCCGGGTGACGAACTGTTCATCTTTGGTATGCTTCAAGTTCCTTGCGAATTCTAAAGCCACCTCTGTATTATACCCTCTGAGACCTGAGATGAAGGGCATCCAACCCGCATTACAAAGGATTGATAAAACATGTGGGTTTTCATAAATAGGCTTGTGATCCTCTGGTTCACTCTTTTTGAACCCCTTCGTCATCTTGAATTTTCTACTATAATCGACAAACCAAAAACTTTGAGTGTGACTGACTTACCTCAACTGGTCGGGATTGATCACAGGTTCGAGGGCAGCTTGCTGGCTGAGTGGCAACATAAATTTTCGGTCTTCCTGCTTCTGGAAAGCTTGTATTTCAAGACTGGGTCTTTTTTTGTAGATTATGCTGCCTTATTTAGTTGTTTTCATGCACGTATCATGATCATTGTGCATCGTACTTGCTGCCTTATACATTCCTTTTCATTATTTTGCCCTGCGTTTCCTTCCATCATTGTACCATTCATTGCCGCTTTGATCATTTGGAAATATCATTTAGGGATATAGGGGTTGGATGCGAATGTTGTCATCTTCTGACATGTCTGAAGTAGGTAATCATGATTCCGTGAGGTTATTCTCTGAACCGTGCCGCCAATTTATCTTGTAAGCTGTCCTCAGCTTCGAAAAATAACCGTTTTTGTGGGGATTATAATCTGATTTGAAAATAAAATAGAGAGTTAAGTGATTACCTTCCATGCTAGCGTACCTGAGTGTATGATTTGAGTTTTATTTGTATGGGCGCGGAATTCTGTAGTTGAGATCAGTTGCGTCTGTAGTGATTTTGGGCGTGTCAGTAGTCGCGTCTTTTTCTTTTCTTTTTTTTTCTGCCTTTCTACTGGAATTGCTGCCTTTGTTTGCTTGATTTTCATGCAAGCTTGCTGATGTGATTTTTCATTGTGTTAAGCATTGTGTTGTAGTGATGCTTCAAATGGTGATTTGATTTCTATAGTGGTAGCTTGCTGGTGATCTGGCTCCCTTGACTTAACTGCTGGCTCGCTTGATGATTCTTGGCTCGCTTGATTGTAATCTGAACCTGATGTTTATTTGTTGTTCTTTTGTTTTCTCCTTCGAATATGCTGTTAAATGTTGGCTGGCTCGTTTGAAATGTGTTACTGGCTCGCTTGACTTTGCTTCCTGGTTCTATTTTGTAATTGCTTTTGGTTCTGTGTAGGGATGAATCAAGTTCATCAACTTTATTTGTGAGCGCCTGAGTGGATTTTGGTATTGTCCTCTTTCTTTTTCATTTTTTTTTGTTTTTTTTTTCTCTCTTTTTTCATTTTTTATTTTTATTTTTTTTCATCATTTTTTCTATTTTTTCATTTTTTTTTCTATTTTTTTTTTATTTTTATTTTATTTTTTATCATTCATTTTTTTTATTTTATTTTTTTTAATTTTTAATTTTTTCAAATCAAGAAATTTTCAGTGATGTTCTAGGCTCTCTATCAACATTAGATTCTGCTGATAGAGTGTCTGTGTGAACTCTTCTTTGTATTTTGGTGTCTTATAGAGTTCGAGTCTGTGTCCATTCACAATCATGGGGAATTTTTCCTCATCTATTGTTGTAATCTTGACAGCTCCATTGTCATAGATGTTTTCAATGATGTAGGGACCGAGCCATCTGGTTGTCAGTTTGCCTTTAAATGTGTGAAATCTGGAGTCATAGAGTAGTACCCAGTCACCTTTGAACTTCTTCTGCTTGATGTTCTTGTCATGCCATTTATTTCTTTGTTGTTAGATGATTTCAGTGTGGCCAAGTGCTTGTTGGCGTTGCTCATCCTGCTGATTTAATTGTAGTATTCGTTCTTGCTGGATGTCTAAAAGTTCCATGTTCAACTCAGCTGCAATCCTCAATGTTTTGATCTCAAACTCAATGGGAAGCATTATTTTCTTTCTATACACTATCTCATATGGGGTAAATCTTGTTGTTGTCTTCCATGTAGTATTATAAGCCCAGATTGCCTCACTTAGTCGGTCTTCCCAATCTCTTTTGTGGAGTTGTACAGTTTTTGTCAAGATCCTTTCTATTTCTCTGTTTGTCACTTCAGCTTGACCGTTAGCCTGAGGGTGGTAGGGAGTAGATTTTATGTGTTTAACCTTGTTTCTTCGAAGCAGGTCCTCTATTAGATTGGATGTAAATTGTGGGTCTTGGTCAGAAACTAGCTCTCGTGGGACTCCAAATCTATGAAAGATTTGTTATGTAAAAAACTTTGCCACATTAGTTTCATTTGCTGCTGCAAGTGCTACTACTTCTGCCCACTTTGTAAGGTATTCAGTGCATACTAGGATGTAGCTTTTCTGATTTGATTGTGGGTTGAATGGGACAACGAAATCAAATCCCCATTTCTCGAATGGTTCCAATGAGATTTGTGGATGGAGAGGCATTTCTTCTCTTTGTGTAGGCTTCCCCATTCGTTGAAAATCATCACAATGTGAAACATATTCATAGGTGTCCTTGTGGAGTGTTGGCCAATAATATCCAGTCTGCAATATTTTATAGGTTGTTCTCTTTGCAGCATAATGTCCTCCACATGGTTCATTATGGGTGGCATGCAGTATGTCATGGAATTCATCTTCCCTAATGCATCTTCTCAATACTTGGTCTGGTCCTTTTTTGAAAAGCATTCCCTCTATCCATCTGTAGGTGGCACTTTGCCTTATGACTCTATTCTTCTCTTGGTGGCTGTAATGTTGTGGGAATTCCCCAGACACTAAGTATTTTGCTATGTCAGCAAACCATGGGATTCTTGTGGAGATTGCAAAAAGATGCTCATCAGAGCACCAAGATCGATTTTCAATTCCTTGACAGCAGATTCCACATCACATAAAGATTTTATTCATATATGAGCAGCTTTTACAGACACTTACAGACTTGCAAATCGGCTTCGGAGGGAGAAGCTCGTCACTGCAAACACAAAATCATTAAGTGTCTAGCTACAATGTCACGAGCTCATTTAGCATTCTGAACCAGTACCACTGGAACGTACTGCAGGCTTCCTGGAGGCACCGTGATATAGCCACTAACACCCTGGGACTGAGGACAATTTTACAGAAGCAAGCTTCGCCTTTCTGATGCAGTGTTATACCTTAACGGCAACCTGCAGAGCATATTACCTCGACTCTGACTCACTATGAATCGCAAAGCTCCAACTACTGGAACGCTTGGATCTGGACTCGGACTTGCAGAGTGGACTACTTGCTCAATGCAGACTCGAATGAATGAAATGAGAACCAGGGTCTCTCTTTTATAACAACCTAGCCAGTTAACCGGTCACACAAAACTGGAACCAAACGGTAAAAAGCAATGATTCCGGGGTAGTGGTGGGACACACCACTATTATCTCGTCTCGTAAGAGGCAGCACCATAAGGAGACTCAGACATCGACATGGCTGACAAAAGCAAACGAAAGGACCATGACACGTCAAAAGCAGGGACAAATTCCCGACAAGCAGAATAAAGTGGAGCTACTGTTACCGGCCCACTACGGCTTCCATTATTAGACAGAAAGAGAACATTTACATTAATCGTCGCCGGAACGGCAAACACAGAATAAATCAGGATTTCCCGGAGGACCAACAGGTTGTCCACCACATGGACAATCAAAATCATTTTCTGCCAGGTATTCTTCCAACTCACGGGCTTCTAGTAGTGCATCAACATCCTATGAGTCATCTTCAGGAATGGGATCATCTTCAAAATGAGGCAGCGGATACAGCCAAGGGCTAAAACACCGTTCTATGTCAGAACCATGCAGAACGTTGCTTGTTTCACCAATGAACTCACTTTCAAACATAGATTCCACACGGAAATCTAGAGGAAGGGTTCGCCTATGGATTTTGACATCGATTATGTTACCTTTATGATCCCTTTTAATATACTTTTGGGTCACATGCACTATATGTTCTAGCTTTGAATATCGGCCACCTTGATGCCAAAGGAGGAATTTAAACCAGAGATTGTTCTGGTCAGCAACCTGCATGTCAGCTTGCATATGCAGTATAAAATTTGCATGTCGATTAACCCAATCATTCATGGGGCAGAATTTGTCTAACAGGACTTCTGTCCATCCTGACCATGCTTTATTTGTCATATTACTAGGGTCTGCACAAATTACTATAGACCCTTCTTCTCGGCAAAACTGTAATATAAGATTATAACTAGTCCACGTCAAATTTCCCTCACCGATATCTACATACCAGACTGGACCTTCTTTTTCTGGGTTGCAGTCTACCCAGAGTTCACGACACCGTCTCAGCTTCTCTTGGGCTTGACCGAAACCTCTGAACGCAGTCCTTTCCCATCGTTCCATTATGTGCAGCTTCAATGGACTGGACTGTATTTGCTTTATTAATGTGAGGCTAAGGTATTTTTCTGCTTCATGCTTATCAGCATAATCCAGCAACTGTCTTCTCTCAGAAGGAGAGAGACTTTCATCCCACGGCTTCATAAAGAGAGCATTCCTTGGTTAGAACCTTAAACAATCAGGTTCTTCTGCTGGTCTTTTGCCTTTATCATCTTGTGGCTTTGTAGAGCTCGTACCAACTGAAAACATGTTTAACCCTTCAATTTGCTTTGGCTGCATCACCTCACAAGTTAACATATCAGCTAAACAATTTAGGTAACCTGGTTTATAAACAATATCAAAATCAAAGTTAGACAACCAGATAAACCATTTAAGTATCCTGCTGCTGTTTTCTGTCATAAGATTTTCGTTTTTAAATATACCAGGCATAATCTTCAAATCTATTTTAATTGTAAATCTTACTGTTTTTAAAAACAGAATGAAGTGCTGTACTGTTTTCTTAACAACAAGGATTTCCTTATGGTTGCTTGGGTAGTTCAATTCAGATGATTTGAATGAACCGGAGCCATATCCGTAGATATTTTCTTTGCCATCAATCTCTTCAAGTAACACACCACCCCAAGTGGTAGATGAGGCATCTGTTTCAATAATTAACTTACTAGTACCCTGCGGCAGATGGAGGGAAGGCAAATCTTTTACTTTAGCTTTGATTTTCTGAACAGCTAAAGTCATAGCATCAAACCATGGAATAGGATTCTTTTTCAATCTTTGCTGCAGAACATGAATGTCTGTAGCTTGTCCACGATAGAAGGGTCTGATATAGTTCAAACTACTAAGAAATATTTGCAACTGGGTTTTATCAAGAATCTTATAAGGAAAGTGTTCGATGAACTAAGAACATGCTTCTGTAACTTTACCTGACCTTTCTGTATTCTAAAACCAAGAAAATCCATTTCTGATTTGCCAATTTCCATTTTACTTTCAGATAAAACCAATCCATGTTTGAAAACAAGATCATAAAATTTCTGCAAATGCTTATGATGATCCTGAAGATTTCTTGAGCAAATAAGGATATCATCTATGAAGACCACTAACCATGGGATATCCCCAAAAATATCTTCCATCCATTTCTGAAATTCAGAAGGAGCATTGTTGATACTGAATGGGAGAACTTTCCACTAGTACTGACCATGTGGAACCACGAAGGCTGTTTTGAAGCGATCCTTTGCTTCAATGCCAATCTGATAGAATCCATATTTAAGATCAAATTTATTGAATATTGTGCAACCAATAATCTTTTGTAGTAAACTTGCTTTATCTGGGAGTAGGTATAGAACTTTTTGCAGAACTTGATTGAGAGGTTTGTAATTGACAACAAGACGGGGCTTACATCTCTTTTGCTCTGAGTGTTTGTTGACCACAAACGCTCTACAAGCCCAAGGACTCTTGGAGGGCTCAATTAAACCTTTCTGCAATAATTCCTTTATTTCTTTGGAGCAAAACTCTCTCTCGGAAGGAGACATTATACGAGCAGAAGCTTTCATGGGTTTGATCTTTTGGAGGGGATCAAATGGCAGAGATACAAAGTAATTTTTTCTAGTCCAAAAAGCATTTGGAATTTCTGAGCAACAATCTTTGTTAAGCTTCTCTTTGATAGCAGCAAGAGTTTTGTCACCATGGATTTCTGCATATGAAATGCATCTATCCATTTTATTTAGGTCGACTGACTTTACAGGCTTGACAGACTGTACAGGGAAAGGTTTACATTTATTTACAGGATTAAAACTTAAAGGAGTGACGAATTCACAACCTTGAACTGTACACATAAATAACATTTTATTAACATCAATGGAAAAAGGACTGAATTTCTGAAGAAACTCAGATCCTAACACACAATCTTCTTTAAGAATATCTAACCTAAAAAGAGACAATGAATTTAACACACCGGAAATCTATACAGGAAACTCTTTAACTTTACCAGAAAGGGATACAGGGGATCCTTCAATTGTAGAACCAAAATCATGACTTTTTTCCCAATAAAAAGAAGGAATTGCATTCCCTTTTGCTAAGTTAAACTGACATCCTGAATCAATAAGACAATGTACAGAGTAATGAACTCAGGAGGACAAAATTGTAAACACACAAAAATATTTGGACCTGACAAAGCACCTAAAAGGCTAGGGACTTGAGACTGAGGAGAAGAAGGAGAATGAGGAGTAGAAGAAGGGGAAGGTTCTTTCTGTTTGGGGTTTACCATAGCTTCTCCTATATGTTTTGAAATCTCTTCATTAGATGATTGGTCTCTTTCCATGACCACAATTTGTATCATGCTTTTCAAATCTTCAATCTCTTTTAGAAGTTGTTTCAATTTCCCTTGTTTTTCTTTCAACTGACTTCTCAGCAGTTTCTCTTTGTCTTTTCTGTGTGACTGTCTATCATCATGGCCATCAGGGTAATCTCTATAGATATCAACGGGATTATATCTAACAGATAGGGATGGGGAATCAAGTTTATGTTTACCCTTATCATTCTTTTCTTTTTCTAGCAAACCTAGAAGTCTGGCCTTTTCTTGTCTGAGATCATGTCTTTCAACATGTCTGTATATAGGTATGACAGAGAGTTGGACATCAATATCTGCTGACTGTTTTTCCAAATAATACTTGGGAGATCGGGATCTGGAAAACATGTACAAGGAAAAATCAAATTCTTGCACACTACACCCCCCCAAATTTGCATCGAGACTGGAGTCGAACTTAGACTCAGAGGAATACGAAGGCTCAAGGGAAAATTTAGCAAGTGTAACAGGGGAATCAGATTCAAAATCAGAAGAAGACTCATTAGGGAAATAGAGGACTTCTCCGGAAGGAGGAGGAGAATGTACAGAGACTTCATGTAGATCCCACCATTTAGGATCTAGACCTTTACACAGAGCAACAAGACGGGACCTGGACTTTCTTTCTGGACACTTAGCTGCCCAGTGATCAGACTTACCACATATGAAATAAACATTCTTTTTTCCTTTTTCAGTCCTTCTTTTGACATACCTCTTGGACTGATGCTTGTGCTTTTTATAAGAATGCTTATACTTATGTTTATGCTTATGACGGTAAGGCTTATCAGGGTGATAACGGGGCTCAGAGGTATAAAACTTTTTCTTTTTATTTTTCTCGCATTTGCAAGAATCTTTTCCAAAATGACCTCTGTTATGGGATCCACACCCCCAATCAGGAATTCCTGCAACATCTTTACAGAAAGATGCTGAGAACATTTGCTGATGTCTTTTGAAGTCTTTACTAACCCTTTTCTCTAAGCAATTCTCTTGCCATGTTTCCAGAATTGAGCATGCGACTGGGCTAGATATAAAGAACAAAGCTCGACCTTTTTTTCCGTGAGAGCTTGTTCAACCGCATCAGGAACATGTCCTGGGAAACTTCTCAAATAATGCTTCAAATAAGCTAGATTTCCTGATTTGCCTGAGGAAATCAACAATTTTTGCATGTAATAGAAATACTCTTCACTTTTACTTAAATCACATAACCTTGTAGACATGAAAAGTGAAGCAAGATGGTCATAATCTATACCATCATCAGGACCATAAAACTCACAACCTAAGGCACTTAAAATTTGTTCATCTGCATCATCGGCAGCAAGCATTTCATTGCGGGTATCTTGTGGCAACCAACGCCACCAATCATAAGCTAGACCTGAGAGGCCTGCAACAAGCTGTGTACCCAACATCTGGCTTGTAAGGTTGTCCTGTTTTTTTTTGTACAAGATCCACTGGCCTAACATTTGAATGGCATTTTTTATATCTTCCCTAGACTGACACTGGATATTCAGTACAGGTTGTTCAGGCATCTGAGACAGTAGATCATTCATGGAATTTATTCCAAAATGAAATATTTTAGCGGGTGCTTCAGAAGCAGCATTGGCATCTGCCATGTGAGTATCAAAGCGGGGTCTTGGAGGAGGAGCAAGAGCTCTCCTATTGGAAGATGATTCAACATCTAGTGCATTCAGATTAGCCAGATATTTAGGATCTAGAACTGGTCTAAAAGTTTTAAACTCAGCGATCCATTCTTCAACATTTTCTTTAATGGCATCACTCTCACAAAATCAAATTCAGGTTTTTCCTGAACACTAAACTGACCCAAAGAGTGACTTTTTCTATGTTCTTTTGAGGCTAACTTTAATACATGATCTGGGACCACATATTGTTTCTTTCTGAGAGTCTCTATCTTTTGGCAGAGATCTTCTAGGACATGCAATCTTCTTTCAAGCTTTTGAGAAGCTCCTTCAATGGAAATTCCAATCTGAGTAGAATCATGCAGAAGATGATCAAGCAATTCAAGCTTTGTTTCCACTTTGACAATGTGATCTCTTTGTTCTGCGCACTGGGATTTCAAAACAAGGATATCTCATGCCATGTCATCGAGATTCTACGCAGTATGAATCTGTTGCAAATTTCCCCAATTTGCAAGCTTAACTTCATCAGAAACAGTTTGCTCTTGGCTGGAAGATTTACAGGGCATAAACTCTCTTTTTGTTTGGCCATCTATAGTATATTTTCTGAAACCAGACTCAGGAAAATTTCTACCTGGAAGAAAAGATCTTTGGCCAATATTCATGACTTCCATGCCAGATCCTTCTCTTGGAAGAGACATCATTCCTAAGGAAGGGAGAACTGAAAACATTCCTAGGGAAGGCAGTTCTTGATTCTTCTGTTTTTGTTGGTGTAGCAATTTTTGTTTAATTTTTTGACATGCTTGACAGGCAGCATGCTGGCCTCTATGCTATGAATCATACAAACCAGAAAATGACGGTTGGACAGAGGAGGAAGGATTATTAACAGGAGAGGAAGCAGAGGCTTTGTTGACTTGGTTTGACAAGGCTTGAAGCCTGGCATTATTGTAGGAAGAGGATGAGACGGACCTTATGAGAGGAGAAGTGAATCTCTGTGTGGGTTGTTCATCTGGAACTTGGAAAGAAATAGTAGCTTCATCAAAAGTTAGAGGCTGTGCAGTGAAGGTTGAAGCAACTCTATCACGATTTCGAAGTTCAGTGTATTTCATTTCCCACTGTTTGGGATAATTAATGCCAGTCTAATTAAAAGTAATTGGAGTAGCGTTCTTAGATTTTTCCCTTTCCACCACGCTGTGCTCGGCAGATATGAATAAAATATTTCTATGATGTGAGTTTCATGGTCCTGATGATGGTATATATTATGACCATCTTGCTTCACTTTTCATGTTTGCAAGGTTATGTGATTTAAGTAAAAGTGAAGAGTATTTCTGTTACATGCAAAAATTGTTGATTTCCTCAGGAAAATCAGGAAATCCAGCTTATTTGAAGCATTATTCGAGAAGTTTCCCAGGACATGTTCCTGATGCGGTTGAACAAGCTCTCAAGGACAAAAAGGTCGAGCTTCGTTCTTTATCTCTAGCCAAGTTGCATGCTCATATTCTGGAAACATGGCAAGAGCATTGCTTAGAGAAAAGGGTTAGTAAAGACTTCAAAAGACATCAACAAATGTTCTCAGCATATTTCTGTAAAGATGTTGCAGGAATGCCTGATTGGGGGTGTGGAGCCCATAACAGAGGTCATTTTGGAAAAGATTCTTGCAAATGCGAGAAAAAGAAAAAGAAAAAGTTTTATACCTCTGAGTCCCGTTATCACCTTGATAAGCCTTACTGTCATAAGCATAAACATAAGTATAAGCATTCCTATAAAAAGCACAAGCATCAGTCCAAGAGGTATGTCAAAAGAAGGACTGAAAAAGGAAAAAGGAACGTTTGTTTCATATGTGGTAAGTCTGATCACTGGGCAGCTAAGTGTCTAGAAAGAAAGTCCAGGCCCCGTCTTGTTGCTCTGTGTAA
The DNA here is from genome assembly GCA_027924585.1 of Larix kaempferi. Classification (NCBI taxonomy): domain Eukaryota; kingdom Viridiplantae; phylum Streptophyta; class Pinopsida; order Pinales; family Pinaceae; genus Larix; species Larix kaempferi. The sequence goes on along the minus strand of BSBM01000316.1, from coordinate 21,906,745 downwards.
AGGTCTAGATCCTGAATGGTGGGATCTACATGAAGTATATATACATTCTCCTCCTCCTTCCATAGAAGTCCTCTATCTCCCTGATGACTCTTCTTCTGATTTTGAATCTGATTCCCCTATTACACTTGCTGAATTTGCCCCTGAGCCTTCATCTTCCTCTGAGTCTGAGTCCGACTCCAGTCTCGATGCAAATTTGGGGGGGTGTAGTGTGCAAGAATTTGATTTTTCCTTGTACATGTTTTCCAGATCTCGATCTCCCAAGTATGATTTGGAAAAATAGTTAGCAGATATTGATGTCCAACTCTTTGTCATACCTATATACAGACATGTTGAAAGACATGATCTCAGACAAGAAAAGGCCAGACTTCTAGGTTTGCTAGAAAAAGAAAAGAATGATAAGGGTAAACAAAAACTTGATTCCCTAGCCCTATCTGTTAGATATAATCCTGCTTATATCTACAGAGATTACCCTGATGGTCATGATGACAGACAGTCACACAGAAAAGACAAAGAGAAACTGCTGAGAAGTCATTTGAAAGAAAAACAAGGGAAATTGAAACAGCTTCTAAAAGAGATTGAAGATTTGAAAAGCATGATACAAATTGTGGTCATGGAAAGAGACCAATCATCTGATGAAGAGCTTTCAAAACATATAGAAGAAGTTATGGTAAACCCCGAATAGAAAGAACCTTCCCCTTCTTCTACTCCTCATTCTCCTTCTTCTCCTCAGTCTCAAGTCCCTAGCCTTTTAGGTGCTTTTTCAGGTCCAAATCTTTTTGTGTGTTTACAATTTTGTCCTCTTGAGTTCAAGCCTTACTCTATACATTGTCTTATTGACTCAGGATGTCAGTTTAACTTAGCAAAAGGGAATGCAATTCCTTCTTTTTATTGGGAAAAAAGTCATGAGTTTGGTTCTGCAATTAAAGGATCCCCTGTATCCCTTTCTGGTAAAGTTAAATAGTTTCCTGTACAGATTTCCGGCGTGTTAAATTCATTGTCTCTTTTTAGGTTAGATATTCTTAAAGAAGATTGTGTGTTAGGATCTGAGTTTCTTCAGAAAGTCAGTCCTTTTTCCATTGATGTTAATAAAATGTTATTTATGTGTACAGTTCAAGGTCGCGAAGTCGTCACTCCTTTAAGTTTTAATCCTGTAAATAAATGTAAACCTTTGCCTGTACAGTCTGTGAAGCCTGTAAAGTCAGTCGACCTAAATAAAATGGATAGATGCATTTCATATGTAGAAATCCATGGTGACAAAACTCTTGCTGCTATCAAAGAGAAGCTTATCAAAGATTGTTGCTCAGAAAGTCCAAATGCTTTTTGGACCAGATAAAAGTACTTTGTATCTCTGCCGTTTGATCCCCTCCAAAAGATCAAACCCATGAAAGCTTATGCCCGAATAATGTCTCCTTCCGAGAGAGAGTTTTGCTCCAAAGAAATAAAGGAATTATTGCAGAAAGGTTTAATTGAGCCCTCCAAGAGTCCTTGGGCTTGTAGAGAGTTTGTGGTCAACAAACACTCAGAGCAAAAGAGAGGTAAGACCTGTCTTGTTGTCAATTACAAACCTCTCAATCAAGTTCTGCAAAAAGTTCTGTACCCGCTCCCAGATAAAGCAAGTTTACTGCAAAAGATTACTGGTTGCACAATATTCAGTAAATTTGATCTTAAATCTGGATTCTATCAGATTGGCATTGAAGCAAAGGATTGCTTCAAAACAGCCTTCGTGGTTCCACATGGTCAGTACCAGTGGAAAGTTCTCCCATTCGGTATCAACAATGCTCCTTCTGAATTTCAGAAATGGATGGAAGATATTTTTACGGATATCCCATGGTTAGTGGTTTTCATAGATGATATCCTCATTTGCTCAAGAAATATTCAAGATCATCATAAGCATTTGCAGAAATTTTATGATCTTGTTTTCAAACATGGATTGGTTTTATCTGAAAGTAAAATGGAAATTGGCAAAATAGAAATGGATTTTCTTGGTTTTAGAATATAGAAAGGTCAGGTAGTGTTACAGAAGCATGTTCTCAGTTCATTCGAACACTTTCCTGATAAGATTCTTGATAAGACCCAGTTGAAAAGATTTCTTGGTAGTTTGAACTATATTAGACCCTTCTATCATGGACAAGCTACAGACATTCATGTTCTGCAACAAAGATTGAAAAAGAATCCTATTCCATGGTCTGATGCTATGACTTTAGCTGTTCAGAAAATCAAAGCTAAAGTAAAAGATTTGCCTGCCCTCCATCTGCCGCAGGGTACTGGTAAGTTAATTATTGAAACAGATGCCTCATCTACCACTTGGGGTGGTGTGTTACTTGAAGAGATTGATGGCAGAGAAAATATCTGCGGATATGGCTCTGGTTCATTCAAATCAGCTGAATTGAACAACCCAAGCAACCATAAGGAAATCCTTGTTGTTAAGAAAATAGTCCAGCACTTCATTCTGTTTTTAAAACCAGTCAGATTTACAATTAAAACAGATTTGAAGATTATGCCTGGTATATTTAAAAACGAAAATCTTATGGCAGAAAACAACAGCAGGATACTTAAATGGTTTATCTGATTTTCTAACTTTGATTTTGATATTGTTTATAAACCAGGTTACCTAAATTGTTTAGCTGATATGTTAACTCATGAGGTGATGTAGCCAAAGAAAATTGCAGGGTTAAACATGTTTTCAGTTGGTACGAGCTCTGCAAAGCCACAAGATGATAAAGGCAAAAGACCAGCAGAAGAACCTGATTGTTTAAGGTTCGAACCAAGGAATGCTCTCTTTATGAAGCCGTGGGATGAAAGTCTCTCTCCTTCTGAGAGAAGACAGTTGTTGGATTATGATGATAAGCATGAAGCAGAAAAATACCTCAACCTCACATTAATAAAGAAAATACAGTCCAGTCCATTGAAGCTGCACATAATGGAACGATGGGAAAGGACTGCGTTCAAAGGTTTCAGTCAAGCCCAAGAGAAGCTGAGACGGTGTCGTGAACTCTGGGTAGACTGCAACCCAGAAAATGAAGGTCCAGTCTGGTATGTAGATATCGGTGAGGGAAATTTGACGTGGACTAGTTATAATCTTATATTACAGTTTTGTCGAGAAGAACGGTCTATAGTAATTTGTGCAAACCCTGGTAATATGAGAAATAAAGCATGGTCAGGATGGACAGAAGTCCCGTTAGACAAATTCTGACCCAGGAATGATTGGGTTAATTGGCGTGCAAATTTTATACTGCATATGCAAGCTGACATGCAGGTTGCTGACCAGAACAATCTATGGTTTAAATTCCTTTTTCGGCATCAAGGTGGCCGATATTCAAAGCTAGAACATACAGTGCATGTGACCCAAAAGTATATTAAAAGGGATCATAAAGGTAACATAATCGATGCCAAAATCCATAGGCGAACCCTTCCTCTAGATTTTCGTGTGGAATCTATGTTTGAAAGTGACTTCATTGGTGAAACAAGTGACGTTCTGCATGGTTTTGACATAGAACGGTGTTTCAGCCCTTGGCTGTATTCGCCGCCTCATTTTGAAGATGATCCTATTCCTTAAGATGATTCACAGGATGTTGATGCACTACTAGAAGCCCGTGAGTTGGAAGAATACCTGGCAGAAAATGATTTTGATTGTCCTTGTGGCGGACATCCTGTTGGTCCTCCGGGAAATCCTGATTTATTCTGTGTTTGTCGTTCCGGCAACGATTAATGTAAATATTCTCTTTCTATCTAATAATGGAAGCCGTAGTGGGATGGTAACAGTAGCTCCACTTTGTTCTACTTGTCAGGAATCTGTCCCTGCTTTTGACGTGTCATGGTCCTTTGGTTTGCTTTTGTCGGCCATGTCGATGTCCGGGTCCCCTTATGGTGCTGCTTCTTACGGGACGAGATAATAGTGGTGTGTCCCACCACTACCCTGGAATCATTGATTTTTACCGTTTGGTGCCAGTTTTGTGTGACGGGTTAACTGGATAGGTTGTTATAAAAGAGAGACCCCGACTCTCATTTCATTCATTTGAGTCTGCATTGAGCAAGTAGTACGCTCTACAAGTATGAGTCTAGAGCCGAGCGTTCCAACAGTTGGATATCTGTGAGTCATAGTGAGTCAGAGCCGAGGTAATATGCTCATTTACCACTTCATTGTCTTGTCCATGGGTGAGCCTAGATAGAAAATCAGCCACTACATTGTGTTTGCTTGGCTTATCCAGAATTGTGATGTCAAACTCTTGCAGGAGGAGTAGCCATCTAATGATTCAAGCACTTATGTTAGGTTTGTTCATGAGATACCTTATTAATGAATGGTCTATGTGGAAAAACACTTGGTATCCAGTTATGTAGTGCATGAATTTGTTAATGGCATGTATGACAGCCAGAAACTCCTTCTCTGTAACTGCATAATTTAATTATGCTCCTACCAAATTTTTACTGATATAATATATAGCATAGGGCTTCTTCTCTCTTTCTTGTCCAAGGACAGATCCAATGGCCTTATCTAATGCACCGGAGTGGATGTGGAATGGAAGTGCCCAATTTGGTCCTTGGAGTACTGGGGCTGTAATTGTTTTTTCCTTGAGTTTGCTAAATGATAACATACAATGTTTTGTCCAAATTAATTATGTATCTTTTGTGAGAAGGGAAAACATTGGTGCAAAAATTTTTGCTATAACTCTCAATGAATCTTCTATAGTATCATGCTTGTCCAAGAAAACTTCTCACATCTGTCTGTTTCATAGGTGGTGGCAGTGTTCTGATGATTGTGACTTTTGCCTGATCAACCTCAATTCCTCTCTGTGAAATATGGCTGCCAAGCACGATGCCTTCTTCCATGAGCATTCTGCATTTATCATTGCTAAAGAATAAGCTCATCTCGATACATTTTTTCAGAACCAGTTCTAGATGTTTTAGTGCTTGGTCGAAATTCTGGCCATAGGGTGTGAAGTCATCCATGTAGACCTCCATTTGGTCATTAATAAAATCAGAGAAGATGCTTAAGATTGCCCTTTGAAACATTACTGGGGAATTACAGATCCCAAAGGGAAGCACTCTGTATGCATAAGTGCCCCATGGGCATGTGAATGTTGTTTTGTCCTGATCAGCTGGGTGAATGAGGATTTGGTTTTACCCACCGAACCCATCCAAGAATTCAGCTGGGTATTCCCAGGATTCTATGTTGATAATTATGTATTCGAGCACCCCTTCAGGTTTTACTGTTGATGTATCAGCTAGCTGTAGGACGGTAGTTGTTGTTCTGACCATCGATTGTAGTCCCAAGGCTATCATGGTATCCTTAGTCATTTCGTTTATTGCAGCCCCTAAATCAATTAGGCTGTTGGCGATATGTTTGTTGTTGATGGTCACGTTTACTATTGGGCTGCCTGGATCAAGATATTTGGGGTTAACAACGATACCTAGCATTATATCTACTAACTCGCCTACTACATTTATGGTTGGTGGGTCACGTCTTCTTCTGCCAGGTCTTTTCAAACAATTCTCTTTAATAAACTTGTTACAGATTAGCACATCTCTTATGGCCTGTAAAATTGGAATATGGATGTTTAAGTGCTTCAATTCGTTCAAAATCGCATTTTCTTCTTCTTCTTTAGTATTTCATATAAGTTTTTCAGGGAATGGAGGGTTTCTATTTTGTGTTTGTGGCCGAATTTCTTCTTCCTGGGGGCTTGGCTCATCTAGATGTTGAATTTGAGGTTGTGTTGTTTGCTTGTGAGCCTCATCTCCTTGACTATTCTGTGTGTATGTGTTTTGCAATGTTTTCTCAGACCTGAGATTAATTTCTTTTATTTCCAGGGTATCCACTACATAAGTAGGGAACTGCATGATTTCAGTGTTATAGGTCTATTGTTGTCCTGGCCTATTGTTGTTAGGGTTTGGAATCAGCTGGGAAGGGATCGGTGGAGGTCTGGGAGGTGGTTGGTTCTGTGGGGGTGGCATGATGAGTGGCTACTGCTGCTACAATGGATCCCTCCAATTTGATGAATAAGGATATTGATTTCCATAATTCGTGGTTGGATGAGCAAAAGGTGGGGGGTATGGAGAGTAAGATTGTGGGTAATAAGGTTGTTGATATGGTTGGATTTGCTGCCACTGGTTTGGACTTGGCTGAGATGGCCATGGGGCTGGTACTGCGTTCCAATTTTGTTGGTTACTTCCCTGATTATAGTAGGCTTGGTTGTTGTGTTGGTAAGGCCTAGCAAAATTATTTCTCCTTTGATTGACGAAACAGAGTTGTTCTATTGCACCTTCAGTTGTGGGCTCTTGAATAGCAGCTTTGCATGAGGGTAACAAAGGACATTTATCATTGGAGTGATCGTCAGTGCAGAGGCCACATATCTCTATGATGTTTAGTGTGCATTGTCCCTTCTCATGTTTTTTTCTGCAGCGTGGACAAAAGACTACCAATGCTTGGTTTATTTCGTCCTGTTTCTTCTCGATTTGAAGTTCATCAAGTTGCATGGCCATGGATTGTAGGATATCAGTCTTCATATCATCAAGGAGGTTCCCTAAATCAGACTTTGTAAGATTTGGTCGTGAAGATGTTGATCCCCCAGTAAATGGGTGTGAATCCCTTGTTCCACTTTTACCTTTCCTAGATCTAGAATAGTTTTTGAAAATTTGTAGGATTTGGTCATAAGTTTTCTGGAATATATCTCCATCTCCCAGAAGGTCCAAAACTTCTAGATTTTCTTCTTTTATCCCTATAATAAGGACAAGTTTCAGTGATTCTTGATCTAAGGTGCAGTGACTAGCTCATTTGTAGCTGAGTTGAAATCGTTGTGCGTAATCTTCTAAGGATTCTCTTTCTCCTTGTTGCATTCTAAAGATTTCATCTCTTGTATCTTTTTCCTTACAGTAGTCCCTGTATTTTTCTAGGAAAGTTTGTTTCATTTGGTCCCTTCTAGGCTCATAAACCATCTGAGTGATAGATCTTTCAATGTAGAAGGAAAGAGTCTTAGTTTTTATGCATCAGTGGTGTAGCCAAATGACCTACACACTACCTCAAACTCAAATAGGAATCTGTCAGGATCCTCTGAGGTTAGGCCATGGAAGTTTGGTAGGTTATTAAGATTGATATTCTTCATCCTGGCATCTCCAAGAGGTACACTGATAGGAAAAGTGAACAGTTCTCTAGGTTCATCCTCTTCCTCTGCCATAGTGGTGTTTGAGCTAGAGCTAGCAAAGAAGTTATCTCTATGTGGATCACAGCTAGAATCAGCCTCTTCTTCTAAGTTAAGGAACTCAAATTGAGAATTATTAGAACTGTTGTTGCTCATAGGGCGGGCAGGCAGAAAGCGTCCAAATCTATCTCTCTGTCGTTTAGGCATTCATGGTAAGAAAATTATGTTTCTGGTTGTTTTTGTGTGTTTTTTTTCTTTCAAAGATGTCTCCTATAGATTAAGCACCTCCCCGGCAACAACGCCAAAAAGTGGTGAACTCTAGGAATGGATACCTAATTAGCGTAGCTAAACTGGAAGCATACTTTAATTATCGACCAGGGAGCGTACAAACTTAAGAGGTGCTAAGTACTGTATGTGCTCTATAGGATAGTCTTCGTCATTTTAGGATGATGGGGTGTATCTTGAAATTTTATCAAAAAGGAAATGGAAGTGATATGCTTTTAAACAACGAATGAAGGAATATGAAAATATTGTAAATTTATAAACTAGAAAAGCTGAAACTAATGCTAAGAATTAAACGCTGGAAGACTGTAAATCTAATCTAAGAAATAGAATGTTGAAAGCTTAGGAAACTTGATCTAGAAATAAAATACTAAAAACTGGAACTCTAACTAAAAATTCAATACAGAAAATTAATCTATTCGAATCCAATGCTGAAAGTGATAATCAATTACTCTATTCAAATCCAAAGAACTAAAACAATTAACTCCTATATAACTGAACTCTGATAAAAGAAATATTCATGGCATCACAGATCTACATCATTGTCTAAAATTAATATAGCGAGCTGGAAAACAGAGGTGATTACGCCTGCACAGAATGCGTGTACAGGACTACAGGAAGCGTATTGTAGAACTACATAATCATTGTTGACGAACTACAGATAAAAAGTGCTGAAATGAAATGATCGCTGAACTGAAATAAAACCATGTCATTCAAACCATTGTCAAGTACTTCATATACGATGATGATTAAATCAATTAACAAGACATATGAGAAATACCTGAAAATAAAAATGAATCTCCTGACCTACGTGTTGGAGGGGCCCTCTCCAACTCGTATTTCAGGAGTGGGAAAAGTATTATAAACGCAAAGCTTGAAACAACATCACTTCTTCCATTAAAATCGTAATCTCATGTTCATAAAAGTCTTAACACGGAATTGTCTCAAATAACATATGTTGAAGATAAGTTCTACAAAAATGCCAACAGGAACCCCTTGTTAACTAAGAGGCCCATATATATATATATCTATTTTGAAACATAACCTAACTCTATGCTTTAAATGCCGATTATGCTGAACAGGAGTTCTCTTCTACAAATTAGGAAAAAGGGCGTTGAGCCACTTATGGTCTTTCAGTCCTCGCGCTGGAATTGATGGTTGTCTCTTGGATTACCTGCGCCTGCTCATACACACTTATTTCCATATAATTAGCTCATAGAAAACGCTTTTAATCATAAAAGAATAACCTCTAAACTACTCTATCAAATAATCAAAACGAATCATTAAACCCCACAAACAAAGGCATTTTCCATATCCATTAGTGTGCTTGTGTGGCATAAAAAAGCTTATAAAGTACCTAATTTGGGGCTAATCAGTTGGTATGTCAGCTCCTTTCTTTTCTGTTAGACCAGTCCGACCATACGCACCTCGACCGTGGGTCTCTCGACCATCCCATCGGTTTCCCTATGTTTTAACCTTGGTCGTTGTCCCTTCTGCACGTCGGTTGTCTTCGACGGCTTCTCTCCCAGTTCCACTACTTTGTCCTTTCGCGGAAACGATCTTCACACCTCGACCAGTCATCCTTCCTCTGGTTGACACGACTTTCATCGACAGTTTCTCTTCTAACTTCAGAGTTAACTGGTAGGCTTCACCGACCGCTCTGAATCTCGACAGGCTCAACTCGTCCTGTATGGCATACTTCAAGAGATTTACATATCTCGCGACAACTTCTTCGCCTTCGTCAGTTTGACCTGACTGAATGGACAATCTATAGAACTCTTCCATGTACTCTTTCATGGTCATCTCTTTCTGTCGAAAGTTTTGCAACTTTCGGAACAAGGAAATCACATAGTCACCAGACAAGAACTTCCTCTTCAGCTTGGAAACCATCCTGTCCAAAGACTTGATCTTCTCCTTGCCTTGCTTGACTCTGTCAGCCTGTAAATTGTCCCACCACAATGAGGCATGACCCCTCAACCTCAGACATGCAGTCTTAACCCATTTAGGATCCTCAATCTGCTCTATGTCGAACTATTTCTCCATCTCACTGAACTGGTCTATCAAGTCTTCCGGGTCCAGACTTCCTGAGTAGGTAGGTACATCCATCTTTGACTTACCCCTTATCTATGACAGTAGCTTGATGAATTTATCTTTTGGTTCCTCCTCAACAGCTTCACGTGCTTCCACCTCCCCGACTTCCTCATCGATGTGGTCTAGCGCATCAGGAATGCATCCACGTCTTTGGATCTCTTTGATCGCTGCGACTTCACTCGTCAAAATTCGCATTGCTCGCATGCACTCGTCGAACATTTCACGATCAACTGTGACTGTTGCGCCACGCGTTCTTCATCCTATACCTCGGACATTAATGCCTCTTTGAGCCATCTTTCAACCTCAGCTGAAATATTCACTCGTCCAATCACAACCGGACTTCACAACTGTGCACAACTCTACCCAACCACAGTTGGAGTTGTCGACACACTTGCAGGTTCTTCCGGCTCTCCGGATTCAACTGCTCAACATTGGATTCTTTCCAGATCTGATACCAATTGGCGCAAGGCAGGTCGGTCGGACCCTCTTGCTTAACAACGACACACAACAACACAAGTGCTCACACATACTGGATGTGAACTGAATGCCAGAAGCTTACTGTTGGCACGGGATTAGTTCACAAGAAGTGCGGAAGTCGACAAGCTGCGAAAGGGACAATCCGTGGAAGAAAGGGTCATTCGCGGATAATGCGGAAGCACAGAAGTATTTAATTAGTTATATAAGGGTCACGTGGACCATTTTGTAACCATATAGTTTTGTATAAATAGGAGAATGATTGTAATCCTAAGGGCATAGCATGTAATCCAGATCGGGTGATGAATGAAGTGATAGATATTTTGGGTTTTGATCCAGTTGTTGATCCATTTTGTATCTGCAATATCATGTATTGACTGTTTCTGCGAAGGTCATTCCATAGGTTTTAATGAATGCATGAAGATGTTCGATTATGGTTCATTCCTTGTCTTTATTTCTGTTAAATGATGAGTGTGAATGTTGATGAGATGTTTACATGCTTTGTGGATTTGGTAATCGATGTTTATACTAATGAATATTTAGATCATGTTGATGTGAATGTTTATTATGTGTGGATGCTACGATTATGTGAATGATGAACTGTTAGTATAGTGCGAATGACATAATATCTGGTTTCTGCAGTTGCAAAGTGTGTCTAATGCATGTCCTCAACTCCACTGCAGAAACTTGGTTCCTGCAGCCCCCTTGTGCATCTCGGGTAAGACTTTACTCACTCTGCAAGTGTTGTTGGAAAGGTTAACACTTTTATGGGCCAGTGCGTAAGGGAGTTTGGGTTGGTGGTTGTTGACGACAGTGTGCAGTGAACCCCTTTCGATAGTCATTATGTCAACAAATGGTTGAATTGTCGGGACCTTGAAGAGGAAAAGACGAGATATGCTATGGCACCCGATGAAACTAGAGATTCAAGAGTGGTTTGACAAGAAGATAGAGGAGTTCGCGAAAGAAGAAAAGCAAAGCCCTAGACATACGGTAAGTAGTTGGTTACAGAAGTACATTTATTCAGATATACACAAAATATTTTTCTGCGAATTCCCAGTACTGTTGCACGAGTGGTTAGCGCAACTAACATTCCAGAAGAACCATTTACAAGAGACTGAACCTGAGCAGTGGACGCCAGAAGTAATTCGACAGCTGAAACGAGTTGACAACACAGTGTCAAGGGCTGTTGATTTCTGGGTGGATAGTATCCTAGAGGGATATATTACTGATTTCGCAGTAGACACGATCAAGTCATACAACGATGCAGAGAGGAATTTCTTCAGGGGACCAAGGGGAAGGTTATTGTTGTTGATAAAACTGTGGATTAAGATGCTCGTGTGCGAAAAGGGTATTTTGAGGATGACTTCCGACGAGTAGAAATATCAGTGTGCGGAGGTTGTAGGTGTCGCGTGAATGCGGATCCGATAGAAAGATACAGGGTAGATGGACATGAGCGACGACGAGTTTGTATGGGAAGCTGACGAAGAGTGTGGTACCTTGAGGAGTGGAGCGATATTCTGGCATCCTAAGAAGAAGAGGAGGACTGAGAGAGAGTCTCCTGAGAAGATCGGAACAGAAGACTGCGAAATAGGACCACAAGGGAGAAAGAGACCCTATTGCAACGAAGACGATGACCAGGCTACCTCAGAAGCAGAAGAGGGATGGATCGTAAGTTACAACATACCAGCAACCCCGAGGTGTCGTATCTTCCAAAGGAGAGGGCATCGACCAGAAGAGTGTGTATATCTGCAAAAGATGGTGTCGAAACCAGAGAACTTGTATTGCAATTTCTGTAAATCAGCTGGCCACAATGAAAATAACTGCAGAGCTTATGGCCTACTCCAGGAGAGGACTGCAGCCGCATACTTCATGGAAGGAGAAGAACAAGCATCGGGTCAGCAACAACAGTAGTATAACCAACCGCCAGCCCAGTATAATCACCATCCGCAGCAATATGATCAAGTAAAGTATGGACAACCGCAGTATGATCAGCCGCAGTATCCGACACCACAGTATCCACCACCACAGTACCCACCATATGGACCACCGCAACAGCTGCAATATGGGCAGCCGCAGTACCAACCATATGGCCCACCGCGTGGAGGGGCTAGAGGAGGATTCTACGGAGGTCGAGGTGCTGGCGCAGGATGATGAGGAGCTGTTGGACGAGGGCGAGGACTGATTATATGTTATAATTGTGGGTAGCAAGAGCACTATCAGAGGGATTTCCCAAATCCATCACCACAGCAGTGCACGTATTTCAGCGTTATGGATTGTAGCGTTGAAGATTGTCCGCAGCTCATTGCGAAATGGCAGACCAAGAATCCACCACCACCTCCACAGAACTAGAATCATAATCCACCAACTTTGCAGATGATATCGACGGAAGCTCGAAAACACCATGTGACTGCTGGAGTGGTGACACGAGGAGGAGCTGTGACAGGAGCCGACGACCCACAAGTTATTGTTCAACCAACAGCACGTAAACATGTCACTTTTTATGCAAAGTTCCAAAGGGATATCTTCTTGAAAGCGCAGGAGGCGATGAGACAGAGGAGGCAGTTACCTCTTCAAGAAGAAGTTATCTACAACATGCCACCAACGTTCGATGGGACAAAGTCGCAAGGAAAGGCTAGTACCTTAAAATCCTTCTTAAAGAGTTGCCAGGAGTTGGAAAAGGATCGGGATGCGCCGGAGGATATATCCAACATGTTGACTTGATGGGAGCATGCATGCCAGGAACATAGAGTTAATTGCATACACAAGAGGAAGACAGGGAGAGAGATGCGAAGGTCGGCACAAATTGGAGCTTTTGATGTCGACTCAATTATCTTGGACTTGGGGTTGGATGTCAACATTCTGACCAAGCAAACAAGGGAGACCATGGGGAAACCGCAGTTGGCTTGGTCACCAGTACAGTTGCAATTAGAAAACCAGAGTAAGGTTACTCCACTTGGTCGGGTGTACCAACTTCCCGTTGAAATTGAGGGCCTCGAGTCTTATGTAGATTTTGATGTAATTGAAATCGAACACAATACTAGCCCCTACCCAGTGTTGTTAGGGATCGACTGGGAAATCAATAATCTGGCGGTTATCAACTTCAAGAAGCGGACAATGTCATTTGACGATCGCGAGATGAGGGTCATCGCACCTTTGGATCCTGCGGAAGGGCAGCGATACGTCGAACCGGCGAGAGATAAATTTACGGAGGGATGGGATAGTATAAACAATATATCTGAGGATTACATTAATCCTACCGTAGATGGTGAATTGGGTTGGCGTAGTGTTAGTTCAACGTCATCGGATTCGGATGAGGTGCTCGAGAATTGGCAAAACCGGATGCATGAAGTGTCATTTAGAAGGTTTTCCCGGATCACACAGTCATTGCGATGGGTAGCCACAAAAGAGTGTGTGTTACCAACATATGAAGGTTTTCCCAATCTGAGCACCTTTCTCACTGAGTTTGAGGAGAAAGTGGCGGAATCGCAACGTTTATTGGCCTTGGAGGAAGCCTTGAAGGTTACTCCTGTGTGCTGGTGGGAAGCACACAAGTCTAATATCACAAACTAGCCACTATGTCACCACTTAATGATGGTTAGGTTCGGCGATGCGGAAGGATATAGCGGAAGGAAGTTTGATGGTTGGAGTGACACAAAGGCACATTTGGCTGAGTGCAAAAGTAAATGGGGACTACTAGAAAAAGGAGAATGGGTCCATGCATTCGTTCACAATTTGGATGAAGTACCGCGGAGTTGGTATGTCGCAGCAGAACTGCGACGCGGAACGACTTTTTGGGAGCAGCTAACACTTGGCTTCAACCAAACGTTTTTTTTCTTAGGTGAGAACCCCCCTTCATCCATAGTGCGCTACAAGTGATCCATGAGAAGATATTTGAAGCAGTACCGACAGAGCCACCATTAGAAATTCGGTGGACTGCGACACCAGAAATGATGATGGAGTGCTACAATATCACATGAGAGTTGGATGATGAGGACGATCCGAGGGCTACGCATGTGTCGAAATCAAAAGTTAGTCGCAGTGTCGAGGCACCAGAAATTCCTTCTAACAAATTCCAGCAACCACTAAAGATCAAGAAAGTAAACATTGGGACGGAGGAGAACCCGAAGTTTGAAAGCATTGGGGATTATTGGGATGAATCCACCATCGCAAAGATGATGGATCTGCTGCATGAGTTTCAGGACCTGTTCCCAATGAAATTCTCAGAGATGAAAGGAATTTCTAGGGACTTAGGTGAAATGAAGATTCCCCTGAAACCCGATGTGAAGCCCGTCAAGCAGCGGCCCTACTGGTTGAATCCAAGGCACAAGGAGAGAGTGTAGGCTGAGATTGAAAGGATGCTGGAAGTAGGCATCATAGAACCCGTAGAAGAATCTAAGTGGACCAGCCCGATGGTGGTCCAGGACAAGAAAACTGGCGAAGTCCTAATTTGTGTCGACTTGTGGAAACTGAACGATGCATGCTTACACGACCCATTCCCGACACCATTCACAGATGAGGTGTTGGAGGGAGTAGGAGGTCAGGAGATCTACTCATTTACGGATGGGTTTTCAGGCTATCACCAGATCAAAATCGTGAAGTAAGATCGGCATAAGACTACATTTGTCACAGAATGGGGTTGCTTTCAATATACAGTGATGCCATTTGGATTGAAGAATTCTCCAGCAATTTTTTCCAGATTATGGTTCATCACAGGCTTTCATCAAAAGGTGGAAAAGGATCGACAGAAGGATTGGCACAATCGCCATATTAAACAAAAGCACTTTCAGTGCGGGGATACAATTCTGCTATATGACAGTAAGTTCGCTAAGCATCCAGGTAAGTTACAGATGCATTGGTTAGGTCCCTATGTTATCGGTTTTGTTATTGACGGAGGTGCCGTGTAGATGAAGAGCTTAGATGGCACGTTGTTGCCTAAGCTGGTAAACGAGAATCGGTTGAAACCCTATCACCATGATCATGCACATAGCAGTTGAGACACGCAGAATGAAAAAAAAAACAATGATGACAAAAAGTGGGATGCATGCGGGTAGCATGGACAGCCAGGTCGTTCGCCGACGCTTTGCACGATTTAGCGCGCGGGAGTCAAATCCAAGTATGATTACTGTGGATCGACATCACCAGAATACGGCGGTGGAGTATGATGACAGATTCGACTAGGTCGTGGATAAGATTTTGCAAATGATGAGCAAGTATCAAGAAGCAAGCATAAATATCAGCGTCAGGGTTGAAAGAACGCAAGTCGAAGTATAGGAAATCCAAGCAGGGAAATAGTGCGTTGTCCGATGCGAGTCTATAAGTTAGATGCAGAGCGTTAGGAAGTTTAGTAGGCAAGCCCAAGGAAGCTGTGGAAAAGGGTAGTGAGATAGTTTCAATGGTGCACTTCATTTCAAGCGGAAGCAGCCCAAGTGTGCTAAGAGCAAGAACAACAATGGTGCATGAAAAACCAGCGAAGGAGGTAATAAGGACACTCGGGAGGAACAAGGACGAGGTCTCACCCGAGATGTCTAAGAGTGTGGTAGTAGTTAAAATGGATGGGGTTTCCCTGACCACCAGAACACCAGGGGCGGAGGCCCGCTGGCTCTAGCAATGGACTGTCAAATGTGCCAGAGCAGCTGGCCTATTTTCAAGTTTGGAAACAACGATGAACTTGTCCCCACGTCGCAGCAAGCCTGAAGTGCCAGAACAAGCGCAGACAAGGTAGATGACCAAGGTTTCAAGAGACTAGAGGATGAGTTTGAGGTAGATGACCAAGGTTGCAAGAGACTGGAGGATGAGTTTGAGAAGTACATGATAGCGAGCTCTAGACGCCAAGAACAGCTTCAGAGTTAACCACAATAATAAACGAGATCAGTACCAGTGGTGTCCAGCTGATGTGTCTTGAGTGTGAGCCACAAGCTTGTGTTGGGGGATTGTTGGCACGGGATTAGTTTGCAGGAAGTACGGAAGCCGACAAGCTGCGAAAGGGACAATCCGTGGAAGAAAGGGTCATTCGCGGATAATGCGAAAGCACGAAAGTAGTTAATTAGTTAGATAAGGGTCATGTGGACCGTTTTGTAACCATGTAGTTTTGTATAAATAGGAGAATGATTGTAATCCTAAGGGCATAGCATGTAATCCAGATCGGGTGATGAATGAAGTGATAGATATTTCGGGTTTTAATGAATGCATGAAGATGTTCGAGTATGGTTCATTCCTTGTCTTTATTTCTGTTAGATGATGAATGTGAATGTTGATGAAATGTTTACATGCTCCATGGATTTGGTAATCGTTGTTTATACTAATGAACAGTTAGATCATGTTGATGTGAATGTTTATTATGTGTGGATGTTGCAATTATGTGAATGATGAACTGTTAGTATAGTGCGAATGACATAATCTCTGGTTTTTGTGGTTGCGAAGTGTGTTTAATGCATGTCCTCAACTCCACTTTGGGAACTTGGTTCCTGCAGCCCCCTTGTGCATCTCGGGTGAGACTTCACTCGCTCTGCGAGTGTTGCTGGAAAGGTTAACACCTTTCTGGGCCGGTGTGTAAGGGAGTTTGGGTTGGTGGTTGTTGACGACAATGTGCAGTGAAACCCTGTTGATAGTCATCGTGTCAACACTGGCTTCTGTTAATTCTGAATGAAATTACAATGTGCAAATACAAAGTAAATTATTGAAACTAGTCATCCTTAGCCTTTTACAATATACAAAACTGAAAAATCTGTCTCTAAGTGTTTTTTCGGCTGTGTGCAATCTTCTCCCTCTCCTGGTTCTTTGCTGAATGATGAGCTATGGATCAGATCCCATGTTTTGTGCCTTCGCACTGCTTTTCTACTCTGCTCTACTGTTGATGCTCTTCCCGAGGTCACTCCGTTCCCCGAGACACTCTTCCTCTCTGTCCGCTAAATCCTCCAGATCCTGCAGACCTACAGTTGTCAGCGCCCTCTGTCATGCTGCACAACCTCTTCCTGTGGTGACATCTGTCATGATCCCAAGCACCTTCATAACTGCTCATAACCTCCTCAACAACCTCCAATGGTTGTTAAGTACTCTGCCTTGACTTCTGCATCTCTGACTCTGCTACAGTTCGGCCCCATGTCTCTACCATATTGTATTTCGTCACCTTTCGACCTTACTTGTCGGCTTTTCTCCTCTTCCACGACTTCCAATCTGCCCTGTTCTCCATGCTTGGCTTCCACCACAACCTATCGGTGTCGTTGTTCGACAACTCATCGACACCCGACCTCTTACCCCTATCGACCGCATATCAACATCTTTTGCTCAACTACTTGGCTTCGACAACCAATCTTCCTTTGCACCAGTGGTCGTCGGCAATCCCCCTGGTCGAATTCTCCCATCAATCAACTTCAACTGTTGTTCGTCCTACATCATTGGATCCGCCAATAAGTGCAAAGGAAATGCTAAAAAGGGAAAGGTCAAAATACCACCTCCCAATGTTGATGGATTTGGTATCGATAAAGAAAAAAAGATGAGCCCTTCAAATTTAATCCAGGTTGGTAGTAGCATGATCACTTTGTCAAGAAGATTAAGCTGGAGGCATCGTTACCTTTTGATGACTCATTCAAAGAATGAGATGCTATATAGTTTGATTTTTTTAATACAAAAAGCTAACATGTGTCATTGAATGGTTTATAGATAAAAATGCAAAGGATAACTGAAGTGGAGGAAAGACTAGAGGATTTGTATAACAATTATGGTTTTGGATTTATTACAGTAGAATCAAAAGCAATGGTTGTAGCCTTGGAAGAAAGAAAGAGAAAGCTTTTATTTGGCAATGAATCATAGTGGATAATAAAAGGCAAAGTATTATGGCTCCAATATGGTGATGAAAACACTAATTTGTTTTTACCAGTATGCCAATCAAAAGAAACCTATCAATTCAATATGGAAGATGGAGAAGGTAGATGGTTTTATGGCTACAAGTTGTATTAAAGATGTTGCAAAGGAGATGGTAGATTTATTTCGGAATAATTATAAGGTTGAATGAAGAGATAAAATTTCAAAAGTAGTTTGTTTGACCTCATTTTTTCCTCATTTCATAAATATACAAGAAAAACTAAGTGTTGTGGAGTAGGTTGATAAAGAGGAATTATTATCAGCTATACATAGTTTTTAGAAAAATAAAAGCCCCATTCTTGATGGTCTACAAATGGAATTTTATATAAGTTATTTGATCTCATTGAAGAGGATCTAAGAAGATTCATTAATGAATCAAGGACAATTGGAAAGATCTTAACAACTTATAATTCTACATTTCATTCATTAATTCCAAGAATTGATAACCCATATTATTTTGATAAGTTTAGGCCCATTTCTCTTTGTAATTGCATCTACAAAATCATTGCAAAGATCATAGCGAAAGGGTTAAAATATTACTACCCAACTGCATTTCAAGGGAATAGTTTGGTTTCTAGGAAGGTAGGCAAATAAACGAGGATGTAGGGGTTTCCTAAGAAGGACTCCACATAATAAAATTTAAGAAGCAAAATAATCATGATTAAGGTTAGTCTCTCTCAAGCCTATGATCACGTTAGTTGGTTGTACTTGAGGTTAGTGCTCATGTGTCCCTTTTGTTAAGTGGGTTATGAATTGTGTCATAATTGTTTATTTTTCTCATCCATCTCCCCTACTTTTCTTGCAAAATCTTTATGTAGGGCACTATGATTAAGAGGAAAAATGATTGAGTGGTTTTAAAGAAATAAATTGGGTAACGTTACTATATTTTATCCCATTTTTATTTTTTGATGATATACTGAATTTTTATGATGGATCCAGGAGGGAAGGAGATAGACTAAAGGAAATCATGGACCTATGTTTTATGGCTACAACCATGTAGATAAACAAGGAAAAGTCCATTATTTATTTTGCGGGAGTATCTAAAGGATGTAAGGTATATATTTCACAATTATTTAGCCTTGAGGGTTAGCTCAAGAGGTCATGAGCTAGACATGAGATCTCTCTCTTGATGTAGGGGAGGTCACGAGTTCGACTCCCGTTATTTCCCTTGGGGCAAGGTGCTTGGAATTGAGGCACCACCTACTTTACATTGGGTAGCATCCTCAAAATGAGGAGAAGTGCCCAAGAATTTTCCAAGGAAAAATATATTTCATAATTGTTTCCATTTCATTAGTAAAATACGGAGGATAGTTTAAAGTATCCATGGTTTTTCTTTAAATTATATGAAGAGGGATTGGTATCAAGGTTGATAAAAAATGTCGAAAAGAGACTAAATGTATGGTGTAATCAATGGCTATGAAGAGGAGGTTGACTAGTGCTAGTGAAAGTAGTTTTAGAAGACATACTTATTTATTGTATGACCTTATCATGAATTACTAAAGGTATTCTAGAGGTAACTAGAAAAAACTGTTTTAGATTTATTTGGTATGGATATAGAGAAAGGATTGGGATTCCACTTGTAAATTCGTAAATGATAATTGTTTCAAAAGTCATGGGGAGTTGGGGGCTAAAAAATATTTTCCTTTTTTCAAAATCCATGGCAACTAAAAGTGCATAGAGACCCATACAAAGGAAAGGACTTTGGTGTTAAGTGGTGAAGGGGAAGTACATTGATATAGATTCTATGGAAGATTGGATAAGAAACCCTATAAATAACATAAATAATGTCTGTATTATTTGGAAAACAATGGTGCTAGCTTTTCCCCTAGTTGGAAATTGGCTAGTATGGAAATTTGATCGTTGAACAAAGGACAAGGGGAGGACCCTTAGATAGGTCATGGGGAGGATTTCAAGTTTCCATTTCATATTATGCAAGTCTCTAGGAATAGAGATTATTACATACTAAATTAATAGTTGATCCAAATATGATGACAATAGGGAATCAAGAGTGGATTCATGCTAAATAATTAGGCCTCGGAGGGGAGGGTGGGATCATATGGGAAATTTTTATTGCCAAGCTCAAGCCTAGTCATGCTAGAATAAAGGAAGAAGAGGACAATGTGATTTTGTCTTTGAATCCTCAAGGTTTTTATACTCCAAAAGATAGATATAAGGCATTAGTTTCACAAGGTAAAGGGGGGATGCAAATGTGGTGGTAGAAAAAGGTCTAGAGGTTCAAATGCCCTTCAAAATATTGTGCATTCATGTGGTTGCTACTCAACAACAAAGCTTTAACTTGGGATAATCTAAAAAAAATACTCAGGGTCCAAGGTGGTGTATACCGTGCAAAATAAATAGGGAAACAACTTGTCATCTTATCACATCCCATGCATATACAAAACATGTATAGAATGAAGTTGAGGGTTCATTAGCCCTTCATATAATCCCATATTTGATGGTGTATTGTCTACTTTGGAAATGGTTTATCTTATTTTGAGAAGATTGTATAAATGGCTTATTATGATACTTATTATGGATTTATGCATTTTTTATCGACTCTTATTTAGTTTTTTTTTGTGTGTGTATGAGGAGGAAGCAATATATGAAACATGTAATAAGTAAAATATTATGGAATTTTTATAGGGTGGATAGTCATGGACATTGTAATGTCTCTATTTTTTTGCTTAAAGATTTTATGAATGTTAAATAACATCTACAACATGTAATTTTATCTATATGAATAAAATTCCAATCTTTTGTTTTATTTAATAATTTTAAAAATTCCAATCTTTTGTTTTATTTAATAATTTTAAAAATTCCAATCTTTTGTTTTATTTTATTTTCCCATTAAGTATGTGTGTGTTGGTATTTTAGCTTTAGAAATTGTTAATGCTACAAAACTTTTATATGATTGAATATAAACTACTCTTTTTTATTGGTGAATTCTTGCTAACAACTTGATTGAAATACTTATATATACATCCGTATGAAAATTTCACAGTATTGTCCACTCATGTCATGTTAAAGACTCAAAAACGTAAATTTGTTCTGAAGTAGACTTTGTTTCATAGTAAAAAGATTGGGCACAAAGTTTCTACTATCAATTTGAGCTCAAAGTTTCTTTTTTTTTTTCCTTGGAAAAAGTCATAATTTTATTTCAAAAAGAAGAACAAAATTACATTCTGCACATGTAATAGGATCACAAAGATCCCTACATTGTCACATATTTGTATTCCCATTATTATCATATCTATAGTCTACTCTATGAAAATAAACATAGTACAATGAATCACTGTCCATACAGCCCGCATAAGTAGCTGTATAAACAGAAATAGAAAACTGTAAACAGTACATTTCCGTCAAGACGGCAGTCCCCTATCTCCAGAGAAAGGGTGTCCCAAAACCACCAGCCGATCCGCATCTCCCAGGATCTGCCACCTCTAATGGCACCGCTCCATCATGCATCCGCCGACCTCCCCAGCAGCAAAGGCAGTCTTTAAGACAAAGCTCCCTGCAGCTTGAAAGGAGAGGTGGCGACAAGAAAGGGAGCAACGCCAATAATAGGTGGCTAACCCTGAAAACCAAGAGCTGAGCCATCCCTCCATAGAAAATCCATCCCAGCCGAAACCCTCATCGAAGTATGCAGGAGATCTACGTCTGTGGACAAGCAGCAGGCACGATAGACCTCCCAAACCAGCGAAAAACGGCCAGCATGCAGACCCCAGATGAAGAAAAGCTAGAGCAAACCATCGTTGGAGCCTCCACCGGATGAAAGAGCACCACCCTTCAGGAAACAACCCAAAAGGACAAAGAAACAAGAAGATAGGCCACCGGAGCTGCCATCATCAAACATCGTCGAAGGAGCCGCAGCCATCGAAGATCAGCTCGCGCCCAACACCGACCCAATGGGTGCGCGTCGGCCTCCTTTCCTGAAGAAACTAGAAGACGAATTGCAAGATGTTCGTTCAAGAAGATATCGTCTGGCGATGGAGGGAAGCTTTGTCCCTGCTGGGAGCGCTGCAAAAAGAGGCCCTGCGAACCATACCCTGCGACCGTCTCCTGCTGCTTCCCGTACTTCTCGCCCGTCTCACAAGAAAGCGTCCCTGAAATCAAGAAATCAGAGACGGCCTACATCGTTGATGTTCATGGCAAACAGATCCCCAGAGCGAAAGAAAGGCAGTGCCACCGGCATCTGTAAAGCCAGAGAGCCGCCGCCGCCGCCACTGTGCGCCAATGGGTCGCCGCGCAAAGGCAATACCCCGCTCCAAGCACCAGAAATCCGTCAGCGCTGGGTGTGGGCAGCCATGGAAAAACCCATGGCCGCCAAGATCGTTTCGATAGTTGCCTGCAAACCCTAGTTGCAGAGCCCTCCAATCTCGATCAATCATCCTTGAGCTCAAATTTTCTACTATCAATTTGACTATAAATATTCATCAAATAATTTGTGTATATTCACTTATGACATGGAGATAGGTCTAATATAATATCTATATATGGTACTTGAATAGTTATTTCCAATCACAAAAAATTATCAACAAATCACCATCTTTTTGATAGATTGTCGGAATCTAATAAAAGGCATTTCCAACAAATATATATAGACCAAGGACGACATGACCCCACTCCTTCCAACACTGATGGGCATTCATTATAAATAACATGCTGTTTCTCAATCCTTAATCAGCACTGAGCCACTAAAGATGAGCCCAACCCCGGCTCGAAACATTGAGTAATAAAAAATTATCCATGCAATCTACATCACTTTATGAAGTATGTCCTATGTAGACCATGAACACTAATAATATATATTTGACAAATACTTTTTAAATATTTTTGTTTGATTTTTTTTTCATTGGAACTTGTTATGGGGAAACCCTCAGGTACTTCTCCTCATTTTGAGGATAATACTCAAGGTAAATCATCGATCCTAATTACAGAGCTTAACCTTGTGGGGATATCAAGTGAAGTCCTTATATAACAATATATAGCCACCCAAGGATTTGATCCCGAAACCTTCTGCTCACAATTTACATTACTCAACCACTTAAACTAACCCACCGAACTATTTTTACTTGATTATTAACCATTCTATTAATATATAAAATTATTCTAAAATAAATTCAACCTTTTTGTTTTCTTTATGATTTAGGAATCAAAGTGAGTGAACCAATATTATATGTTATATATATGAAAGGGTTCTTAGGTACTCGAAAGCTTTTTGTGTTCCATTTCTTGTAAATAATGAGAAATATGATTCCCATATATATCCAAATTTGTTCATTTTGAAATCATTTACAATCTTACATTTATCTCTTAAAAAATCCTTAACATTAAAGGAAACTCAAATTAGTTTATTATTCCATAAAATGCCCTATTAAATAATACATATACATTTCAATGAAATGATCTCCATTAAAAGTATAAGACATATTTCTTCTTTCCATAACATTACCAATAAGAGATCTATTGATTAGAGCTTTCATTAATATACAAATTCATTCTTTAAATCATCTTTCTTTCTATGTATTTATAAAAATGAACCTCATAGGTTAGGGGAGGAAGGTGTGGGGGGTCATTTTTGACCCTAATGAAAAAAAGATACAATCATTTGCTTGGGGCTTGGGTAAGAGGACGAATAATCAAGCAAAGTGGAAAGCTCTTATGCAAGGAATTAAAATGATGGAAGAATTAAACATTGAATCCTTTCAAGTTTTTGGAGACTCACAGATTGTTAATCAAAAGATGCAAAACATCTGCTCTGGCAAAGGGAAAGAGGTTGGGAGAGTTCAAAAGAGAATTTTGGCATTTCTTCCAGATATCACTAAGGTTCAATTTTATCATGTTAAACTCTAGAATAATAAGGATGCTGATAGACTTGCCAACATAGGATCCAAGTTATGTTAAGGTGGATTAAGGGTGAACAACTCCAACCCCATCATTATGTGGACTTCATGTTTTCAATACTAAGAAGATGGGCCTTTCTCCCTTTTATGGGGGAACCTTGGCCTCGAATTCCTCATGGGAGGGTCCAATCCAACTTGGCATTCCATTTAAGAAGATGGGACGACAGTAGCTGGTGTGGTAGTGGTTCGACGCTTTGGAGGACAAGTGGTTCGCGGAGTAGGTGGGAGGATGTGAGCTTTTATTGCTCCTGTTGGGTCTCCTTATTATCCACCTTCCTTATTCGAATAAGTTGCTACGGTTCCCACGTGATAATCTGGTGCCTGGATATGGGAGATCCCTCGCATGCTCTCAATCTTGTCAACCTTGGAAGAGTCACAAAGCTTTTGAGCAATATGTATTTGGTTGGGAGGAGAATCAATGTTGTTGTTTTCAAAGGAGAAGAGTGTGAGTCTGTTGATCGTTGCAGATATTTGTTATCTCTTGAGGAGGTAAGTGGAATGGATAAGGTATTGAGGGAGATATCAAAGTTGAAAAATACCATGGTTGATTATAAGATGTTAAGATGTGTCTTCGAGGTTTCCGTGAGGTTTCCACAGCGGTTTTGGAGGAGAACATGAGAATTTCCATCATATCACATGTATTGATTGCCGCAATGATGGTAATGAGGGAATATCTAGGGTTCAGGCTGGAGAGGTCAAGGATATCAGGTGCAGGTTGATGGAAATGGAAAGGAGCCAAGCTTCCGAGCATGAGGAGTTAGGGACTGCTATGGTTGCTATGAAAAAAATATTTCAGGAGCAATGTATGAATGCCAATGAAAGAAATGAAACCCGCTTCATTCAGCTGAAGGAAATTCTCGGTGAGGTTCAGGCAGACTTGGATGGACTTTGCAAAGGAAATAGCAGTCCTTCACACGAGCAGGAGGTGGCCTCCCCGAAGGAAGAAGTTTCCACTGTGCAGCTGGATACAACGGATAATCAGCCCCGGGAATGAAGTTTTTAGTCCCTCCCCAAATATTATGTTATTTTTTTTGCCTATATTTATTTTATCAGTTTGTTAGGATATATAGTGTTAGAGGAAGCAGTATAGGAGCTGGAAAGCAATGTAATTTTGTATATCCAAAAGAGCAAACAATAGCAGAAAATATATTGGACACCTGTCCAACTTTGATTTTAAACTCTTCTATGAAGGACGAAGAGCAATATGTACTTCATGTTTATATATATAAATATAATTTCACGTTTTTGTTAAAAAGAAAAATGAACCTCACATGTTCGAGAGTATATAAAAGATTTTTATATTTCTTTACTTGAAAAAAATTATATATCAAATTAAAATAAATTTAGATTATTTATTTTCGATCATTTAATATGTTGTGAAAAAAATCTTTACCAAAAAATATTAAGAAACTTATATCTTCATAAATCACAATTTTTTGTTTGTTTGTGAGAAATGCCTGTCACTCGGGGCCAGTGCATTTCCACCATTGGGTGATAAATCACAACCCAGGGGCATCTAATCCGTAAAATCATCCGGGGATCACACCCAGCCTGGGCCACACCAACCTTTAACTGTGTTGGGTTTTTCGGTGTCGCCTCCCAACTAACTCACCCAAAGGAGATTTGAACATGGGTCGCCCTTGACGAATACCTATCCCTTAACCAAGTGAACTAGCGAAAATTGACATCTTCATAAATCGCAATTAATTAAATGAAACATTTTTAATTTCTTCAAATTATAATAATAAAAAATATTATTATAATTTTACCACAATTTGAGCAACCACCGTTAAATGTGTTTTAATTATACAATACATATTAAATGTGTTATTTTCCTAATCTTAATATATGTTATTTAATTATAGGATAGATATTAAAAATAATTTCTTTAATCAATTAATCTTGACAATATTGTATGTAGAAAACTTGTACATACGGGAGACATATCATTTGATCTAGTGTTTTACTCGAAATTCTATATAAATAAAATGTGAAAAATAATGTTTGAAGTTTGCAATGCCAATGGGTCTCGTGACGAGTAGTGTGGACCTCCTTGCAATGATAATATTAATACCTAATATTAATCATGGAAATACATTTGATTTTGGAGATTTTTTATTTAAAAAAAAACCATAATATAAATAATAATAAGTATCTTTATTTTTATTTTCATATCAAGAAAAACAACAATTTATATTAAACACAAAGTTATATTAACAAAGACAATCATTTATCAAATAATTGCAAATAGATAGCTAGATTTTTAACTGCACACAAAATAACTACAAATAAACAATGAGATTTTTAACTGCACAAAAACAATCATTCTCTTAAAACTTGTACATGGAAAAGCCCACAAGGATTTCACCATTGAATACAATTTATATGGTTGTAACCTTAGATTCCTTACACTTTGTTAAGGGTTTTTTGCAATTTGACCATTGATTGTAATTTATTAATTGTCATCTTAGATTTTCTCTACAAAAGCACATGAATGTCAAGGTTTTCATGCAATTTGATAATAATGACAATTTTTGAACATATTTTCCCTATCAAGGTTTTTTTGCAATTTGATCATTGATTGTAATTTATTAATTGTTATCTTAGATTTTCTCTACAAAAGCACATGAATGTCAAGGTTTTTTTTTGCAATTTGACCATTAATTGTTACCTTAGATTTTCTCTACAAAAGCACATGAATGTCAAGGTTTTCATGCAATTTGATAATAATGACAATTTTTTAACATATTTTCCCTATGAAACCTTAATCTTGTAATGACATGATATGGTTTTTGTTACATGTAGATTTCTAAGCAATAATATTTTAAAAGTATATTTCAGTTAATAAAAACAAATGAAGAAAAAAACAACAGAACATTAGTTTATCAGGGATTCACGATTAAACCTATGCAATTCAATTGTTCATGGAGATGACTCAATTATTGTTGGGAGAGGAATGGAAGATACAACCTTTTTTGGGTTGTTCATCAAGACAAATGTTCACTTGTGCAGCTTGGCGATGGTTATGGATTAGAAGATTCAACCTTTTTTTTCTTACTTAAGATGAATGTTCATTAGTGTAGCTTGGTAATGGTTAAAGTCTTTAATGTTGCAATCTTTAATTAAAGTCATGAAAAATATTTAAATAGTATTCAATGATTTAACTTTTCATGTTGGAAGGTAATTTCAATAAGCAAACTGTACACATTTAATCTGGTAGGTGTAGACGTAGTTGTGGTAGGTAAAGGAAGAGCCCTAAAGCTGGAAACAACTAGAAATGACTGGAATTATCTAGAATCATCTTGAAGGCCAGACCTTGCTATAAAGACGTGTGATTGTATGATATTTGCATTGTAATTGGTTATGGGGCTGAAGCACCTTAATACAAAGTAGATTATGTTTTGTGTCTTATTTTATGCTCCTCCTCCAATTTCTTTCATGGTATCAGAGCGTCAAGATAGAGCATAGCTCCCTCGCGGGAGGCCCAGGGTCATGAAAATTGTGAGGTAATATCTTGTAGGTGTATATTAGTGTAGGAGGTAGGAGTAGTAACTAAAGTTCAATGTCTTGTGTCTTTGCGTGAGGGTTTTGTGAGCATAGTCGTTCTATGAGAGTTGTTAGTTTGCTGAGAAGGAGAAGCCGTAGATTTGCCTGCAGATCGTTGTTCTGTTATCATGTTTTTCATGTTGAAGATAGTTGTTAGTTTATTTTGAGAAAGCCTTCTATAGGTGAGCCAAAAGAAGTTGAGCAGTTTGGTCGCGACCTAGGTAAGAGGAGAACCTGTGAGTTGTAGCACGTGAGGGTCGTAGCCCAGAGGATATTTTTTTGAAAAAAACCCGAATGTCTAGCGATGATGTCTGTTTTGTTTTATAAGATGTAATTTTTATTATAGACCAGTAGTGTCACTTGTACTTGTTGAATCCCATGTGTGTTGGTCATGCCTGAGTTGAAGTTATGTGTGTAAGAAAGAGGAATACTAACTCCTCGCTTGCAAGTTAAAAGGAGCTGAGACTCTAAACGACATGGTTATGATTTTTACCACATATAATTTTGACAATGATTTTGACTGGTATAGATCATTGTCCATTACATATTTTGTTGTTGTCCTTTGTCTAGTGTGGAAGAACGTGCAAGAGCCTAATTCTAGCCAAAGGACGAGAAATCACTGAATATTGGTGCATATCTAGCCGTCCACTGTGAAGAGGGAGCCAACGTGTTGAAGGAGTTGTGATTGGAAGCAACGCAACTGAGTGTAAAAGAGAGTCGTTGTGTGAAAGTATACTATAAAGGAGTCGTCAAGGGGATGAAGGCGGAGTTGTAATCGATGGTAGAAGGAAAGAGGCGAGGTATACAAGTTAAGAGGTCAAGCGATCAAGGCGAGAGAGCCCTATCTGAAGATATATGTGAGCCATCACCGCTTGGTAAAGAATTTTCCTTCTTGTATCTATTTATCAATGAAATTAAGGGCGTGTAATTTGTTTGAGGTGCATTATCAGTTGTACCTAACACCTCGGTGTTTTTGGTCCAAAAGCCTAAGTCATAGGTTGGCCTTAGTCATCGGCTTGTTTCCCCAAGGTTGTTGTAATCCCTCTTTTGGAGGCATAGTTGTAGTGTAGCAGCACTGTGTGAATCTCTCATAGACAAAGATCAATTTGGAGATATGAAATCTTTGATTTAGGGGCAGTAGTTGATTGGACTGGATCTATTTGTTTGTTTGAAAACCCAAAGAAGAAGACTATAACAACATAGCAAAAAGTAAAATCACAAATCTTTGAGATGTAATTGATTGTATGCAATTGTTGGAATTAAGGGGGAGTGTTGGAAGGTAATTCCAACAAGCAAATTGTACGCATTTAATGCAGTAGGTGTAGACGTAGTTGTGGTAGGTAAAGGAATAACCCTGAAGCTGGAAACGGTTGGAAACAACTATAATTATCTAGAATCCTTTTGAAGGCTAGATGCTGCTATAAAGACGTGTGATTGTATTCTATTTGCATTGTAATTGGTTTTGGGGATGAAGCACCTTAATACAAAGTAGATTTTGTTTTGTGTCGTATTTTTTGCTCCTCCTCCAATTTTTGTCACTCCATGTGTATAAGCCCATCAATCTCCATATAGTGCTCAATGATTTGGCTCTCCATGTGTATAATCCCATCAATCTCCATATCAATTTTAAGAAATGTATAAGTTGCTCTGCCATCTACCTGCTAATCATTGTTCTCAGCGTCCTTGGTGTCCATGGCAATTCAAGAAAAATGAAACTCATCTTCTTCTTTGTGAATATATTGCCATTATTTTTCATAGGACCTCACAATAATAATAACCAAAAGATACATGAACAGTTCTCAATGGCATGGTTCTGGATCTTCATCAACTCCACTCTTTTATGTGCATAGAAAATACATGAAATGGATTTTGTTTTTGTTTTTCCAATAATTTTGTTTTTGGTTGGGTATTAAAACCATTGATTAAGTTCAGATAGATTCAAAAAGACATGTTAATTGGACTCTAGTAAATTTTATGCACGGGTGGTGGTTTTTGAATAGTGAAAGTATGGTCCATAAATAAATAAATGAGAATATGAAGAGAAGAAATGAGGATGCAAATTGCTTAAACTTTTGATGATTTCGTCTTTTTCGACAACATTTTCCGACATGATTTCGACGGAATCCGATAAAAGAATTAAAGATCTCAAATAATAATGTTTAAATTTGTTTAATCTAGATGCTTTGGGGTATTTGCGGGTGTTGAATCTATTTATGCATTTAGAAACATGATTTGAACAACACAAAATTCGAATTTAAAAAAAAAAAATTTGCAAAAGCAAAAAGTATTTATATTTAGCCTTGGTTGTTGTAGCAAATACAACCTCAAGATCGAAGTCCAATTCATCGACAACACATATGATGTGCGAATCTTTGAAGACAATCAAAACGCCCATAGAATTGAAATAACGAACCCACGAAGGGATGATAAAGGGAGAGAAATTGCCTCCATTACCATCCATGCCAAAGGAAAAACTAAATATAAAAGAAAAAATCGAAAAATTATTGGAAACCAAGAAAGCAACTCATTTTTTTCCCTAGAAAAAAAGATCACGGTTCTTGTTTTTATTAAAAAAAACATGAACCATATTGTCCATGGCCTAAAATGCCTTACATAATACCATCTTAAAAAATTCCTTACATAATACCATCTTAAAAAATGACACCTCTATGGTATTGGATCATATTGTACTACTAAAAATCTCCTGTCATTGTCTAATAATCAGACTATGAACAACTAGTATGTTGTTGTTTCATTGTTTCTTTAACTAATTTGAGGTTCGATAACATTTGATCGATTTCAAGCCAATGTAGAGTATTTATGCCTTGCCATCATCTATTCATGGTTAGAGATTGTTATGTTATTAGAAGGTATTGCAAATCATCCACTCTCATCAACCCATCAGTTAACCTTGTAGTGAAGGCTAGTTTATACTCATATCCTTTGGGTTGAATATGTTATCTATATGTTTTGGTAATAGTTCAACATTAGAGTATACAAAATCTTTATTGAAACTTCATAACTATAAAGAGTGTTTAAGACTAGTAAAAGATATATGTGACAATAAACTTTCAGGAAATCTCTTGGAAATATGCCAATGAATAAGACTCAAATGCTTGGAGAGTTTATACATTCAATGAAAGGTAGTTCAATTCTTCTTCTACATTGTTTACAAATGCAGTGAACCACATGTTTCAACATCATTGCTTGATAGCTTTATAGCACAAAGCATAATTTTAAATGCAATTAATTAATATTTGAACGATGTTTTTGCAATCTATGTTCCTACATGCTAGAGTATTCTGATTTCTTTGCGTGAACCATTACACTATTTTGATTGCTAAATGTATGGACGTTATATAATAATACTCAACCATTAAAACAAAAACAATAACATGAAAATAATAGTATCAGAAAACACGCATATATTAGAAAGCATACTCTTATATCGGAAAACTTGGGGTCATGAAAATTTCTTTCCCGTTATCTTCTAGGATATCCATTAATTTATATCACAAGAGATACACCGGTTTTTTAGTTATGTGAAACTAAAAGACAATTGTTACAACTAACAATCAGAACCTAAAATTTTACAATTATATCTTAGCTTTTGAGAAAAGTATTAATATGCATGGAAGCTAAGCAAGAATTAAAAAAGCTCAGTAAAATAGAATAAGCATTTATAGGTGACTAACTTGGACTAATACTGAGCTAGTTTTGGAACATTAGAGCCAACGCAACCAAAAAATAAAAAAATACTAAGTTAGTTATGAAACATTAGAGGAAAGGTCACCATTTTAATCTAATTGTTCCAAATAAGAAATCTCCACATACAAAATAGATAGTTTGAGTAATCATGGCAAAGAAATGAAACATAAATCCTTACCTTGTCTTTGAAGAGAATTATGTATATCATGTCCTTTATTGTCCATCTGTTAACTAATTTCAATATCCTTAGTGTCTAATAAGCATGTGGTTGCATTAAATTGCTAAAATTTGCTAGCTCTATATTTTGATACTAGTTCAACATTTGCTACACATAATCTTCATCATGATAAGTTTATATATAAGGCACCATGCAAGCTCAATAAAGTGGCAAACAATGATGTGAGAGATAAAAGAAGAAGATAAAAGAAGAAGATAATCAACATTCCAATGTACATGCAAGCTTAATAAAGTGGCAAAGAATGATGTGTGAGCTAAGAGAAGAATCCAAGCAACAATCCGATGTATATGAAAGTGTGGAGAGCATTAATGTAAAACCCTAATCATCAACTGGAATATGTGAGCAAATGACCAGTTCATAGTTAACTTAAACTGTCGGTGTGTATAGAGAAAGGACATTTGATAATGAGAGAAGAAAAGATAGGCATAACAACTCGGATTGATTATGCAAAGATGCAAAAACCTATTGTTGGTGTTTATAGCTTCGTGAGGTATCCTCACAAGTCGGACCAACAAAAGAAATAATATTTAAAGACATTAATAATATTATTATTAATATTTAATAATAATATTTATTATGAAATGACATTTCGGCCAACAATAAAGGGATGTGTCCTTTCACTTCATTCACTATAAAGTAAAAGTCATGAAATTGTCATTTATTCAATCATTCATCTATCTCTTGTAATACCCCATTTTGCCCTTGATGTGTTTATTGGCTTCAATGTAAATATTGTATATATATAGTATGTGTATTTTCCCTAGTGTGGAGCTCAAGGCCAAGGCCCCACTAGTGGATGTTTAAGTTATTTCTTAGGCAAGTATTTGTACAACTTGATTATTCATGGGTTGCTAAGCCATGAAGGAATGTAAATGATGTAATTATTATTGAATGAATAAAATAACCAAGAAGATGGATAAGGAGGCAACGAATGAGAAGGGGCCATGTGTATCCACTAGGGAGAGGTGAGGGGGTTTGGGATTGGTTTCCCATGTTGCCACATGTCTGACTGAGAACCTGTTCAAACTCCCTGCTGGCATTAATGCAACTGCAATGGGTGGTTGAGAACCTTGATGGTTGAGGCCGCTGGAGTATGGAGCATTCCTACGATTTTGTATGGCAGGGCATGGCTCTGATTACTTGTGTTGAAAGACACTCAATCGCCTGGGGGAACTAGCTAAACCTGTTTGACTACCCGGGAGGGGAATTTATTCATACACACACACGAACATACAGACATTCCTCACTATTCACTCACTCGCGAATCTTTCCATTGCCACGAGCCATCGACCCTCGCAGAGAAATCGTTCTTGTATTTCCTATATGCACCAAACCAGTCCGGGAAAAGGGAAATTGGAGGTTAATCGTGCTTCCGGTGTGTTAGAAAGACCGGAGAATTGATAGTCGTAACCACCCTGTGTGTAAACCCCAGTTGCAGTGGCAAAGTGGTATTGATAGAAGATGTTACAGAGTGGTTTTGGCAAGGCATGTGTGAGAAAACCCTAAGCCTGGTAATGAATTCAGTTGTTGAATTGTGGGAAAAAGGGTTGGGTTGCTTGATAAACCTAGTGAAGGCTATAGTCTCAACAAACTAGTGACTGGACCTTTCTATGCCCATCCTGGAATAACACTGGAAGGGAAAGACCGTGAGAGACTGTGCAGTAGTGATAGGATCTTCCTAGTGTTGGATGTGGTAGGTATTGTGGGTGCCAGGTCGACTGAGAGCGACTGGACCTTTCTATGCCCATCCTAGAATAGCATTGGAAGGGAAGATGCCTTGAGAGACTGTGTAATAGTGCAGTAGGTCTTCCTTGTGTTGGATGTGGTAGGTATTGTGGGTGCCAGGTCAACTAATTGCTGAAACGCTTGCAATTCTGTGGTTGAATTCACTGGCTTAGCAACACCTTCCATGTTATCCCTGAATTGCTTGATAACCACTGTAGGTTGGCTTAGCATGAGAATGGAGCCTTGAATGTGAGAGAACCTGTTAGCCCTCCTTAGTGGATACACTGCCTAGATTAGGGGTGATCTCTCAGCTGAAATAGTACAGGCTGGACAGAGATCTAAGGTTGGGTGGAACGTTGCTCTCACTTAGCCAGTTGCTTCGGAATTGAAAGATAAGTATTATGTTATATGGTGATGTTGTTCATTGTGATGGAATGGTCGTTCCTGTCTCTTTTGGAATTATGAATACTTGTTAAATGAATTGATTGATATGCAGTCATGTATAGGCCTGAGTTAGAGGTTGAGTTCACTGTGGTATGTACATCTTATAATGCATGGGATTAATGCCTTGGAGTTCTTGCATATGATAGATGTTTTGATTAAATCTCTTAATGCGTCCTACATGTTATAATGAATGATAGTGTTTCATTGTTTTGTGATGAATGTTTATGCATAACTAACTATGTGAAGGAGATGCATATTTACACCTGACCCCTGGGGAGGGAAAGGAAGCCTGGAAGTGGTTTCAGAAACCTTTGTGGAACAAATGGAAAGGAAGACCTTGGTAGGAGGAAGGTTGGAAGTGTTTAAGTGGAGATATAGGCAGAACTTCGGAGAAGAAAATGAGGAAGTTAAATGTCTCACCTGATCAAGGTGACTCTACCATTGGATAGAGCTCTCCAAGATCTTTCCAACGGTACCAACCTTGCCCCATTTGGATGTTGGAGGAAGGGGTTATGCCCCTTAGAAGATTTGAGGATAATTGCCTTGCAGAGACAGGATTTCCGCAACTCCGAATCTGAAATTGCGGGTTTCAGGTTTCAGGTTGCGGGTTGCGGGATCTCCAAGTTCGAAATTGGGCGTTAAAAATTTCTGCATTTTCGAATCCGAAATTGCGGGTTTCGGGTTTCGGGTTGCGGGATCTCCAACTTCGAAAACTAGGCGTTGAGGATTTCCGCAATTCTGAATCCGAAATTGCGGGTTTCGGGTTTCGGGTTGCGGGATAGGTTGTTTTCGGGTTGCGGGATCAGTTGTTTTCAGCATTTCGGGTTTCGGGATCGCCAAGCACATAATTTCATATTTGGGATTTCCGCAATTCCGGGTTGCAGGTTTCGGGATGCGGATTGCGGATTCAAGTTTTCCAGACTGTGTGTATGGGCACTCAGTCAATGGTTTTTGGGGGAAAAAAATGGATCATGGTCTCCAGTCGGCCAGGTAGGTCGGTGGGGATGTGACATCTCTCTACTACAACGAAGTAATAAGAAGGATGCGTCCTTGATCTTAGTATAACTCTATTTTCTTATGTGCATGGTTTATCTTTGAGTGATCCTATTTATTTCCGCTGCATATAATTGAAATATATTGTTGCTATCTTAAAATCTAACATGTTATCAGAGCAGTGCTAAAAGAAACCATTGTTAGAAACTAGGTCTTCCATATTTTGATTGCTCTATCTAGATCTAGAATAAAAAGAGTCAAGATGGTGACCAGTATCAGAGTAGAGGATAGATTAGATGGAGCCTCTAACTTCAGATCATGGAAGATCATGATACTTCTTGTCCTAGATGAAAATGAGATTAAGAATTATGTAAAAGAAGACATCTATGAACCATAAGATGATGTAGAGAAACCTAAATATAAGAAGAATGAATCAATGGCCAAGAGAATCTTGACAAATTCTATGAAATATCACTTGATACCTCATATCTCATAATTAAATACTGTTAAGGCCATGTTTGATACACTAGTTAGTCTATTCAAGAGCAAGGACACTAGTGGGAAATTGGCCCTGAAGGATCAACTCTGTAGCACCAAGATGACCAAGTCAGATTTTGTAGCTGATTATATTATGAAAATTTCACAACTGAAAGATCAACTACATGCTATTGGGACCCCCAATTGTCACAATGACTCTTAATGGATTTCCCTCCTTGTGAGATTCATTTATTCAAAGCATGTGTGGTCGAGAGACACTACCCAACTTTGATCATCTTTGGTGTGACTGTGTTCGAGAAAAAACCATAAGGTTGTCAAGAAATAGCCCATAAGAACTTCAAGATGGAAATGCTCTATCTCTTGCATCTCATGCAAGAAAAGGTAAAGGGAAAAGGACCTTTCAGAAGAAGAATACAGGTGGAAGTTTGGAATGAAAGAAGAAAGATATCTCAAAGATTAAATGCTTCCAATGTGATAATTTTGGTCATTATGCTCATAACTGTCTCAAGAAGAAAATAAAATGGAAGCAAGATGCATCGACAGCCAAAGTTGATGAAGATCCACCTCAGAAGAAATTAGAGGAATCTAATCCTGGTGAAGAATTATTCTTTTGATCCCATTGATGTCTTCTCCCATAAGTTGATTTATGTAGGGAGCAGAGATCAAGAGGGAGTTGACAAGCCTAGATTGATATTTGTTCATTTTCTTTTAATCAGATCGGATCCTTTTAGTGATCCAATCCCCATTATGTTTTCTGTTATAAATTGTAAATCCTTCGAGCGGTTGTAAAAAGGGTCCATTATTATTGTAATTGGGCCATTTTCCCTGGTACGGGAGCCCAAAATATTTGATAAAGTTTTATTATTCAAATTTTATGATGACTAAAGAGAAGATCCAGGTAGAGTCTCGAGAAGAGACTTGAAGTGCTAACATTGTGTATGTAAGCATAGAGTCGATTCTCTGGTTGGTCTTTTGACTAAGGAGAAGCTCCAGGTAGAGTCTCGAGAAGAGACTTGAAGTGCTAACATTGTGTATGTTAGCATAGAGTCGATTCTTTGGTTGGTCTTTTGACTAAGTAGAAGCTCCAGGTAGAGTCTCTAGAAGAGAATTGAAGTGCTAACATTGTATATGGTAGTATAGAGTTGATTCTCCAGTTGGTCTTTTGACTAAGGAGAAGCTCCAGGTAGAGTCTCGAGAAGAGACTTGAAGTGATAAAATTGGGTATGTTAGCATAGAGTTGATTCTCTGGTTGGTATTTTGACTAAGGAGAAGCTCCAAGTAGAGTATCAACATAAGACTTAAAGTGCTAACATCAGGAAATATTCCTCCAAGGAGATCTTGGTGGATGGGGCCCATAAAGGAGCTAAATAATACTCGAGATGCATATGCCTAATATGACGAATCTAATGTAGTTAACATTAGAAGTTCTATAATAATCAGATATGATTGGAAGGAGAATGGACCATTACCATGGCTAAACTCGTGAAGTAGAATACCTCCCTAGCTAAAGAGCATGGAGGTATATTCCAACACCAGTATATTTCGATAGAAAGCATCCTCACCAAGCCTCTTTCCAGGGCGAAGTTTGTGTACTTCCGTGACAGGTTTGGAGTGGTGGAGAATGCCTCCCTTGTTGAGAAGGAGTGTTGATGATTCCAACATCGATGAGACATTCTCCCTAAGAAAATAAGAATGATGTGACTTTCCCTTGAAAGAGAGAGAGAGAGAGAGAGGGATTTAACTCTTCTCGATGGACTGAGTTTGAGCACAACACTTCTTGATGGACTGAGTTATATTGAAGATCTTTCTTATGAAGACGAGATGTGATGCTCAGATAATATCCAGATGTGTTCTAACATGATGATACCTCCATAGGTAAGAGGGAGTGTTGGTGTTTATAGCTTCATGAGGTATCCTCACAAGTCAACCCAGCAAAATAAATAATATTTAAATATATTTAAAGACATTAATAATATTATTATTATATTTTAATAATAATATTTATTATGAAATGGCATTCCGGCTAGCAATAAAGGGATGCATCCTTTCACTTCATTCATTGTAAATTAAAAGTCATGAACTTGCCATTTATTCAATCATTCATCTATCTCTCTAATACAACGAAGTAATAAGAAGGGTGCAGCCCTGATCTCAGTATAAATCTATTTGTTTCTCTGCATGGTTTATCTTCCAATGATCCTATTTATTTCCACTGCATATAATTGAGATATATTGCTACTATCTTAAAATCTAACATCTATAACAATCAATTATGAAAGAAGAGTTTAATTTCCATATATTCAATGAGTCGTAGTCAAAGCTTATAAAAGAAAAAACATTACAAGTTCAAACCCATTCAATATGAACATTAAAGATTGCCATTCAATACGAACCTTAAGAATTTTGCAAGGCACTAGATCAAATTCATTGTACCTTGACTAATCCTATAGCAAATTCAATATAGATTGAATATCCGGGGTAATGAATGGAATAGAACAAGGTCAACATTTGATGTCAATAAACTGGACAATATCATCATTAGATAGAATATCCTTGTTTGCTATGGTGTAAAAGTATACCATGGTCTATTTGTTTTGCAAATGCTATATGTTACTTTTTTAAGAACCAACAAGTGAAGGAGACCAATAGTTTATGAATTGAAAATAAATAGCTATGTTTTGCTTCGACGTTGATGAGAAGTTCAAACTATTAGAAGTTCAAAGAGGTCCAAAATATTTCCACGATTTTTACCTTGAAAAGGTTGCCACCAAGTGGACCATTCAGAGAGCAGTTATGTATTAACCTTACCTCAATGGAGATGGCAATAAAACTAGTATGAACAACTTCTCAGTGTTATTCCAAACCAAATTTATTTGACTTGTAGAAAATAATAGTGACAAAAGGAAGAAGTCTACCCAAAAGTGAATTTATCAAAACATAGTACTCTGTTCGAACAACCAAACTATCTTATTCGATGATACAAATCAAAATACTTGTAACCTTGAGAGATTACTAAAAATGACAAAAAGATAACATAATGTTCTTGAAATAGTAAAATCTCTCATATTAATTGCCAATCTAAATGAGATTGATTAAAGGATCTACATTACTATCCTCTAAATAGAGATAACCATAAAATTCAGAATTTGTTCCCAACATGATGTCTTTGCAAACAATAAGCATCAAAGCCATTTTTTAAGCACCTATAAGCTTCTCAGAGGTTTAAATTGAAACCAAATCGAGGTCAAATACTTGAGACAATGATTTAGTGTGTGTAAATTTACCACAACATAGTACTTTGTTCTAAAGACTAGGCTTTCCACTCAATGCAGTTATACAATTTATGAGGAATGTTAGACAATCATTAACATGAACTGAGAACATCTCTTGTGCAAAAGAAATGATGCCTTTGAGTGCCATAAGTGAAATAATGATAGTGCCAAATAAGTGAAATAATGATAGTAGTGATCCAAGTGTTAGTAAAGATCAATGATCTATCTCATAACTTAAAGTTGATCACCTACAAAAGTAAATAAGGTCGTAACTTAAAGTTGATCACTTGCAAAAGTAAATAAGGTTTATGACTGAGATAGGAGGAATTTAAACAAGTGTTTGCTTTCATAATTTATATACTCCAAGTCTTAAAAAATGGAAGCAATTATTTGACAAAATAACAACAATAATATTTCCCAAAGTAACACTCAATATTTGTTAAGAGATGTCGGCCTTGTTGACAATGACCCAACAACCATGACTTAGTTTTGAGACATAGAATCTTTAGAGATTGAATCAGATCTTTATCTTTAGATTGTTAATGAAAATGGTAGCAAACATAATTATATATTGTCTCGGAGAGCCAAGAGATTGAGTGCTAACAACAATGACCAAAATATAACATAGTTTCTGTCCAACATTATCTTCATTTTTCCCATTGTCTTTTCTCACAGTCCATCCAAAAGAGCTCAAAACGACAAGCCGCTTGGTGAAGTAGCAACCTATTAAAAACTATTTTACATTTACACATGAATGATTACATATAGCAATTTAAAACTAAGTCTTTAACATGCATAAGAGGAAGACAATACTAGGTGAACCACAAGAAAATTCTTTCCAACATTAACTTCATTTTTCCTATTGTCTTTTCTAATGGTTCAGCCAAAATAACTTAGAACGACGAGCAACTTGATGAAGTGGCAACCTATTAAAAAATGTTTTACATTTACACAAAAATCATTACATATAGCAATTTAAAACCAATGCCTAACATGCATAAGAAGAAGGCCATAATAGGTGAACCACAAAATCATTTTCCCCTACCAATCATTGGAATGTAAGTGAACGTGCTTCAGTTCCAAGTTCGTTTTCTAATAATGGCATAGGAAAAGCGTGTTGACGAAGGGAAACTTTATGTTAAGCAACAAAATGAGATTTAGAAGTGGGGAATTATATAAAAATTGAATTCTAAACATAGAAAGCATACCTTGGGGTTTCAACCCTTCTCTTAACAATTTCCTCTTCTTTATGGCCTTGTTATTTGAAATCTTGGCATCCCTCGCAGATGAACTAGCTCGGGAGGAAAACCAGCTCAAAGTTAGTAGGATTACCACCTACCTCATAGGCAGTAGAATCAGTCAAGAGATAGGGTAGGGATGCGCCCCTGGGTCTTGTAGGCGAGGTAGGGATTTATAAGCCCATAGATTTAACTACTTGCTTGAAGAGCGGAGCAGGAGTGATCAAGTTTCGGCACTAGAATGCATCCGGCAACTCCTACTGGTATACGGGGAGCTTTTGTGTCAGCATAGTGAAAGAAGCTTCCGGTCACAACTGAGAGGGGTTCAAACCTATATCCGGTCATCACTTTACTTCAGGTCACACAACCTACCCACCAGAATAACTAGATCCACCTTCTACCTATAACACCCTTCTGGAATCGCTTTATGGCTACTACCTCTTATCGGATCGGTAACTGGACTTTTCATAGAATGCAGAAAGAAAATATTTTGCAAAACACATTGCTGCTTTTGAAATTGTTCCAACAAAACACATGTAGTTCATTCTAGGCAAAATTAGGATACAAATTATAACCACTCTTCCCACCAATATATTTACTTTAATATAATATTCAACCATTGCTTTCCACCACTATTTACTTTAATATAATATTCAACCATTGCTTTCCACCACTATTCAGGCTATGTCTATATGGATTTCACCTCCAAAGCTCTTAGAGAACATAATTTACATTCAAAACCAGAGATGCTACCACCTGCAATAAATATTCATAGATTTCAATTGTTTTGGTTCTATATTTCCCTCTATTGCAAGCACCATAAGCATGAACCTTTGAAATTTTTTATATTCCCCTCTATTGCAAGCACCATGAGCATGATGAACCTTTGAATTTTTTTTTTACAGGCTCAATTTCTGGACAAATATACTACAAAACCTACATATACCTAATGCCCAAAGAACCACAATTGACCAACAAGTCAAATGAAAAACCACAGATGGATTAGACCATCACCAACATTAGTGGCTAGAATCTCCAAACGCCAGAGCTTTCATCCATATGGAAATATCCATCCCCACCAGCCAACATTGGTCGCACACATTTAGAATCGTCCCATCGAACTCTATTCAGTTAGAGAAACAAAACCATAAACTACAAAACCTGATAAAGCTTAAGGGACCTCATCACGTCACCCCCCTAGCTCTAGACTTCGAGCTAAACACAAACACAAAGGGTTGTAGCAGTATCAACTTGTACAAACAAGATTAAATGCCAAGGTACACAAACACAAACAACTGTAGCAAAATCAATTTGTAAAAACCAGACATGGCTCCAGACTCCAAGCTGTAGCAGTATCAGCTTTGTACAAACAAGATTAAATGTTGAGGTACACAAATGCAAACTATTGTAGCAATATCAATTTGTACAAACTAGACCTAGCTCCAGACTTCATGCTAAACACAAACGCAAAGAGTTGTAGCACTATCGATTTGTACAAACAAGATTAAATGCCGAGGTACACCACCTCCATGACCTCGCCACACCACCCCTGGCTCCACACCTCGACGTAAACACAAACACTTGTACACTTACTTTTATTCACCACCAAACTCTCACTTCAAAATTCGAGAGTGACATCATTGCACAATGAACCAATCAATTTTTTTATATTCAAATTTAGTTTAATATACAAATTTCAAACTTACCTTGAACATTATAAATTTAAAAATTACATTGATGTACAAACAAACTATTTGAACCCAAGCGATTACTATACATCAAAAACATAATAAGAAAAATCATATTTAAAAAATATATACTTTAAGAATACTAAAATATATTTTCAATATTTTGAATATAAAATTTTTAAAAATTGTAACAATAATTCTCTACCCTAAAACTTTCGAAACTCTCATAAAACATGTATCTCTATACACAACCAACCACAAAGTGATCAACAACCATAACCACGTAGCAATCATCTTTGTCACCATTACTATCACTTATCTTTTCATAAAAAACAATGATGAGTCCACCTAAAGAGAATGAACCGACACGAAAAAGAAGAAGTATAAATAGACTAAAGGTTTAAAGGTTTGGATGGATGTAGCTTTTGAAAAAGATATTTTTGGATAATGTTTTTAAAATTATGTATATTTAAAAAAAGTTAATTTGTGCATAAAGTTTTATGATTTTAAATGAAAAATTTTGATTTTTTATATGTTTTTGAAAAAAAAAAAAATTAAAATCTTGATTACAACTTTCAAACTCTGATATTTTTAATAATGTATAAATTTCAAAAACTCTCATTAATTTTTAATTTTAATTTTTTTAATAATATTTAAAATATGCAAATACCCATTTATAATAAAAATATACATGGTATTCATTTTCTTTAAATAAAAGATTATGAGATTATGTTATGTTATGTTTTAAATGAAAAATTTATTGTATTTAATTTATTTTTAAAATAATAATTATAAAATAATTTTAAAAAATATTTAAAATTTTTAAGAATTTATATATTTAGATTAAAAATTTATGAATTTGTAAATAATATAATATTATTTTAAAATTTGAATAGATTTATTTTGGAAAAAAAAAGAAATTAATTAAATACTTTTAGAATAAAGGAAAAAATTAAATTAATATTAAAATTTTCTATAATTGTGAAACTAATTATATTTATAAAACATAATATAAATTGATTATTTGGAACAAATACATTGCTTCTCTTTCATTGTTAAATTGAATAAGTATTAATAGGAAAATTTTTCAAAATGCCTTATGTTAATTGAAAGTCATAATTGTTGTCCTTCCCATTTGAGGGTAGCTTGTATGGAGAGTAGGGGCTAATCAAATGAGAATTGGAGAGGATCCTTAAGTGAGGTGCGATGGAAATGGAAATTTTCGATTAGCAAGGAATATGGTGGACGCTTTAAGATAAAGGGGACTAATATATTCAAACCACGTTGCTAATCTTATTGATTATATTTTTTTTAGGTAAGAGTGGAAATCAACTACAAATTTGTGTTTTATTAGAAATGAAGAGAAAATTTGGGATGACTTTTGTTACTTTCTAGAAATAGCCATGTAATAACCACAAAAAACGAAGATGAAATTGTATATGAAAGAAACCGTGTTGTGGGAGGGTGCTTACATGCCAAAATTACGCTGCAAGGTTCTTAGAGATGATTAAGGGATCCAAGGCACAACACAACTTGGTGATTTAAGGAAGTTTGGAAGTTCAAGCGTCCCCTTAAGGTAAGGGTTTTCATGCAACTTATGCTTGGTAACAAAGTCTCAACATGAAATTATATGCCAAGGAGAGGTTGGAATGGGCTAGATGGATTCCCTATGTGGAACTTGTATGAGGAAAACATTCCACATATGTTGCTTCATTGCCCATTTTCTTTGCATGTGTGGAAGGAGCTCTAAGCACAAACATGGATGAGGAATGTGTGGGAGAGGGAAATTGTGGAAGAATCTCTTAGACATCCGTGTGAAAATCCGTATGCTACTCAATTCAAAGCATTGCCTCTTTTTGGAACATGGAGTGTATGGATTATGAGGAATTCATTATCTGATGATAAATGTATCCACTCACAAGTTTGTGCCATACAAAGTTTATCTATGCTTAAGGAGAAGAAATGATATATAGATCTAGAGCATGGGATTACTTCGATGGTGTAGCTTAGGGGACCCCATTTATGGAAGGAGTTAGAGGAATCCTATATAGTTATGAAAATATATTCTAAAAATTTCAAACAGATCTAGGTAAAAGTACAAACAATATGACTGAACTGCTAGCCCTATAATTGAGTTTACTCATAGCCTATAATTGAGTTTACTAATAGTACTAGATAAAGAAATTACAAATTTATAAGTAATTATTAGTTTATAATAGTGGATAAAAAGATTACAAAATTATAAGTAATGGATAGTTCAAAGGTTATTATTTATTGGATAAAAATATTATTTTTTTTAAGAAGTAAAAATTCTAAAAAAAATATTATAAATAAAATTATTTCTCTTGCATGTCTATAAGAGAGAAATGTACTTCTTGTTTCTTTTTCTAAACTATGTGTGTAGATGGCTCCAAGTACATAGCATATTTGGACTCAACAAGGAGTGCTAAACAAATATGATCCAAGACCTTTTACTTAAAATATACTATAGTCATTTTTTCATATTGGTGTTATATTTAAATACTTTGTTTTCAATTTTTTTTTTGGTTTTTTTAATGGTTGTGATGGATATAAAATGTAATTTTAATAATTCCAAAAGATATAGTGATTTGTAAAGACATGTAAATGAATATGCTAAACTGATTTTAATAATAAAAAAATAGATCATGCTAAGTTGAAATTTTTTGAATGTAAATTATTAAGCAAGTTTGATGACCTTTTACAAAATATATTGTTTATAAAAACAACAATTAATATTAAAATGTATATGCAAAATGTAATTTGTTATGTATATTAAAATTGGTTTTTTTGGAAAAATAATAATATAAACTGGATTAATAATGTTTTTGCAAATACATTGTGAAACTGTGTTTTTTGCAAATACATTGTGAAACTGTGTTTTTTACAAATACATGCATTCAAATACATGATTAGTACAATGTTTATAATCATGTTTTATTGTCTCAATTATCTACATGTTGGAAGAAAAATTTAATATACCTATACCATTTTAATGAGTTTTATTAAAAATATCCATATATTATTTTGATTGTAACTTATGATGTACTTGGCCCTTAATAAAACTCCAGAGTCAAGTATTTAAAACATGATAGTGCTTGAATTCCAACTATGAATTAAGAATATGTCGAGTTTTTTGTCAAAATTATGATGCTTGTTATGTAAAATTGTTTCTTTACTATAACTATGTATGCATGACAAAAGGAAGAGGCACAAAAATACATAATTATATGGTGTTTTCACATAATATATCATCCATATTTAAAACATTAAGCACATATGTATAAAAATTATTTGAAATTTAGTTCCAAGTGTCAACTTGATTG
Organism: Larix kaempferi; assembly: GCA_027924585.1. Taxonomy (NCBI): domain Eukaryota; kingdom Viridiplantae; phylum Streptophyta; class Pinopsida; order Pinales; family Pinaceae; genus Larix; species Larix kaempferi. Next base: position 21,862,308 of record BSBM01000316.1, on the reverse strand, counting down.
GTAGATGCTTTCTTGCAAAAGTTCAAAGAGGTCTTCGGTTTAAATATCATCAAGTCCCATGGGGTTATGGGTTGATACTTCAAGTAGTAATCATTTTCATCCTCCAACTAAAACAGGGAAGAAGAGGGGGAATCGAAGAGAGGCTAACAGGGTAAAGCTAAATAATTAAGTGAGGGATTATAGTTATTTGAAAAAATAATTAAGCAAATTTATATTATGCACAAACTAATTTATTCCCAAAAAATGCTACATTAAAATATTTGAATACGTAACCCATATATTAGTACAACAAATCAATGGTAGATAAAACTTCTCATAAATGGTCAAGGGTAGAAATTTACATCATAGAGCAAGTGTGGCTAAGAATAAAGAATGTCAATGTAAAGCTATAACAACATTAAATTCCATCAACATGTGAAGAGTTGAACAACATAAAAAAGTTTAAAAAATTCCATGTATTTGGCATACAATTACAAAAAAATCTACATAAATAACCCATATAACTTCCAAGATTAAAAAAAGAAGACGAAGTAAAAGTGGTCATGATCGGTCTTGAAAACGACTTTGAACATAAACACCATTAATCCAAAAGTTGTAGACAAATGGATTATAAAGCCAATAAATCTAGATAGAATCATAATAAATGAAACCCATTGTGCCAAAGAGGAGAAATGGCCAAGAGACCTTAATTTGTTGAATAAAAACAAAAAGAGGAGAGTTCACCTCAATTCGTCAAGTGTTATTGTTGTCTATATTGAACAAAGGAAGGGGCACTTCTTACATTGATGCTAGAGAGCTTTAATGGTTCCACTAAGTCACCAAAGGAGGCACACAAGACATTGGAACATAACAACACATATAGAATGTTGCAAAATGAGACATATTATCATGATATTAATACAACAAATTGGCACGTATCCAATAACCAATTTTATAAAACAAAACACAAATATCATGGACCTAGGGCATGGGAGGGAAGGTAGATGGTTGACATAATATGCTAGGTGAGTTAGACTTATTTGGTGATAGTACAATAGGTAAGTAGTTGATGTGGAAAATCAGGGATGGACAAAGGGCACGGTGACACGAATGTCATAAGGGCGATGGTGCCATTAATAATATGGTTAAGTTCTTATTATGTTTATTAAATATAATTGGCAGGTATACCAATGTATGATTTGAAACATATCACTATATAATTTGTCATCTATGTATTTTATGAGTGGAAAATTGGAGCCATAGACTTGTAGGGGCCATTTTAGAGGTAGATCTTATTTTGATGATCAGGGGTCCTGACATTGTGAAGCTCATTTTGAGAATTAAGTAACCATTGTTGGGGTCAAAATTTTACAATCAAATTTCTTAACCCTCTAACAATGTTTTACTCATAAAAAAATAATTTAATGACCATTTTTAGATTTGTTTTCGTATTTTGCAATGACTTATCAAATATGTTGTGATGCATTGTCCAATTAAATATCCATAATAATATGTAGATCAATCTACTAGATGATATTCCATAGGCATGCCAAACACCAATTTTGTAATGTCCCCATTCAAATAAGTGCATAGTAAGACAATCCCATCAATCCTACTAGTTTCCTAGGTTGGATGGGCACATGTGGGATGGTAATAAGGAAGCTAATAAATGATATTTAGACATTAGAAGGGTTCAAGCATTTAATAAATATGGTGAATAAATAAATTCAAGATAAATTCTAAGTGGCAAGTGGTTTTGGAGACATATGGAGGTGGTGGGACCCACACTAGCTTGATTTTTCAATGACACATGGCAGCTCTCTCTTGCCAATTCGAATTCATGGGAAGGTGAACACTCTTGGGTGAGTTGGTAAGTCATAACACATGGCATTGAGCATCTTAGGTCGAAATGGGATGGAATAGTAAGCTCCATGGGAGAGGAAGAGTCAAATTGGAGACTAGTGGACACTTGGGCTAGATTCCCTAGTTTTATGACAACAATAATGAAGCATCTATGACATTTATGACAAAATTCAGACCTGAATTCTTACACCTGACCATTATGTTATGTCAGCCCCAAAAATAGGCTCAAGGAAGGCGCTCATGGAGTTGGGGGAAGCTAAAGAGACTCAAATTCGAATTTGGGAGAAGATGGAAGGTTGGAACTAGGAGACAAGTGGCAAATGATGAATATTTTCTAAATGGAAATTTATTGAATCTATTGAGAGGATTTCGACCCCTTGAAGGCTAATGTTGGTTATAAAATGTATAAATCAAGTATGAGAATGTATTTTGATGATTTGAGAAAAATTGCATTAGTGAAGAGAGAACTAGTGGATGACTAGTTTCTTGCCTTAGCCAATTTCGAGGGTGAAAGATTCCCATCCAAGTTGGTGTTTGGAGAGGCCACTCAGGTCTTTCATGGTGCTTTAATGGAGTTTTATTTGTAGGTAGCAGCTACAGGAAGTTTCATGGTTTGGTTTAGTGCAGCACTTTCTCTCCACCATTTCCAATTTTGAAGGCATATTCGGGCTCCTTGAGGGATTGAGCTTTGGGTGAGATCTTGCACTCATTGGGAGAGCTTCATATGATATTTTTCTGATTGTAATAGCTTCATATCCTCTTTTCTTCATATTCAGAAACTCTCAAGTCGAAATACCCATTGAATGTATGCAAAATTATTGATTAATGAGCAAACAATGTCCATTTCCCCAATGCTTTGATGTATGACACTATAAGGTTGATTATTTCGAATGGATGGATGATTCTCTGATATATTTGTGATTCATATACTGCCATGGATATAGTATACAAGTTTCATGTACTGTACTTGAGAATTTGAAGCATTTTTACTCAGTTTGTTTGTATTGAGAGGTGAAATAGTGCCATTTCCCCAAGGGTCAAATTGGGGGTTTTTGTTGTTGAATGTGAGAGAGTTAGAACAGTAGTAAAAATCAATTAATGGTGCATATGAGACCTTAATCACATACTTAACACATTACATACCTCTGTTCATAAATTCGTGGGAGTTTGGAGGCATTTGGAAGGCCATTTGCAGTGTTACCCCCGGGGGGATTTGATGCACAAATTACTAGTCAAAATTACATATATTGATCATAATACAAATCAAGTTTGCAGCAGTATTTGGAGGGCCATAAAACATCCCTGAACCTAATATTCAAGTCTAAATACCATTCATACACTCCTACAGAATATTTGGGAGCATTTGGGTTGATTTGGAGGTCAAAACAGTAAAACTAGTCAAAGGTCGAAATTGGGGAAAAAGTGGAAAAATTGGCATTTTAATAAAATTTTAAAAAAGAGTCATTGCAAATTTGGTGTATGAGACCCCCACGCGGCGAGTTGACTGCTAAATTCTACAAAGGTATACATACCCTACCTCCTTGTGAATTTGAACGAACCTATGATCTCCTAGAAGGAAACACATGTTCTTAACTGTTAAACCCACTTAGGCTTTACATATATAAAAATTCTTTTATCACAAAATCGCAAGTAACCTATTACATCGGTATCATCAATACCATATTACATCCCAACTATGAAAATATATTTTTATCAATATGAAGATAGAAAAATATTACATCCCAACTATGAAAACATATTTTTATCGAAATGAAGATAGAAAATATTTATGTTGTAGAATTAAAAGTTATGTAAGTTAAAAAATAACTTTTATCACAAAGTCTTGTATAATTCCCTATTACATCAACATCATCACTTTTTTTTCAAAACTGAAAAAAGTTGTAACTTGCTATTCAAAATGGAATCAAAGTTACAAAAGGGTTTCAACACAACATCACACTATTTCCATACAAAAGACTGAAATGTCCTTTTAAAGCAGTCATCTGACATCAAGAATTTTCAACCAACAATACTGATATCCAGAAAGATATATCTGCTATCATGTCACTTACTACGTCTTTCCACTTCAATACATAAGAAACAATTATAACAAAGGACATTTCTAGAAAATAAAGGCAAAACCAAAATCCACTGACTACCCTCCTATGGGTTCTTCAAAGTGCATAGCACCATCCATTTCCCTGAAAGATTTTTTAGATAGTGAATCAGCCTTGTAGTTAAGCTCTCTATAAATATGCTCAAAGGAAATAAATGAGAAATAGTTTATCAAAACCCTGACTTTTTCAGCCCACTGATCCAAATTGATGACTTGTAAAGAATGTGATCTAGCCTCCCAATCAATCACCACTCGGGAATCTCCAAATATCTTGATATTATAAATGCCCTTTTTACTAGTAAACCATAAAAGTCCCCAAAGAGCAATAAGTTATGCCTTGGTATTGGTTCCCTTACCAGCACCCATCCAAAGATTTATATGGTGATCTCTTTTATTCTTCAATACCATCTCAACACCACAAATTCCATCCTTCACAGCATAATCACAATAACTAGTTGGCACACCATCCTCCATAATAGGCAATTTAAAAATGCATACCTTATGAGTATCCCACATTTTGAAATACTCAAAGAGGGAACTAACCAACTTTTAAGAGGCAGTGAAAACAAAGGGCTTGAAATCATCAAATATGTATATATTTCTAACCTTCTATACCTCCCAAATGGTGAAGAAAAGAAGTTCTTTGTATTTAGTATATGGTTGAAGCCACATGAACACGCAGTCCTGGAAATCATTTGAAGCGGGCAATAATTATGGATATGTAAAATTCCATAGAGATCCAACCATACAGATCTAAAAAAAATGCACTGAGAGAAGAGATGTGATACTGATTCATCCTCCTACATGGATAAATGGAAAATCACTAGCCCAATAAAACCTCATTTGAGGAGATTATCTCATGTGATTATTTTGTTCTCAAAACAAAACCACAAGAAACATCTGATTTTAAGTGGAAGTATCCATCTCCAAATTTGCTTAGTCCACCACTTCGGATTATAGTTAACATGTTTGATTGTAATGGCCTCATATGCCTTCTTGGTAGTGAGAATGCCATTTGCACCTTCCCAATCCTAGACCATCTATTTAGGATAAAGTAATCCTTTCTCTATTTAGGAACATGACATAATTATTCCATTCCTCTGCAACCTCCAGAGATAGTCCAATATCACTTGTCGAATACCAATAAGTAGTAGAAGCATTAGAGTCTGCAATTCACCTTACCTGTGACAAGACTTGAATATTAGCCGCATGAAGTTGTTTAAAAAATAAAGAGGAAAGTCTATAATTTCCACCATATCCTATGAAAGGATCAGTTCCAATAAATATATGAGTGCATTTCCCAACTTTCCAACATAACCACTCCCCCACTATTGGAAAAGATTGCATTAAACCTCGCCATATAATGGACACATTTGAAGACACCCTAAGATAACTACGAATCCATTGTGAAATAGATATTTATTTCAGATATTTGGAATTTAGAACTCTACTCCATAGACCATCCCCGAATAGTCCTCTCCATAGGGTTTTGGCACACGATGCTTGACTAAAGAACGTTAGATTTTTAAGTCCCCAACCACCCATTGATTTAGGCAGAGAGAGACTCTCCCATGATGATCAGTGGAATTTTGAAGCTTCCAACTTACTAGCCCTTAAAAAAATGGAAGCTCTATTTTCTAATTGTAGTAATAATTAAAAGAGGGACCATACCAAGAGAGAACCAATATATTAGGATACTTTCCAACACCGATTTATCTAGTACAAGTCTACCCCCAATTGAAAGTCATATGAACGTCCAATTACATATCCTCTTATCCACCTTATGTACGAGCCAATTCCAATCATGAATCCTATAACAATTAGGCTTCATATAATATCCTAAACATTTTATGCCATGATCCAACTTCTCTTTTTGAAAGGGGAAAAGCAAGGTAATATGTTCTCATATTTCTTCTTTAGTACAGTCATACAGGAACATAGATTTTTGAGGGAAAATAGCCATATCAGAAGCTGCACAAAAGATATCAATTAAACATTTATATACCTCCCATTCCACTTTAGACCCACGCCCAAATATAAGCACATCATCTACAAATAAAAGATGTGTAATTGCAAGGGAATAAGAGAATTTGATTCATTGGATCTTCTTACCCAATTTTGCATTTTCAATTAATCTGTTGAGCCCTTTGATAATAAGCAAAAATAAATGAGGAGATAGTGGGAAACCCTGTCATAGCCCTCTGCTGCAAGAAAAGGAAGTGGAAGGTGAACCATTTAGAAAAACAACAAAAGAGGTTGTTTTAATACACCCCATAATCCATCGAGTCTTCTCAATTGAGAGGCCAATCTGAATGAGTATAAACCTCAAGTAAGTCCAATCCACATGATCATAGGCTTTAATCAAATTCATCTTTAATATAAAGTCATGAATATCCTTGCATTTGATAGAATGTAGACATTCCTAGGCCACACCCATAGTGTCTAAGATCCTCCTGTTGAATATAAAGACAAATTGTTCTTGTGAAATGAATTTAGCCGAGACAGGCTTAATTCTATTAGAGATAATATTTGTAATCACTTTATAGATCAAGTTACAAAGTGATATAGGCCTGTAATCATTAAAGGTCTCAGGTTTATCTTTTTTAGAATCAAGGCAACATAGGTAGCATTCATATAACCTGAAATAAATCCCTTTCTCCTAGATTCCTCCACTGCTTGCATAAGGTCATTGCCAACTAGGGTAAAGAAGTGAGTAAAAAAATCCACAGTCCAACCATTCGAGCTTGGAATTTTATCCTTCACAAATTGGTGTAGAATAGATTTGATCTCCTCCAAACTGACCTCTCTTCCCACTTTATACCCTCCTCACTATCAAAGAACATAGGGAAGGCTTTGATCACTTTCAAATGTTATACCAAATTAGATGTGTTGCTTTGCTTGTAAACTTCTCTAAAATGTGTAACTGTTGCATCTTGTATAGATTCTTGATCAAACATGAGAAAACCATTATAATCCAGTAGTTCCCATATTGATTTTATGTTGCTCCTATGACTGGCAAATTGCTAAAAAAAAATTGTATTATGGTCCCCTTGTGCAACCCAAATTGCGCAACTTTTGAGCCTCCGCATATCCTCTATCTGAGTCATAACTTTTGACCTTTGCAATTCCAACCTGAGCAATTTATCCTTCCTTTGGATAGAGAAAATATCTTCATCAACATTACCTTCTAAGAAATCCATTTCCTCTTCTATCTGAGCCAAAAAAAATATTTTTCCTTCTTTTGTTTATCCCATCTTGACATCTCAATTTGCAGAAGTTTCAACTTTTTCACTAGTTTATAGATTGGGGATAAGGAATCATCCTGAGATAAGGATGTCCATTTCATCTTAACAAACGCACTCAAATCTAGTTCCTCCAACCAGGAACAATTAAATTTGAATGGATAAAAAGTATAAATATTCTCAAAATCCAATTGGAGAACAATATCTTTATGATAAGATATCCTAGTGGCTATAGCCCAAGTTCAGAATCTGCCTATAGTTTCGCCAAGACTTTCTGCCAAAAGGAATATTTCAATCCTCTTGGATACTCCAGCTTTCCCGGATCTACCATTGACCCAAGTAGGAACCATAACACTAGAGGTCACATCAATAAGACCTACATTCTAAAAAATCCCCTTGAAATAGGAAGCTAATTATCAACAACATTGCTTGATCCCCAAATCTCATTTGAGTACAGGTTTAAGTTCAAATCTCCAACAACAATTAAATGGGAATCATGAAGTATACCAGAATTAAAGGCAGAGTCCCAAAAATCCTTTCTATGATGATCAAGCCTATATATATTCAAGACCTTGATATTTTTATCCAACCCTCTAACCCTTCCTTCAACAAGGATACCTGCCACATAAGAAAAAGGCCTAAAATTTGCAATTGTAGGATCCCAAGCCACCAACAGTCCCCTCGAGACCCTACATGCATCAATAGCACAATACTTCAAAGAAGGGATCATCTTAAAAAAGAAATCACACACTTTGACAAAGGTAGTCATAACCTCTTGCAATAACACCATCATCACTCTAACATAATCTAATAAATGCTTAAGGGTAATTCTTTTGGGAGAATTTCCAATTCCTCTGATATTGAAGGACAAGAAATTCATTAAGAACCTTAATGTTGGGGCATGCCTACTCTAAGAGCCTCGGTGTAACCTACCTAGTACTTGAAAATTTTTATGTTTGTGGAAAAACATTACTGTAACTTTTATTGTAAAGTTTTGTATTAAATGACCAAGGATGGTCAGGGATGACTGTAAATGAATAATATTATTATTTAATAAATTAAAATAGGAGACACTCACCCAAAGAGACTGTTGAAGAGTGTTCACTGACCCAATAGGAGGAATGGAATCTAGTGTAGAAGGAAATGGATAAGTGGCAGCATTTGAACTCATTTACTAGCTATTGTTATGGGACAACTCCCTTAAAATGTGGTCATGTTCCCCAAGGATGGTGGAACTGAGCTGATGGCTCATTGAATGCAAACCTGACCACTAAAGACCTAGGAAATCTTTATATAGCCATCGAATTTGAGTAGGAGCTCACATATTCTCCGACGAGAGAACTTTTTCCTTGTGGTGTTAGAACTGAGCCCACAAGATATTCGATGAGGGGCAGCCAAGTAATGAGTTGCAGAGTAAGATTGTCTTATTCCTATTGAGTGCAGAGGTAGAGCTATGTATGCAAGTCTTCATGATTGCCGAAGTACATATGAGTGGTTTGTATGCAAGTCTTCTTGATTGCTGAAGTACAACCTGAGTGTCTTGCTTCTACATGGTTCTTCGTCCTAGTGGTTTAGTGAACAGGCTCGGGGGTCCAAAAGCAAGTGATCTTGGATGCTTTCTGGAGAAGGTTGGGAGGAACGGTCATCTTTGGGTGTTTGTCCACCCTATCAAATTTCCAGGTTCAATTTTGTTTATGTTATCTACTTTTAAACTGTTAGTCTTATTCTGAAAACTGTATGATTATGATATCATAGTTGCCAATGTATCTTAGACATCAATTAGCTATTCTAAAGGACTGATTTCTGAACTGATAAATTATTTCTGAACATTGCATGAATGAATAGATTGATACAGAATGATGGATAAATTATTCCTGTATTTTTCCATTCACCATAGGTAATGTACTCTATTACAGGAAGGGTTAATTAACATATATGAAATGATCTGTAAATAGTAGTGTTTATTGTTCGAAATAGAATAGATTTTTATACACAGTATACTACTGTGTTAAACATGAAAATTTCTTAATGCAAACACTTTTTTTCTTTCAAACAGTACTGACAGAAACTTAGCTGTGAATCCACATTATCATATCATATATCTTTCTACAATAATTATACTCATAAAACTTAGTTAAATAATAATTATTTACAATCAGTAAACATTAAACATAACTGTAAAATCCATAGTAAGGATCTATAAACTTTACATTGTAGTTACGTTTATAAAACCTAGATAAATAACATAATTATTTATGCTGCTAAATATAGACAGAATTACATTATTGAACCCATACATAACTCATATATATAAACATAAGTATTATATTATTATCGAGTTACACAGGAATCATCGTAGGTTGTACACAGAAATACACTATAAAAACCTAGATGAGTAAATATTACCATATAAGCTATTGTATATAAGTAAAGCTAGTATTTATACATTGGAAGTTATCTTATATAAATGGAACAACTTACAATAGAAGAAACTCATAGCATCGAAATTGTAAGGATGATTTATACATAAATACAAAAGTAATTATTTCTATTACATTACCTCTATCAAACTACACATAATCATTATAAAGTAAACAGGTTTAATTAGCAGAGCTCATATCTACTACTTTTGAAGCACGATAATTTCTAGACACACCCTACAGGTAATGCCCTTCATAAACAAAGTATCATTGGAACATAATCTTTAACAAAACTAATAAAGTTATATTTCGAAATCATACTAAAACTACTCGATATCTCCATAGAGTATCGACAGGCTTTATACATTCACATTTATATAAATATCAAATGACTGAGGGTCAAACCATGCAAGTATCAAATCTTTATCATTTATTAATAATCGTAAGACTGTAGTAAAACATATTTCAACTTACCAGAACTATTAAACCTGTAGAAGTTAAAGATACAACACAGTATCAATCAACATGATTGTTGTATTCACATATAAGGGTTTGAGACCATCAAGGCTTACCCTGAGATTATCATACGAATCGGTCAATACAACCTAGGGTTACAACCAAGCTAAAATGTTCTCAACATACATAGGTATGAATTGTCTTTAGCACAACCAAAAGAATTTAAATACAGTCGAAAACCCCTTTGAAGAGACATGACATGCATCAAATAAACAACAATATTCGTTGGTCCTAGCATTATTATATGAAATTTAAACAATGATAACTAAATCAATTATTTTAAAATCAACACCAATATAAAAATATAAATAGAGCTTGATGACATCCTTTGGATGCATCGATGCCATCTTTTGGACAAATAATCTGGGAGTGAGTCTATTAAAAAGGTAAGGGTTAGAGTCTCAAGCTCACCCAATCGCATCAAAATATGAATTGATAAGACAAAAATAATTAAATATAGTTTAGGGTTTCACCTTATGGGATTCATAACAAACCAGAGTCAATAAACATTTACGAAACCATCATATTATTTTACAAAAGCTACGAAGAAGGGCTTGTCCCTAAAACATAAATAAGTTAATTTTATCAACACACAAATTGACAAGAGGCCGAGAGTAAATTAATGGTCATCATGACATCAATTTCTAAAACAAGTATCGAGACAGAGAGTCATTAGTATTATTCCATTAAAATATTACATTCACAGCTTTACAGCACAATGAAACCAAAGGTTGTCCATGTAGATAAACCTTGTAAAACACTCTTAACAAAATCATCTTTACAGCACAATGAAACCAAAGGTTGTCCATGTAGATAAACCTTGTAAAACACTCTTAACAAAATGGTTGGTTGAGATCCCAACCCTGGCCTTGAGCCATCTACCATTTCCTTTTTTCCCTAAACTGCCTCATGACTCACTCTTTAACCATTAAACAATGGATAAAAGCAACACAAACAAAACAACCCAAATTTCGTTGATATAGGAAGATCTGGAATGGACCCGAGGCTTACTGTGGTCTCATGACCACTGGACTTTGTTCCCTCCTCTCAAAAAGCCATCACCAAAGAATGTGATCCTTGTCCCTATCATTATAACCAACTTGAGGTTAAAAATAGGAACGCCATTATCACATGAAGAAATCTTACAAACTGTAAACAACGAAATCGTTTGTTTTTATAGAAGATTACCTTCGCAGGTTTGGAACCCATGCTGAGAAGAAAACCAAGCAGTTGAACTCCAATGCACGATTGGAACACCGTAAAGACACACAACCCAACACTTACAGTGTCGAACCACCTCAACGAGTGGTGCTATGGTTTCCCAACAACCATGGCGGCCGAGAGAACCTCAACCCTCCATCACAACGCGGGAACAAACAGGACTTTGTTCCCTCCTCTCAAAAAGCCATCACCAAAGAACGTGATCCTTGTCCTTGTCATTATAACCAACTTGAGGTTAAAAATAGGAACGCCATTATCACATGAAGAAATCTTACAAACTGTAAACAACGAAATCGTTTGTTTTTATAGAAGATTACCTTCGCAGGTTTGGAACCCATGCTGAGAAGAAAACCAAGCAGTTGAACTCCAATGCACGATTGGAACACCGTAAAGACACACAACCCAACACTTACAGTGTCGAACCACCTCAATGAGTGGTGTTATGGTTTCCCAACAACCATGGCGGCCGAGAGAACCTCAGCCCTCCATCACAGCGCGGGAACAAACAACTATGGAAAAAGACCAAACCCCAAAATGTAGCAGTAGGGTTTTGTCACACTTGGGCAGTATTAACTCAACTTCATGTGGTCGCATTAAATGCTTGACCTATCATCCACTAGTCTCGAAATTTATACCCACAAACTATAGTCCATGTTTGCAAATGCTCATCGTTGATCTTGACCATAATGTTGATCGCTAATCACCATCTTATTATGTATTTTAGGATCCTTTAAATGATTAACATCGAGTTTGGTTAGGAGTCATTAACCCTAACATTTTTTAATGGACCCAAAATATGATAACACTATGGTTTAACCTTGCCATAAGAGTTTTTAACATAAGAATTATTTATCAACCCCTACTAGGGTGTAAACCAAACCTGTAACCTGGACAGATTCAATGGTAACATGCATTAGCTTTAAGCTAAGTAAGCCTCACGTTGCTCCAGTTTTCACTTGTCAACAAAAGGAGTTAAATATAATCAAATTACTAAGATTAACCATATTAGACATAATTATGGCAGGTTAAATAACAAACAGTTATGGGATATCACTGGACAGAAAATAGTGGCCAAACCAAGAAATAGATAGTCTAATACAGAATCCCATAGTGGTTCCACCTTCAAGTATCAAAGCAACCAATATTCTAATGAAACTATCCAAGATAAGTACAAAATTGTCAAATATGTATGGCAATTGAGATCCAAATATGTCGATGGATCATCACAGGAAACCAAAGTTAAGATAAAATGATTCAAGGTTTTGGATGATCTGAGGACCACGGCATTGAACGTTTGAACGCTCCAAGAAACACCTAAACCCCATGCAGAAAACCTGAGATCTTCACACAGAGGGCACCTTGATCGATTCCGAGCTGGGATTACACAGGAAATTGCACTGATCTAAGTTAAAATGGCTACTGGAGGGGGCTCTGAGGCCCTCCCTCCCCTGCTTGAAATTGCTACATTCAAGAAGCTAGTGGCTCCCTATGGGAAATGATCCCAGAGTGAGAAACAATAGAAATTTGTCAAAAGAATGGCCAGCATTCCTACTGTCGACCTACCAATTGAAGACCCATGCAGATCAACGTTGAATCTATCTGAAAGAGGGCTCATAGGGAAGTTCACTGGCCTCTGGCCTTCACCTAAAGTAGTGGACAACTGGGTGCAAATAAACTGGCGAACATTGACCCAAGACGGCATCAACAGTCATCTAGTGGGTAAGGGCTTCTTCGTGTTTGTTTTTGCTAGTGTAGAGGATAGAAACTTAATTTTCAGGAATGGACCTTATTTTATGGGCCCTCGGTGTCTATATCTGAACAAATGGACACCGGACTTTGACCCAACGCAAGACGTGCCCTCGGCTGTCCCAGTCTGGGTTCGCTTGCCTCACCTACCATTGCACTGTTGGAACCCCAAATCGATGGAAGCAATAGGGAATAAGCTAGGGAAATACATTGATTGGGCAGAGAGGAAGGATCAGTACACCTGTGCCAGAATTTGTGTGGAGGTGCACTTGGAAATAGGGTTGCCCGAAGCTATAAAACTCACAGTGGTGGATTGGTCATACATACAAGAGTTAGATTACGAGCAACTACCATTTAAATGTCGATTTTGCCATGGGTATGGACATTTTGCCAGGAACTGCAAAAAGAAGGGAGAGGAAGAGGTCGACAATGCAAAAGGTAATCAATGGACCCCAGCTCAGAAGCCAATTGCAGTAAAACAAGTCAGCAGACCAAAAGGCAAAGGAAAACCTTTGGGAAATGAAGGCCCATCCTCTAGCCAGCCACAAGGTGAAGGGAGCTCAAGACCACCAAGACTGGAGGCTTCCAAAAATCCATTTGAAAATATCAGAATGTAAGAGGAATCTTTAGATTCAACTATAGAAGAGGTTGAACAACAGCCCATTTCAAATGCTGAAGACAAATCCCATGAAGAAACTGCACCTCTATAGGATGGATCCCCTATAGGAGTCACGAGTCCCCTCTCATATGCTGAAATGATAAGGAAGAAGTCTCCGAAGATCTCAAGCTCTTCGGAAGACGAGACCTTTGAGAGGCTATCGAAAAGAGTAGGGAGAAAATCTCACCGAGAGACAAGGGCAGAAGAAGCGGAGAGGCAAAGAATGAAAGGTAGCCAATCAACAATTGAGATGTCTATTGGCAGAAATACAAAAAACAGACCTCCCAAGGGAGGAGCTGCACCCCCATCAGACAATAAGTAATGCGTTTAGTATCTTGGAATTGCCGAGGATTGGGAAATCCTTTAAAATCTGAAGCAGTTAAAAATTTGGTGAAATTCGAGTTTCCTGAGATCCTCATGCTCCAAGAGACTAAAATTGAAGGGGAAGCTCTTCTGCTCCTCAGTAAATCGAATTGGAATAAGAATTTCGGGAGAGCCTTCAGTGCTAGGGGCTCCTTCAGAGGGTTGGCTATTATGTGGGAGGAGGATAAATTCCATCTCGAAAGTTCTTATGAGACATAGCACTGGATCTTCACCAACCTCAAGCATAATGTGAATAAGACGTCCTTCGCTCTTGTCAATTTATATGTTCCTATCCTTTGTGCTGAAAAGAGAGAGTGTTGGCAATCTCTATCTGTCTTCCTTGGGTCAAGATCCCCCAAGAATTTAATTCTTGCAGGTGATCTCAACCTTGTCTTTGAACCTAAGGAGAAACGTGGTGGAAACACTAATAGAGATCAGATCCTTCCTTATGTTGAAGACCTTCTTCAGTATTGGGACTTATTAGATATTAAACCAAAAAAAGGATTATATACCTGGACCAACAATCACGTTGGGGATCAACATATCTCTACCCGGCTGGATAGATACTTAATACAGAGTTCCTTTTTGCTTGGGAAAAAGATCATCTCCTCCAAAATTCTGCAAAAATTGACATCGGACCACAAGCCTATTTTGCTGCAGTTTGAGGAGGAAAAAAATTTGGGACCAATTCCCTTCCGGTTTAATCCTTTATGGGCTGAAAAAGATGGTTTTGAGGAAACTGTCCATAAATTTTGGAGAGCTCCTGTTATTGGGTCGCTTAGTTATGTATGGGAGCAGAAAATGAAGGCTACCAAAGTGGCTCTAAAAGCTTGGATAAAAAAGCCCATTGTTTCACCTACGAGCTGCAGAAAACAGTATACCAATCAGCTGACAGCTTTGCAAATGGATATGGAAATCAAAGATATAACTCATTCTGCCATACAAAAGGAACAAGAAGCCCAACGTATTACTCTTCAAGCCTTCAGGCAGGACGAGGAATATTGGAGACTCAAATCGAGAAGCCTCTGGCTGAAATCGGGAGATAGAAACACACCTTTTTTTCATAAACAATTCAATGCTTGACTCTCTCGTAATCATTTGGAAGAAATTACTGCTTCTGATGGCTTTGTCCATAATGAAATAGCTAATTTAAAAGAGGCAACAACTTCTCACTTTCAGGAACTTTTTACTGAAAAAGGAGTGGATACGGAAGAGGAATTTACTGAATTTCTTGACAATATTCCGAGACTGATTGGATAGAATGAGAATGCAAGCCTATTGAAGCCCTTCACTGAAACATAAATTATTAATGTTATCTGGACCATGGAGCCGGACAAAGCCCCGGGTCCGGATGGCTTTTCCATACATTTTTACAGAATTTGTTGGGATTTAATTAAGGTGGATTTACTCCGTATGGTCAGGGGCTTCCTCCAAAAATACAAGGTTGGAGGCAGCATCAACTCTACTTTTTTGGCATTAATCCCTAAAGAAACTAATCCTGGAACCTTCGATAGGTTTAGGCCTATCTCTTTGTGTAATGCATCCTATAAAATTCTGTCAAAGCTTATCGCCAATAGAATCAAGCCATTGTTGGGCAATCTCATCTCCTCCAATCAGGATGGGTTCGTGAATGGTAGGAATATCATGGACAATGTGACTATAGTGCAGGAAACCATTCATTCCAGCCACCAACGCAATGAACAAGGGATGATTATCAAGCTTGACATGGCTAATGCCTTCGATCGGGTAAGACACTCCTTCTTGTTTCAAGTTCTTCTATCTTTTGGCTTTAGTGTCGACTTCGTAAGGCTGATCAAAGCCTGTATAAGTAGGCCATGGATAGCGCCACTAGTGAATAGTAGGCCTTCCAATTACTTCCAAAGTTCCCGGGGGTTAAAGAAGGGTTGCCATCTGTCCCCTTACTTATACATTTTGATGGTAGATTCTCTTAGTAGAAAATTGAATGCTGATAAGGTTGCAGGAAAAGTTACAGGCATAAGAGTGACGACCGATCTAGAACCCATTAATCATTCATTATTCGCTGATGATTCTCTCCTTCTGGGAGGAGCCTCGGTCAGAATAGCAAGGGCATTCAATGATGTTATACAAAGTTTTTGCAGAGTATCTGGAGCACTTCTCAATAAGAGGAAATGTGCAGTGTATGGCTGGAATGTGAACCATGCTACCATCCAGCGTATTGCTCGTTATTTAGGCTATGCCAAGTTTGCAAATTGGGACACTATTAAATATCTGGGCCTGCCATTAACTCTGGGCATTACCAAGGCCACACATTGGTTTGAGGTTATTAGCAAAATTAAATCCATAATTACAGCTTGGGGAGGGCAGTGGCTTACCAAAGCTGGGAAATTAATTCTCATTAAATCTGTCATCTTGTCTCTGCCTCTCTATCAAGCAGCGTTTTTATTGTCACCTAAATGGATTGCTGAGCAGGTTGCAAAGCTCATGCGAACCTTCTTGTGGCAAGGTGAAAATGGGAAGCATAGAAAATTTCATCTAGTGGGTTGGGATGTTGTGAAAAAACTGTTTAATAAAGGAGGTCTACAAGTAAGAGATCCAGGGCTTGCGAACTTGGCTCTTGGAGGAAAGATGTTGTGGAACATTTTCTCAAATCCTAATCATCCGGTTAGCAAAATTCTTATTAAAAAATACCTAAAAGATGTTTCAGAATCCAGCATGGAGGAAGCTACAGCAAAAAAAGGCACCACAACGTGGAAATTATGCAGCCGTGAATGGGATTTTTTTTAAAAACATCTCTACCGCATACCAAGTAATGGGAAACGGATTTCTCTATGGAATGATATTATTATGGGATGCTCTCCACTCAGGAAGCATGAGGAATTCCATGAGCTGCGTAGCTAGCTCATCCAGCATGGCATCAACAAGCTTGCAGATATTTCAAATTGGGATCAGAATGGAAATAGGCATGAATGGAACCTGCCCAGGTCACCGGACAGGATGAGTGAGCAAGTGAATCCGCTGCTGGCAGCTCTCTCTGGATTAGCTCTGGTGCACATAAGATTAAGGGATAATTGGGGATGGGGAATGACTGGAGAATACAAAGTAGCCGTTGGATACGTTGCTCTACATATGCAGCATCCTCAGACTCAATCTAACGCTCTTTGGAAGCAGGTATGGGATTCATTTTGTATTCCTAAAATTAATTTTTTCAGTTGGGTTCTATTGCACAGAAGAATATTGACAGGCGAGAACCTTGCAAAGCAAGGAATATTAGGGCCGCACAGATGTTCACTCTGTCAGTCAGCCGAGGAAACAATCGACCATGTGTTCATTGAATGTCCATTCATGTAGGAGGTGTGGCAGCTAGCTCTGCATGGACTCAGCGTTCAAACTCCAGCTTAGTGCAATGTTGTCTACCTATTTTCCACTTGGACTCATCGTTATCCTTGGGTGATCAAGAGCAAATCTTTATGGTCCAAGATTTGGAAGGCAGTCCCTAAATACCTCTGCTGGGAAGTGTGGCTTGCCAGAAATGAAGGCATTTTCCAAAACAATATGAGCACCCCAGCCGTTGTTGTTGCTAAAGCTAAGGCGTTGCTTATGGAAACGGTGGAAAAGCACCCCTTTAATCAAAATTACAAGCTTCTTCCTGCTGAAATTAGTTGGATTGGAAATACAATGCAGTATACTAGGAAAAAGATTCTTGTTCGTCCTATTAGTAACCCTGAGTGGCAGCTACGGCACAACAAATCCGAATTCTGTCAGTGGTGGAAGAATCAAAGAAAACAAACTATTTTTTTCGATGGGGCAGCTAGAGGAAATCCAGTGAGAGCTGGAGTCGGAGGGGTTTTCTATGCTCTTGATGATCATTTTAAGGGCAGTTTCAGCTAGGGGTTAGGGAAGTGTACAAATAACCAAGCTGAATTATTAGGTCTGCTCAAAGCTAGTCAGTTAGCTCATGGAAACGGAGAGCATGATATTCAGATTTTTGGAGACTCGAAAGTCCTAATCAAACTCTTAAACACTGATGGTCAATTCAATAATGCGGTGTTAAATAAGACTTTGCAATGTGTTCAAAAAATGCTGTAAAAATTCAACTCTGCCTCCTATTTCCACATCCTACAGAATCTAAATCAGGAAGCTGATTATAGGACTAATGTAGGCTATCTTTTAGCCCCTGCAGATTTGATTCGGAATGATGAAATTCCTATCTGGTCTCCCATTCCGTAAGCCGACAACTCCTTGTATATTGTAAATGTTGGATTTAGGACGCATCTGAATTTTAAGCTCTTTGGCTTTGTAAGATGGGTTGATTAGGCGTAAGCCCAACCGTGTTTTTACTCTAATAAAAATTTATCCATTCTTGTTAAAAAAAATAAAAATAACAAACAGTTACGACAGGAATTTATTAAGTGTCTATTATCAATCACATAGAAATCATTGTACGTAATAACCAAAATATCAATGGATCATAAACAAAGATACAATTGATTTCATAAGTACTCACAACAGTAAAAAGGGCTCATAGACCTACTACCATACCTTAAGGTTAAAAGAAATAAATGACAAATTTATGACTATCGGAATAGCATCGTCAGAGACATAAGACTTTTATACATTAAAGATTCCGCAGAAGTAATGGTCGTAAATCTAGACAGTATGATATTTATTTCAGACATAGGAATACATATCCATCTTAATGTTGTCAAGACACTTTCATTAATCGATGACAGTTGTAAATAAATAAATATCGCAATTAAGAATATAATTAAGCAGTAATAAAGATGATGAAACCCTCACATTTATACTTCCACATTGAATTTAATAGCAAATTGACTGCTTAGAAAAATTTTAATTTTTTATGAAATTTGGGGATGTTACATGTGGTATCAGAGCGCAAGTTCAAACACTAGGCCTGAAAGAGGCTCAACTCGTGC
This sequence comes from Larix kaempferi, assembly GCA_027924585.1. Lineage (NCBI taxonomy): Eukaryota > Viridiplantae > Streptophyta > Pinopsida > Pinales > Pinaceae > Larix > Larix kaempferi. Next base: position 21,843,268 of record BSBM01000316.1, on the reverse strand, counting down.
AACAGAAAATTAAAAACAGAAAAACACTGTTACTGATTTTTATTTTTAATTGTTTTTGTATAGAACATTTGGTAAATAATTTGCAGGTGTGGAAGGACTAGAAGAGTCTGTTGAGGACATATCTCAGCATAGTAATCAAAATAATAATGAACAAGAATAGAATAACGCAGAAAATATTTTTCGTAGAATTAAATGATAATTCTGAAATACTTAGAACAGTTAAATATCTAAAAACTGAAATAAAGACTGTTAAAGAAGAGAATGAAAGAATTTTAAAAGCTCAAGAATAATTAAATAAGATATTATTGGATAAATTTCATAATGACGAAAAATATAAAAGAATAGAATGTAATTCTGAATCTGGAACCATGTCTTACCAACACAAGGGTAAGAAGTTAAAATTCTCGAATGCTGATAGTAGCTCTTCGTCTGAAATTAATGTTAACACACATAAAAAGAAACAAAAATACTCTAGTGACTGCAGTGAAAGTGACTATAGATAAAAAATGAGAAATTCTAAACCATATGAACAGATTTCAGGGGAGATCAAGAAAATAAAACCCCCAACATTTAATGGTGAAAATGAAAAGGGAGAGGCAGCCGAAGCATGGCTGTCAGGTATGAAGAAATACTTTCACATTTATGATTATTCGGATACATTGAAAGCCAAGGTGGCCATTTATAATCTGACTGGGAAAGCAGATATTTGGTGGCAGGATATAAAAAGAGTTAAAGGCATTAAATAAAGGAGTGTAACTTGGAAAACATTTAAGAAATATTTTACGAAAAAGTTTCTGTTTGAATAGTACTACCAAGAAAAAGCTAAAGAATTCTATGACTTAAAATTGGGTTCTATGAACATGAAAGAGTTAAGCAGTAAATTTCTAAGTCTGTTAAGATATGTACCTTACATTGTGGACGAAAAGCCTAAAATTCAAAGATTTCAGAGTTGCTTACCTTTTAATATAAAAGACAGAATTGAGTACGACAACCCTGAAACTCTTGAGGAAGCCATGAGAAAGGAAAATTTCGGTGTTGAACAGAACAAAAAAAGAAAAGGAGTATCTAACTGGAGGAGTAATAAACCAAGTAATTTCGAACATAAAAAGAAAAGTTTTAATTCTAATAGGCATGCTGGAAATAACAAGCGAAATTTTACCAACATAAATTTTCAAGGGAATAATTATAGAAGTAATGCATCACAAAATTTTAAAGCTGCAAGAAACATGCCTAATAATGCTAGAAATAATGAACATAAGGCACCTATAAAATGTTTTGAATGTCAAGGACCACACTATGCAATAAACTGTCCTAATAAGAAAAGAACAATCAACAACATCCATACAGTGCAGGCATAACCAACAGTTGGTGACTTATCAAGGGAAATGCCCAGAATCAACGTAGCCTTGGAAAATCGACAGGCTGATCATCAAACTTCAATGGTCAAAATCGAAGGTATGCTATAGAACAGACCTATCTCTATTTTAATTGACCCAGGTGCAAGTTTGAGTTATGTATCACCTGATATTGTGAAAAGTTGTAAATTGAAAGTAGAAAAGTTTGATAAATCATGGTTGGTTCAGTTAGCTACAGGAACCAAAAGAAAGGTAGTTGATTTTGTTAAAAATTGTGATTTGCTTATAAGTAAACTAAAGACGCAAGTAAAGTTGAATGTATTACCATTAGGGTCTTATGATGTCTTAATCGGAATGGATTGGTTAGAAAAGCATAGGGTATTTCTGAATTGATTTGAAAAGACTTTTACATGCTTGAATAATAAAGGAGAAACAAAAACAGTAAAAGGAATCCCTAGAAAAACTTCAGTTAGACAGATTTTTGCTTTGCAAGTGAAAAAGGTTGTACGAAAAGGATGTAAAATGTTTGTTGTAAACGTAATTAATGATGAACACACAACTAAAGAAGATAAGCTAAAACTCGAAGACATACCAATTCTAAGAGACTTTTCAGATGTATTCCTGGAAGAAATTCCAGGATGATCTCCGAAGGGGGAATTGGACTCCACCATTGAGCTGGTACCGGGTGCAATACCAAACTCAAAAGCTCCTTACCGGATGAACATCTTGGAGCTTAATGAATTAAAATCATAGTTAAAAGAATTAATTGATAAAAATTACATAAGACCAAGCGTGTCTCCTTGGGGAGCACTTGTAATTTTCGTTAATTTAAAGAAAGATGGTACCTTGTGTTTATGCATAGACTATCGTCAGTTAAATAAAATGACGATTACAAACCGATATCCTTTGCTTAGCATAGATGATTTGTTTGATCAAGTACATAGAGCGACGATATTTTCTAAAATAGACTTGAGATCTGGATATCATCAAGTCAGAATTAAAGATGAAGACATCTTCAAAACTGCTTTTAGAACCCATTACGGGCATTACGAATTCGTAGTTATGCCTTTTGGGCTAACTAACGCTCCAACAGTTTTCATGTGTCTAATGAATAATGTTTTACATAAGTATTAGATAAGTTTGTAATTGTTTTCATTGACGACATTTTAATTTATTCAAAGACTAAAGAAGAACACGATGAACACTTACAAAAAAATTTACAAGTCTTAAGAGAACATCAACTGTACGCTAAATTCAGTAAGTGTGAATTTTTCAAAAATAAAATACAGTACTTAGGACATGTGATATCCAAAGATGGAATCACAGTTGATCCTGATAAAATAAGAGCAATTAATGAGTGGCATGTCCCTAAAGATGTAACCAGCGTACGATTGTTTATGAGGATAACAGGTTACTACTGAAAGTTTATCGAAGGATTCTCAAGAATTGCAAATCTCATCACCTCTTTACAGAAAAAGGGAAAGAAATTTGTTTGGGATCAAAAGTGTGAAGAAAGTTTTAAGAAATTGAAAGAATTATTAACTACAACACCTATTTTAAAAATTGCAGATCCAAACAAGGACTTTGTTGTATGCACTGATGCATGCAATGATGGACCTGGCGGGGTCTTAACACAAGAAGGTCATGTAATAGTGTATGAGTCAAGAAAGCTAAAAATTCATGAAAAGAACTACGCTACTTACGATCTAGAGTTGGCAACCATGATACATGCTTTAAAGATGTGGTGCCATCATCTAATCGGTAGAAAGTTTTCATTAATGACAGATAATAAAGGTTTAAAATATTTGTTGGATCAACCAAATCTGAATGCAAGGCAAACTAGGTGGTTAGCTTTCCTTAGCGAATATGATTTTGAGATTCAACACATAAAGGGTAAAGAAAATAAAGTGGTTGATGCCTTGAGCATAAATGTGAAATTAAATTTTATGGCAGTAATCAACACTTATAAAATAGATTTAGAAAATCAACTTGAAGGAGTAAAACTAGATAAAAATTATCAGGAATTACAAGCAAAGGTTGCTGAAAATATATCTGAAAATTTAATAACAGATTATAGTTTAAATGAAAAAGGTCTAATGCTGTATAAAAACAGAATATATGTGCCTAATGTATCTGAAGTTAAGTTGTTGATTTTAAATAAAGTACATAAAAGTCCTTATTCAGGACACCCTGGTTACCAAAAGATGATAACAATGCTATGAAAGGATTACTTTTGGCCAAATATGAAGAATGAGGTGGTTGAATACATAGCTAGGTGCTTTGAATGTATACAAATTAAAGTTGAGCATCAACACCCAGCTAGCCTATTATAGCCATTGGCAATTCCAGAGTGGAATTGGGAAATTATCAGCATTGATTTTATAACTGGTTTTCCTAAAAATCGAAAGCAGAATGACTCAATAATCGTAGTTGTGGATAAAATTAGTAAAGCAGCTCATTTTATTCCTGTTAAAACTACTTTTAAAGTTGCTAACATTGCTTATGTGTTTATGAAGTAAGTTTTTCGTTTGCATGGAATTCCTAAGATAATAATTTATGATCGAGATTCTAAGTTTATTGGAAATTTCTGGAAATCATTGTTTAAAGGTTTGGATACTAAGTTAAATTTCAATACATCTTTTCATCCACAAACTGGTGGACAAACTGAAAGACTAAATCATATTTTAGAATATATGTTAAAAATGTATGTTAAAGACCAGCCAACTAAATGGGAAGACTATCTGCACTTAGTTGAATTTGCTTATAATAATCACTATCAAGCTTCAGCTAAACTTAGTCCTTTTAAAATTATGTAAGGTAGAAAGTGTAATACTCCTATCTAATGAAGTAATCTCATTGATAGATTGATGCTAGGACCTGAATTATTGAAAGAGATGGAACTAACAGTGAAGCAGGTACAAAGAAATTTAAAAATTGCACAAGGCAGATCTAAAAAGAACTAAGAAAGAATTTCCAATAGGTGAGCATGTTTTTGTCAAGGTAAAACCCAAGAAAATCTCTTTTAAGCTTGGGAGTTGTGCTAAGTTAGCACCCAGGTATTGTGGACCATTTGAAATACTATCAAGAATTGGACCAGTGGCATATCAGTTAGCCTTACCACCTAATCTGAAAATACATAATGTATTTCATATTTCTATTTTGAAAAAGTATGTACATGATGCTACTCATGTAATTGATTGGAATGACATACAGGTGGAACCAGAAGGAGATTTTCAGGTGGAACCGGATTGTATTCTCGACAAGAGGGAAATTTTCCTCCGGAATTGCACCATTGGATAGGTAAAGGTGCAATGGAAGCACCTTAGTCCAGATGAAGTAACCTGGGAATTGGAAAGTCATATGCAGGCAACATATCCAATTCTGTTCCAGGAAGACTATGATGAAGAGTAAGCAACATCGAGGACGATGTTGAACTTAAAAGGGGGTGTTTGTAACCTACCTAGTACTTGAAACATTTTATGTTTGTGGAAAAACATTACTTTAACTTTTATTGTATAGTTTTGTATTAAATGACCAAGCATCGTCAAGGATGACTGTAAATGAATAATATTATTATTTAATAAATTAAAATAGGAGACACTCACCCAAAGAGACTGTTGAAGAGTGTTCACTGACCCACTAGGAGGAATGGAATCTGGTGTAGAAGGCAATGGACAAGTGGCAGCATCTGAACTCATTTACTAGTTGTTATTATGGGACAACTCCCTTAAAATGTTGTCATGTTCCCCAAGGATGGTGGAACTGAGCTGATGGCTCATTGAATGCAAAACTGACCACTAAAGGCCTGGGCAATCTTTATATAGCCATTGAATTTGAGCAGGAGCTCACATATTCTATGACGAGAGAGCTTTTTCATTGTGGTGTTAGAACTGAGCCCACAAGAGATTCGATGAGGGGAAGCCAAGTAATGAGTTGCAAAGTAAGACTGTCTTATTCCTGCTGAGTGCGGAGGTAGAGCTATGTATGCAAGTCTTCATGATTTCTAAAGTACATATGAGTGGTTTGTATGCAAGTCTTCTTGATTGCTGAAGTATGACCTGAGTGTCTTGATTCTACACGGTTCTTTGTCCTGGTGGTTCAGTGAACAAGCTCGGGGGTCCAAAAGTAAGTGACCTTGGCTGCTTTCTGGAGAAGGTTGGGAGGAACGGTCCTCTTTGTGAAATTGCCCACATAAGATCCAAAGAGATGATGTAAACCTCACTATGAAAGAATTTAGGAAGAAGAGAGAAGCAATAGAACATAGATCCAATAGAGGCAGAATAATTACACACATTACATTAATCAGAATAGTAACCGGGTAAATATACAATGCTGAGTATGAGGATTCGAATTCACTAGGTGTAATTCGAATTATCCTTCATGCACAGATCCATAATCAGTGGAGAGTCATCAGTGCCAAACTAGGAGTCTATCTCATCATCGGTGAAGTCATCAATGCACAAGTAGTGATCAACCGGGAGTCAAACTGAGTCAAACTGAGTGTGGTTGGTGTAACTGGCACATGGAAGCACTGATATAGTGAAGGAGACTCAGTGGGGGGCGCTCATGGAGCTAACTGGAGTCAAAACAGTCTATCTAGTCACACTGGAGGTCCAAAAGAGTGATAAGGTCAGTTAGGAGTCAGTTAATCCTTAAATCAAGGAAGAACTGAAGATAACTGAACTAAACTGGACTGGTAGGTGAAGAAGGGCGCCCTTATCATGCAATAACTGAAAAGAGGGCGCACTAAGCTCTAGGAGAGCTAAGACTGATCCGAGAGAAGCTCCTGGGGCTAGTTTGGCAAGGGCTAGGTGCTGGTGCTGCAAACCCTAATTGCATGCAAAACCCTAATTTTGCATGCAGGACTGAAAATGTCAGAAATGTTAGAAGGACTAGGATGGAGTATAGGAATATCCTAACACCCCCCCTTAATCCATCCTGGGCCCTGGTAACTAGGACCAAAGGTCACCCATACAATCAATGAAATGATAAAAGGAATATTGCCTCAATTTTTCTTTTTCCCTTTTTTTTTTTTTTTTTTTTTAATTTATTTATATTTTTGAATAACTCAAGGAGCCATTACTCTAAGTAGAAAAGAAGCAAACTTTCATCAGTGAAAACTTTGCAAAGAGACTTGGTAAGCTAATCCTCTGTAAAGTGCGAATGCAAGTGCTAGAGAATGTGTTGAATGTAGCAAGTCTTTCAGGAACCTTTTCTGTCACTGGAGCGAATGTATCATGATGAGTTTTCCCAAGGAATGGAAGAGTAAACCCCATCATCATGCTGAATCTCTCATGGAGAGGTGGATGGCATAATGCAAGGTTAGCATGCTGCTGAAGTCTAGTAGTTCTGTAAGCAAATACATCATCAACTGTGTTCTTAGTAGTAGCAAGGACTGTGTGAGAACATATTTCTCTTGAATCTGGACTAAGAATAGGTGTTGGTTCTGAATCTTCTTGAACTATGATCTCAACATCAAAATCTTGATCTTCTTCCTCACTAGAATAGGAGTCACTGGAAGAGAAGTCACTGTGATCCTCATCAGAATCTGAAGGGATAGTTGGAGAGAAGGGCATGAAGTGGGAGAACTCATATGCCTTTGAGGCATGATTAGCAATCCCATTCGCTACAACCTTTCCAGTGGAGATTTCTGTAATCTCTACTGTGTCTGGACCAAAAATCACTTGTTTTGGAGATCTTGTATGAGTCATTTGATATACTGATAACAAATTAGCTGTAAGAGAAGGAACAAATAAGACATTTTTGAACTTACCATGCTCCATATGAACTGTACCCAAACCTTTGGCAGAAATCTGAGAGTTGTCTCCCATGTGAATGGTAGGCCCATCTTGGAGATCCAAAGAGGAGAAGGATTCTTCTTGTGCCATCATGTGGTTGGAAGCTCCAGAATCTATGAGGAGAGCTTTTGTCTTTGAAAAACCAGCCATCAATGCATGACAATCATCAGATCCACTTCCAGAATCAGACATCTTTGCTTCTTTTGGAACAACAATTTGGTTTTGTTCAAGAAGCTTGGTTAGAAGATCAATCTTCTTATGCATGCAGGCATGCTCAGGATGGTTTCCTCTCTTGCAGTAGGTACAATTTGGTCTCTTTTGTTTGTCATTCTTGGATCTTGAAGGTTTCTTTCCTTTGCCTTTTTGTCCCCCTTTATCATTCGCTCCACTTGATTCACCAGCCAACAGAGCTAGATCTCTAGAGGTTTTGATGGCACCCATTTGAAACAGTTTGTTTTCTTCTTGAGTGAGAGCCTCAATGAAGTCACTTAAGGTGGGAAACTTCCATCCAGGGATGGACATTCGAACAGAATGAAAGGTAGATACAAAGACAGAAAATTGAGATCCAAGTTTGCTCAATATAGAGAGTATCAATTGCTCATCACTTTTAGTGATGCCACATTGCTTGCAATGCAAAACCAAATTCTGAAATTTGGAGAAGAAATCTTGAATGCTCTCGAAATTGCTAGGTTGAAGGGCAACCAATTCATTCTCAAGAATGTAGCCTCTCAGTTCGTCTTGTTTGCCAAAAAGACTCCTCAATTTTATCCATAAATCATATGGAGACTTCAATCCATCAGCATGAAACAATAGATCATCAGAAATATGAAGGCATATGAATCCAAAGGCTTCATCCATTTTGTTTAGGTGCTTGACTCTCTTTTCAGTTTGATGTGGTATGACATCTTTTTCTTCAACTATTCTAGTAAACCCTCTTGATCGCAAGAGTATTATCATCTTCCTTTTCCATTCGAAATAATTGAAAGGAGTGAGAAGTATAGAAGAAGGATCATTCGAACTGCTCATCTTGATTGCTTGAACAAGTGCAAAATAGAAGCTACTGAATCTGCTGCTGCAACTGCTGGAACTTCAAAATACCTGCAAAAAACTCTCAAGAATGGAGGTAGAATATACTCTCAAGGCTCTGATACCATGTGAAATTGCCCACATAAGATCCAAAGAGATGATGTAAACCTCACTATGAAAGAATTTAGGAAGAAGAGAGAAGCAATAGAACATAGATCCAATAGAGGCAGAATAATTACACACATTACATTAATTAGAATAGTAACCGGGTAAATATACAATGCTGAGTATGAGGATTCGAATTCACTAGGTGTAATTCGAATTATCCTTCATGCACAGATCCATAATCAGTGGAGAGTCATCAGTGCCAAACTAGGAGTCTATCTCATCATCGGTGAAGTCATCAATGCACAAGTAGTGATCAACCGGGAGTCAAAATGAGTCTAACTGAGTGTGGTTGGTGTAACTGGCACATGGAAGCACTGATATAGTGAAGGAGACTCAGTGGGGGGCGCTCATGGAGCTAACTGGAGTCAAAACAGTCTATCTAGTCACACTGGAGGTCCAAAAGAGTGATAAGGTCAGTTAGGAGTCAGTTAATCCTTAAATCAAGGAAGAACTGAAGATAACTGAACTAAACTGGACTGGTAGGTGAAGAAGGGCGCCCTTATCATGCAATAACTGAAAAGAGGGCGCACTAAGCTCTAGGAGAGCTAAGACTGATCCGAGAGAAGCTCCTGGGGCTAGTTTGGCAAGGGCTAGGTGCTGGTGCTGCAAACCCTAATTGCATGCAAAACCCTAATTGCATGCAAAACCCTAATTGCATGCAAAACCCCAATTTTGCATGCAGGACTGAAAATGTCATAAATGTTAGAAGGACTAGGATGGAGTATAGGAATATCCTAACACTCTTTGGGTGTTTGTCCACCCTATCAAATTTCCAGGTTCAATTTTGTTTATGTTATCTACTTTTAAACTATTAGTCTTATTTTGAAAATTGTATGATTATGTTATCATAGTTTCCAATGTATCTTAGACATCAGTTAGTTGTTCTAAAGGATTGATTTCTAAACTAAGAAATTATTTCTGAACATTGCATGAATGAATATATTGATGTAGAATGATGGATAAATTCTTCCTGTATTTTTTCTTTCACCATAGGTGATGTACCCTAGTACAGGAAGGGTTAATTAACATAATGAAATGATCTGTAAATAGCAGTGTTTATTGTTCGAAATAGAATAGATTTTTATACACAGTATACTATTGTCTTAAACAGGAAAATTTCTTAATGCAAACACTTTTTTCTTTCAAACAGTACTGACATAAACTTAGCTGTGAATCCACATTATCATATCATAGATCTTTCTACAGTAATCATACTCATAAAACTTAGTTCAATAATAATTATTTACAATCAATAAACATTAAACATAACTGTAAAATCCATAGTAAGGATCTATAAACTTTACATTGTAATTGCGTTTATAAAACCTAGATAAATAACATAGTTATTTATGTTGTTAAATATAGACAGAATTACATTATTGAACCCATACAAAACTCATATATATAAACATAAGTATAATATTATTATCGAGCTACACAGGAATCATCATAGGTTGTACACAGAAATACACTATAAAAACCTAGATGAGTAAATATTACCATATAAGCTACTGTATATAAGTAAAGCTAGTATTTATACATTGGAAGTTATCTTATATAAATGGAACAACTTACAATAGAAGAAACTCGTAGCATCGAAATCGTAAGGATGATTTACACATAAATACAAAAAGTAATTATTTCTATTACATTACCTCTATCAAACTACACAGAATCATTATAAAGTAAACATGTTTGATTAGAAGAGCTCATATCTACTACTTTTGAAGCACGATAATTTCTAGACACACCCTACAGGTAATTCCCTTCATAAATAAAGTATCATTGGAACATAATCTTTAACAAAACTAATAAAATTATATTTCAAAATCATACTAAAACTACTCGATAGCTCCATAGAGTATCGAAAGGCTTTATACATTCACATTTCTATAAATATCAAATGGACCAAGGGTCAAACCCTGCAGGTATCAAATCTTTATCATTTATTAATAATAGTAAGACTGTGGTAAAACATATTTCAACACACCAGAACTATTAAACCTGTAGAAGTTAAAGATACAACACAGTATCAATCAACATGATTGTTGTATTCACATATAAGGATTTGAGACCATCAAGGCTCACCCTGAGATTATTATACGAATCGGGTCAATACAACCTAGGGTTACAACCAAGCTAAAATGTTCTCAACATACATAGGTATGAATTATCTTTAACGCAACCACAAGAATTTAAATACAATCGAAAACTCCTTTGAAGATACACTAAATGCATCAAATAAACAACAATATTCGTTGGTCCCAGTATTATCATATGGACTTTAAACAATGATAACTAAATCAATTATTTTAAAATCGACACTAATATAAAAATATAAACAGAGCTCGATGACATCCTTTGGATGCATCGATGCCATCTTTTGGACAGATAATATGTGAGTGAGTCTATTAAAAAGGTAAGGGTTCGAGTCTCAAACTCGCCCAGTCGCATCAAAATATGAATTAATAAGACAAAAATAATTAAATATAGTTTAGGGTTTAACCTTACGGGATTCATACCAAACTAGAGTTAATAAACATTTACGAAACCATCATATTATTTTACAAAAGCTACGAAGAAGGGCTTGGCCCTAAAACATAAATAAGTTAATTTTATCAACACACAAATTGACAAGAGGCCAAGAGTAAATTAATGGTAATCACGACATCAATTTCTAAAACAAGTATCGAGACAAAGAGTCGTTATATTATTCCATTAAAAGATTACATTCACAATTTTACAGCACAACAAAACCAAAGGTTGTCCATGTAGATAAACCCTGTAAAACACTCTTAACAAAATGGTTGGTTGAGATCCCAACCTTGGCCTTGAGCCATCTACCATTTCCTTTTTTCCCTAAACTGCCTCACGACTCACTCTTTAACCATTAAACAATGGAGAAAAGCAACGCAAACAAAACCACCCAAATTTTGTTGACAGAGGAACATTTGGAATGGACCTGAGGCTTACTGTGGTCTCACAACCACTGGAGTTTGTTCCCTCCTCTCAAAAATCCATCACTGAGGAACATGATCCTTTTCCCTGTCATTATAACCAACTTGAGGTTAAAAATAGGAACGCCATTATGACATGAAGAAAGCTTACAAACTGTAAACAATGAAAGCATTTGTTTTTATAGAAGATTACCTTCATAGGTTTGTAACCCATGTCGAGAAGAAAACCAAGCAGTTGAACTCCAATGCACGATTGGAACACCGTAAAGACACACGACCCAACACTTACAGTGTCGAACCACCTTAGCGAGTGGTGTTATGGTTTCCCAACAACCATGGCGGTCGAGAGAAGCTCATCCCTCCATCACAGCGCAGGAACAAACAAATATGGCAACAGAGCAAACCCCAAAACATAGTGGTGGGTTTGTCACACTTGGGCAGTATTACTCAACTTCACGTGGTCGCATTAAATGCTTGACCTGTCATCCACTAGTCTCGAAATGTATACCCACAAGCTATAGTCCATGTTTGCAAATGCTCGTCATTGATCTTGACCATAATGTTGATCGCTAATCACCATCTTATTATATAGTTTAGGATCCTTTAAATGATTAACATTGAGTTTGGTTAGGAGTCATTAACCCTAACATTTTTTAATGGACCCAAAATATGATAACACTATGGTTTAACCTTGCCATAAGAGTTTTTAACATAAGAATTATTTATCAACCCCTACTATGGTGTAAACCAAACCTGTATCCTGGACATAGTCAATGGTAACATGGATTAGCTTTAAGCTAAGTAAGCCTTACATTGCTCCAATTTTCACCTATCAACAAAAGGAGTTAAATATAGTCAAATTACTAAGATTAACCATATTAGACATAATTATGGCAGTTTAAATAACAATCAGTTACAATGGGAATTTATTAAGTGTATATTATCAATCACATAGAAATCATTGTACGTAATAACCAAAAGATCGATGGATCATAAACAAAGATACAACTGATTTCATAAGTACTCACAACAATAAAAAGGGCTCATAGACCTACTGCCATACCTTAAGGTTAAAAGAAATAAATGACAAATTTATGACTATCAGAATAGCATCGCTAGATACATAAGACTTTTATACATTAAAGATTCCACAGAAGCAATGGCTATAAATCTAGACAATATGGTATTTATTTCAGACATAGGAATACATATCCATCTTAATGTCGTCAAGACACTTTCATTAATCGATGATAGTTGTAAATAAATAAATATCGCAATTAAGAATATAATGAAGCAGTAATGAAGATGATGAAACTCTCACATTTATACTTCCGCATTGAATTTAATAGCAAATAGATTGCTTAGAAAAATTTTAATTTTTTATGAAATTTGGGGATGTTACACTCGGAATGTGGAGAGTAAGGAAAACTGAAAGATAATGCAGATGACAACGAATATAAGGAGGACACTTTGGGATCAATGCAGTAGGTCTACTCCCCTTGAGAAACATCACCCTTAAATCCTTGTTTTTTCTTAGACTTCTTTCTAGAGGTAATATTGACATGTCAAATGGAGGCAATAGGGATAGAATAATCATTATCTCTAGTGGTCCCAAAATATGTCGGGAGTAAATTTTTGTCCTTCTCAACCAAATAATCGTGAAAATTATTAAAATACCTTGTAAGAACAAGAGGGGAATTAGAGTCCATCTGATCAGGGATTGGGGAGGGTGTCAGTTCAATATTCAAAGAGGAAGGTACGACAAGTGGAGAAACCCTAATACGATGACCATGACCAACCCCAGATCCACCATTCTGGGAGGATGGTAATAAGGCTGAAGGACAAGCCGGGAAATTATGTTCCAAAATACCCTCGGTATTGGGATAAGTAACCAAGGACATATCCCCCACAAAAGGAGACACTTCCCTAGTCTCCTCAGAAATACCAGCAATAATAACTGGATTATGTTCCATCTTCCGAATCACACAAGCAGGAGACTCCAATGGTGAATAACATCTACCCCATTACCCATCACATATGAAGGCAGTTTCATGGCACCCAAAATTTCATCTATAGATAAAAAATTTAAAAGCAAAGGAATAGAAAGTTTGAACTTACTCAAAAAGGAGGAAGTTGAATCCATATTGAGGGGAATTGGAAAATTTAAGTTTGGATCCGAACCAGTCGAGTCCCCCTGTGAAGAATCTGAATCCAAAGAGCCATCACCATATTCCTGATCCTTTTTAACACAGTCTTGTCTGAGATGGCCAATTTTATGGCAATGAAAACAACTGAAAGGAATTTGCCAATAATCCAGGCATTGAATGAAGGACTCTTTATCCCAACGAACTTCCTCTTCACTTGGTAGACCCTCCGACACATCTAATTCCACAAGAACCATTGGCATTTTTTTATCATTTGACATGAGGGTTTCTTCCTCGACCAAGATAAAATTTCCAATGGAATTCACAATCTCCACAAATGCTTTAAAATTCCAACATTGGAGAGGTAATCCCAACATCAAAACCCACAAATTCCTTTTATTTAGCTTCTCTTTCCATGGGTTGAAGGTTGCATGCCATTTGCAAAGAACTAGGGATCCGTGCCCGATAACCAAGAATTTAGAGAAGATAATATGGAGGCTCTCCTCTAATAGAAAATGAAATTAAACCCATCCATATTTACCAGCATCATTACCCTTGGAATTTAATTAATAATAGGCTTCCAGACATGTGAAATACAATCCAAGATATCAACTCGACTTAACTTAATACATTCAAATTTTTCGAGCAGTGCACGAGATGAAAGACCCTAAACCATGTCAATGGTCATGTCCTTCCCCAAAACACAGAGTGTTTGACCCTTCTTCACCTTTTCAAATTTGTTTTTTCTTCGATGCATATCCCTCTCACCGATCAGAGTTCTCTTTTGTTGAGAATGATCCACTTTCTGGTAAGAATCATACCCCAAATCGCTGACAGTAGATCTTGGTAATGCCAAATAAATGTCCCCAACCTTCAGATTTGAAGGGATAACAACAAAAGTGACATTATTCACTGAAGACACCCGTCCAAAAGCTCATCTAGAAATATGGTTAGTAAAGTTCACCTGGGCATGAGGGTCAACCAAACCCTAGTGCTACAAGACAAAGTAGGGGAAGTACCTTGCCTATGAACACTTGGAGACCTATTGTCCCATGTCCCATCCGGAATTACGTCTGCAAAGGATAGTTGTCTCCTCGAACCACCAGACGGGTTAAGATCTGTCTTGGAAAATCCTAATGGAGAGAGACCTGTCACCATACTAAAAAATAATGTCAAAACAACAGATACTTCCCACTTTTTTATAAACTAGGTTGGTACTAAGCCCCTCGCAAGGGAGGCGAACTCCTAGTATTGCAGTAAGTACTCAAACCCCAACAAACAAAACCAAAAACTACATATTTTCTCAACTCTGACAACTATTATACCCCCTTTTCATTTCTATATTTATTTTTTCACGTCAGCGTCATCAATATCATATAATACATCCCAAATATGAGATTGTACCTTACTTTTACCATTAAAAACATATTTGGTAGGTATTAAAAGCATATTTGGTAGGTATTTCAGTAAAAAGGAATTTTTAGAAGTGTCAAATTTGGACTCTCCAAAATGAGACGGGTCGTATCATATTCTTTCAATGGGAGGGGTAGTATATGACTATGGCTATGGCCTTCCACGTAAAGGTTATGTAGATTGATTTTGATCCTTTCCAACTGTAGCGACAACGAAAGGAATCAAGAGGAAGAGGTAAGCGGACTGATTCCCAAGCTGGGGGATTTTCTTCCCAACGCAGTTATCATATTGTTATGGATGTTTTGTATTCAGAATTTCGTTCGTTATGGGATCTACTTGAAATTTTTAGGGCATGGGTTTGATATCTATAATTTAATTTAATACAATACCAGGAGGCGGTAAGTTCGATCCGTAGCCATGCATGTCAGATGAGGAGCACCAGTTCGATGTGTAGTATCAGAAAACACTCACATATTAGAAAGCATACTCTTATATTGGAAAACTTGGGGGTCGAAAAAACTTCTTTCCCATTATCTTCTAAGATACCATTAATTTAAATATCACAATAGATACACCAATTTTTTTTAGTTATGTGAAACTAAAAGACAATTGTTACCACCAACAATCATAACCTAAAATTTTATAAGTATATCTTAGTTTTCAAGAAAGCATTAGTGTGCATGGAAACTAAGCAAGAATTTAAAAAGCTCGATAAAAGAGAATAAGCATTTCTAGCACACTAACTTGGACTAATATTAGGCTAGTTCTGGAAGATTAGAGCCAACACAACCAAAAAAAGAAAAAATACTAAGTTGGTTATGAAACATTAGAGGAAAGGTCATAGTTTTCATCTAATTATTCCAAATAAGAAATCTCCACATAAAAAATCGATAGTTTGAGTAATCATGGCAAAGAATTGAAAGATAAATCCTTAGCTTGTCTTGGAAGAGAATTATGTATATCGTGTCCTCTATTGTTCGTCTGATAACTATTTTCAATATCCTTAGTGTCTAATAAGCATGTGGTTGCATCAAATTGTTGAACTCTACTAGCTCTATATTTTGTTACTAGTTCAACATTTGCTACACACAATAGACTTCATCACGATAAGTTTCTACATAAGGCACCATGCACGCTCAATAAAGTGGCAAAGAATGATGTGCAAGCTAAGAGAAGAATCCAAGCAACAATTCGATGTATATGAAAGTGCGGAGAGCACTAAGATAAAATCCTAATCATAAACTAGAATCCGTGGGAAAATGATCAATTCATAATCATTATAGATTTTATATAATATCTATTTGAGTATCCTGTGTTTCTTTACACTTCATTGTTAACTTAAACTATCGATGCGTACAGAGCAAGGACATTTGATAATCAAAGAAGACAAGATAGGCATAACAACTTGGATTGATTATGCAAAGATGCCAAAACCTATAACAATCAATTATGAAAAAAGAGGTTAATTTCCATATATTCAATGAATCACGGACAAAACTTATAAAAGAAAAAATATTACAAGCTCAAACCCATTCAGTATGAACATTAATATTGCCATTCAATATGGACCTTGAGGATTTTGCAAGGCATTGGACCAAATTCCTTGTACCTTGACTAATCCTATAGCAAATTCGATATAGATTGAATATCTGGGGTAATGAATGGAATAGAACAAGTCAACATTTGGTGCCAATAAACTCGACAATATCATCATTAGATAGAAAATCCTTGTTTGCTATGTATAAAAGTATACCATTATTCTTTTTGCAATTGTTATATGATACCTTTTAAGAACCAACAAGTAAAGGATACCTATAGTTTTTGAATGGAAAATAAATAGCTATGTTTTACTTCAACGTTGAGGAGAAGTACAAACTATTAGAAGTTCAAAGAGGTCCAAAATATTTCCACGATTTTTACCTTGAAAAGGCTGCCCCAAATGGACCATTCATAGAGCAATTATGTATTAACCTTACCTCAATGGAGATGGCAACAGAACTAGTGTGAACAACGTATTAGTGTTATTCCAAACCAAATTTATTTGACTTCTAGAAAATAATAGTGACAAAAGGAAGAAGTCTATCAAAAAGTGAATTTCTCAAAATAGAGTATTATGTTCCAACAACCAAACTATCTTATTAGACGAGACAAATTAGCATACTTGTAACCTTTAGAGATTAGTAAAAATGACACAAAGATATAGCAAAATGTTCTTGAAATAGTAAAAGCTCATATTAATTTCCAATCTAAATGAGAAGGATTAAATGAGCTACAATACTATCCTCTAAATAGAGACAACCATAAAATTTAGAAAGTATTCCCAACATGATGCCTTTGCAAAATAGTTATAAGGAAGCCCAGTAAGCATCAAAGACAATTTTTAAGCACCTATATGCTTATCAAAGGTTTAAATTGAATTAAATCGAGGTCAGATACTTCAGATAGTGAGTTAGTGTATGTAAATTTACCACAACATAGTAGTTTGTTCTGAAGACTAGGCTGTCCACTCAAAGCAGTTATGCAATTTACAAGAAATGTTAGACAATCATTAACATGAAGTGAGAACATCTCTTGTGCAAAATAAATTATGCCTTTGAGTTTCAAATAAGTGAAATAATGATAGTAGTGATCCAAGTGCTAGTAAATATAAGTGATCTATCTCATAAATTAAATTTGATCACTGATATGAGTACATTAGGTTTATGACTGAGATATGGAGGACTTTAAACAAGTAATTGCTTTCACAATTTATATACTCCAAGACTTCATAATGGAAGCAATTATTTGACAAAATAGAAACAATATTATTTCCCAAAGTAACACTCAGTATTTGTTAAGAGATGTCAGCCTTGTTGACCATGACCCGACGACCATGACTTAGTTTTGAGACATTGTAGTGTCCCATCTTGGATGGTCTAGTCTATGATACCCAATGGTGTGATACATTTTGATGGATTATGGATTGATTATGTATGGCAAACTTGTGTGTGGAATTATATGTTGTAGACCTGGTTTGGGTCACATGACCAATATATGTGTATATATGTGTGTGATGGTTTATTAGATTATATATCTCAGATGATTTTTTTATTATGAAAGAGTTATGGGATGTTTCTATTTCTGCATATGATTGATAGCTTGATGCACAAATTGGTTAACCATTGATGATTGTGATATAGGAAACCATGGATGATATTTGTTGTGTGGAACATAGAGTTGATCATGGTTTTATTAATGATACATGTATTGTATGATTATGCATACTTAACCTTGTAATGAGCGTGATTTGGTAGGGGACTTGATTACTTGCCAACATGGATGCTCAAATAAAAAATGACTATGGAAGCCATTTCTACGTAATCAGATTGATTGTGTTAGTCACACATACATCTGGTAAAATGTAATTACGTTCATTTCGTTAGATGCTTTTGATATATGAGATTATGATGTCTGCAGGCCTTGGAACAAGACCTTGAAAACAAACCAATAGATGGGCGAGAGCTTACATTCATTACCTTGAGGGAAACATGGAGTTTCAAAGCCAAATAGATGAGAAGCCATGGAGGTTAGGGCGTGAAGTCCTAAACCCACATGAAGATTAAGGCATGGATTCTTGGATCTGTGATCAAGGTGCCGAGTCTTGAATCTATGAATTAGATCAGGGCGTGGATTCTTGGATATACTAGGGCGTGAAGTCCTAGATACAAGGAAATGGCATGGAGTCCTAACAAGTCTGGGGGGCACGCAATAGGGGTGTGGAATCCTTATTCCCCTACCACTCTCAAGCATGGAACAATTAGGTAATCTAATGTAGGGTAAGCCCTCAATTAATTTAATTTCATTTTTACCCACTTTGGAGGGACTCTTAAGTTATAATAGTATTTTAATGAAAAAGATGAAATATTTATTTATGTAAAATAAATAATTAATAATTATTTCACATGCACCCATGGGGTGTGGAATAGATGGTGAATGGGTGTATTGTTAAGGCACTCCTTGTGTTAGGTCATTGGTTCGAAACTCCATGGGTACTAGCTTACACAAAAAAAATCACATGGACACATAAGTTGGGTGAATATTAGATAATTAAATAATTAATTAAATAAGAAAAATGGAGAGAAATCCACCTCAAGGGGGGTGGTGAATATTATTAATTTGGAATTTAATTAAATCTCTAATTTTGCATGAGGGGGGTCTGGTGTCACCCCACTCAAAGACTATAAATACAGGGGTATCCCCACGGGTTTAGGGGATACCTGGAGAGTAACTAGATGTTGTCAATATGAATATGGAACTATAATTCTAACACTTAACCAATTTCAACTATCTAAGTCAGCCTGAGAGTAATATTGTGAGGAAGATAAGAGATACCTTCCTAATATTTCCTTGTATACCTCACTATATTGGCATCTTGGTACTATGTGTGAGCTCTTACACTGCAAGGGTTCTAGGGAGAGAAGTTCTCCCTAGATATGGCTGGGAGGAAAATCGGTTGGTCTATTCTAGTTGGCAAGGCTTGGAGTTGTTGGAAGATTTCTATCGGAACCTTGATGAGTTAATGTGGTAAGGTATGACATTGGTAGCATTTTCATTTTGATTATTCCTTATATTAATTTTTAATTCAAATATGTTTATATTTATGAATTTGGAAAATATTGATGTGGGTATTGGCTTCAATGTTTATGTTGTGATTTGAGCAATAGATTGTTGCTAAAATAAACTCCATGAAGAAATTGTTGATTGCCAAGAAATAAACTCCATGAAGAAATTGTAGGGAATTTCTCTATAAAAGGTATTAATTCTTGTGAATTTTTGGTTAATTTTTTGCTTTATTTGGTAAATTATGGATAAAATTGACTTGGTGATTTGAGGATTTTATTAGTGAACCTCATTGCTTGGAAAATGCAGGTGATATCTAAGCCAAGGTAGATGTTGCTGAAATAATTTCTTCTCTTCTCATTCTTCTATCCTCTTCTTAAGAGCTAAAATATGAACTGACTTAGTTGTAGAAATGATTGGGCTAACTTGGGTTAAGATGGTTTGCAAATTCTTTGTTAGAAGTTTGTCATAAACATGTTTGATAAAACACCTAAATGAAAAAAGAATGATCAACTCATTTACTTTTGAGGATCAATTGTAAGTAGAAATGGGTAAACCAGGTTGGTGTGTAATTTTATTTATAGTTTATGGGGACGGGGACAAAATTCCCCACAAAATATCTCTAGAACTCAGTTGGTGGTTTTAAAGATATATGCTTTTTATTAGAGCAAATTTGAATGTGACAATTCTAGGATTTTGCAAATAATTGTTTGGTAATTTGTCTTTTTCTTGTAAATTAGGATGTGGGAATTTGATAGTTTGGTATGAACATTTCAAATATGTTTTGTTGTATACTCACAAAACATATGAAATACCTAGAATTAGTATTTTAGAATTTATAGCATGTTAATTAGACCTGTAGCCTTTCATTGCTTTGTTCGGGTACATGCAACTGTTTGACAAAATGTCTAAATGATTTTTAGGTTTGTTCACAAGGGATTGTATACAAGGTTTACTGGAATATGTTTGATGAAATATATGAATGAATTTGTTGTTGGGTAATTGGTTTTCCTCATGTATGATTGTATTATATTACTCATAGCTCCAACTAATTAGAAAGACAAATTTGAATCCTTTACAATTTTGATGAAATTGAATCTATTTTTGAGAAAACTTGTTTCGAAGGGTATCCGTTCCATTTGAACTTGAAACCCCCATTTTTATTCCAAAAAAATGGTTTTTCGAACTCGAGTCTTCAATCTGGGAAGTTTTGCATAAATGCCTCCAGCCTATGGGTTTGGTTCTGTGGCCTAGATTTGTGAATTGACAACCCATGTAATATCCATTGTTAATATGTGATAGAAGGCAAAGAATGAGCCAATTCATGCTTACAACTTGTTTGTTCAAATGCCCAGATAGTTGTGAGTTTTAATGCTTGCAAATCACTTGTTTAAATGCCTCAATGAGTTGTAGCTTTTATTCACACAATGTGTTTGTCTCCATGCCTCAATGGCTATAGCTTGTATGTATACAAAGTGTTTGTCTTGATGCCACAATGGTTGTATCTTCTATGGCCTCAACCATGTAGTTGTTAATTTGTTTACAAAGTGTTTGACGAAATCTTTAAACCAAAAATGTGCATATTATTAACAAAAGGGTGTGGGATGAATGTATTGATAAAGTGCTCAATGTGAATTGAGCTAGGTTCTATGGGAACATTCATTAGTTTGCTAAGGTAGATGTTTTATGTGGAGTAAAATATCAAGAAATCTTGTTATCTAAACTTGTTAAGGAATAAGTTAAATATATATATATATAATAAATATTTTTCCCTCTCTTCAACCTTTTTCTTTGTATGTTTTGATGGTCGGTAAGGTGGGACCTTACATACATAAAATATTTAGAGGCTAAATTAGATCTTCATCATTTATATTGCTAATGACAACGGTAGAAAAACATAATTAGTGTTAATTACACATTGTCCAAGCCAACCAAGAGTTTTTGTGCTAACAACAAAGACCAAAAGATAGTAGAGTTTTTGTCCAACATTAACTTCATTTTTCCCATTGTCCTTTCACACAGTCCATCCAAAAGAACTTAAAATGACGAGCAACTTGGTGAAACCCTATTAAAAATCATTCTACATTTACACATGAATCATTACATATAGCAATTTAAAACTAACACTTAACATGCATCGGAGGAAGGCCATAGTAGGTGAACCACAAGAAACTTCTTTCCAACATTAACTTCATTTTTCCCATTGTCTTTTTTCATGGTTTGTCCAAACGAACTTAGAACGGCGAGCAACTTGATGAAGTGGCAACCTATTAAAAAGTGTTTTACATTAACACAAAATCATTACATATAGAAATTTAAAACCAATGTCTAACATGCATAAGAAGAAGGCCATAATAGGTGAACCACATAATCATTGCCCCCTACCAATCATTGGAATGAAAGTCAATGTGCTTCAGTTCCAAGTTTGTTTTCTAATAACGACATAGGAAAATTATATTGACAAAGGGAAATTTAAGTTAAGCGACAAAATGAGATTTAGAAGCAGGGAATTAAATAAAAATTGAATTCTAAACATAGAAAGCATACCTTGGGGTTTTAAGCCATTCTCTTGACGATTTTCCTCTTCTTTATGGCCTTGTTATTTGAAATCTTGGCATCCCTCGCAGATGACTTTTCATAGAATGCAGAAAGAAACTATTATGCAAAACACGTTGTTAGTTTTGAAATTGTTTCAACAAAACATCTGTAGTTTGCTCCATGTAAAACTAGGAACGAATTATAACCACTCTTCCACACCGATATATTTACTTTAATATAATATTCGACCACTGCTCGCCACCGTTATCCGGGCTATGTCTAGATGGATTTCACCTCCAAATATCTTAGAGAACAGATTTTACATTCAAGACCATAGTTTCTACCACTTGTAAAAAAATATTCATAGCTTTAAGTCATTTTGGTTCTATATTTCCCTCTATTGCAAGCACCATGAGCATGGACCTTTGATTTTTTTTTAAAGGCTAAATTTCTGGACAAATCTACTACAAAACCTACATATATCTAACACCCAAAGAACCTAATTGACCAACAGATGGAAAACCACAGATGGATTAGACCATCACCAACATTAGCGACTAGAATCTCCCAATGATAGAGCCTTCGTTCATATGGAAATATCCATCCCCATCATCCAACATTAGCCTCATGCATAAAATCGCCCCAACGAACTCTATTTATTCAGAGAAACAAAACCATAAACTACAACACCTAATAAATCTCGAGGGACCTCATTACGTCACCCCCTGGCTCCAGACTTCGAGTTAAACGCAAACACAAAGAGTTGTAGCAGTATCAATTTGTACAAACAAGATTAAATGCTAAGGTACACAAACACAAACAACTGTAGTAATATCAATTTGTACAAACTAGACCTAGCTCCAGAATCCTATCTATAGTAGTATCAACTTGTACAAACAAGATTAAATGTTGAGGTACACAAATGCAAACAAGTGTAGCAATATCAATTTGTACAAACCAAACTTGGCTCCAGGCTCCAGGCTAAAAGCAAACACAAAGAGTTGTAGCACTATCATTTTGTACAAACAAGATTAAATGTCGAGGTACACCACCTCCATGACCTCGCCATGCCACCCCTGGCTCCAAATTCCAACATAAATGCAAACACCTGTACACTAAATTTTGTTCGTCGCCAAACCCCCACTCCAAAATTTGAGAGTGACGTCATTGCACAATGAACCAATCAATTTTTTATATATTAAAATTTACTTTAATATAAAAATTCCAAACTTACCTTAAACATTAGAAGTTCAAAATTTTCATTAATGTACAAACAAAGGATTCAAACCCAAGCGGTCACTATATGTTAAAGACATAATAAAAAAACATATTTAAAAAATATAAACTTTAAAAATACTAAAATATTTTTTCAATATTTTGACTATAAATTTTTTTTAAAATGAAACAATAATTCTCTACCCTAAAAAATTTGAAACTCTCATAAAGCATTTCTCTCTATCCACAACCATCGATAAAGTAACCATCTACAACCATAACCACGTAGCAATCATCTTTTTTTTTCAATAGAAAGAAAAAGAAAAAGAAAAGCTATTTCTTGATATTCTCGAGAATCAAAGAAACAAAATTCAAATACAAATTTATCCACTGAGATCAGCAGGGCACCATCAAGGCTAAAAAATTTATGTCATAACCGATAAACAATCTATCCATCCTACATACATACAAGGCCATAATACCAAACATCGTCACAATTCTCCAGCAGTGCAAGATACCAACAAAAACTGGAGGTCACTAAAACCATTACCAGATCTCTAAAACAACAAAAACATAGCCAAAATACACTTATAAAAGAAAGGGAAAAGATCCCTTGTGAGCTAAGGCATCTTCAACATATTCTTCAAAAAATAAAATGCCGTATGGTGAGTCCACAACAGCCTTGAAAAGAAGATCAACCTCTGAATTATATGTCCTGCATAGATGTAGAAAATATGGAGAAGGCTGAAAGTATCTATTTGATTCTTTGACACCAAGAATCAAGGTATAAAATATGAAGATTATATTTCCCATTAGCCCATTGAACTATAACCCGTGAGTCTCCAAACATCTAAATTGTAGAAATTCCATTCATCCTAGCAAATTGGAGCAAAACCCATAAATCCAACAGTCCATCTTTGGTATTCGAACCAACACCACTTGCCATCCATAACTTAAAACAATGATCTTCAATAATTCTTAGAAAAATTCCACATCCATATGAGTTTGCTTGAGAAGCTCCATCAAAGAAGCCATTAGAAGAATTGAAAACAAAAGAGGGGGCAATACCTTGTCTAGACTTCTCGGGGACTTTTTCAGAAGAAAAATCCTTGCACAATATCAAAGCAATCATACTACAAGTCTGAATGTTTGGAACAATTTTTTCAAACAATGCCCAATTCCTAGTTTTCCACAAATCCCAACACACAAACATAGGGAGATTTTTATGATTAGGAACCATCTTTATCCACCTGCTAAAGTTCACTTCAAGCCCAAGAGTGTCACATTTTTGCATAATTCCCAAGGAGTCACACAAATCCTTCCAAACTTGGATGCTAAAAGACAAGAAACAAACAAATGGAAAACTATTTCATCATCTTTTTTACAAAGAATACATTGACCAGGACCATTCCATCCACTTTTCAACAAATTGTCCCAAGTAAGTAAATAGTTTTCAAGGCATAACCAAAAGAAGCATTTCAGTTTTAAAGGAATATGTCAGCTCCAAAGCTTACCAGACCACCATAATACCATTTGGAAACTGTAGTAGAGTGGTGCAAAATAATGGCATTATAAGCCTCCTTAGCAGTCACTTGACCTGATGATTTATCCTAGCTCCATACCAACAAATATTCATTATCATTTAGCCTGGTACCTGCTCTATTTAAAGCATGAATATACGCAGTCCAATCCCCAATCCAATGTCCATGAAGTCCCAAATATTTAGTTGAAAACCAATAAGAAGCAGAAGGCCTTAACCATCAAGGTCTTCTAACGTGATCTAAAGTGACAAAACCAATCTCTGCCAGGTAATCCAAAAGACCAGGGGATAATAAATAACTATCTCCCCCCTAGAAAGGGATCAATTCCCACAAGGATGTTATCCCCTTTTCCAACTTTCCAAGTTATCCACCTGTTAATCGAGGAAAAAACACTAAGAAATCCACTCCAAATAGCAGAGACACCAATTGATGATTTCAAAGAATTCTTAAACCATTGAAATATGTAGCAATCATCTTTGTCATCAATACTATCACTTATCTTTCCCAAAAAATTACTATCACTTATCTTTCATAAAAAGCAATGATGAATCTAACTAAAGAGAATGAACCAATACGAAAAAGAAGAAGTAGCAATCATCTTTGTCACCAATACCATCACTTATCTTTCATTTAAAAAACTACTATCACTTATCTTTCATAAAAAACAATGCGAAAAAGAAGAAGTAGCAATCATCTTTGTCACCAATACCATCACTTATTTTTCATTCAAAAAACTACTATCACTTATCTTTTCATAAAAAACAATGATGAGTCTACCTAAAGAGAATGAACCGATATGAAAAAGTAGTATAAATACACTAAAGGTAGGTTTGGATGGATGTAGCTTTTGAAAATATACCTTTGAAGTATAAATAGACTAAAGGTTTGGATGGATGAAGATTTTGAAAATATACATTTGGATAATTATTTTTTTAATTCTGTATATCTTAAAACAAAAATAAAATTAGTTAATTTTTGTGGTGTAAAAAAATAATTAGAAAAATATATAATTTTTAAAAGTGCGTAAATTTTTGGGAATTTTATTAATTAATGATGTTTAAAATAAAAAATTATTCTACATTTTTAAAAACATTTACCTTACACGTAAAAATACTTTTAAAAGTAATATATTATAATTGAAGCTGCAAATGCCTATCCAATTATAATAAAAGTATACATGGTATTCATTTTCTTTAAAACAAAGATCATGGGATTATGTTATGTTTTCATTGTTGAATTGAATAAGTACTAATAGGAAATCTTTTCAAAATGCTTATGTTAATTGGAAGTCAATAGTGTTGGCATTCCCACTTGATGGTGGCTTATATGGAGAGTGGGGTCTAATCAAATGAGAATTGGAGAGGATCCTTGGCTGGGGTGTTATGAAGATTTTTGATTATCGAGGAATGTGGTGAAAGCCTTAAGATAAAGGGGACTAATATATTCAAACCATGTTGCTAACCTAATCAATTATATTATTTTTAGGTGAGAGTGGAAATCAACTATAAATTTGTGTTTTATTAGAAATGAGGAGAAAATTTGGGATGACTTTTGTTACTTCCTAAAAAATAGCCATGTAATAACCACAAAAAATGAAGATGAAATTGTCTAGGAAAGTAACCGTGTTGTGGGGGGTGGGTTACACTCCAAAATTAGGCTGCAAGGTTCTTAAAGACGATGAAGGGATCCAAGGCAAAACACAACTTGGTGGTTTAAGGAAGTTTGTAATTTCAAGTATCCCCTTAAGGTAAGGGTTTTCATGCATCTAGTGCTTAATAACAAAGTCTCAGTATGAGATTATATACAAAGGAGAGGTTGGAATGAGCCAGATGGATTCCCTATGTGCAACTTGTATGAGGAAAACATTTCACATATGTTGCTTCTTTGCCCATTTTCTTTGCATGTGTGGAAGGAGCTCTAAGCACAAACATGGTTGAGGAATGTGTGGGAGAGGGAAATTGTGGAAGGATCTCTTAGACATTGGTGTGAAAATCCATAAGCTAGTCAATTCAAAGCATCACCTCTCTTAGGAACATGAAGTATATGGCTTGCAAGGAATTCAATATTATTTGATGATAAATGTATCCACTCACAAGTTTGTGCCATACAAAGTTTATCTATGCTCAAGAGCTTCAATCAAGTTCCAACTTCAAAACTTGTTAAAGTAATACGAGAAGAAATGATATATCGATCTAGAGCATGGGCTTACTTCGTTGGTGTAGCTTAGGAGACCCCATTTAGGGAAGGAGTTAGAGGAATCCTATATAGTTATGAAAATACATTCTAGAATTTCAAGCAAGTCTAGGTAGAAGTACAAACAACATGGTTGAACTGCTAGCCCTAAAATTGGTTTTATTGCTAATAGTAGATAAAGGGGCTACAAAATTATAAGTGGTGGGTAGTTCTAAGGTTATTATTTATTGGATAAAAGGATCATCTACAATGAGAAACTTTTCTTTAAAATTTGTTTTTTATGAATTCAATGAGAAACTTTTCTTTAAAATTTGTTTTTTATGAATTCAATGAGAAACTTTTCTTTAAGGCTTGTTTTTTATTAATTCAAAATTCAATTTTTTTTTATAAATAAAGTTACCTTTTTGACATGTATATAGAGAAAAAAATGTACTTATTGATTCTTTATTCAAACTAGGTGCGTAGATTGTTCCAAGTACACAGCGGATTTGGGTTCAACATGAAGGAGTACTAAACAAATATGATCCAAGACCTTTTACCTAAGATATACTACCGTCCTTTTTTCATGTTGTTTCTAGATTTAAATACTTGTTTTTTTTATGGCTGTGATGGATATAAAATATAATTTTGATACTTCCAAAAGATACAGTGATTTAAAAAGACATGTACATGAATATGCTAAACTTAATTTAATAAATGTTTACCCCAGTTGGGAAGTCATGCTAAGATAGAGTTTGAATTTTTTTTTAATGTAAATTGGTGAGCAGGTTTGATGACTTTTTACAAAATATGTTGTCTATATTAATACAATTAATACTAAAAAGAATATGCAAAATGTAATTTGTTATGTATATTATAATTGATTTTTTTGAAAAAATAATAACATAAATTGAATTAATAATATTTTTATAAATACATTGTGAAATTATTATTTTTTACAAATACATGCATTCATATACTGGATTAGTGTAATGTTTATAATAATGTTTTATTATCTCAATTATCTACATGTAGAAGAAAAATTAAATATACTTATACCATTTTTATGAGTTTGATTAAAAATATCCATACATTATTTTGATTATAATTCATGGTGCACTTAGCACTTAACAAAACTTCAGAGTCAAGCATTTAAAATATGATAGTGCTTAAATTCCAACTATAAATTAAGAATATGTCGAGTTTTTCGTGTAAATTATGATGCTTGTTATGCAAAATTGTTTCTTTACTATAACTATGTTTGCATGACAAAAGGAAGAGGTACAAAAATACATAATTATATGGCGTTTTCACATAATCTATCAACCATATTTAAAACATTGAGCACATATGTATAAAACTTATTTGAAATTTAGTTCCAAGTATCAGCTTGATTGGTAGATGCTTTCCTGTAGAAGTTCAAAAAGGTCTTGGGGTTTAAATCTCATCAAGTCCCTTGGGGTTACGGGTTGATACTTCAAGTGGCAATTGTTGTCATCCTCCATCTAAAACACTAGAGAAGAGGGGGGGAATCGAAAAGGCTAACAAGGTAAAGCTAAATAAGTGAATGAGGGATTATAGTTCTTTGAAAAAATTATTAAGCAAATTTATATTATGCACAAACTAATTTATTTCCCAAAAATGTTTACATTAAAATTTCTGAATATGTCGGGGGCGGCAGGCGCGGGGGGGGTCATCTTTGATCCCGGAGGAAATAAATTAGTGGATTTCTCTTGGGGACTTGGAATTAGCACCAACAATCAAGCAGAATGGCTTGCCCTGTTCTACTCTCTAGAATTAGCAGTCACCTTCAACATGAATCGCCTTCAAGTTTTTGGGGACTCCAAGCATGTTATACAGACAATGAACAATGGCACCCCCTTAAAGACAGACAAAAACCGGAGAATACAGAAAAGAATAAAACGCCTCACCCTCCCAAAGGACACACTCTACTTTCATGTGCTAAGGGATCTCAACGGCAATGCCGATACTCTTGCCAACAAAGGAGTCAAGTTAGAATTGGGGCATGCTATCCTAAACAATGTTTCATCCTATCATTTTATTCCTTAATGAACTTATGGTTTAATCCCTCTCCACCTAGGAATTGTTATAGGCATGTTAGCTCTTGGCTTAACCCCTCTCCACCTTGGAATTGTTATAGGCATATTAGCTCTTGGTATAAACCCACCCCACCAAGCTCCCACGGCGTCCATTGTTTTGGCCTCCCTCTCCACCGCCATCGCATGACTCGAGCTCCCCACCTCCCTCCACGTGCCCTACATCACGTGCCGGGTACTGCTCTCACGCCCGAGCACTTAACACTCCAGGCGACGGTTGTTGAATGCATTTGCATTATGGCCATTCCTCCATTCGACGCCCTCGGCCCTGCTCTGCATAACCTCAATCTCCAGGAACCCGCAGTGTTGTCTGCAGGAAATCTCCCGGCTGCAAACTAGATGGATGGGGTCAGGCAGGCGATTGTCACCTTGAGCCGTCTCACCTCCGACATTAAGGTCTACCTGTCCAGAACCTACTCTGCAGTGTGCAATACTGATAATAAAATTGATGAACTCGTGGTGGAGGACAAATACATCCACTCCAGGCTCTCCTGCTTGGAATCGCGAATGGAGGATATCGACAGAAACGTAATTGAGCTCATGGGGAAGATTGACAGTGTGAAAAATGATATTTCTGTTCTTGTTAGCAAAACGCAGTGCAGCTATGCACAGGAGGCTCCAACGGCGAACCTGGAAATGGCAGAGGCGGCTTCAGTCAACCAGCAGAACTATGGATAATGGCATTTACCTGATGCAGGTTTCTCCCAGCTGTTTATTTTGAATGTTTTTTTGCCTTAAATTATGTAACCAGTTTGTGAGGGTTTACCCCACTAGCAACTGCAGTCTTCTTATGAATTTTGACAGTAAAAAATTCCAGAGGTCAGACTTCAAAATCCTCTGCAATTTTCCCTTGTTAAATGCAGAGTATGAAATTTTGCAAATGTATTGAATGGCTGTGCACAGCCTTTGTTAATATAAACTCCTTACCTGTTTCTGTTAAAAAAAAATAAATTTCTGAATATGTAGCCCATAAATTAGTACAACAAATCAATGGTAGATAAAACTTCTCATAAATGGTCAAGGGTAGAAATTTACATCATAGAGCAGGTGTGGGTAAGAAGAGAGAGTGTCGATGTAAAGGCATATCAACATTAAATTCCATGAACGGGCGAAGAGTTGAACAACATAAAAAATTAAAAAATTTCCATGTATTTGACATACAATTACAAAAAAAATCTACATAAATAACCCATACAACTTCCAAGCTAAAACAAAAAGTAAAAGTGGTCGTGATTGGTCCTAAAAACGACTTTGAACATAAATACCATCAATCCAAGTAGCTGTAGAAAAATGGATTATAAAGCCAAGAAATCAAGATGGAATCATAATAAATGAAACCCATTGTGCCAAAGAGGAGAAATGGCCGAAGAGACACCTTAATTTGTTGAATAAAAACAAAAAAAATGGAGTGTTGACTTCAATTCGTCATGTGTGATTGTTGTCTATATTGAACCAAGGAAGGGGCACTTCTTACATTGATGCCATAGAGCTTTAATGGTTGCACTAAGTCACCAAAGGAGGCAAACACGACATTGGAACACAACGACACATGTAGAATGTTGCAAAATTAAACATATTATCATGATATTAATAGAACAATTTGGCATGTATCCAACAACAAATTTTATAAAACAAACACAAATATCATGGAGCTTAGGCATGGGAGGGAAGGGTAGATGGTTGACATAATAGTTTTGGTGGGTTAGACTTATTTGGTGATAGCACAACAGGTGAGTAGTTGATGTGGCAAATCGGGGATGGACAAAGGGCATGGTGACACGAATGTCATAAGGGCGATGGTGCCATTGATAAGATGGTTAAGTTCTTATTATGTTTATTAAATATAATTGGCAGGTATACCAATGTATGATTTGAAACATGTCACTATATAATTTGTCATCTATGTATTTTATGAGTGGAAAATTGGAGCCATATACTTGTAGGGGCCATTTTAGAGGTAGATCTTATTTTGGTGATTTGGGGTCTTGAGCTTGTGAAACTCATTTTGAGAATTAAGTGACCATTTTTGGGGTCAAAATTTTACAATCAAAGTTCTTAACCCTCTAACAATGTTTTACTCATCAAAACTTTTTAATGACCATTTTTAGATTTTTTTTCTTCGTATTTTGCAATGACTTATAAAATATGTTGTGATGCATTGTCCAATAAAATATCCATAATAATATATAGATCAATCTACTAGATGATATTTTATAGCCATGCCAAACACCAATTTGGTGTATGAGACCCCCTCCGTGCAACAATTTGACTGCTAAAGTCTACAAAGGTGTGCACACTCTACCTCCCTCTGAATTTGAACCTATGACCTCCTAGAAAGAAACACACGTTCTTAACTATTAGGCCCACTTAAGCTTTAAATATATATAAAAAAATATTTTATCACAAAGTCTCAACTAACATATTACATCAGTATCATCAATACCATATTACATCCCAAATATGAAAATATATTTTTCAGTATGAAGATAGAGAAATATTCATGTTGTAGAATTAAAAGTTCTCTCTCTCTATATAACATAAAGCTTTTTCTAATTCACTATTACATCAATATCATCTACATCATATAGTACATCTTAACTATGGATGTAAAATTGTCGAGTGTAGATTGGGTGGTTGGGATGTTAGGTTGTGATCCTCCCCATCTAGATTCAGAACTACTTGAGTGTATATAGTACATCCTAACTATGGATGTAAAATTGTCAAATAAATGTAAATTGGGTCGATCCTCCCATCTAGATTAAAAGCTACTTCGACTGCATCTATTGTATTAGCATGAAACCAACTAGGTCTGAGTCATTTCCCAATAAAAAAATAAATAGTACATCCCATGAGATTGTACCTTACTTTTATGGGTAAAAACATAAAAATAACAGTACATCCCAACCATGAGATTGTACCTACTTTTATCGGTAAAAGCATATTTGGTATTTCAGGGAAAATGAATTTTTAGAAGTGTCAAATTTGGACTCTCCAAAATGGGATTGGTAGTACCAGATTCCTTCATCGGGAGGGGTAGTATATGACTACGACTACGGCCCTCCACGTAAAGGTTATGTAGATTGATTTTGATGCTGACCAACCGCAGCGACAACGAAGGGAATCAAGTGGAAGAGGTAAGCGGATCGATTCCCAAGCCGGGGGCTTTTCTTCCCAGCTCAGGTATCATATTGTTATGGATGGTTTTTGTATCCAGAATTTCGTTCGTTATGGGATCTACTTGAAATTTTCAGGGGCAGGGGTTTGATATCTATAATCTAATTTAATACAATACCAGGAGGGGGTGAGTTCGATCCGTAGCCATGTCGGACGAGGAGCACCAGTTCGACCACAAGGGTGAATCGGGGGCTTCTAAGACTTTTCCCCAGCAGGCCGGTGCAATTCGCAAGAACGGTTACATTGTGATCAAGGGGAGACCTTGCAAGGTCAGTTCAGTGCTTTCTTTTGTATGAAATGTAAAAATCTTCAAATTGTGATAATTCTAATTCCCCTTTAATCTTTCAATTTTTTTTTGCGTATTAAATTAACTTCTTTGCTTGATTTTCTTGGCATATGCCCTTTGCATCGCTGCCCGCCTGATATATGGAACTGATTGAAATCCAGGCGTAACTTAATTTTTGGGTTTATGTGGATTGTATCGGCTGTATACTAACTTCACCACGTTTAGCAACTTAGAGAAACATTATATTAATTATTTGTAGCGAGGGCAAACAAATCATCCGAGTGCAACCCTTTTTAGAATTCTGGTATTATCGTTGGACAAGTTTCTGTTGTCTTGTTTTGTTTATTGTGAGATGCTAAAAGGAATTCACACTGCACAGAAGCCCCCAAAAGAGAGAAAATCTGAGTATCAATTCTTCCGTACTCTAGTTCTTATTTGGACCTGCAAAATAATTCCATTCTTTTTATCTGCACAATATCATTCTTAGTGGGGAATGTGGGATAAGTTTTTGGGTAAAGGGTAAGTTCTTTTTTTTTTAATCTGTGTGGATGCCAACACCTCACTCATTATCATTAAACCCGCCTTAAAGTGCCATTCATCAAATTCAGCCAACTTATACACATGATCAGGGCTTTATGCCTGCCAGGTTCTGAACTTGGGTTATTATCATGGTGACGCTCATCTCAACCACTAGATCAGAGCCTGATGGGTATGATCCTCAATCCTGCCTTTTTTTAAAAGAGCATTCTGTATTTTAGGCAAATGGGGTTTTTACATTAAATCTTCAAGCTTGAAATTATTTACAGTGTTTGTCAAAGTTCACAGCCTTTAAATTTTAATCAGGCGAGTAGGTTTCCAGTCCACATAATTTGCCAGATTATTTATGAGAGTGCGTGTGATATGCTAGGTTAAATGGGTTACTTTATCTTTGGATATCCATGAAGGTCGCATCCTATTGTTGAACTTGGTATATTAGAGCTATATAATTTTTCTATTGGAATTTGGAAACGAGGCCTCAAACTTAGTCCCTGAAGGACAGATACGATTTTGCAAAGGAATTGGATTGAAATAGACATTCCCGAATTGGATTGAAATAGACATTCCTAGTTCTGCATCTCTGATGCTGTGATGGTGGTCCTTTACAAAGTTTTGAACAAGTCACGGTCATTGAATATGTCGAATGGCTGATGCAGATTCAATCCTTGACATGTAAGGTTTTAGATACAGAATGAGACAAATGCCCACAGCATATCATTTTGTGTCCAGGATTCTTCATGATTTTTCCCTTTTACAATATACTTTTATATACTTTTAGTTCATGAATTTTGATTCTGAGCATGGTTAATCAATCGGATTTCGACCAAAATGATAATTTTCACTCTTAGCATCCTAGATGATACGTTTTCATATTCCAACCATGTTTACTATCCCTTCCCTCATCATTTAAAGTTAGCCCTGGTTTGAATTCGGCCTGTTACTGTTGTCTAGGACTTTAACTCTCCTTCGAGTGGAAATAATAACAAAGGCATGCAATTTATTATTTTGGTCCGAGCTATTCATTCCATCTTCTTATGCAAATATCGTTTCGATTACCACTACATATGCTTATGCCAAATAGTAAATGACTTAATCTTATAAAGGTGGATGCCATCATTGGTTTTGCTTTTTTTCACTGGGAAAAATAAATATGATCATATTACAGGTTCATCTGTATAGATGAATCGATGATAATTACAGAGTCCAAACCTGAGATATTCAATGTATCTTTAACTATGATATTTTCCAGAGGCAAACCTTTGAGGACCTGAAAGCTCATTGCATGCTATTTTTGGAACCAAAAACCATAATTCAGTTTCCACAAAAGAGGTACAGACATACTGATTCCTAATCCTGATATCTATTAGCTGACTCTTCCCATTTACCAGCCCTGCTGGGAAAATTAGAATAAAGAAGATAAAGACCAAAAGATAAACTGAAAACTTCAGCCTTGCTTATCTGGAACTGGATGGGTGGCAAGTGTTGCAAGGATTACCTGCCAGGTGCTTATCTTCATGTTGGTGCTGATGAGAGGGGTCAGAGTTGCTAACTTTGAGGGGAAAAGCTTTCAGGCTGCCCATGTTATCATGAATATGTCTGATACAGGAACCATCTAAATCTTGGTCCAGTGATATCCATTCCATACTGCTACTGGTTGGTAGCGTTTCATTCCTCACATCAGAGTGTACTTCCAAAATCTGCTTAGAGGCAGTTTGTCCATTCTCTTTCACAATACTTCACACAGGTATATTATTTATTTCTGTATTTATGAAGGTCAAATTCCATTGTTGAACTGCTATATAATTTCTGTATTGGAATTGAGACGTCAAATGCAGTCCTTGAAGATCATACATTCTTGCAAAGGAATTCGACTCAAATATACATTCCTAGGTCAGATGCTGTGATGGTAGTTTACATAGTTTCTAAGAAGTTGTGGTTGTTGAATATGCTGAATGGCTAATGGCTGCTTCAACCTGTTATATGCATGGCTTTGGATGCAGAATGAGACAAATGCCATCATCAGCAAATCATTTTGTGTCCAGGAATCTTGATGATGTTTCCCTTTTACAATATATTTCTATATACTATTATACCTTCCCTTGTACAATATATTTCTATATACACTCTGAACTTGGATAATCAATTAGCATTAGAGTCTAGACCATTATGATAATTTCACTCGTAGCACCCTAGATGATACATTTTCTTGTTCCAACCATGCCTTTCTATCCTTCCCTCAGCATCTAAAGTCAGCTTTGGTTTGAATTCAATCTATTTCTGTTGTATAGATTCTAGCACTTTAACTCTCCTTTGAGTGGAAGTGATAACAGAGGTTTGTGATTTATCATTTGTCTTCCATATTCATTCCGTCTTCTTATGCTAATATTTGCACCAATGACTACTCCATTGGATTATGTCAATTAGTTAAAGAACTCAGTGAATCTTATAAAGGTGGGATGCCATCGTTGGTTTTGCTTTTCTTCTTCTGGAGAAAAACTTTAAGAAATATTATTATATTACAGCTTCACATGTACAGGTGATAGTTAGTGAGTCCAAACCTGAGATATCCAATATCTCTTTAATTACAAGTTTTTCTAAAGATAAATCCTTGAGGACCAAGCCATAGTTCAAAAGTTATGATGCCTGAAGATGATCTGCTATTTCTAAATAGTTTTTTGTTATGGTGTCTTAGAAAAATCCCTTCAATACTATTGTTTTGATAGTCTTTGACTCTTTTGTCTTATCTGTCAGTAACGGTTAAACAAGCCATACTTTTTGTTATTGGTACTTTTCTGTTAGTTAACAAAAAGTAACTTTAAGTTATTAACCCACATGTAAAAACCAAATAGGGAATAGATCAGAAGTAACCATAAAAATACCACTAAGCCTTAGAAGAGAACATGTCTGGACTTTGGGAATAATTGTTATTGATAGTTGGTGGAAGCCTTAGAATAGGACATGTGGGGACTTTGGAATAATTGTCATGGATAGTTAGTGGATGACTAGTTCTTGACCAAATGTCTCTAGAGGTTACTCTGTCTGAGTTGGCATGCTGCTCATGCCCTCCAAAGAAAGTTTCTTGTAATATTTTGTACTGTCTTAAATTGCAAATTTGATAATAGTGAGTTTCATTTGAGGCATGTTAATCACAATGGGAATTGCATTATAACTTTTGAACTAAGTTGCCAGGAAACTTGGGTACGGGGACGGGGACACCACTTTTTGAAACAGGGTACTCGAGTACGTTGGGGGTACTGTATATATATATGTCTACAGTACCATTATATATATATATATATATATATATATATGTATGTATGTATATATTATGTATGTATATGTTTTTTTCCCAGGGAAAAAAATCTCTTTATTCATAGAATAAACATAGGCTGCTCTGTTGAGCTTACATCATTTGATCAGCCTTTCAGGCTTCATCATGTGCAAAAGCTTGATCATATACATTAAGAACACAAACAAAAAACAAAAAAAGAGTTCAAACTACAGCAGAATATAGGACTTGTTGACTTGGTCATTGCTGATATCCTCGATTTCCATAAGTCCTGGTTGGAGAGCTAAAGCAAGCTTGGAAAGCATATCTGCCTCTGTGTTGAGCTCTCTGTATATGTGAGCAAAGGAGATCAAATCAAAGGAAGTCTTTAAGGAGCTGATTTCACTTAGTAGATATTGCAAGTGTGGGTCTTTGATGTTATTTTGAGCATTTGCCCAATCTATCACCATTTTTGAGTCACCAAAAATTTGTATCCTTTCGATTAGAGTGCCATTTGCCACCTTCAAAACTGCCCAAAGAGCTGCTAGTTCTGCTCTGCTGTTGGTAGCTCTTCCGACTGCAAATTTGATACTTAATTTTTTTGTTTCAGAAAGATATATGACTCCTCCTGCGCCCCATAGATGTGGTTCACCTTGACTAGCTCCGTCGAAGAAAGCCCACGGGATGCTCTTGTTTATATTCGGGGCGACTAACACTCGAAACTTTGATGGTTTGGGGGATGATTTATGCTCCTGTAAATTTTTTAACAATATCGCAGTGGTGAGATCAGGTGGAATCCATCTGTTTTGAAAGATTGCCTTATTGCGAGCTTCCCAAATCCTAAAAACGAAAAGGGCTGGAAAAGCATCATAACAGCGTACCCCGTCATTTTGCCACCATTCTTGAGTTCTTTGTTCAAGGATGCGTCGCTTCTTGCAGGAATCCGGGCGTTGCTGATGCTCTTTAGAGCCGAGTCCCAGACTGCTCCTCCATATGGACAAAAACTGAATAAATGAGAGGTCTGTTCCTCTTGTGATTTGCATAGAACACACACGCCTGGCCCTTGAAAACCCCTTTTCTTGAGAATTTCCCATGTCAACAATTTGTTGCTTAATGCCAGCCATAAAGTAATGATGGTTTTCAATGGACTGTGTATTTGCCAAATTTTCTCCCACCACCACTTCTTCTCTCCCAACGCTTGTTCAATGCATTATGCTTCATAGCCTTTTTTAGCTGAAAAATCTCCGTTTTCTGCATTCTTGGTCCAAATTAGTTTGTCCTGAGAGTTTTCATTTAAATGTACAAAATTTGAGACTAGAATGCCTATGTATCTGTTCCACTCCTCTGCTTCAGAACTTGTTAATCCGAGAGCCTGAGATGATTTCCAGCCTGCTCTGCCTTTCTGTTGAGGCTGTTAGGCTTGTGCGTCAAAGAGAACATGGATTCTCTGTGTTCTCAGAAGTTGGACTAAGGAGCCTGATAGCCTGAAGTCTTCCCCTGCTCCAGCCCACAGATCCTCTCCGAGTCTTACATTTTTGCCATCCCCTATCCTCCATGTTGACCAAGTGCCGATGAGAGGAAAGGCTAGCACCAACGCCTTCCAGCCTACTGATCTGTTTTTATGTGACTTGACAGGGTTTTTGAACCAGTCGACGATTGAAGAACCTGGGAAATATTTGGAGGATAGTACCCTTCCCCAAAGTGAACTGGGATTTTGTGCGAGTCTCCACAGCATTTTTGCTGCCAAAGCTTTGCAAAAAATGGTAGGATTTTTTATGCCCCATCTACCAAGTTCTTTTGGGAGAGAGAGAGCAGACCATTTTACAAGGGGGATTCCTTCCGTCTGTCTGCTGGCTGTCCATAGAAAAGAGAAACACTTCTTCCTTATTTTCGTAAGTATCCCTTTCGGAATGTATGCGATAGAAGTCCAGTATACAGGGATACTTTGGAGTACTGCTTTTAGAAGAACTAGTCTTCCACCTCTGGAGAGAAAGCGATTGGTCCATGCTGAGATTCAAGATTCTACTTTCTTGTAAAGCCAGGTCCAATCTTGGAAAGAGTAGTTATTAGGTTTTAGGAAGAAGCCCAAGTATTTAAATCCTCCTGAGATTGGTATTGATGGATAGGGGATGATTTCTTTTGAGGCCTGTAGCAAATCTTCTGCAAAAGCATTGTGAGCCAGATTGGATTTTTGGAGGTTTATTTCCATTCCTGTGGCCTTTTTATAGGATTCAAGGATAGAGGCATAGGCTCTTAGATTTCCTACGGTGCCCTTACCAAAAAGGAGCACATCGTCGACAAAGAGAGTGTGGGTAATTTCTTAAGTGCTGGAGACCTTGACACCTTCTATCCTCTTTGAGGTTTTTGCATTTTGTAGTAAGCGGCTCAGAGCATCAGCTATCAGCAGGAACAAAAAAGGAGAGAGAGGACAACCCTGTCTTAAGCCTCTTGAAGGTCGGAAAAAACCAGAAGGTGAGCCGTTTATAAAAAACCGCCAAGGAAGTGGATTGAAGGCATACCATAATCCATTCCACCATCTCCAGGGACATACCAATTTGAATTAAAACCAACCTCAAGAAAGTCCAGTTCACCCTATCATAGGCTTTTGAGAGGTCCAGCTTGAGTGCAAAGGCGCAGAGTTTTTCTTTTTTTATAGAGTGAATGGCTTCTTGGGCCAATGAGACTGCATCGTGTATCTGTCTGTTAAAAGGAAACTGAATTGTTCTTCTGAGATAATCTCACTGAAGATTGGTTTTAATCTAAGGGCAATTGTCTTTGCTATCACCTTGTAGATCAAATTGCAGCAGGAGATTGGACGGAAGTCATCAAAAGAGTCAGATTTCTGTTTCTTGGGTATGAGCGTTATAAAGGTTGAATTAATAACTCCCAGGACCTTTCCTGACTTCTGTGATTCCCTCACTACTTCCAGAAGGTCATCCTTCAAAAGATCATAAAAACCTAGGAAGAATTCTATGGTGAAACCATCCGGCCCTGGGCTTTTTCCTTTCTGGAAAGAAAGAAGGACTTGTCTCATCTCCGCTTCTGTTATTTCTTTGGTGAGATCCTCATTCATTTCTTCTGTTATTAGTCGAGGAAAGAGTCTTAGAACTTCCAGAATATCGGAGATTGAGCTGTCTGCATTTTCTGTGAAAATTGCCCCGAAGTGTTTGACTGCTGCCATATTATGTATGTATATATATATACTGATATACATAATGGTACTGTAGACATATATATATATACACACACAGTACCATATATATATATATGTATATATCAGTGTAGTCAGACTCGGACTCAGCAAAGACTTGGCAAATATGAAAAAATTAAAAAAATTAAAAATATAGTATCTTTTGGGCACAAAAAACATACATAATGACATTTTATCATACATAATGACATTTCTAATCCATAACAATTCTATTAGATACAGTGATTTGATTTTGCATCAATGTCTGCCCAAAAAGAACGTATTATGCATCACAATTCTGCTGTAGCAAAACAGAGCCAAAAGGTAATGATAATGACCAGCATGGTATGGAAGATAGAGCCTATTACGTTAACAGTGAAATCCTCCACAAATATCCTTATTGTATCTCAGATTTGGAGTATATAACAGTCCTAGCTCTAACAACAGTGACCTTGAATGTCCCTCAGTAAGTGACTACTAATCAAATTGAGTTTGGGTTTTAGTATGACAATGATCAATCTTGCATCAACAGAGATCCATGGTGTATCACAACATGAGCAGAGTGTTGTATTTGCATCAATATAATAGCGAATACATTGATGGCAAAATTCCCTTATAACAGAATATATTGGCAGCCCCAACTCAATATTTAATTGTCATAAATCAACATAGCCATAGATCTGATGACCAAGCAACAAGCCCTAATAGTCAGCACATTAACATGTGAGATTATAGCTCGGAGTTTAGGGCAGATTAGTATCGAATGCAGACTCACAACTCACTCTGAACCATGAACTGGAATGTGAATGCAGCAGTGGAAATGCCTTCTTAAAGGCACAGGGCACGGGTTTCCCTCTGGAGCCCGAACTTTCCCTCCAAAACGAAAGCTCCACGGTCAACTGTCTAATTGGTGACTGATCGGGCAAGTATCCGGCGAGTGCGACGAGTTCTTGGCGAGTGCAGCGAGTGCCGAGTTCACCCCACGAGTTTGCAGCGAGTACTCGTTTCACCTACCGCTCGGCAAGACTCCTGAGAATCAAACGAGTGTGACTACACTGATATATATATATATTATAAAAATAAAACATGTCACAGTCATATCATACATGCATATTTCAGATTTAGTATAGGGTTCACAATGTCCATTACATATACCCAATGTTTCACAAGTATCCAGAATGTGCCGAAGCATTGGGGGCATGGACACGTGTATCCAAAACGATTAGAAGTTTCGCCCAAATTTACAGGAAGCGGCAAATTGGGGACGGCAACAATAGTATATTTAAAAATGAAAAATATACAAAAATTTAAATCATATAAAATTAAAAACATATGTAATTTTATAGCTAATAAAGTTTACAAAATTAAAATGAATATTCTAGAAACTTCTGGTATGGACTAGTCTCTAGGTTATAACTTATAACATTAAGAATAATATGATAAAGACTAGTCTATTGACTAAAGTTAAAAAATTTAAAAGTATATAAAAATAAAAAAACATGCATAAGTAGCTGTATAAGTTAATAAATCTAAGTTGCACGAAATGGGGAAACGGGAACGAGTTTCCGAAACGGGGACGCATAGGAAACGTGACCCCCCAAAATTTAGGAAATGGGGAAACGCGATATATATATATTATATTGTACTAGCCTATGTAGAATGGATGAGTTTTCTTTTCTTTTTTAAAAATGCCTATATACTTTCATCTTTAAAATTAACTATTTCATATATATATGAATTTTAAGTATGTGTTTTTTTAATTTTATTTCAAGACAACAATGAACCTATCTAGAATGGATGAGTTTTCTTTTTTTAAAATGTCTATATACTTTCATCTTTAAAAATTAACTATTTCATATATATAAATTTTAAGTGTTTGTTTATTTAATTTTATTTTAAGATAAATATATCAATATACTCATTATAATTTCAACATATCTTGTATCATCGAAATAAAATTTGAATAGAAAAAATAACACTTTATCATTTTCAATAAAACCTAAGAAACAGGATTCGTTCAAAACAGGCCAAGTGTCGTGTCCCTATCGAATCGGACACGATTCGACCTGAGGTCGTGTCCGATTCGCTTTTCCATCGAATCCGTTTTTCGGACACGAATTTCCAACGAGTCGGACACGAATTCGTAACGTGTCCCGACTGTCGGACACGCGTCCCTAAAACAGGACACGTAAAGTGCGCGAAAAAACAGGAAAAGTGCGGCCGGGTAAGTTATAAAACCAAAATTTGAGTTTATTTTTATCATTTGCAAGGAAGGAGTTGGCTAAGAGTGATTGTATGTGCAGGTGAAGGCGATTTGAAGGCGATTTGAAGGCTATCCAAGCAATTCCAAGTGCATTCCGGTGGATTTGTGGAGAGGATTGCAAGCTCAACCATCACACAACAAAAGGAATGTCTCAATCAGCTAGGGCAGGAGGTAGGGGGCAAAGGAGAGGGAGAAATGCACCATCTAGTGCCTCCCCTCGTATTCCACCAAGCACAAGCGGTTCTCCTCCTCCGTCAAGTGCTCCATCGGCTGCTAGTGGAGCTCAAGCTCATGCTCCATTTAACCCTGTTTTAGCAAGACAACAAGCCCAAGAAAAAAAATACCCTTTGTGGAAGTATGTGACAAGAAAAGATGGGCCCGGGGCAAAGCTTGGTGGGGGAGGTAATGTGTCTTGGAGATGCAATTTTTGCAAGCATGACTTCATGAGCACATATTTTCGGGTTAAGGGCCATTTGTTGGCCCTTCCTTCTTGTGGGATTTCTTCATGCAAAGCGGTGACTGTTCACCAAAGGAGGGATATGGAAAGAGAGGATCATGTTGGCTTAGGGAAGGTGGCAGCAGCAAGCAAGAAAAAAGAGGATGATCCTCTTCCATTTTTGAGAAAGCCCTCTAGCACCAAGCCTCCATTTCCACCTAGCTCTAGCAGTCATGGACGTGGGGACACTCATCAAACAAGAAAGAGGCAATCTATCGGTGGTCCAATGGATAGGATTTTCCAACAAGAGGCGCGAGAAGAGGTAGACCTTACCATTGCATTTTTCTTCTACCTCAACTTCATCTCATTCAATGTTGCACGGTCACCATTGTATTTTGAGACGGTTAAAACTATCTTAGATCGAGCTCCAAGTGGTTATGTGCCTCCTAGTTCAGAGAAGCTTAGAACCACATTGTTGGTTAAAGCAAAGAAGGAGGTAGATAAAATCCTTGAGCCAATTAGAACAACATGGCCCTCATGCGGTGTGAGTGTTGTTTCTGATGGATGGACGGATCCCGCACGCCATCCACTCATCAATTTCATGGTATCTTCCCAAAATGGACCGTTGTTCTTGAAAGCGGTGGATGCTCTTGGGAAATACAAGGATGCACAATTTATGGGCGATTTATTCATCAAAACCATTGAAGAAGTAGGTGTTGATTCGTGTGTACAAATCATCACGGACAATGCACCTGTTTGCAAGGCTGCTGGCATGATTGTGGAAGCTAAATATCCACAGGTATGTTCATTTTGGACACCTTTCATTTCTAATTTGCTCATTGTTTGAATTTGGTCATTGCAATGTTAGTGTTGTAGAGTCATTGATAC
The DNA here is from genome assembly GCA_027924585.1 of Larix kaempferi. Taxonomy (NCBI): domain Eukaryota; kingdom Viridiplantae; phylum Streptophyta; class Pinopsida; order Pinales; family Pinaceae; genus Larix; species Larix kaempferi. Next base: position 21,800,183 of record BSBM01000316.1, on the reverse strand, counting down.
ATGCTTTTATTGCTCTTACAGGTTTTTTGGACACCTTGCATTGTCCATTCCTTGAATTTAGCACTGAAAGCCATTGCTTCGGATGTGACATGGATTGGAAACCTTATTGAGGATGCACGCCATATCCGTAACTTTGTGCAAAACCACACAAATGCCCTCACCATCTACAAACAATACACACAGCTTTCATTGCTGAAGGTTGCAGATACTCGGTTTGCTTCCTCATTCATCATGCTCAAGAGGTTGAGGGAGGTCAAAACCGCTCTTGGGTCCATGGTGATTTCAGAGTTTTGGGCTTTTTGGAGAAAGACGGATCAGGCTGCTTCACAAAAGGTGAAGGACACGGCGTTAAATGATGGTTGGTGGGACATGGTAGATCTTAGCATTAAGATCATGGAGCCAATCATTTCTTTGTTGCGGTTTGCAGACACGGACCAACCCATCCTAGCAGAGGTTTATGAGGGGTGGGATTCCATGATTGAGTCCACGAGGTCCATTGTCATGGAGAATGAGTGTCCCGAGTATGGGACATCGGCAGAGAACTTATGGACCGTTATTCGGGATATTCTTATCTCCAGGTGGGATAAGAATTGCACACCTTTGCATTGCTTGGCCCACTCCTTGAACCCCAAGTTCTACACTCAGGAGTGGCTCACTGGTGGATCGGGGGCCTCACACAGAGTCCCTCCTCACATGGATGCAGAGATTGCAAATGGGAGGAAGATAGCACTTAGACGGCTATTTCAGGATAGAGACATGCTTGAGGAGGTGGAGGATGGCTTTGTAGATTTTTCCACTGGCACTGGGAGATTTGGAGGCTATGATGTGCTTAGAGATAGGGAGGGTAAGACACCCTATCGTTGGTGGGCAACTCATGGGGCAACATCCCCTATTCTACAGAAGTTAGCCTTCAGGGTCATCTCTCAAGTTACATCATCCTCTTGTTGTGAGAGGAATTGGAGCACATATGGGAACTTGTACAGTGTGAAGAAGAGCAGGCTTGAGCAGTCCAGAGCAGAGTCCATGGTGTATGTGCACTCCAACCTTCGTCTTATTTACAGGAAGAGGGAGGAGTGGGTGAAGGGAAAGACAAAGATGTGGGATGTCTTTCCTGATGATATGGGTTTGGACAGCAGTACTGAGTTGGCATTAGCCAACATGGATCTTAATGATCCAGTGCTAGAGCCGGTCACTTTTGATGAGAGTGATCGTGCAGAGGGGTCATCCTCCACAGCAGCAGATGCAGATCGTCAGATGGGCAGAGAGGAGGAGGAGGGGGGGGAGGATGAGGATCAGGGCAGTGGCAGTGGCAGTGGCAGTGATGAGTATGTTGATTCAGGCATGGAGGAGGACTACTGACATATGGGATTCTCCCATCTTGATCCACCCCTTTTTGTATTTACTATTAGTCTATTTGGCATTTGCCAGTGGCCCAGTGCCCAGTGGCATTCCGACATATATGTATACATTTTGATTTTGATGACTTAATGAGAAATATGGTTCCGACATGCATATGTGTCTCATTGTGATTTGTGAATGACAAATGTGTTGTGAATCGTGATTTGTGAATGACAAATGTGTAATCATTATGTGTTTTTATTCTAATTTCTATTGAATATTTGTAAATGTTCTAGTTTCTAAATATTTTTGGATCTATATGTCTATATTTTTAAATTTTAATATATTTTTAAAAAAATATATATATGTATATAAAACGTATCCTACGTGTCCTGATTTCGGGGGTCACCGTGTCCGTGTCGGACTCTCGTATTTTCGTGTCCTACGTGTCCCGTGTCCCCGTGTCAGGTGACTTAGAATAAAACTAAATCCAATCAACTATGGTATTCTTTCATACTTACATACTTCTTTTCTTTACCATCATGATCAAAATATAAAATATATTTTAACATTAACCAAACAACACTGCATTAATTAATATTGCTGTACATCTGATCCAAGGTCGATATCCCTGCAGCAGCAACAATATCCAACAGTCAATATCCTCCAACAGCAAAAATTAATTAATGCATAGGGTGCTTATTGATAGAGGGTACGGTGTGCCTTTGCACCTTCGGGATAATTGTAGCTTATTTCTTGGGTCTAATCCAAGGATAGGGTTGTTTTGTCATGTTCGCACAATTGACCAATTAAAACATGCAGTAACGCACACAAGCTGTTATGGAATCTCATTAAATTGTATTTTCATTCGGTTTCTATTATTTTTATTTTATAGTTGCAGAGCAACATCTGGTTTTAGCTACCAATACCCTGTGAGCAGAGCATCAGGTTACTTTTGAAATAAACCGATTCTCAATAAAGAGATTGACCCGAATAAAATTAATCGGCAGACTTTTCAGAAAAACTCATCTGAAAAATTCATTAAAAATTTAAAATTTTCGTTAACAGAGACGGAAACTTGGAAAAATTTTGAAAAATGATTTTGAAACAGGTTTCCGATTTTCTGAAACGGGTTTCCAATTTTGAAACGGGTTTCCGTTTTTTTGAAACGAGTTCAGACCCGTTCCGTACGCATTTCGTCGTTTCCGTATGGAAACGGACAGGGGACGTGGGGGGATAGCCCGTTTCCTGCAACTTAGTAATAAATAAATGGATTGACCTATTCATGTTGTTAGTAAATAATGGTATTTCCCAAATAAAATAACATCAGTGATAGAATCCCCTTGAACATGCAAATAACATAATCTTGGAATTGTATGTACAGAGATAGTGATTCTGTCAATGGCTATTGCACAATGGCACTCCAAACAAAATTTAGGAGATCTTTTCAGTTTATGCTGAATTATAAGTTCGACTAAAATTTGAATTATAATGCCTAAAATCTGGCTTACTAGCTTCCTGTCATTGTTTGATTTCAGCCCTGGTCTTGCCTCTATCCCTCATTTCGATATCCAATTTTTTTGTTATTGTCACTTATCAATTCAAAATTCATTTTTTTTTAATTTCTCAAATTAGCAACTACTTCCTAAATATCCATTCAATGGAGGGCACATTTCAGTAGAATTAAAACCTGTATTAGTTACCATTGCCCACATTTATCGTATCCATTACCATTACTTGTATGCATTTTAAATATTAGTGCCCACCGTATTCGGCTTCCATAGGGTAATATCTAATTAATTATCACGGAAAATTGAGTGGGAAAATCAGAATTTGAGAAAGCTCCATGGAAATGAGGCTCATCATACTTGTAGCAACACCCAAAACTCAGAAACTTCAATTTGGAATGACTCGAAGTAGGGTAAATGCTCCATAAACATTCCAAAGTACCCAATGCCTAGTCGTCCGTACCCCCGACGTACCCAAACACGGGGTATGCCATACCTTTTTGACCATAATTACCTCTTTTTTTAATTGGCATCTTCGGTACATGAATGCTGTACGGGATACGGCAGGGTATGTACCTTGCCCATACCCAAGTACTTGGTACATGTAACCGATACAGCCACGTGTACCCTACCCCCGGGTACAGGGACCCCTGCTACACATCTTTTGAACTATGGCTTGGTCCTCAAGTGAGTTATTTATATATGAATGCACTATACATTCTCAAGGTTTAAGAGGCATGTTAATCACAATGGGGATTGCATTTATAACTTGTATATTTGATAATAGTGAGTTTCATTTGAGGCATGTTAATCACCATGGGAATTGCATTATAACTTTTGAACTATGGCACCATGTGAGTTTCAATTGATAATAGAATGTATGGTGCATTCATATATAAATAACGCACTAGTTTGACATTAGAGTAGATAGCAATCACTTGAAAAAGTTAAAATGAAGTTTAATTCAATGGTGTCACAAGGTTTTATTAATCGATGAAATCAATTTTTTTTTACTCTCGTGTAAGTAATTGCTACTATATGTAGAAGGGAGATTAATTTAAGAGTAAAGTGGATATAAAAGTTCCAAATCGAAATAGGTATATTAAATTGAGTTTGAAAAGTATTTTTAAAGATTTGAAATTTGACATAGTGGAAAGTTATCCCAAATGAAGTTAATTTGTTGTGGGACTCTTGTACCTTGTGTGCCCACTTAATATTAAAGGGATCATTGGAAGAATCTAAATAGCAACCATGGTGATATCGATGCAAATAACTATGTAGATATATGAACAATTAAAAGGAGAATTAGAACAACTTCAAACAAATTTTAATTTCCAAGTAAATCAAAATCGTCCTCTAGGAAATAAAGTTAATCACTTAATACAAGTGGTAAATTACAAGAAGGAACATGTAGCCCAAGAGAAAAAAATTTAAATATCTTGAAGATATAAGAGAAACATTAAGAGAAAAAAATTAATTATCTAGAAGATATAAGAGAAAATATTCAACATGAAGCACGGTACCGTATGATATAAATTGAATTAGCAAGTTAATGAAATAAATGTTTTCAAAAAAGTTAAAAACAACTTAAAGAATGACAACAAATTCCAACTTGCAAGTCAAGCATCAAGTGCCACTCCTACAAGGCATTGCAATCCAATGTATCCAAATATAACTAGAGAATCAAGATCTCAAGATGAAACTTAAGGAGAATCTATTAGAGAAACACGAAGAAAATTCTTGCCTAAAAAATTGTAATCAAGATTTGGTCACATAAATCAAGAAATTAAAAGATGAGAAGTAGTTCAATCTGAAATTACAAGAAGAAAATCAAGATCTCATGAACAATTTTGATAAGAACCTTTTTTTTTGTAAATCTGGACAGTATATTAATTAAGAAAAAAAGGAAATTACAGAGCATGACGGCCTTTGAGGCGGTCTGGGATAATGGAACCATCCCATTCTAGCAAAGATAACAAAAATATTACAGAGATTTTTGAAGGCCATACCAAAAAACTGCCTCTTATGGCGAGGCTGGGCAAGGACTGTCTGAACATAGAGTGCATTGAAGATGAGAGAATTATACAAAAAAAGCTTGAAAATGCTGTAGTAAAAAAACTGGAATGAGTAGAGAGAACCAGTCTTCCGAGCAGTCTTCCGAGTGGACATGAGGAGAATTATTCAGGAGGGAATTCCTCCAGGATTGGGCAACCGCCCTGAAATTCTTCATCCAGCTCAAGCAACTTGACAGGAAGCGGTTCCGATTTATGAGTAGCCAGGAGGTTAGGGTCTGCTGGGTTGCAGAATTTCTTGTTGGGAGGAGAGCAGATGGTGGACAGAACCGGGAATGGTGCAGGAGGAGCCGCAGGCTGAGCAGGGGTAGCCACTGCAGGAGTTGAAGGAGCCGAGAACGGAGCTGGAGGAGCTGTAGGCCCTTTCGAGAGTGCATTGACAGTCTGGACGCTAGAGGCACTGCCGCCAGCAGCCTGGGAACCCGAGGCACCACCACTTCCCGTGTCTGCCATAATTGGACTGCGACCTCCGCAAGCGAGTTGGTTCCAGGAGAAAGTGGCATCCAAATTTGCCAGGCAGTGGTATCCAAATTTGCCAGGCGTTCATCCATCTCGATGAGTTTGGCTCTGGTAGCCAGCACCAGATTTCTCTCTGAGCCCCAGTTGTTAAGCATGTCGTCCATGAGCTTTCCTAGCATGTTCTTCATAACCCAGTAGTGGTTGATGTTGCTGCCATTATTCCCAGAGGCCAAGTGGTCTGCAACCAGCTGCGCTTCCCACTCATCTATCAGATTGCGGACCATGAAGGAGACGCCAGTGTCATACCCATCCCCAGTGGAAGGGGGGCATTGGGTTTTACCCTGGATCCCACTTCCTCGGCGAGGAGTGCCGCGTGGCTTGGTCATGACGGATAACACAGTGTGAAGCCACACCCAAATCCACAGGTGAGAACGAAAATTCGCAGAGCAGAACCAGCGCTGAGGAGAAATGTTGAGAGTGTTGTCATTGTTGTTTGCTATCCCGTTTAAGGGGCGGTAATCCTAGCTCGCACGAGCCATATCAATGTGTAGAGGGCTGACATGAATGCGCAGAGGGCCGACGTAAATGCGCAGTGTACCAATAGTGCGTCCAGCTAGCAGGTGAGGGGACGTCCAGGTGAAACTTTGCGAAGGTGCCATTAATCATCGAGAGGGGGGAGGCGACCAGGCGGTGAAGTGCATGGGATGCGTTGTGCCACGCTTCGGGCTCCCGTGCCGAGGATCCTCCAGCATGTGCATCCCATGTGTCGTGGTGGCGCTCGCATCCTGGGAATTTTGACAAGAACTTACTAGAAAAAGAAAAAGATAATTTCTCACCTAAATTGCTTGCACAAATTTAGAAGTCAAAGGATAAGATGCAATACAATCAGAAATTAGAATAGGAGAATCAAGATCTTGAGAAGAAATTCAACAAGAACTTATCATAAAAAGATGAAGAAAATTCTTGTCTAAGGAACCTTAATCAAAAGTTGCTTGAACAAATAAAAAGGTTAAAATATGATAAACCAAAGAATCAAGATCTTAAAAATAAATTCGACAAGTTGAAAATGACGAAGAACTTTCATGCTTAAGGGGTCATAATCCAGGTTGGCTTACACAAATTAAGAAGTTAAAGAATGATAAGAAGTCAATAGGGTAAAATCTAGATGAACTTACCAGCAAAGAAACAATGACCAATCTAATTGAATTAGAAGAGTCGTAAGATGTAAATATCCAGACCCAGTAGAAAGGAACCAATACAGATCTAGTCAACATAAAAAATAAACAAGATGCAAATCCAATTGATATGATACCAAGTGTGCATCAAGAAAATTTGAAACTTATGACACCTTATTGACATCCTAATCCCAAGAATCGATACAAAAACCAATGACATATGAACATTGCTATGAACAAAAACAATTGACCTATATTTTGAACAACAGTGATTCCAGTATAATTGGCGCTCAAGGTAGAAATCATCTTGTGAATCACAATAAAATAAAGTTCTATCAAAGAACCCTACAAGCAGACAATTCCATAGAGGATCAAATTAGGGTGGTCTTATCCTTTCACAAATTGACAATTTTACTCAATGCTTCAAAACTCACATTGTCTTGTGTCTTCAACCTCAAGATTAAAAGAGTCCCAACAAGGATTTGTAGGCAGTGTAATGAGCATGAAATATATAAATTAACATTAAATAATAAGAATTTTAATAAAACTAAAAGACATGTTTTAACTAAGGGGCATGACTATTCACCATTGTGACTAGTTAATGTGTATAAGTATACTGTCACATGGCATTGTATCATTTCTATCTCATATCTCATTCATTCATTATTCTTTTATATATATTAATTGTCCTTTATGTATTTCAACTCATTGCCCTTCTTATGTTGGATATTCAGTTAATGAACTATTGTTCATTACATTGGCATCATAATGTTTATGAACCAATGGTGGTCATCTCATGGAACATTAGAGGATTGGATTCCATACGCAAGCAAAGGATGTTAAAGAAAAGTATCACAAAGGAAAAATCCATTATCATGATGATTCAATAGACCAAATGTGACAAAAACAAACTACTTCTTACTATCAGAAAGATATAGAAGTGCCATGAAGTAGTAGCAATTAGTGTAGACAAATTTTGGGTAGGGTTAGCAATTTTATTGCACATCCCCCTCAAGTGTTACTTTGGGACATCATAGAGACGAAAATAACCATTTCAACAAAAAGTTCTAGAAAAGGCTTTAAGGAGAGTGGCATTATCACCAATGTGTATGGCCCCAACATCACCGCACACAAATTGGACTTCATTAATACCATACAAGGAATTAGAGGCTTACTGAGTGCTTAACCATGGTTCATAGGAGGCAACTTCAACACGATCACCTGTCTCATTGAAAAAAGGGGAGGATTGTAATGATTGGAAGAAGACAATAAAACTTTAGGGAACCCATCGAGGAGCTAAGACTTGTGGATATTATATCCTAGAATGGTTACCGTACTTGGAATGACAGGAGAGGAGGACCAAAACATATTACGGTCCAGTTTGATTGTTTTCAAGTCTCAGAAACATTACTATGCCATGTGGTCATAGTGGTGGTAGAGATCTTGCCAAGTACAGGGTCGGACCATTGGCCTATTAGCATGAAATGGGATAGCTCCGATACTCCAATTCTCAAGCCCTTTTGGTTTGACAAATTTTGGTTCATGCTTGAGACAAGATCAAAGAGTGGTGGGAGGAGTTAGGAGGAGTGCTAGGCTTAAAGATGTATGCTTTTCAACGACCTCTGAAGCATCTAAAACATAGGCTTAAGTTATGGAACAAAGATGTCTTTGGGAATAATTTCAAGCACAAAAAGAACTTGAAAATTAATTGGAAAACATTCAACAACAAATCATAGTGGAAGGTAGATCAACAAATTTAAAGATGCAAGAGGAAAACCTGCAAGAGCAATTAGATATTAGAGCACAACATGAAGCGATCCTTTGGAGACAGATGTTAAGAGTCTCATTACTGAAAGAAGATACAATCACTATTTTTTCACAACTCCATCATAAATTGAAAGCATGACAACAAATTCACATCTTTGAAAAATGAGCCATGGAGAAAAGTTAGAAGTGCATGCTACATGTAGGCATCGATAAGTTAAGATCATACTATAGTCGACTCCTATTAGAATCATAGGAAGATAAAACTGAGGCAATCCAAACCATCATAGACTACATCTCTTCCATAGTTACATAGAATTAGATTGTGGCCCTCATGTGAGAGATTCCTCATATATCCGAGAAGACGATGAAGGACATGTTCAATTCTCTGGTTAGCCTCTACTAGAGTGAGAACATAAATAGAAAGATGATATTGCAGAACAGATTCAAAGCTATAGAGATGACCAAGTCATACATAGTTACTAATTACCTGATGAAGGTCATGCAAACTCATGATCAACTTGCAACAATTGGGGAGAATATTTAAGACACAAAGTTAATGAACATGGTACTGGATGGATTCTCAACTTCATGGGAAACATGTGTCCAGGGCATCTATGCTTGTGAGCAACTTCCTTCCTTTGAAAAACTGTGGGATGACTATATCTAGGATGAGACTCGAATGGAGTCATAGGAAAACAAGAAGGGTGGTGACAATAAGCAAGCCCTATTTTGAGAGACAAAGAAGGGAAGAGTTAAAGGAACTAGCAAGGTTAAGGAAAATAATGATATATCCTCACAGTGTCCAGACAAGGAGAAGAGCAAAAAAGCATCAGTAGAAGCAAGTGGCAACATCAGTAGAAACTCAGATGAACGAGTTTGCCACCAAGTTCAAGAAGGATTTCTCAATGGTATCTTGCGTTTCTATCAACGTCATTATGAGGGGTGCTATGTGGATAGTGGGGTATTCGGCATATGCCATCAACTAGGTAGTTTTTTACCATTTGAAAAGAGCACAACTCAAGGTTTCATGTAGAGTTTGGTGATGATGCCAAGTACCTAGTAGCAGAAATCGGTACTGTTATCACACAACTTGTAGTTGCCCCTAGTGGTATCCCATCCGGGACGGTAGAGGAGATGGGCAACTAAAGAGGTGACCCAAGAGATGCCACGGTTCCCAATGCAAGGTGGGAGTCACGTCAATCGAGGCACTCTTCACTTTAGATCTAGATGAATCAAGACCAAGGGGGAGACCCTATAACCAATCAAAGATGATTGGACCCAAACAAAGGTTCCTAGGGATGAGTAAATGGTAAGTTACGGAAACCAATGCAAGGTAAAGTGGACCTAGAAATTAAAGTATGGTTGAAGGTGGTTTGAGAGATGATTAGTGTTTCAACCAATGGATGATTTAGGCCACATGATTAGTTATAATGACAAGATCTAGTACCATGTATTACACAAGTGGGACCCACTTTCTTGGGATATGTGAAATGGCTTAATGTGGACCCACAAGGTAAAATTAAGGGATGCAATTGGCACTAGAGGATAAATAATGAGTAGATCTATGGATCTAAGTTGAAACTAGGATTACCCACATATGGGACTTAAGGTTTGGTACAATTCCCAAGGAGTGCGACTTGCCTAAGAAAGACTAGTGCCTTGTTGGATGGGTTAATGGAGTCAAAAGATATATCAAAGTGTAGATCGGGACCCCAAGTAGATAAATCAAGTGGGCTAATTGGGATAGAGTGGTTGGATTAGACTAGATCTAGGTTTTTCATGAAATGACCCAAGTGGACCACAATTCCTTAAAACAAGGAATGCTACCCCCAAGGCAGATCGTCACAAAATGATACTCTAGATATAGGTTTCAAGGTATGCCCGTTCCAAATCCACTGAAATCTCAACTACCCAAGCCCTAGAAGTGGGCAAACTCACTCACCCAAGGAAGTGCGACCTTGCTCAAGGAGGGCTAAAAGGTGGATAAGGTGTGTCAAACCAAGTCCAATGGCCACCAAATTGTAGATCCAAGTAGCTTAGGCATTGATCTATGTGGATCTAGAAAATCAAGTCAATCCAAGGGTTAGATCTTACTAGATCTGAGTTTTTAAGGTGCCAAGTAGTTCAAAAGGGGGTTTTAATCCCTTAAAATGTGGAATGATGCCCACAAGGTAGAAATCACCAAAGTAAGAGTCTAGGGGTGGGTTATCAAGTGTGTAGATTGCAAATCAAGTGGGATCTCACCTACCCATGTGCTAGATCTAACCAAACAAGCCTCTCCAAGGAAATGCGATTCGGTTCAAGAGGGCTTTATTGCCTTGAAAAGTGTGTCAATTTTAACCCAATCACCACCAAACTATAGATCCAACTAGGGGAGGATGCTATAGAGGTGGGTTCTTAATATTTCTTCAAAAGCAAGGCTAGATCTAAGTAGATCTAAGAAAAACCAAAATGAGGGTTTTGATTAATTAGGGTTTTTATGATCTAGAAATTATGGATGATTCAAAGAAGAAGAAGATCATACCTTTGGAGCATACCTGGATGAAGAGATGAATGCTAGTTGAGATGAGGATTACTTTTGCCAAAGATCAAATGGAGAATTTTTGAAGCCCTCTTGCCAAATCGATTTTTCCAAGCCACATATGTGTCCCTCTAACTTGTCAAAACCAAGGAGCAAAGCATCAATTAGTTTAACATGTTGAAGGTAGATACAAGCAAGAAAGAGATAAGCAAAGAATAGTTGGTGCAAAGACAAAACCACTCCCTGTTTAACCCAAAATGTCCTCCTCCAAGCTTGAAGGACAAGCCTCCCCACCAATTCGCACTTGTTGAAAAAGCCTTCTCCACCTGTAAAAAAGATATGGCAAATATGCAAGATAGCTACAAATAGATCCTCCACTGCAATGGACAAAAGCATTTACAATCAAAACAACCAACATCCACTCCAACCCAAGCATGTACTCCAAAAGATAGAAATTTTATTCCAAGAGCCAAGAGCCAAAAATCTCTAGATGCTTTTACAATGAGAGGCTCCCTCCTTAAATAGGATGGGGAGAGAGCATAATCCTAACCACTTTTCACATGAGTGGCTAAGATTAAAAGATCAAAAGATCTAATCAATGGTTGAGATGAGCTCAACAATAAAATACATGGATCGACCATGAAATATAACCATAAGTGGACAAAATCGCCCTAGGAGAGGGGATCCCACCAAATCATGATGACAAAATATAACAATAAGCTTATGGTGGGTCCAAGGGGTAATTTTAGCCACCCTTGGTCAATCCCCATAGCACAATAATAATAAAATAGTCATCAAAGAACCAAATTGTGCCTTTATGGACAAATCATAGGCCTCAAAAGACCTCATAAATCACCAGAAAGTGCCATAAGTGATGGATGTGGGCCCCGATGAAGCTGAAACTGCTAGAGAAGGTGCAGAAGACATCCCACTCATCATCATTGATCATCCCATGCCAAAACTTTGCCTCAGTAGCCCAAATCGAATTCCTCTGTAGCCATTTCTACCAATCCAAAACTGCCTCGGGAAGCGTGTACTTGCCCCACACTGCCTCCTGGAGTGCCTGCGCTGTCAAGGTGAGGGCACCAGTGTGTCCGGAAGGGGGGTAATATGGTAAAAACAAGTGGCTGGACCACCCCCTCCATCATCAGCGCCCTAGGTGAACCAAATAAAAATCATCTCTTCTCTGACAGGGTCTCCGACAGACCAAAACTGCACTAGGACAGCCTACTGAGGCTAAATCATCATTGTAATTGCCCGGAACTAAAAATAGACTGTCTCATTGGACTCAGAAGGTCCAAAACTATCCAAGATGTGTACTCATACACCATATAGATCTCGGCATGATCATATAATATATCCAATATACTGGAACAGGTGAAATAATAATAATCTGTAAATGATCAAATAATGCTGAAAACCAAAGATCATCATCATAAACTTGTATCTGATGCATAGAACCATCATGTACATGTACATAGACCATATATCATCTATCTGTGTCATCATAAGGTCCAATAATCTCATGTCCTGTGATTGACCTTGGTCAAACTAAGTTTGACCAGGTCAATATTGACCAAATATAACTCAGACTACCACCAGAAGCTGCTGCAAAGTGTCAAAGGTTAATGTATGCTCTACAACTCATTCAAATAGCAATTATAACACAAAGTAATCATTACTGGCGATCTAAATCCAAATATATAGTGTCATTAATTATTTATATGACTCAGACTAGACTTTTAGGACCATACTCACATCATAGTTGTGATCAATTTGCTAGTGAAGGATGAAGGCTAAAATAAAATGGCTAGGCTAAAGGGTGACTGACTGACTTAACATTGTGACACTTTGGATATGGGAAAGGGAATACACACCATAGTATATACTGAATGAGCAACAACACAGGGAATGGCGGTGTCTCACAAATGGATAAGTTGTTTAGAGAGTGCTTATTCAACTTAGGCATCATGTCTACATCAAGTTGATCCAGGTTCATTAGGATCATTTAATTTCATTTCATGGCCTTTTTGGCCTACATAACCCTTCGGATCTCAGGTGTGCTGATAAGCACAACTAGTTGCAGCTTGCATCCAGGGCATTTTTTTTATACATACATAAGGTCAACAATTGTTTAGATATAGCTTTTAAGAATCATTGCTTTTTGGACCTTTCTTTTATACTCTTCGAGGAGTATTTTTTTAGCAGTTCATCGGTTTTGCCCTTTTTAGTTTCCGTGGGCGAATTTATAAGTTTCCATAAGTAGTACATGAGCTTTCAGTTTTAGCCAACAACATCTCAAGTGACTAGGGGGAGTTCGAGCCAATGCCAAACATCGGGACAACCGACCAGAATGATTTAGGCCTACAATCCAACTCACCAGAGGTAAGTTTTGTCACCAACTCAGAGCCGAGACACAATAAACAGGGAAGCTCATCCAATACAGAGGCTACAGTGGGGAAAGATCCTCCATGCCACTAGTCAAGTAGTAAGTCAGGGTGATAAACTAAAAGTTAGGCAATGGATGGATGAAGACAATGAATAATGGAGCCAACACTAGCAAGCCAAGGTATGGTGGAATGATCACCTCTATTCTCCCTAGGGAGGGTAAAGCCAATGAGTATGAGTAGTGAACTTCTAAGTTTGAGTAAGGATAGTAAAATATATAATAAGATCAACCAAGTCCACATATCTATATGATCGCCAGATCATGACACTAAGTGCTAAGACATACCATAAGAATGAATATAAAAGCAATATAATCATAACACCATGATATACCTGCTGAGTCATATACCTGCATGCTCATCCTTTGAACCATCATCTGTCCTCTGAAATTGCTACTGTAACTCTGGGCACTATTGATTGCTCTGCATAAATGGTATAATGGCTACATCAGTCATCTCTCTGAGTGTCCTGAGACTCAGTCATGGCATGGGGAATACATATGCTGTCCAAAATCTGATAGTAATCCATAGATAGATGCTCATCTCATCATCTCAATGTAAAGGAACTGGCTGAAGAGTGCTCTGGAATATGAAAAATAATGTGCGGTAGCTCGGCTACTACATATGTGATAATAGGTACCATTTCCTTCCAACTCTAGCTGAGTACTCTTTAGACATTGATGATGTTTTGTTTGTTTGAGGTTTGAGGAAGAAGTTGCTTTAGGTTTCGGTTATGTAAGATAAGGGTTATGTAGTAGAGTTCAAGAACCAACATGTCCTCATCATATTGAAGGAATCTAGCCTAGAAGTGACACAAGTGATAGGGGTTAGAGAAGGCAATTTATATAGGTTACAGAGTGAACTTGTTCGAGCCCTAGTTCATAACAGTGACAACTTGTGCAATTGTGGCACAAGAGTATGGGGCACTTGCATCATATAGAGTATTTCCTATTATGAGGGAGATAGTCACACGTCTTCCAGAGTTCAACATTGAGTAGCGAGGAGCATGCAAAGAGTGCACGCTTGGCAAGCATGCCAAGGCTACTTGCCTAGGCAATGAGCATAGATCTAAGGAGATTATAGACCTAGTGCATTCAGTTGTCTGTGAATCAATGTCAATGGCATCAATTTTTGGAAGCATGCATTATTTTTCCTTTATTGGTGATTTCTCTCACAAGATTGGGATCTACTTCTTAAAGACCACAGATGAGGTCTTTAGCAAGTTTTAAGAGTTTAAATCTCTATTCGAGAATTAGATAGGAAAGAAGATCAAGGTCTTGAGATCGGATAATGGGGGTGAGTATACCTCCAAGGAGTACAAGGGTTCCTGTAAGGAGGCAAGAATCAAGAGGGAGCTAACTATCTCATGCAACCTTCAAAAGAATGGGGTTGCAGAGTGGAAGAATCTGTCCATCATAGGGGTTGCAAGGTTCATGATTCATGACCCAAGATTTGACGATGTTTCTATGGACAAAAGCATGCAACAAAAAAGTCTACATTCAGAGCAGGTTTCCTCACAGGATCTCGGAGGAAAATACATCAGAGGAGGCATTCATTGGTGTGAAGCCAAAGGTGAGTCATTTCCACATCTTTGGCTGTCCAATTTATATCCATGTACCAATAGAGAAGAGGACCAAGTTGGAGCTTTCCAACATGAAGGGATTTATTTGTAGGTTACAATGAGACTTCAAAGGCCTATAGGGTCTACATTCTAGAATAGAGGAAGATAGTGGTAAGCAGGGATATAAAGTTTGTGGAATACTTTGCATCTAGGCAGTCTGATGAGCCTATTCTAGTGACAGAGGATGAGGAGCATGAAGCTCCAAAGGTTGAGTCAAGAATCAAGATCACTAGTGACTTCCAATTTAGGGCAACAATCTCTAGGAAAAGAGGATGAGCTAGTAGCTCCTACTTCTGTTAGGAAACCTTGATGGTATCACTTAGATATTGAGGGATTCTCATGAGTTTTTTTGAGGCTCCTAGGAGCACATTTAGGGAGAGCATACCTCCAAAGAAGTTTCCAAACTACATGGCATTGATGAGAAGCATCATAGATTTCTAGTCTTCCAACTTTTAAGAGGCAGCAAACCAGCAGTGTGGCAAGATGCCATGGTGGAAGAGTACACCTACATCATGAATAATGATGTATGGGACATAGTGCCAAGATTGGAGAGGAAGTCAATAGTGAGTTCCAAATGGCTCTACAAGATTAAGCATGCGACAGAAGGTGGCATTGAGAAGTTCACATCGAAGTTTGTGGTGAGAGGGTTCTACCAGAAAGAGGGAGTGGACTATAGGATATTTTTGCTCAAGTTGCCAAGCACACTTCCATTAGAGCAGTTATGTCTTTAGTTTCAGTTATGGGATGGAGGATACATCGGATGGATGTAAAGACAACTTTCCTCAATGGGATAATTGAAGAAGTGTACATAGAGTAGCCTCAGGGCTTTGAGGTAAATGGGAAGAAGTCCCATGTTTGTAGGCTTAAGAAGGCCTTGTATGGAGTCTGGAGTCAAGTAGGCACCGATAGCATGGTATTCCGGGATAGATGGATACTTGTAGAGTGTGGGTTTCACCAAAAGTGAAGTAGATCCTAATTTATATTATATATTTGTTTGGATTGATCGGATAATGTTGGTGTTGTATCTAGATGACTTATTTCTTATAGGCGCAGAGAAGCTCATTGTAGGGTGCAAAGCAGATATGGAAGCTGAGTTTGAGTTGAAAGACATTGGCATGATGCATTACTTCTTGGGTTTGGAGTTTTGGCAGAGACAGGGGAGATATTACTTGGGCAGGCTAAGTATGCAGTTGAGATCCTGAAGATGTTTTGAATGGATGATTGCAAACCTATGGCCACACCTATGATCACTAATATGAAGGTGACAACTTTAAATTCTGAGTTGGTGGACCCCGACATTTTACAGACAACTGATATGTTCTTTGATGTATTTGGTCAACACTAGCCATATATATGTTTTGCAATGAACACATTGAGTCAATTTATAGTAGAGCCGAGGTAGGGGCATTAGATAGTAGCAAAGCATGTGCTCAGATATTTGAGGGGCACAATGGAGTATGGCTTGAGATATCTTGGAGATGGTGAAGTAAAGTTGTAGGGGTATAAAGACTCAGACTGGGTATTTAGTGCAACAGACAAGAAGATCACCTCAGGGTGTCTCTTTAGCTTGGGATTGGGTATGATATCCTTGTTCGGCAAGAAGCAGACTTCTGTGGCATTGAGGTTAGCAGAGGCAAAATACCTGGCAGCTAATACTAGTTGTAAGGCCATCTGGCTTTGCAAGTTACTTGCAAAGTTGTTTGATTAGGAGTTGGATCCGACAGTGATTTACTGTGATAATCAGAGTTATATCAATTTCTCCGAGAATCTAGTATTCCATGATAGATCCAAAGACATAGAGATCAAATATCACTTCATACAATACATGATTCAAAAGGGAGCAGTTTGCTGATATTTTGACCTAGCCCTTAGCAAAAAGGAAGTTTTGAGGCATTCATAGACAAATTTGGATTGGGTATGATATCCTTGTTCAGCAAGAAGCAGACTTCTGTAGCACTTAGGTTAGCAGAGGCAAAATACCTGGCAGCTAATACTAGTTGTAAGGCCATCTGGCTTTGCAAGTTACTTGCAAAGTTGTTTGATTAGGAGTTGGATTCGACAGTGATTTACTGTGATAATCAGAGTTATATCAGTTTCTCCGAGAATCTAGTATTCCATGACAGATCCAAACACATAGAGATCAAATATCACTTCATACAAGACATGATTCAAAAGGGAGCAGTTTGATGATATTTTGACCTAGCCCTTAGCAAAAAGGAAGTTTTGAGGCATTCATAGACAAATTTGGATTGGTTCAAAATTCCTTAGCAAAAAGGAAGTTTGAGGTATTCATAGACAAACTTGGATTGGTTCAAAACTCCTTAAGCAAAAAGGAAGTTTGAGGCATTCATAGACAAACTTGGATTGGTTCAAAATTCTTTCCTTGCTAAGAGGGAGTGTTGAGAAATGTCGGACAGAAACTTCTTGCACATGTTTCAATGTGAATGTGTAGGAAGTGGTTCGAGATATTTCGAAAGTAACCACTTAGGAAAAGTGGGTGATAATTCTATTTTGTAATTCACTTTATGAAAAAATGAAAAGTCTTATGTTTTGTAGTTGAGTCTAATAAAGTGTATTTAATACTTTAATGACTCAGACTATGATTTAATCTCAACCCTATATCTCAAGACAAGATTAGGGTTTTGGTAGATTAGGTTTTCAGACAAAGTTTAAAGACATATAAGAGAGAGATCCTGACACAGATATTCTTGGACAGAGGAAGAGCAACCAGAAGAGAGAGCAGGGTGCATCCATAGAGGAAGAAGAAGAGGCCGTATAGCAGCAGCTGAACAGCAGCCTTACAACAGGCCATACAGATGCTCTCTTTTTCCTGTGCAGGCCATAGTTTCTCAGTAGGCTGTACACCTCAGTTTGGGGTGGTTTATACAATTGTACAGTTGCTAGTTTTTGCAGTCCATGGAGGTTTGCTAGTTTTTGATTAATGGGATGATAAACTGATTTTGAAGGAAAAAACATCTGGTTATGTGTGTAGTTGATTTACACATCCACAATTTACTTTTCTAGTTATTGTGTGATTGTTGCTATGTCCAGAAGTTAAAATCTGCGATTAAGTAAATTCAGTTTGATTTGTTTAACTGAAAATATAAGGACAGCAGTCATCTAGGCTAGGAAATTATATCACTGTGGTTCAAGAAACACCATGAAATTGATAGATCAAAGTCAATTATGATGTCATGCATTTGATTTTACCACCACGTCTGATCTTTAGTTAATGCTTACTTTGGAGGCTCGGAGTTTCCTATTAGAATTACCCAGGTTTTGCCCTGGGGTCGCTGGGAAATCTTTCTAACTGAAACAATTATGATGTCATGCATTTGATTTTACCACCATGTCTGATCTTAGTTAATGCTTACTTTGGAGGCTCGGAGTTTCCTATTAGAATTACCCAGTTTTTGCCCTGGGGTCGCTGGGAAATCTTTCTAACTGAAACAATCTTTGGATGCTGTAAGCAAGTTAGTAATTTAATCATTTCCTTTACTGCATATTTAGTACATGTAGCCTTGTTAATACTTGCTAACAATGTTTCGGTTTATGGTTAGTATGTATGTATGTACTTCTGTACACACACATGGTTACCATGTACAGATTTGGATTTGGATTTGGATTTGTACGATTTGGAAAAAAATGCATTGGAAAAATCCAATTTTAAAAAAGTTCGAAAGAACCTCAATTATCATTTTTTTCCTATAGAGTTTTGGTATGGTAGGAATCAATTGGGAAGAACCTCATCTGAATCAAATTCTTGGCCAAATTTCCATATGGAAGGTTATATTATGAATCAATTGAGAAGAACCTCATCCGAATGGAATTCTTGGCCAAATTTCCGTATTGTAGGGCCCAATTTGAACGAATTCTGCTACTAATGTACATGCACATGAAGGCATGATGATGTTTTTAATTTAGGATTTATCTTTTTAGCTAAATCTATGATTGTGTTCTATATTAAACAGTTTCTTTTTCTAATTATTACATTTCTTGGTATGAATCAATTGAGAAGAATCTCATCTGAGTCGAATTCTTGGCCAAATTTCCATATGAAAAGGTCCAATTCCAACGAATTCTGCTACTAATTGCATCAAGACTAGCGAGGTGCTCTACAATCCAGTGTAGGGGAGATGTTGTCACGCAACGTAATGTAATGTGACATTACCAAAAATAAAATGTAATTAAAAAATTCATGTTGGCTGATAAAATAAAAAATTAAAATCAAATGAAAAGTAATTAAAAAAATCCATGTTGTCTCATAAAATAAAACTAAAAATTAAAAACCAGCATAGATCCATCTTAAACCTGGATCTATTAAGCACAGAGAGGGATCAAAATTCATGAGGTGTAATTTTTTTTGGATGTGTAAAAAATTTAAGCCTTAAAAAAATTTACATCTCTAGAAATTGGATCCCTCTTGGTGCTTGATAGATCCGGGTTTAAGATGGATCTATGCTGGTGTACACACATGAAGGCATGATGATGTTTTTAATGTATGATTTATCTTTTTAGCGAAATTTATGGTTGTGTTCTATATTGAACAGTTACTTTTTCTAATTATTACATTTCTTGGTATCCTTAGGTGGTTGAAGTCTCGACATCGAAGACTGGAAAGCATGGGCATGCAAAATGTCATTTTGTAGCCATTGATATATTTACTTCAAAAAAGCTTGAAGATATCGTTCCTTCCTCTCATAACTGTGATGTAAGAAAAGAGTCCAATCATTTCTTGGCAGCATCAGTTTCTCTGTAATTGTATCGATTTACAATAACTTGCAATTGTTGTTTAAATTCACAGATTCCAGAGGTCGTTCGCACTGATTACCAACTCATTGACATTTCAGAGGATGGCTTCGTATGTGTTTTGTTAAAAGACTCTGCATTCGGATGGGTTTTATCGGCAATGATTGTATTTGTGTTTGGGTTCTTCAAAACAGTTTTAATTGTTGTCTTGGGCTACAGGTGAGCCTGCTTACAGATAGCGGAGACACTAAAGATGACCTACGTCTTCCAAATGATGATCAGCTTGTTTCTCAGGTGATTACTAGATGATTTGTTAGTATTATCAGTAAGCTTTTTTCCGTGTGAACTGAGGTTTCTTTTCCCTTTTCCATTGATTTCATATGTAGTAGGAAATATTTTTGTACCATCAAAGAAAAAAATATTGCTGTCTTTGTCCACATTTTTAAGGTTGCTGGAAAAACAACCATCTTCTTTACTACGGTAGATGGTTGACCAACATGCCCAAAGCTGATAAAAGTGAAAAAAATTAACTTGATCATTTCATCAACACAACATGTTCATTCTCTTGTCATATGTGACTTGGTTTTTCCAACGATTAAAATACACAGAAGAATGGTGAAGGAAATGAAGAAAACAAAGGTGGTTGGATGTGCAGAATCTGACATGAACATATGCGTGCCATTTCTAATTCTGCTTTTCTTGAATTTTTGTAGTTTTTTATCCCTTCTTTCTAAATGGATTGATTTCGTTATTTTTGGGGGGTCCAAATATATATATATTTTACTTTTTCTTTTCCTGATCATGGTTACTATGGTTTTATGTTAGCATTATATGCTGATAGTAGGCTTGTTACTTTGTTTTCAGATTAAGGATGGTTTTGCAGAAGGAAAGGATTTGATTGTGACTGTGATGTCTGCTATGGGGGAGGAGCAGATTTCTGCTCTCAAAGACATTGGGCCCAAATAGTCTGGAGGGAATGTTAGCAAGGAAATTGTTTTGTACTCGCTGTTTCTCGTTATATAGTGATTTTCTCTAGAAAACAACAAACTTTAATCTAGAAAATGTAAGTTGTACAGGAAATGGGTAGGTGATGTTTTCAGCAACAATACCAGGTTATGATATTTTTGCTATCTTCAAAAACACTTCATGACATTAATGTGTTTTTGACTTTGGACTCTCTAGTTGATGCTGGAGAGAGACTGGAAGCTGTGGGCTTCATTATATCATATAGGAATATTTGGTAACCAAGCACATTATATCATATAGGAATATTTGGTAACCAAGCACTGTACCTTATTTTGTTACTCCTATATCTTTTGGCTATGTGTTGCATGTGGGCCTAACAGTTAAGAAGATGTGTTTCCTCTTAGGAGGTCACAGGTTCAAATCTGGAGGGGGTTAGGGTATGTATATCTCTGTAGACTGTAGCAGTCAAATTGCTTTGTGGAGGGGGTCTCTTGTCCCACTAACAAGGGGGTCTCAGACACCAATTTGGTGTCTAGCTAGGCTGTGACCTTAAAATTAAATTATTATTATTATTATTATAGAGGTTTGTTTTTTAGAATTGCTGGTTTGATTAGTTTTTGACATCCATAATGGAGTATTTATAATATGTATGCATTTTCTTCTCATTTTGTTAGTTGATGCCATCAACATTTACATTTTTGCTTCATAACATGTGTGGCTGCCTACACTTGTTGTCTATGAATTAATAACTGGGATTCTTGATAAGCTTTGTTGCTTCATGACGTGTGGTTTTCTGTTTTAATTTTATTTCAAATTAAGATGTTTTAAATTTGAACGAAGTTCTCCACTTTTATCCAAATTTGAGGACATTATGATCCTACAGTCTTAGTTTATAGTATGCTGTCAAACTTGCCACAAGCATACTTTTTTTTTTCAATTTTCAAACAGGCCACTTGTCCTCCTGGGTCAGAGGACTAGGGATAGATGTGATGTTGAATAGCATAAAATCAGTGGGAGTGAGTTAAGAGCTTCACATTTAGTTTTAGTGGTGAATTTAGATCTTTGCATGTATTTCTAGTTTTCATCTGAATGAGCTGTTTCCAAAGATTTTGAGCAGTACTCGTGTTCTTTGCTTCCATTATAGAATTCTATAGCTGATGACCTCAGATAAGTGAACTGACAATTTGGAGATGGCAAAAGTTCATAATGCAAAGGCAGTATCCTTAGTCCACTTTGGTCAGAGGACTAGCGTAGATGTGATGTTGAATATCATAAAGTCAGTTGGAGAATGTTAAGAGTTTTGCAAGTATTTCTAGTTTTCATCTGAATGCGCTGTTTAGAAAGATTCTGAGTAGTATTCATGTGTCCTTCGCTCCAATTATAGAATGCTATAGTGGATAAGCTCAGAGAAGTGAATTGACAGTTTGGAAATTGGTAAAAAGGTGAATTGACGATAGATTGGCTTGATAAAATTCATATTGCAAAGGCAGTATTCCTAGTCCACTTGGGTCATAGGACTAGGGATAGATTGTGAAGTTGAATAGCATAAATTCAGTTGAAGTGTATTAAGTGCTTTGTATGTATTCCCAGTTTTCATCTGAATCTGCTTTTTCCAAAGATTTTGAGCAGTACTCATGTCATTTCCTCCAATTGTAGAATGCTATAGAGGATGACCTCAGATAAGTGAATTGACAATTTGGAGATTGGTAAAAAGGTGAATTGACAAGAGGCAGTATTGAAAGTTTTGGAAGATGTATCAGTTATAATTGTCCTACCAAACATATTCCCAATATCCCCTATTTATCTCTTTAGACCATATTTTCATCGTTAGTCCGGGTAGTTTTACCCACACCACGATTTTTGTGAAACCTTCAATCCCATGGTCAAAGCATGGATGCCAAGGTTTAAGGGAAAGAAATGCAGTGCCCCAAAACCAAGAGCCCCAGAGAATGGAGTCAGCATCTTGTTCGGAACAAAATTTGAAGCCAATCCAGCCCTTTGTAAGAAACAAAGATGGGGTTCCATAACCAACATTTGGAGCCCAAACCTTTTGCATCCAAGAGTTTAGGGAGTCTCCCACTATACCCTACTTGAAAGTTTCAATACCCTACTTGAAAGTTTCAATGCTTACTTGACTCAAATGTCCTCTCCAACCACCATTTTGACCCTCAAAATTCTGTTTCACCACCTTTTAACACCTCTTGCATCTCTTCTCCTCGATCTTCTCCTTTGAACTAGTAGGCTCCCGAGATCCACCATTCATACATTTAAAATCCAAAAGACTACTTTTTTAACCCCCGCTCCCATTTACCACAGGGGCTCCACTTTTGCCAAAGAGGGCAATTACAGTAGGGAATTTGGTTCAAGATTTCCCAGTTTGTTGGTTCCCAGATTGTGTGTGCAAGGTTGATTGATTTAGGATGGAAGTAAAGAAAGAACCCACGTGGAAGTGCCATTAAAGCTTTCTTCAGTGTTGAACCCTTCAATATCCTCACCAATTCAATGCTCCTTTGATAAATTGCCTAGAGAGATGACTGTTGTACCGTCCACCTTCAAGGATTTGACAGAGCCTGTATCCACTTGTGGCACCAAGATCGGACCCTCGTTTGTATTATGGATTAATGTTTGATTTTCATCCCTTAGAGAACTATCTCCTTCATGGTACAAAATCCCTAAGAAGGCTTTTGCCTGTGAAGGGACCTTGCACTCGAATATATCCACTCAATTGGACCATTCAAGTAGTCAACCAAGTCTTCTTCCATTTTCTAGGGTTGCCTCTATTTGTTTGCCTTAGGCCTACTACGAAACCCTCCATCAACCTCTCTTTTCTCGTCTGTAACATCTATCCATGGATTCTCGATATTATCATTTATAATTCTCTCATCACTAGAAACAATATTTCTGGGACCCATGGTGACATACTTTGTGAGAAATGCAAAATCCTGCTGCTCCAAGCTTCATAGGACCTTAGAGCTAAATTTTCAACTACTGGAAATCCATAAATGTTAGCTACTTGTGGGCAGTGGAAATGAGAGCAAGTGCTTGAAAACAAGAAAAATCCCAAATTGGTTGTGCTGCCATGCTTGAAGCTTTATAACAACAATCACAACAAAGCTTGAAAAATTTCAATCTATAGAATGAAAGAATTCATATCTTCCATTTTCTAGGGTTGCCTCTATTCGTTCCCCTTAGGCCTACTACGAAACCTTCCGTCAACCTCTCTTTTCTCGTCTGTAACATCTATCCATGGATTCTCGATATTATCATTTATAATTCTTTCATCACCAGAAACAATATTTCTGGGACCCATGGTGACATGCTTTGTGAGAAATGCAAAATCCTGCTGCTCCAAGCTTCATAGGACCTTAGAGCTAAATTTTCAACTACTGGAAATCCATTAATGTTAGCTACTTGTGGGCAGTGGAAATGAGAGCAAGTGCCTGAAAACAAGAAAAATCCCAAATTGGTTGTGCTGCCATGCTTGAAGCTTGCATTATTGTGTTCGTGATTGATATGCTGTAGATTTGTTGTACATGTTCTCTTAGTTAAGATCCTAGATCAGATTGAAGTAAATTCTGAAAATTTAACATGGTATCAGAGCTAGCCTGAAAGAAGGCATGATATGGCATGTATGACACTTGTTGCACTTACGATGCTAGGGCTTGATATAGCAAAAACCAGTCATCGTAGCACTTTCGCTATAAATCCGTTTTGGCGAAGTTTTCGGATCTGAAATTTTTACAGGTCGAAGATCAGATCCCCATGTACCTTGTGTCTAAAGGACAACCTCTAATTCGTTGTATTTTGTGATTTATGATCTGTACAATATAGGGTTTCTGCCTTTTCCAGATTTGAGTCAAAATCAGGTGACCTTGGGAAAAATGTCATAACTTGGGCTAGGAAGCTCCAAATGACATTTCGTAAAAAGTGACAAGTAGTACACAGACTGTACTATCTCAGAAATTTTTTTCAGAGGCCGAAGTTGAACCAATGACACGTGGCATGCCGTGCAAGTTCGCTCTCCTGTATTATCCCATAAACAGGTCACGTTGCGACACTTGGCATAACTCTCTCTCAGAGAATCCAATTGAGGTCAGACCTGTCGGGATGGAAAGATAACAGGTCGGGCTATCTTAGGAAAATTTTTCAGACCCGGTGGATCGAAAAGTTCGGAGTTACACCAAAAACAATCAGGTACATATTTCTGTCAAAACATAATTATTTTTGAGTACTTTCATTCATGGCTTTCGGAATTTAGGGCT
The DNA here is from genome assembly GCA_027924585.1 of Larix kaempferi. Taxonomy (NCBI): domain Eukaryota; kingdom Viridiplantae; phylum Streptophyta; class Pinopsida; order Pinales; family Pinaceae; genus Larix; species Larix kaempferi. The sequence goes on along the minus strand of BSBM01000316.1, from coordinate 21,775,298 downwards.
TCGGAGAAAGTTGGAATTTTTGTAATCGGAGACCACGATTGGATGCTACTCATCAAAATCGAAATTTAGAGACCAAGATCAGATTTTTTGGTTGGGCAGAAGGCCGGGCTTGATCAAACCCCAGTTCGGGACTTTGATCGGAAAAATGGAAAATTAGGGCTTCTGCAAAAATTGGAATTTTGGAAATCTGTGACCACCGCTGGAAGCTCCTTAGAAAAATCAAAGCTTAGAGTTTTGAATCAAATATTTTGGTTGGGTGAAGCTTCGGGAAACTCAAACCCTAATTTAGGGTCCTCCCTAGTGAATCCGAAAATCTAAAAGGCAATTTCGAGGGGTGAAACTTTGCAGTTTTCAAATTCTGAATATACCAACTTGGTCAGCTCATCAAGGCGCATATTTCTATCCTTTCGAAAGTTTGAAATTCAAAGTTTGAATTTTTGGGGTTTCTTTGACAAACCCTAATCCAACGCCAAGTCTAGTTCTTGCAAATCAAGTGGATTGGGTTAATCCTAGAAGAAGATGGATTGGTCACTTGCATAAGTGAAGAAGTTCCTGTCTCAGAGGGAGATGAGGCTAAGGCCTTCCATAAGAAGATTACAAGCAATCTTGACAGGTATGGCTTACAGGTATGTTTCATGGTTAAGTTTATCATATGTTTGTCTTCATATCATTACAGTACAATCTTGATTAATTACTGGACTTGTCGTATCACCTTAATAGAAGATATTCATTAATTAAGGTTTTGACACTTATTATTGTACTAATGCATTGTGATGTTGTATGAGGTTTATGTTGTTTGCTAACACAAAAGATACACCAGATGGATTTCAAGACAACTTTCTTGAATGGTGTAGTTGAAGAAGAAGTGTATGTGGAGCAACCACTTGATTCTGAGACACATGACAGGAAATCATATATGTGCAGAACTTGGTATGGTAGGATAGGCAGCTTTTTATTCAGTTTGGTCTTTACCAAGAGTAAAACGGGTTCCAACCTTTACTACAAGGTTGAGGTAGGCAATCCAGGGATACTCTTATTGTATGTGGATGACCTGTTTGTAACAAGAGATGATAAATTGATTGCCGACACGCAGCGGAAGCTTGCTGCCGAGTTTGAGTTGAAGAACTTGGGGATGATGCACTATTTTTTTTTGGCATGGAGTTGTGGCAGAGTGCAGATGGAATCTTCCTTGGACAAGGGAAGTATGCAGTAGAGATCCTGAAGAGGTTCGAGATGATGGACTGCAAGGATATGGCCACACCTATGGCATCGAACTTGAAACTTCTATGTGATGCTTCATCTGATCCGGTTGATGTCACGATGTATCGTCAGATGATTGGGTCCTCTATGTACCTGACGAACACGAGACTAGATATTTGCTTTGCGGTGAACACATTGAGCCAGTTCCTGACGGATCCGAGAGATGTTCACCTGGTTGCTGTAAAGCATATTCTGAGGTACTTGAAGGGTACAGTTGATTATGGGCACAAGTATGATGCGAATCAAAATTTCAACCTGCAGGGTTATGTTGATTCAGATTGGGTAGGCAGTGCTGCAGATAGGGATCAGGTGTGATCTCTTGGTTTAGCAGGAAGCAGTCCTGCATATCACTGAGTACAACCGAATCAGAGTATGTTGCGACGGATGAGCAGGTTGCAGATGTATTGACCAAGCCGTTGGCCAGAGTGCAGTTTGAGTACTTTTGAGAGAGGCTTGGTGCACTTTAGATCAAGGTTCCTTCCAAAGGGAAGTGATGAGTCCGGAAGATGCAGATGCACATGAGCTTTTCTGACATGGTTGATTCTCCCATGGTCGTGATGTAATTGCTGAGCCATTCTCACATGGTGGTAGATGTGTTCTCCCATGGTGTAGATGTAAGGGTTGAAGCCATTTTTCACATGGTGGTAGATGTGTTCTCCCATGGTGAAAAAGTAAGGGCTGGAGCCTTCCCCGAATTAGATGTGTTCTCCCATGTCGGTGGTGTAAGTGTTGGACGATGTGCATCTGGGCTGTGCTTCGTGGATGATAAGATGATCTGAAGAAGACGATGCTATGATGATCAGGAGGATCATGGATGATGAGCATTAGGACGATGCTCCAGTTACTGCTCTGTGTATGCATCATGTTGGATGCTGGATATGATCAGTTGGATCATTTATATGTATGTACGCATCATGTTGGATGCTGGATATGATCAGTTGGATCACTTGTATGTATTTTTGTATATGCATCATGTTGGATGTTTGGACCATGTATCTGTATATGTATCAGGTGGATACTGTGTATGATCAGGTAGATCATGTATGTTGATATGTATCAGGTATGATCAGGTGGATCATGTATGATGATATGTATCAGGTAGATACTTGGTATGCATCAGGTAGATGCATTGTATGATCAGGATGATCATGGATGACGAGCTTCAGGATGTTGCTCCAGATGAGATGCAGCAGGATGTTGCAGTGATGATGATCAAGATGATCATGTGTACATCATGATGATGTATGGTGAGTATCAGGTTGATACTCTGTGGCCGTGGAACAGGTTGTGCAGATAAGCATGTAATTTGTGCCCTGGGAGATTTGCAGATAGTCTTTCGAGGTTTTGCCTATGGCATGTAATTTGTACCCTGGGATATCTGGCAAATGCTCTTTCGAGGTTTTGCCATGACCACATGTAATTTGTGCCCTGGGAGATCTGATAGGTTGAGCCTTGTGCTCGTAATTAGTCCTGGGATGCTCTTTAGAGATCTTATCGGTCATGCTGCGGCACATAAATGTTCCTGGGATGTTCTTTAAAGGTTTTGTCTATCCACATGTAATCAGTCCTGGAGATTCGAGAGGTTGAGCTGTGTGCTCATAATAAGTCCTGGGATGCTCTTTAGAGATCTTGCCGGTCGTGCTGTGGCACATATATGTTCCTGGGATGCTCTTTAAAGGTATTGTGGAGGAGATGCATGTAATTAGTCCTGGGAGATCTTGCCGGTCGTGCTTAGGCACATAAATGTTCATGGGATACTCTTTCCGGTATTGCATCTGCACATAAAATTAGTCTCGAGAGGCCACCTCTATCAGACCGTTCGCACAGATGATGAAAACCTGCAGGTGGTGGGCCTACATCCAGTATGAAAAATGACTGGCTCTGTAGAACTTCCTATGATGAGTAGATTTAGAGATTGATTGAGATAGCAGCAGCAGTGACGATGATGATGACTCGATAACGATTATCCAGTGACGATGATCCAGAGAAGATGACTTGTGCTAGAAGACCTGTGTCAAGAAATACCTTCCTAGTTAAGAGGGAGTGTTGATGTATATGTAACTTCGGAATGTATTTCACATATATGTATATTGTATTCCTATAGAGATGTTATTATTCCTCTATACGGAAGTGGTTGTATTCCTATAGAGATGTTATTATTCCTCTATACGGAAGTGTCGTCATTTATATTGTAAGTGTCGTAACTTATACTTGATGGGTTATTAGAGCACCTTGTTGGGGTCGGCCCTGTATAAGTCATGTGGGTCAAAGGGTTATTAGACCACCCTAGTGGGGGTCGGCCCAGTCAGCATTATGTTAAGTGGTTAAGTTGAGGCCGACCTAGTTGAGTAAAGGTCAACTCAAGTTAGTGTATAAATAGAGAGTGTCTCTCTCTCATTTTACACATTCTATTCTCTCACTCACACCTGGGAGAGTGGCGCACTTGTGGAGGAGGAGGCTCTGTTGACAGGAGAAGACTATCTCTTGTATTCTGGTTGTATCATTGCTCTATCTATCTCTGAGGAAGTTATTGGGGTTTTTCACCTTTATGGTTTTCCCCAAGTAAACTTCATGTCTCTTGTGTGCTTGCATTATTGTGTCCATGATTGATATGCTGTAGATTTGCTGTACATGTTGTTCTCTCAGTTAAGATCCTAGATCAGATTGAAGTAAATTCTGAAAATTTAACAGTTGGGACATATGTATGTATGTATATATATATTTCAATTGAAATGGTAATGTACACATGCAATTATTAGGGTAGAGGAGCTAGTACTAGTGCTTAAATGGGGGAGAGGAGTTAGTACTAGTGCTTACATGGCATTACTTTAGACTTCCAATTTTTTTTACATATGAATTAGAGTGATTCTTATTTCGATATTTCTATTTGGGGTGATGTGTTCAAATTGATGCCATGTTAGTGATGAAGTTATAATGTGTCCAAAACAATGCAATGTTAGTGATGAAATTACAAGGTGTCCAAAATAATGCATTTTGAACCCCACACTAGTGGTGACAATTAGATACACTTGTGATTGAGAGATATACATTCCATGAGATGGAAGGGATGAATATTTTTGAACACATGCAAATATAATTTTAATGTTAATTCCTTTGACATTGACAAAGGCATAAAGACACTTTTATAAACAACTTATCATTAATGTTTTTTCAAGAAATAATTTTAAATTAAACCATCAATTACAAATGCACAAATTGCCCAACCTATATTCATCACAATCTAATTCATACAATGCATTGAATTAATTTTCAATGTAAGAAATCGTAGTATACCCGTTACTACATATAACAATACATTTATCACATTCTAATTCAAACAATGCATTGAATTAATTTTCAATGAAAGAAATGGTAGTATACCCGTTACTACATATAACAATACATTTGATTTGGAGTTTTTACCAAGACACCAAACAAATTGATTGAAGCCCTTGTTGAATGAGAATTGCTCCTAGGTTTTTGGGACCATGATTTCGTCATTTCCCAAGTGTCAAAAGCTTTGAAACTTTGTGGGAAACATTCCAAGAGCTTTGGGAGTAGTGTCAAGCCGCTTGGCAAGAGCTTTTGTGTGAGGAGTGCATTGCTACCAATGTTTTTTCCATAACATTTCATGCGTCATAAGTCTCGTGGGTCCAAATTTCTAAAGTTTTGCTGCGTTCTTTTGCTAGGCTACAATGCCACATCATTGATGGCCTCTCAAACTGCCAATTATGATAAATGTACCCTTATGAATCTGTGTATTGCATGGTTCGCACTTATGGTGTCTAGTTAGGGAAATTATGTGCATGTCTAATGGTGGGTGTTCTCTTTTCCATAGCCAATTATGATAAATGTACCCTTATGAATCTGTGTATTGCATGGTTCGTGCTTCTAGTGTCTAGTTAGGGAAATTATATGTAGGTCTAATGGTGGGTGTTCCCTTTTCCATGGGTGTATGAAGTCCTTTGTTTTAATGGTTGTCATTCATTGTTATTCAACAAAAAAATTATTCATTGTCAATTAACCTATTTTGATTTATGTTTTCAAGGAGTTCATGTATGGTGGATATGTTTCCAAGAGGTGTTTGAGGTTCTTTTTAATGGTTTTTTTTGGTAAGTTAGTATCTATGGGGATTGGAACTTGTGACCTTTTAATTACAACTTATCATCTCATTTACTCCTTACCAATTGCTTTGCCCCCGTGGGCTCTTTTTAATGGTTGTTGTCTTAAGTCCATGGGATACCTTTTATTCTTGTCTTCAATTTGATTCATTGTAAATGGTCCCATGTCTATTTACCTTTTCGAAGAGTAGTGTGTTTTGAAATTCGTCTAAATATATGTTATATGGGTATTTCTTTGTTGAATTGGTCAAAGTTCAAAGAGTATAGGGTAGTTTTGAAATTCATCTCAGCATGCATTATTTGGGTATTTCTTTGTCAATTTAGTCCATGTTAAATCATTTTTATGGTAAAATATATTGAGCTATTATAAGAAAAAAACTAAAAAAATGTTACTATTTGGTCAAATTCTATGTTATAATATTAATATTGATAATATTAATCTTATCCATATTAATATGAGACCATTATTAATATTAGTGTGTATCAAAGGTCACTTGTTTTAATATCATTATAGAGTTCCCTATTGATTTGAACTTTTCCACACACACACACATATATTACTTATGCTTGCAACATGTCGTTTCCTTTAATATTTGGTTTTGGTAAAACCTCTAGGCATTTTGGATACATGTACTCAAGTTCTAGATGTTTTTGAAGCCTCTTCAATATAGATTGAAGCTATCTCTAGGAAATAGATTGAAATGATTTTTATAGTTTAGCAAATCTCTAGGAGATGGTTTGCTAAGTTGTGTCAATTTAAAAATTTATTGAACAATGATTTTTCATATTGTGGGTCATGGCAACTCTATGGTTTTAAATAGTGACATTGCAACATTTCCATAATTTTCTATAGTGACATTGCGACAATTCCATGATTTTCTATAGTAGTGTTGTGCCTCTCTTTGGTGGTCTACCTTAAAAGTAGTAGGTGGCACTTAAATTTATAATTGTAGTGCTTGGCCAAATTGACGACAATGATAAAAGCTTTAGCCTTTTATCATTGTTGCATCCACACAAGCAAGAGCCAACAACTCAACATAGTATTTATAGTAATGGCAAATACAAAATTACCAATCTTGCAATTAAGCCCTCGTTTACATCGAGTTTGCATACATAGGGATTTAGGGAATATATGCAACTTATGCTATCAATTTAATAAAATACTTGCCTTATCCTTTACATGACCAAACACATCTATTCTACTTTGAACAAGAGTAGGACAATTAGTGCACTAATTTTGAAGCTCCAAAAATTAAGGCATTGAAGAGAGTTGATTTATAAAATGGAAATATAAGGGCCCAATAAGCTCAATAAATAAGAAAAATAGAAAGCATGTGGCACTAGCACACCATAGCCTTAATTGTAAAATTCATAAAACTTACCAGATTCTAGGCTTTAAAAATAAACTTTTTCAACAAGGGGAAGATGTAGTGGCCAAGGGGAAGATGTAGTGGCTATTGTGTCAGACAAGCACCTTATATCCATGGCGACGAATAAGCAAATAAGTAGAACCTAAACCTTTGTATCTTGTGTGTTTTGGTAAAAATAGTATTTCAAGAAGTTTCTCTAGTGCCAAATCTTTTTGTACCTTAACATAGATGTCCTTTTTAATTTTGTTATGTTTCTTTTTGGTTATTAGCTAACTTTATGCCCCCCAAAAATGGTAATTTGTTACAATATTTCTATTTCTATTATTATGTTAGATGTAACATATTTTATTGGTAGAGAAATATCATATGTTAAATTTGATTAGATCACACATGAGTATTTCCAAAACTTAGGGTGTAGAATTGTGAGTGATATTACTCCAGTGTCTGGGTTAAACACGCCAAAAAATATGGATCAATTGGTATCAAAGAGGGGTTATTTTGAAAGTGAAAGAATTGCCTAGACACTTTATAGATATTTGGAAGAAAATGGTGTAGAGAAATTCAAGGGCATGATGTAAACCTTGGAGGTTTAGGCCTTAAAACAACATTTCCTTAGATTCTTGTTTTTGACAACATGGAGGTTGATTTAGTTGTGCATCATGTTCTTTGCAGTTTGATGGAGGCATTCTTCATGTTGGATTAGTGTTGGGAAACCACCTAGTTATTTTTTCATGCATTGGTCACTACTTTCACTTGGTTATTGCATGGTTAGTTAATTTCTCGTTCTTAGTGTTAAGATTCAATATGCTAAGATAGATAACATCAGTATTACATTGCATTTCACAACAATAGCATATACAACATCACTGAAAGAACAACAAGCACAACATACACACAAGAGACACAATTTATCCTGGGAAACCCTCATGGGGTAGAAAACTCAACAAAGCTTCCTCAATATAGATGACCAGCAAATACAAAGATGTAATCCCCAAACATGAGCTTCTTCTCCTCCATAGCAGATCTCTCTCTCTCTCTCCTATGCGCCAGTCACAAGTGAGTGAATGTGTGTTAAATGAGGAACACACCTCCTCTATTTATACACAACTCCGACTTGACTTTTACACTAACTAGGTCGGCTCCAACTTAACCACTTAACATAATGTTGACTGGGCCGACCCCACTAGGGTGGTCTAATAACCCTTTAACCCACATGCCTCATACAGGGCCGACCCCACTAGGGAAGTCTAATAACCCAAGTTACCACATTCTCCACGGAGGAATAAAACATTTTCGGATATACAATAGGGTCTCCACGGAGGAATGAAACATCTCCGGAATAATAAAGTACAAATATAATATTCTTAGAAGTTACAATATCTCAACACTCCTCCTTAACGAGAAGGATATTATAACAACATCTGCAGGAGCAAGGAGTCATCAACTACATGATACATGATACATCTATAAATCTGTGGAAGCTTTCTTCATACATCATCAGTAACTCAAACAGTTATTGGAACATCTTCAAGATCTTCAATACTGGAACATCAATATCTTTAGTAATGAGTCTTCATCTTCTGCAACACTTGAACAGCTACAGTAACATCATCATCTGGATCTCTCGATCAACATCATCAACATCTGGATCCTCTCGATCAACAACATCAACATCTGGATGTCCCGATCAACAACATCAACATCTGGACCCTCTCGATCAACAACATCAACATCTGGATCCTCTCGATCAACAGCATCAACATAGCAACATACTCTGCAATGTACAAGATCCTATTACAGGATGATCAATCCCTCTCACTTTAGGACATAGGTCCAAGAATGATACAATCCTGATCCACTTATGGGATGACCAATCCCTCTCAATTTAAGACATCTCTCATGTCTATGGACGATGCAATCCAGATCAACTTACAGGATGATCAATCCTTATCACTTTAAGACATCTCACCATGTCTAGGGACGATGCAATCCAAATCAACTTATAGGATGATTAATCCTTATCACTTTAAGCCATCTCACCATGTCTAGGGACGATGCAACCCAATCGACTTACATGATGATTAATCCTTATCACTTTAAGACATCTCACCATGTCTAGGGACGATGCAATCCCAATCGACTTACAAGATGATTAATCCTTATCACTTTAAGACATCTCTCATGTCTAGGGATGATGCAATCCCAATCTACTTACAGGATGATTAATCCTTATCACTTTAAGACATCTCTCATGTCTAGGGACGATGCAATCCCAATCTACTTACAGGATGATTAATCCTTATCACTTTAGGACATAAGTCCAGGGACGATGCAATCCTGATCCACTTACAGGATGATCAATCCTTATCACTTTAGGACATAAGTCCAAGGACGAAGCAATCCTGATCCACTTACGGGATGATCAATCCCTATCACTTTAGGACATAAGTCCAGGGACGATGCAATCCCACTAGTCCTCTTAGACAAAGTCTAAGTACCACTTCATCGACCTCATCGTCGGAACAGGTAACCTCATCATCGACCTCATCGTCGGAACAGGTAACCTCATCATCGATATAGGTATCCTCATCATCGATACAAGTATCCATATCATCGATACAAGTATCCTCATCATCGACACAAGTATCCATATCATCGATACAGGTATCCTCATCATCGATACACATATCCATATCAACACAAGTATCCTCATCATTGACCTTACCGTCAATATAGGAAATCTCATCATCGATACAGGTATCCACGTCGATACCAGTATCCAAATATCATCATCGACCATATCACTCCCCCTTTTGAGGAGGGTCCTTCTGAATGACACCAAGCTTGTCTCGGAAATACTCAAACTTTACTCGAGGCAGAGGTTTGGTCAATATATCAACAACTTGTTCGTTAGTGCTCACATACTCGAGCTTGATCGCTCCTTTCTGCACCATATCCCGTATATAAAAATATTGGATCTCTATGTGCTTTGACTAATCATGGAACACTGGATTTTCTGTCATCTTGATACAACTCTGGTTGTCACACAGGATCACAGTGGGTTCCATCTCTAAGTCAAACAATCCCGATAACAACTTCCAAAGCCATATCGCTTCACAACTAGCAGAGCAAGCAGCTATATATTCCGCTTCAGTTGTGCTGAGAGCCACACTAGACTGCTTCCTGCTAAACCATGAGATCATGGTATATACCAAACAATAACATCCGCCCGATGTGCTCTTCCTGTCTGATACAGTTCCTGCCCAATCAACATCTGTGTAGCCATACAATCTAAAGTCATGATCTCCAAGATATCATAGACCAAAGTCTATCGTACCCTTTAGGTACCTCATCACATGCTTTGTAGCTATCAGGTGCACATGCCTAGGTTCCACTAGATACTGAATCAAGGTGTTCACAGCAAAGCATATATCTGACCTGGTATTCGTCAGATACATCAATGACCCAATAATTTGTCTGTACAGAGTCACATCCACTAATTTTGATGAGTCATCAACTAATAGCTTCAAGTTGGAATCCATGGGAGTGGTCATGTCTTTTGCATTCCAACATATCAAATACTTTCCCTGGTTGAGAAATATTCCTTCTAGGCCTTGCTATACTTCCAGTCCTAGGAAGTAATGCATCAATCCGAGATCTTTCATCTCAAATTCTGTAGCTAGCTTCTTCTTGCTTTCCATGACCTGTTTCTCATTCCCTGTCAGAAAGAGATCATCCACATATAGTAATAGTATGACAGGTTCATCATTCATAACCTTAGGATAAAGGTTAGGATCAGTTTTACTTTTGGTAAATCCCAAGCTTGTCAAGAAGCTATCAATTCTCCCTCTGTGACTGAACATCATTCACACTCTGTGTGCCATCTCTCGTCAGATGGGTCTACTGATATGATCCTCAAGATAATTTGAACTCTTGTGGTGAGTTCCTTCTTGCATCCATCTAAGAAAAGAATGTCATCTGTATATAGATACCATCTTCAACCTTGTAGCAAAGGTTGAAATCCGCATCACCCATGGTGATCATTAAGCTCATCAAATGACTATCGATTCTGGGTACCCGTACAGAGCTTTCTTCAATTGAATCTTGGGAGTTTTCTCGATTCACACTTCTTCTTCAATCACACCATTAAGATAATGGTCTTATCTAGCCACTTGGAGCAAACATCTCGTCATGATCCTCTTCCTCTTTCTAAGAGAATCTTCTAGCCACGAGCCTTCTATAGTATGTTTGATTTGTAAGTCTTCTTGTTGAACATCCATCACTTGTTCGGTGTCCATCATCCTTCATGATCTTTCCTACAAATCAAAGTTAATTACATGATTAGTAATACTTCATAATCATCAAATCATGTTGATATGACAACCTATTATGCACACTGATATGATTCACATAGTTCTGCAACTATCTTGACCAATTATTCTGGCACAACACTTTTCCATATCCTGAATGCATACAATGGCTATCTAAATGCCTTCCATCTCTACCAGAACATACTATCGAGAGCGTGCACAGCTCTCAGCATGTCAGCAAAGAGGTTTCATTCTAGACAAGCAACAATGGAATGTTTGTCCAACTTACCCATCATATGCATATTAGTAGTATACTGTTCAATGCAATATGCATGCTTACACTCTGCATGATATATTCTAGGAATACAAATATGCATACAACTATTACGAGCAATATCATTGACTATTTAGTAATTCAAATAACAACTCAAATAGTTATCTTTTATGTTTGTGTGGTTGCCTCCCGCTTGATCTCTATTTTATGATAGCATCATTATATGTCTTTGAACTTCTATCCATCCTGGATCACTATGCATGCTTAAGTGTGCACTAGTGTCATCCTCATGATCTCATACATAATCATACATTCTTTAGTATAATCTCAATACTATCAAAACATTATGATTCTAAATAATCTTAAGTATGTATGGTCATGATCATTTCATATACAGGTATACTTACCTAGGATCCTAACACAAAGTAGGATTCTAACTTGAGATAGGAAAACATACCTGGGTTATCATGCTTGGTTATGACTAACATACCCAAACAATATCTTCTTTGTTCTCTTCAATGATTTAGAGTCCTTGTGCTAGAACCTGCATATCTCATAAGTCAAGCATAGTAAAACAAAGTCATACATACCTTGTAAGTAGAGCTTCTATGTGATCAAATATTATGGATGAGTCTTTGTCTTCATGTCATCATGGTCATAGAACTTTATTTGTCTTTCTTAATGTGCCTGTATCTTTGTTAGCAGACAACATCAACCTCATACAACACCACAAGTGCATTAGTACAATCATAAGTGTCATAAACCTAATCAATGACTTTATTCTATCACTCACATGCATTCATTATCAAACAATCATAATTGTACTAACCTCAATAACATGAAGACAAACATATTATGAACTTAATCAAGAATCAGATTTCAAAACATACCCGTGTCTTCTCAAGTCATACCTGTCGAGTAGTCTTCTCTATAAGGGTAAAACCATAACCATCCAAGGTAGATCACTTGTAAACATCTTATGTATGTTCATGGTGCTAGGATGATAGGATATTAGTGCCACTTACACCTTCTTCATCGCTGCCCTATGAGTCTCCCAACTTTGCTAGGGTTTCTTCTTACTTGGAAACCCTAATGTCAATCTCCTTCCTCCCACAACATTTTGATGGAGGATTAATATCTATGATGAATGGATTCCAAATCCATTATCAAAGCTTCCAATGTTGTATTAGGTGTCTCCAACATTGTATCAGGTCCTTCCAGACCTAAACACTGAAAACCCTAAGTGAGAGCTTCTTTCTCCTCTTCTTAGATTTCCTTCGTTGAGCAAATTCATATGTGCCGTATTGTTTCTGGTGTATCTCTGCAATTTTGGATCTGCAGGTTTTGAAACTTCGGCCTGTGGTAGCCTGACCTATCATATTTCCAACCCCATAGTTCTGAGCTTTAATGGATTCTCTGAGAGAGAGTTATGCCAAGTGTCACAACATGACCTGTTTATGGGATGAAAAAGCATAGAGAACTTCTACGGAGTGCCACATGTCACTGTTTCAACTTCGGCCTCTAAAAAGCAGACCTGTGAAACTACAGTCCGTGCCCTACCTGTCACTTTTTACGAAATTTCATTTGGAGCTTCCTAGCTCGAGATATGACATTTTTTCCTAGGTCACCTGTTTAGGACTGCATTCTGGAAGAGGCAGAAACCCTAACTTGTATTGATCATATCTCACAAAGTACAACGAATCTAATGCCGTCCTTCGAACACAAGGTACATGGGGATGTTATATTTGTTCTGTAGAAGTTTCAGATCCTGAACCTTTGTAAAAATGGATTTATAGTGAAAGTGCCACAATGACTAGGTTTTGCTATACAAAACCCTAACTTTCAAATTGTTGCAAGTGAAGCAAGTGTCGTAAGTGCCATACATTGCCTTCCTTCAGGCTAGCTCTGATACCATGTTAAGATTCAATATGCTAAGATAGATAATATCAGTATTACATTCCATTTCACAACAATATCATATACATGATCACTGAAAGAACAACAAGCACAACATAAACACAAGAGACACAATTTATCCTGGGAAACCCTCATGGGGTAGAAAACCCAGCAAAGCTTCCTCAATATAGATGAACAACAAATACAAATATGTAATCCCCAAACATGAGCTTCTTCTCCTCCATAGCATATCTCTCTCTCTCCTATGCGCCAATCACAAGTGAATGAATGTGTGTTAAATGAGGAACACACCTCTATTTATACACAACTCCGACTTGACTTTTACATTAACTAGGTCGGCCCCAACTTAACCACTTAACATAATATTGACTGGGCTGACCCCACTAGGGTGGTCTAATAACTCTTTAACCCACATGAATCATATAGGTCCGACCCCACTAGGGAAGTCTAATAACCCAAGTTACCACATTCTCCACGGAGGAATAAAACATCTTCGGATATACAATAGGGTCTCCACGGAGGAATGAAACATCTCCAGAATAATAAAGTACAAATATAATATTCTTAGAAGTTACAATATCTCAACACTTAGTTGTTAGTGGCTAGCATGGTGGTGCATTTTCCGAGTGTTTTCCTAGTATCATTTACATTTCATTACATTTCCATCACTTTATCTAGGTAATTTGCATAGTTGATCACATCTTCACTTTTTACCTAGGTAAAATTCATATTACACCTTCACTTCATCATTTTCCCTTTTGTAGATGGTGCATGAAACATTTTAATTCCATTTCCCTATTTTTCATCTCATATTTAACCCTTCATTTTGTCATATTTCAAATTTTCATAATTTTTGGGCTAATTTAATTTATTGCTTCATTAAATTGTTATGAACCAAATCCTTATAGATATCATTATATAGCTAGAGTACACACCATGTACAACAATGTAAACATGGAGTACAACTCCAATATAGATGAGAAAGTTGAGTTACACAATAACTCCTTAAAGAATAGGACATCCTTCTCCAAATACCCCAAGACATCCACATAATATTTTCACACCTACTCGACAATGACTACATTACATTTATATATACATATCCACTCATTACGCATGAGGCCCCTCATTATGTCGAGCCATTACATATACATTTAGCCCCATATATACCCCCCTTGGGGTCATATTATATAATTTAACCACATATTACCCCCTTGGTCATATCATAAGCCAAAACCTTACACTGAGTGCTACATTAATTTTCCTATTGTTGTAATTAGGGATTGAAACTTAAGTTTTAATTCAATTAATCACTAGGGAATGCAACTTTATGTCATGTGGTACACATATTGAGGGTAATGCTCCCCCTTTGGCACAAACTTTGAAGCAATATACTAAAAATAATATTTAAATGTTGTCTCTCTTCACAAATTCATTGAGGTATAATATTAGCATTGTGCCAACTTATTCTTTCGACTTATCCCACCTTTGACACATGTACTAAATTTTTTGTTGAGCTTGCACATTATTTGAAGGGTTAGCTATGCATGTGCCATGGGATTTTGACCATGTCACTTCATGCATTTAATTCATTCATCTATCTACACATTCCTCTAGAACATTAGTTGGTGCAATCCTCTAGGAGGTCCATGATCATCTTTGAGTGGGTCTTGTCCATACCTTGCACACCTTGTAAAGCTCAAAGTGATTGGCAACTAATTGGTCCACCTCCACATATTTTGAGGAAGATAACTACCATTGATAGTCTCTTGAAGGGCACATTGATGGAAAATAAATTTATTGCTTGATAAAATCACTCAAAGAAAGGAGGTGCCCCACCTTCATGACTATTTGGGGAAAAGTGGTTCCTAACTAAATATTTTATTGTTGTTGAAATTTTCTTAAAGAGTTAGTTGTATGAGATAATTATTATATTGTTTTCCTTTGAAAAGAGGATGTTTATTATATTATTTCTCCTAGGAAAGATGTAGATCTCAACAACTCGTTACTAACTTTAGTAAGGAGTTTGTTGAGGAGGTTAGAGATGGAATATTTTATTGTATTCCTTTGAGAACTAATGGATCTAGGAAAAAAATTACTTGTTTATTTCAAAGGAAGTTGAGCTAGACTCTATATAAAAAGCAACCCTTCTTCTCTAGTTTTTCATGGTTGGATTGTGGGAGAAATCCCTTGGAGCTTAGTTGAATATCCTATGAATATGCTAGAGAATTAATAAAGAGTTTTTTTTATAGGTGAGAATTTCTTTCATATCTTTATGCTAGTTCCTTTCTTGCTTTAATTTTCTAGACATGTGTATGTAAGATTAAAAGTAAGTGTACTCTCTCTTCTTTCATTATGTTATCAATTGACTGCTTTTATCGATACATATTTTCTCAACACTTGGTTAAATGCACGCTAACTACATGTTGGATAATCATAATAACTTACATATGTGGGTTATTATCAACTTTAGTAATGCCCTTTGGTAAATTTTTGCAACTTGGGACAACAACAGTTGCACCATAGAAGCTTGTACGTCTCAGCTTCATTGGAAACTTTATCTCTTTAGGTTGGACTCCCATGAACATTTGTTGTGACCCCATTATCCAATGGAAAGGAACTAGTCCCTTGTCCTTCCACCCACTTCATTTCTTGTAACTAAATAAATTAATTTTGTTGGAAATACTCTTCTTTTCACCTTGTATTTCATAATCTACTTCATTTCTTGTAATTAAATGAATTATTTTTGCTAAAAATACTCTTCTTTTCACCTTGTATTTCATAATCCAATCTTAAGCAGTTCTATCTAGGGAATCCCCCCTTGAGTTGGAGGAGTGTTGACCTTAAGTACTGAAGAGGGTTGGCGAGGTGACAGTGGCCCCTCTTAGTTTCATCAAAACCACACCTTGAGTTTTAAGACTTTATCTTTAAAGGTGTAAATTTAGGTGGTCATTTTGGTACTATTGCTGATGACAACGTCCATTTCCTGGAATTTGTAGATTGACTACATATAATTTTTATGAGTGAATACTTTTGAAGATTTTTTTCTCATAATAGACTCCATCTAAGGACAAAAGCTTTATTCCTTGTAGATTTTGAAGAGCTTGTTGGGTGGGAAGGCGAGCACACCCAACAAGTTTGAAGATATTTTAAAGCCTCACCTTGGCGATCCCATTTGTTGGTGTGAGGTAATGAATACCACTTTTAGATTTTATTTTCAGATTTTCAGTTTTGAAGTATGACTCCATTTAAAGGAAATTTTTGTGAAGATTTGCTTGGTCCTTTAGATTTTTCATGCATCCATGAATATCCACATTAGTTCATTACCAACTATGGAAGACGCATGCTCCAAGATTCTTTGGGAATGATAATCATTTTCTAGCTTTTCTTATATCTTTCATGGATTTCATTGAAAAGTATAAATGTGTGCATGAAGATCTAATTATGGAAACGTTAGCACTTTCTATGAAAATAGATACAGGTGAATGGTATTTTAATATCAAGGGAATATTTTCATTTTGCTTATTCTTCATAATTTTTCAAGAATCTTGGACTGATGTAGAGGATCATGAGAAATGACTAAATGATGCATTTCTTTGGGTTGAAATTTGTAAATAAAAAAAAAAATTGGATCATATGATGCTTGAATATGAGAGGATCCTTCAAAGCCTTTATGGGATAAAATAAAGGATAAACAAGAACCATTGATATTTTTGCTTGAATATACTAAAGAAAAGTATGTAAATGAATTGGATGAGTTTATTGCAGGCTCTACTGCAAGTCCACACAAAGAGGATGATAACATTGCGGATTTTGGGCTTATTAGGCAGCCACATAAAACTGAAAAATTTTGCAGAAAATTTAACTAGTATTTTCCAGCCATATGTGACAAAGAATCTTGCAAATTTTTTGAAGCATATAGGGGCAAATATTTGGTTATGATTTTGTAGATTTGTTTAAGCCATATATTCTCTTATCTCTTTTCTTCTTCATGCCATATATTCTCTTATCTCTTTCCTTCTTCATGCATGAACTTTCAGATAAATCAGATATACTTAGGGCTAAATTTTGCTTATGCCAACATACTTATTAGATTGTCATATTTTGCAAAAAATTTCAACCCTCATTCGTGATTAAAAATGTTATTTTTTTTTCTTAAGATTCTGGGGGTGGTTTTGTGATTATGAAAATTCAAAAATGTGTACGGGTAATTTACATCTATGTTTATCAACAATAATGTTGTTTTGGTTCAGCCTGTGGAATATGTGCATGATATTTTAAATATAAATTTTTTTTAGCTGTCATATTCCAGATTTTGATAAATTTATGTGTAAAAAGTCAACATTAAAAGATGTATATGGGACTGTTATTACTTGGGGTTTGAAGGGTTTTTATGCAGAAATTTCTAACCATTTATTTCTTCACATGTCTATATGAAAGTTCTTTTGGGAGATGTATTATTAGTGCTGAAATGTATGAAGGACAAAATAAATTTTAGTTTGTGGTTTGTTGCAAATGATATGAAGAAGAGCAATAAACCTTGAATTGGAATTATTTTATATCTATTTATCTATATATTTTCATAATCTAAATTTTTATGAAGATATCGTTTATGGAAACCAATGTGGCTGATTTATCTCATTATATACTGTATGAAGATATTGTTTATGAAAACAGATGTGGCTGTTTGTGAAAGAATAAGGATAACCATTCTAAAAATCATCATGAAGACCTTTTCTTCAACAAGGATGCACAACTATTTCCATTTTGGGATTACAGATTTTACATCAACCCCATCCAAGAATGGATAGCTGGATGCACATGCCAAGTTTGGCACGATGATTATCATGCTCCTTTCACTTTCCAGCTATAAATTGATGTATGCTTATGCTCATGATCACATCTTATTTGATGTATCATTTGTTTTGGTTCATTACTAAAGTTCATTACTAAACATAAGGGAAGAACTTATAGTATTGAAAAAATGATAAATGCTTATGCTGATGATCACATCTTATTTGATGTATCATTTGTATTGGTTCATTACTAAACATAAGGGAAGAACTCATAGTATTGAAAAAATGAAAGGTGGCTACATTGGTTGTATAATTTCACCTAGCATTTTGTATTTTCTTCTAGTAAAGTAGGCTAGAAGAAATAATATCTTTAAAGCATTAGAAGAAATAATCTCAACATGGCCGGAATTGCTTTTCATCCATGTTGTTGGCATTATTGACTTATGCCTCTTTTATTGAAAAAACAATTTTGTTATTGTTGATGTAATAAGTATGTGGTGTTTAGGGATGTGAACTGAGCCATACCCCATACACATATCCTTCTTCATAAATACAATTCTTACTTCTTTGTGCTTCTACACATATCCTTCTTCATAAATACAATTCCTATTTCTTTGTGCTTCTACACATATCCTTATTCATAAATACAATTGGAGACTCAAAGGTTCTTGCACTCTTCCTTGAGAGCACATGTCACCAAGTTGGATCCAGTTGTTACCCTTCACATTGCATATGGTTAACTCTTGTGTTAACATGTTAGTACATTGTGATTTTAATAAAATCACTAGTGAGTTTTTGCACAAGTGTCAAGTTTGCAGGATTTCATGGCTAAACAATTGGATGTGAAGGTGGTACACTTGTCTCCTTTCTTGGAGTTGTTGCTTCTTCATGGTTGAGTGGTGGCCATAGTGGTTGGATAGGAAGTACGGGGGCAATGCGTTTTCATGTCTTCTTGGTGATAATTTGTGAGTATGGTGTGCCTAACTAGTAAAATTACCCATAAGATGATGCTCTCCCTCTTAATTGATGATTAAAAGGATAAATGATTGAGGTATAAAAATAATTAATTAACAATTGATATTTAATGGAATGGGAACCCACCAAATTAGGTTCTCTCTAAGTTTGAAGTATTAATAATTGCACTTTAAAATCAATCAAGAAAAAAAACTTATCACATTAATTAACCAAAGTACATAAGCTTTGCACTTCATATTAATTAAAAAATCACCTAAAGGGGTGGGGAGGCTAGCCACATTGATCCCTTATGCACATTAAGTGAAGATTATTTTATGAAGATTAAAGTGGAGGGAATCCTATATGGAATGCCCATAATGCCCTGAGAGATTTGAAGGCACTTCACACACAAGTGACTTTGTCATGATTGAATTATTGAGACCTGGTAGAGTGCTAGCTTAATGGAGATATTTGGTGGAGGAGAGCCACTTCTCCTTTTTGATGATCATGTTAGGTGGTTTGAAGGAGGTTTCTTCAATTGGGCATCATGTTCTTTTAATTTTGATGGAGGCATTCTTCATGTTGGTTCAATCTTGGGAAAATCATGTAGTTATTTCCTCATGCTTTAGCCACTACTTTCACTTGGTTGTTTCATGGTTTGTTCATTTCTTGTTCTTAGTTGTTAGTGTCCTCTAGCATGGTGGTGCATTTTCCTAATATTTCCTAGCATCATTTAAATTTCATTTCCATCATTTTACCTAGGTAATTGCATGTTTCATCACATCTTCACTTTTACCTAGGTAAAATCCATATTACACTTACACTTGATCATTTTCCCTTTCCTAGAAGGCGCATAACACATTTTAATTATATTTCACTAAGTTTAATCTCATATCAACCCTTCATTTTGTCATTCTGTCATTTTGTCATATTTCCACTTTTCATAATTTGCAATGAGCACACATCAATTTGGTTTGGGATATTTTCATTTACTGATTAACTAAGCCCAAACCTTAAGTTGAGCGCTACATTAATTAGCCTATTGTTACAATTAGGCATTGAAGCTTTATTTTAAGTTTTAATTCAATTAATTACTGCCAAATGCAACTTTATGGCATGTGGTACACATCTTGAGGGTAGTGCTCCCCCTTTGGAACACATATTGAGGCAATGCACTAAAAAATAATATTTAATTGTTTCTTCTTCACAAATTCATTGTGGTCTAATATTAGCCTTGCTAAAATGAGACAACATATTCTTTTGACTTGTCCCACCCTTGCACATGTGTTGAGAAGGTTGTTGAACTCGTAAATTTTTTGAGGGGTTAGCCATGCATGTTCCCTAGGATTTTGACCTTGCCATTTCATACATTTATGCTCATTCATCCATTTACGAATTCCTCTAGAACATTATGTGGTGTGCTCCCAAGGAGGTCAACTAGCATCTTTGAATGGGTCTTGTTCACACCTTGCACACCTTTTAAAACTCAAAGTGATTAGCAACTAACTAGTCCACTTATTGGAGGTCCACTTGTACATATTTTGAGGAAGATAACTACCATTAGCACGCTCTTGAAGGGCACGCTTATGGAGAATTAATTTATTTCTTGGTCAAATCACTCAAAAGGAAGGACACACCCCACCTTCATGGTTATTTTGGGAAAAGTGGTTCCAACTAACTCAATATTTTATTATTGTTGAAATCTTACCAAAGAGTTAGTTGCATGAGAGAATTATTATATTGTTTTCCTTTTAAAAGATGATGATATTTGCATTGTTTCTCCTAGGAAAGGATGTAAATCTCAACAACTCATTACCAATTTTATTAAGGAGTTCGTTGAGGAGGTTAGAGATGGAATATTTTGTTGTATTTGTTATATAAAGAGCAACTCTTCCTCTCTTTTTTCATGGTTGGATTGTGGGAGAAATTCCTTGGAGCTTAGTTGAATATCCATTGAATCTATCGAAGAATTAGTAAAGGTTTATTGTGGTGAAGAATTTTTTTCATATCTTTTATGCGAGCTCTTTTTCTTGCTTTAGTTTCCTAGATAGATGTATGTAAGATTAAAAGTAAGTGTACTTTTCCTTCCTTCATTATGCTATCCATTGAATGATTTTATTGAAGCATATTTTCTCAGCACTTGGTTAAATGCATACTAACTACATTATGGATAATCATAATAACTTACATACATGGGTTTTTATTTGCTCTGGTAATTCCCTTTGATAAATATATGCAGTTTGGGACAACAAGTAGTTGAACCATATAAGCTTGTACGCCTTAGCATCATAGGAAACTCTAGCTCTTTAGGTTGGTCTCCATTGAACCTTTGTTGTGACCCTACTCCCTAATGGAAAGACACTAGTCCCTTGTGCTTCCATCCAGTTCATTTCTTGTACCTAAATAAATCCGTTTTGCTAGAACTACTCTTCTTTCACCTTGTATTTCATAATCCAATTTCCAACAATCCTATTTAGGGAAGCCTCCCTTGAGTTGGAGGAGATTTCGTATTTATTGCAGAAGAGGGTTGATGAGGTGACAATGCCCCCTCTTAGTTTCATCAAAACCACACATTGATATTTAGGTCTTTATTTGTAAGGATGTAAGTTTGGGTGGTAACTAGTTGTGTTGAAATTAGTTAAAAAAGTTTTAATACTGTATGTTTCTTAAAATTTGAAACTTTGGGAGATAAAATATTAGAAAAAACACCAAAATTTGTGAAGGAAAAGTTGGATGAAAGGGTATATATAGTCATGTTAATGGGAAAATTGTTAAATAACTTAGAAAAATACTAGCAACCATAGCTAGTCATTTTGTCAAACACTTAGAAGCACTCTGATTTCTACTTCAATAAACTTCAACAATGATGCATAAAACTCATACACAAGCAACTGCAATTTATAGGAATAAATACAAATAGCTAATCAAAATTGGAAATTTCAGCGAAAAAATGAACAATGAACAACAGTCATTTCAATACATTTTGACACAGACATTTTGGTTGAATGACCTTGGAAAAAATCCAAAGGGGAAAACCAGTCAAGAGAGATTTATTATGGATCTTCACATAAATAAATAATTACACAGCTATATACCAACAATAGTAAACACTGTACTTTTCTTTTCCTTCTTCTCAGGAAATGTGCCAGACAACCATACAACATGTACGACCTTCAATGCCAGTAAAGTACAGTCATAAAACAGTGAACATGCAGGAAAAATGCAGCCCAGAAATTTCTGTACAATCTGTACCTACTATACGACCCCACCACTCAGCAAATCTTACCTCAGGAAATGTGCCCCTTTAATGCCCCTTTAATGCCTGTACGATATACAAAAAATATGCTATTGTTTTCTCAGTATTTGTGCCCTTCTTATCTCAAGAAGTGTGCCTTCACTCTAGGCTTAAAATGCATTCCCTTCAAGCTGCCTCTCCCTTTCCTAGGAATGCATGCCCTTCAAGATGCCTCTTCACTCCCCATTTCCTCTTTCTCCAACCCTCTATCTCTCTCTTGAAACTCGTGCCTCTCACACAAGGTATTCCACACTCTCCAAAAATGCTCTCTTGGAATGTGTGCCACATTAGTCTCACTCAAGGAATTTTATTATTCGTTTTAGGGTAACTTCCCAACTCTTTGTCTTCTACAGTCAATATCGAATCTTGTCCCACAAGATCTATGATTGTGATTTAATCTCAAGTTCACATGACTTAAGTCACTTAAGTCGTGAAACTATATCAAAATCACTTTTCTCTCGAAATGTCACTTAACCCCAAAATAATAAAAAAGTACATTAGACTTTATAAAGTACAACTCAACTTAACTTTACAGTCACTTTATAAAAACACATCATATAGTCACTTTATGTCACTTAAGTGAGACACCTTACTCAGACCCTTGTACTTAGGCGCATAAGTGCAGAAGTACCTCCGAGCTACAAAATCTAACAAAAACAAGTTGAAATGAAATATGACAATGCATTTATATCAATGCAAAGAGAGAGGGAAATACCAATATTGCATCACGTGTGAACACACTTTGTTTTTATGATTGCAAATAATGGCATCAAGAGAGCTTGCTAGGATTCTGTCCATAGTGTGAGGAATCCGAACATACTTTGAACACTTGGAGGAATACTTAAGAGAGAGAATTAAAGATGCACATATTTTGAAGAAATGTATTTGAGAAGGAGAGAACTTGACTGCCTATGAAGAAGTCTATGGATAGGTAGATAATACAAATCCAATCTTGGCCTTGTTTCCTTCAAATTGGAGGAGAGTGGGAACAATGTTAGTAGAAAATTTGAGGAAACAAAACACTTGTAGTGAGTGCGAGCATAGAATATACGCAACTAGATGATAGAGAAACCAAGGGAAAAAGTAAGAGTAGGAAAGACTTCCAACCATGTCCTCAAATTATTGAGTTTTGGGGGACAAAAAATCACTAAAATGGGGAGCTTTGATTTATAGATAGAAAAATGATAAAAAAATAATTAAAAAAAAATAGAAGCAACATGGGACTAGCACCATGTGTCCCTAATTGTGAGGATTTGAAAACGTAAGTGCTTATAGGATTTAGAAAGAAACTTAAAGCTTGGTAGAAGGGGGAGGAGTAGAAGGAGGTGTAGCAACTACATGGGACAATTACTATGTATGTTTATGATGATTGATAGATGAAGAACAAGGTAGCTCTCATATGTTATGGTAATAATAATATTTTCTAAAATTTTTAAACCCCAAAATGGATCTCTCTATTTCAAACCTCTATGTAGCTTGATGTGGATGTATTTTTACGATCTTGTGTTTCTCTTATGTCATTAGTTAAATTTCTACATAGAAGTTGGTAGAAAATTTTTCGCGTATAGTTTTTGCTTTCCTCATATTTTGTTAAATGGAGTACATTTTATTTGTTGAGAAAACTTCACATGCTAAATCCATGAAATCTCACTACAGATATGTTGAAAAGTCATATTAGATATCTGTGAGTCATATCAATCTAGCATTGCCATTATGTTTGGAAAATAATACATTTATTTGTAGAAAAAATTAGAGAAAATTTGGGTCTAAAATGGCCCTTATAAAAAATGTGTCATGGATGAGTTGCACTAAGTTGGATTTCTCAAACCATTATAATTTCAATAGCTTTGGTCAACCATTATGGTTGAGTTGGACATATGATACTTATGTGTCATGTTTTTATTTGTCAATAGCTAACTCCATTAAAACCTCACCCTGGTTAAGATTGTGAAAAGTTCATCTCGATATACAATAAATATACTTGAAATAATAAATATAGAGTATTTTTTTAAGCTAGTACCCGTGGGGGATTTGAACTTGTGACCTTCCATTTACAACTTCTCATCCCATTTACTCATTACCAATTACTCTACCCCCGTGGGAAAATATAGAGTATTTTATATTATCACTACTTCTAAGTCCTTTAAAATATAAATATTAAATTAATTAAAATTATATTGGAGTAATTTTGAAATCCTAAAAACATTTATATAATTAATCTTTTAAAAAGAAAAATAAATAATATTTAATTAATTTTAGATGCTTTTCTCCTAGAAATACTAAAATGTCTTCTTTGGAAAATTGGTGCAGAATTTTGGAAAACTCAAAACATGAAAGTTGTAGCTCTCGTGAATAGCTTTCCAATGGTACCAATATCACCCAATTCAGTTATCGCAAACATACCAAAATATTCTTTTCTCTCTCTCCTATTTTCTTATTTATGATACATATTAGTGTTGGGTAATTTCTTATTAATCTTCATTTTATATATATAACTTATAAAAACACAATATTATATTATAATTAGTTATATAATATATAATAATAGATATTAATTATTATTTTTATTTTATGTAGTTAGATATCTATCTATATATATATATACACACGCGTGAAAACACTTAATTTTTAATATAAAATTGATATAAAATAATAATAGTGATTGTTTATTTTTAGTATTATTGTAATTATATATTTTTATTATAATTTTAGTTTTAGTTATTAAATATATATAAAAAGAAGTAGTGGTAATTTTTATTTTTATTTTAAATTTACCACTATATCATTTATTGTGGGTGCATAAGAAGATTTATAAAAAAATTAAATATAAATTAAAAATATACCACTATATCATTATTATGTGTGCATAAGAATCTAAACCTTTCATTAATATTTTCAACTCTCATCTCTTAACTCTACACTAACCCAACATACTTGTCAACTACAATTAATGAGATTATATAGGTTGACCTTCATTAGATAACACCTTTAAATTAGTGTGACATGGCATATTTGTAGTGTGACAAGTTTTTTTTTATTATTTTTCTTAAAAAACCCATTTTAGACCCCAAATTTGCTCTAATTGATATCACTTGTTGGTTCGACAAAGTCTAACAAAATTATTTTAACTTGAATAATTGTGAGTGATATCACTAATTTCTAGATTAAATTTAGAGAAAAAATATAAATATATTGAAAATAAACCTCTAAATAATCATAAATATACCTAAATAGATTCATCCTTTTGCTAAAGCTCTCTCAATTACTTATTAATGGTATAAGATTCATTAAAAAAAATGAATTTAAAAAATCTTTATGGATCATGTCTCGTCGCCATTCTATCTGGGGGCCAAGGGATTGCCCAAACTTTCCCTACGGGGAATGAGCTCTCTGTGTGTGGGTAGTTGGTGCGTACCCATGTTCTACAAAATAATACTACCTTTGTGTTGCTGCTCGCTTGGTAGCATTGTAAGGCTGAGCTCTTCAGTAACCCCTGTAAATATGAGGTGGTAAGATAAAGTCCTTATATATAATAAAGAATTAATGGATGAAAACGAAGACATGTCAAATAAACAAAATGTAACATTGACACAATACAGTTGAAACATGACACTACTCTACTACTAACATACCTCCTAAATTAGGAAAGGATTACTAAAATAGATCAAAAGTAAATATATTGCATAAATGAACACTACATATTAAATTGAAACATGACACTACTCTACTACTAACATACCTCCTAAATTAGGAAATGAGCACGGAAAGAAATCAAAAGTGGATATATTGCATAAATGAAACACCAGATATTAAATTGTCTTGGATATTTTCAATACTTACACAACAAAATTAGGAAAGGACCACTGAAAGAAATCAAAAGTGGATATATTGCATAACTGAAACACTAGATATTAAATTGTCTTAGATATTTTCAATACTTAAAAAACAAGGCATTGTTTTTTTCCATCATTTATTGAGCTTGTAAAACTTTAAAGAACAAATTATCTAAAAAAATCTTCATAATAAAATGCCATAAGCATTTGTAAATTACACTATTTTTTATTATTATATAAAAGTGAATAATTTATAATAAACTCAAAAAACAATATTTTATTATTATATTAATATTTATAAAAAAAATTACTTCATTAACAAAAACGTCTTAAAAGGTATAAAGAATAGGAGTTGTCTAAAAAATCTGCGATTTTGCTCGGAAATCCTTTCTTCGGCGAAATCGTAGATGATCGTTCGGGCAAAAAAATCCTTTCCCAAGATGGGCCTTCCCGACGATTGGGTTGAAATTGCTCTTCGATGGGCCTCTGTCTTTCACCGGCGTGTCTTGTTTTACATCCAAAGCTTTCCATGGGCGGAATCTCACGAAGCTTTCCATTGACAACCATCTACGATTTTGGCGGACAAAGGATTTCCGGGCGAAATCGTAGATATTTTAGACAACTTCATAAACAATATAGATGGACATAACATTATATAATTTTATCTTTTCTATTTTCTACATACAAATATGATCAAGCTTTCATTTTCAATATAAGTTTTAATTCCATGTGAATATATTTATACATTTTACTCACAACTTATAACTCTTGGCTTTCTTAATCATTGTTAATGAGAAGAATCATTAGAAAGTGTTGACTTCTATATATATTATTAATTAAAACATTCATCGAACAAAATTTATATGTTTAGGGAATATTTATGTAGTGGGGGGAATTTGAAAATGGGTTATCATTTTGTGACGATGGTACATGCGATGCAGGGATTTTCAAAGATTTTGACAGTGATCTAATCCATTCAACGACGGTTGAGTCTTTAAATATGTTGAATTGAGGACACGCCCCCAAAGAGTTTCATTTTGGATTAGGC
Source organism: Larix kaempferi (assembly GCA_027924585.1). Lineage (NCBI taxonomy): Eukaryota > Viridiplantae > Streptophyta > Pinopsida > Pinales > Pinaceae > Larix > Larix kaempferi. The sequence continues at coordinate 21,748,120 of BSBM01000316.1, read as the reverse complement.
TCGAAACATAAGGGAAAGATGTTCTTGAAACCCCAGCCTCCCAAGTGATTTGAGATTAAAACCAATTTCCAACTAACTAATGGAATTCCTTTCAACTGCCTACCTCTGGACCACATAAATGTGAAACCAGTATTCCTTATTTTTGTAAGAATGCATTTATGAATCTTAGAGATGGGCGATCAATATATAGTCCAATATTTTTTATAACCGAATTAAGGAGAGTAAGTTGACCTCCTTGGGAGAGAACAAAATTAGTCTAATGCATGATCCTGGATTCAACCTTGGCAGGGAGCTAGAGCCAATCATTGAACATATAAGAATTTAGTTTTAAATAAAACCCTAAATAATTTAGGCTCAAGTCAAAGCCTTTGTTTTAAAAAGGGAATAGAACCTCGACTTGAGAAACCAACTCTGCAGAAAGAAGATTAGTTTGGAGGCTTGAATTCGATAGATTCACCACCAACCCCGAAGTGGAGCTAAAAAGGGTAAGGTAGTTTTTTAACATCAAAAGTTCTACATGAGTTCCATTACCGAACAAGGCCACCATGTCTACAAAGGGAATATAGGTGAGCTAAATTCCTTGGGATATCCTGACACCTCTGAGGTTTCCTTGACTGACTTCATTATGAATCAAGTGATTCAAACTATCAGCTACCAACATGAAAAAAAGGGGGAAAGGGGACATCCTTGTCTTAAACCTCAAGAGGAACGAAAAAAGTAGGAGGGCGAACCATTTATAAGTGTAGAAAAGGAAACAAACTGAATACAATCCACGATCCAATTGACTATATTGAGGGTGAATCTGAGCTGAAGAAGGCATAATTGGAGGAAATACCAGCTGACTCAGTCATAGGATTTTGATAGATCTATCTTCATAACCCCTGCTTTGAGTTTGTAAGTATGAATCGAGTGGAGGAATTCTTGGGTTAGAGAAGTCGCATCGTGAATTTGATGGTTCTAGAGGATATCGAACTTCTCTTCCGAAATGATATCACTTAGAACAAGTTTTAATCTTTGCGCTATCAGTTTTGAGATCACCTTGTATATGATGCTACAATGAAAAATAGGTTGGAACTCTTCTAAAGAGGAAACATTTTGCTTCTTAAGAATCAAAGTTAGAAACATCGAGTTAAAAGCACCCAACATCTTTCTAGAATATTGGGACTATCTAACAACTTTCAATATATCATTTTTCAGAAGATCATAAAACCTAACATAGAATTCCGTTGTGAGACCATTAGGACCAAGGCTCTTACCTTTATCTATGGAGTTTAGAATATATAACACCTCTTCCTCATTAAATTTTGCCTCCAAATCCTCATTTTGTTCTTCAGAGACCATACTTGGCATTTTGGAAATAAGGCTTAGAATGTCTTGAATAAGACACCCCATCGGTTCTTTGAAAAGGAAACTAAAAATTCTAACTCATTCTTCTGCCTTGGATGAGTGACTGAGGAGATTCTGACCGTTTGGATCTTTAAGTTCCCATATAGAGTTGACATTCTTGAAATAGTTGGTGTATTGGTGAAAAAACTGTGTTCTTATCACCTTCTCTTATCCACACCGCTCTTCTTTTTAGATGCCAAGGAGATCCCTCCTTTGCTAACAGATCTTGCCTTTCGACGTCAAGATTTTTCGGGTTTGTCAACTCATTGTCATTAAAAAGACCTGATCAATTATCATGATACAATTTCTTGATAGCTTGTTTCATATCTATTAGATCTCTCCGTGAATTTTGTTTGAAAGATTCACTACAAGGAGAAAACCTTCTAGCAGAGGTTGTAGCAGGATCCCCCCCCCAAAAAAAACATGTCCCTTCTCCATTTATAGCATAGGTTTCCAGTGAAGGCAGGCAGACGAAGGTTTTAGCGGATTTGTTTTCTTGGTGCACCTAAACCATTATGGTGCACTGGTGCTTTACATGGTTTAGGCACATCGGTGCTATTTTTTGATAATGGCGCACTGATGCTCCTCAATGCTTTAGGAGCATCGGTGTTCTATGACCCATGTGCATCTATGTGATTTTAACAAAAAAACATCGGTGCTCCAATTTTGTAATGGTGCACCGCTGGTCCTCTTTGGATATGAGTGAAGGCGCACCGGTGTTGATGCTCTTTAGTGAACGTGCATCGATGCTATTTTTGAGGTGTGGGTGCATTAATGCTCCATGACCCATGTGCACCAATTTTCTTTGGCCAAAAAAACATTGGTGCTCCAATTTTGAAATGGCACACCGATGCTCCTCTTTGGTGAAGGCGCACTGGTGTCAGTGCTCCTCTTTGGTGATGGCACACCAGTGTCGGTGCTCCTCTTTGGTGAAGGTGCACTGGTGATCCTTTTACGGTCTAGGCGCACCGATGCTTTTGATTAAAAAAAACATCGAAGAATAAGTTGTTTTTTTAAACTTATTGAAAAAAGCAAGAAATTTTAAACGTTTTAAAGAAGTGGGAAAAATGTCTTAAAAAGAGGAAAAAAAGGGTTTAATCCATTTCTTCATTTCACATAGTTCTACTAGATAGAAGAGGAAACAGAAGAGGAAGAGAAATAGTATTTCATCCAAGCAACCAATTTTTTCCCTTTCCATTGTTTCATTTCTTCTCATTATCTATTTTATTCATACTATTTTTCATTTCTCACTATTGTTCCTAATTTCTTATTTGATTTTGTTGTTTGTTTTTGTTGGTTTGATGGTTTTTACTCTATTTTGCAGGGTAATGGAGGGTTTCTTTTAGGGTTTTACATCAAAACATATGGGTTTTCCCTACTTATTGAAAGAATCATGATTTTTTTTAACTTTTGAGAGAAGAGGGAAAAACATCTTAAGAAGAGGGGAAAAAAGAATGTTTGTTTCATTTCTTCATTTCACATGATTCTACAAGAGAGAAGATGAAGGGGAAGAGTATTGTAGCCAAGAAACCAGTTTTCCTTCTTCATTGTTTTATTTCTTCCCATTATATATTTTATTTATATTGTTTTGCATTGCTCACTATTGTTCCTAATTTCTTATTTGGTTTTGTTGTTCGTTTTTGTTGGTTTGAGGGTTTTTATTCTATTTCACAGGTTAATGGTGGATTTATTTTAGGATTTTTCTTCAAAATATATGGATAGAAAATGAGGGAAACATTTAGTAAATAAAATGATAGGTTTTTTTGCAGCATGGGTTCATATCCAAATTGGTTTTCACCACATTTTATTTGTAGGTTAACAAGGTTTCTATACGCGTGGAAAACTATTTTTTGTTCACAACATTGTATTTTCTATTCTCGGTGATCCTATTTTGTGTGAGTGCACTAGTGCTACTTTTTGCTTAATGCACACCAGTTTTGGTGCTCCTCTTTGGGGAGGAACACTAGTGTCGGTGCTCCTCTTTGGGGAAGGCACACCGATGCTCATTTTTGGAATAAGTGCACTAGTGGTCCTGTTTTAAGGTGTGGGGACTGGGCACACTAGTGCTCTTCTTTCATCTGAGAATATTGACTCTCCACGTTAGGCATATTATCTCTAGTGGATGAGTGGTTTTGAAGAATTATCATCAAATGATTTTCATGTAACAATTGAGTGGTTTTATAATTACAAGAGATCTACTCATTAAGTGGTAAATGGAGTGGTTTGAAACTCACCATGGTTTTGTATGGGTAGTTTCATCACCATTACTATAAATTGTAATGCTTAACATTTCAATATTAATTATTGTACATTTTCATAATATTATTTTTATGCTTATTGATAATTTCTTAGTTCATATGCTTTTAACTATAGTTTTTTATTTCGGGAGGTGAGGTGGGATTAGGGTTTGTTGAGCCTGGCTGGTACTTCGCAAATCCCGTGATTGGCCTTGGGTGGCCGCGGTTGGATCGCAGCTGGGGTTTTCTTGGTTGCATATCGACTGAGGCATGCCGCCACAATCCATGGGATCTTAGGATCCAAATGGTGATGTGATGATGAGCACGGGAGGGCCCAACGATTCTGACATTGGAAGCAGTAAGAGATCGGGTCGGGGGGTTGTCTTCCGAAGGCCCTATCCATTCTTGCCATCTAGGTTAGATCTAACAAGATCAGAGAGAGGGTTGAGCTCTAGAAGGAGAAGGAACTGATTGGGAAATTCGCGGGGATCTGGCCCTGCGAGAAAGATCTGGTGCGATGGATTAAGATCAACTGGAACCCTAAAGGCCATTATGACCTACATCTGGGTGCCAAGGGTTTTTTCACCATTATCTTCTTTAACCTTGAAGACATAGATAGATTTATAGAGGGAGGCCCTTACTTCTTCAAATCTACTGGGTTATATCTCAGGCCGTGGAAAGAGAGATTTAATCCTGAAACGAAGGACATGAAAGTGACACCTGTGTGGATCAGGCTCTTCTCTCTACCATGCGAATATTGGGATTTGGAGATCTTACAAGACATAGGTAATACCTTGGGTGATTTTTTTAAGGTGGCAGAGCAAACCAAACTCCAGAGGTACACTGCTTGTGCCTGGATATGTGTCTACATGGATCTGTCGAAATAATTGCCTGAGGCTATCAGTTTGAACTGGGAGGACGAAGAATGGATTCAACCTCTCGACTACTAGCAACTTCCTTTCAGATTTCGCCTCTGTCATGAGTACGGTCACTTCGGGAGGAATTGTCCCAAGGCACCAAGAGCTTCCCATTCCTTGGGTTCCTCTCAGGATGGTGCGAGAGATTTGGATGGCTTTACCCAGGTACGTAACAAGAAAAAGAATAAGACGGTGCTTACGTAGAAAAAGGGAAAGGAAAATATTGACAATGGGATCGCGAGCAAACAAATCCTTCCAGATCTTGGAGGAAGTGGGAGAAGAAAAAAAGGTTGGTTCAGACGAGCAGAACAACCCAGGTAAAATCAGCGCGGAGACAGTGAATGAAATACCCCAGACTAGTCCGTCCACAGAGCAAGTGGTATGTATGGAGGAGGATGGTGATGAAGAGATGGATCTGGGGGAACTCGACTTGGACAAAATTGAGAAGGAAGTAGCTAAAAAAGGAAAAGGTTACGTTCCTAGGAGGAAATTGGAGTTTCTCCAAGAAGCTATCATCAAATCCAATGTTAGTCAACAACTTGGGATAGCATCGGATCCGCATAAAGGTAGCAAGAGAAAATCCCCCGAGGAAGAGTTGAGAAGAGGCAGAAAATCAAACAAGCAAAGAATAGCCAAGGTAGGAGTAAAACTCATTGAATCTAGCTAGTACCCAATGATAAGGGCGGCCTTTTCTGAAGTCAACAAAGTTACTCAATGAAGCTACTGTCTTGGAATATCCGCGGGTGCAATCATCTAAGGAAAATAAAGACTCTGTCCAGAAGGATTAAACATGAGAAACCTGATGTTCTTTTTTTACAAGAAACAAAGTGCAATTCTGAAACTATGGAAAGGGTTAGCCATAAAATCTGGAAGGGATGTAAAGTTATGGCGATAGATGCCTCGGGGATGGCAGGAGGCCTCTCTATCTTATGGAAACCCCATTATGTTCTCCTATCGGACTGGAGAGCCAGAACATTCTCTATCTCGGCTAACTTTTCGATCCTGGGGGCGAGGGTGAAGGGTACTCTAGTTAACATTTATGGGCTGAGTTCCTTTCCCCACAAACATGAGTTTGATTAATTTTTTGCAATGGTTGGAAGTTCAGGCCGTCAAAGGGTCTTGGATAATTGGTGGGGAATTTAACCTCAACTCTTCTCTGTCAAAAAAGAAAGGAGGGAGAAGGATCTTGGACAAATTTCAAGAATCCTTTAAGGAGCTTCTGACGAATAGCCCATTCATTGATATTGAAACTGGCAACGGTTGGCATTCATGGAATACAAAATGTGGAGGAATTCACCTTGTAGCATCCAGAATCGATATATTCTTGACTACTGAAGGCATTGCCCGAGGCACGGGTGAGGTCAATGCCAGTGTTCTGCCCTCTGCAGGTTCAGATCATTGGCCCATCTGCCTTAACTGGGATTGGTCAAACACGATTCTTTATAAACCCTTTAGGTTTGAACAATTCTGGCTAGAACACAAAGACTTCAAAGACTTGGTGGGACAATGGTGGCAGGAACTAGTCCCCCCTGAGGGTATTGGAATGTTCCAATTCCAAAAAAAACTCAAAGCACTAAATTCCAAGATCCGTACATGCAATAAAGATGATTTTGGCAACATTTTCCAGGACAATAAAAAGTTGATTGAGGACTTGGAGAATACGTACAGGAAAGGCATGTCCAATGGATGGGATGATGTTCGAAGGGAACAGGAGCAGAACCTGATGGAGCAACTTGAAGCTAGGGAAAGACAGGAAGAAATCTATTGGAAACAAAAATCTAGGAACCAATGGCTCCAGGACGGGGAGAAAAACACTAAGTTCTTCCACAACATGGTGGTTCAAAATCACCACAGATCTAAGATTTTCAAAATCAAAAGAAGTGATGGTAGACAAGTTGAAACCATAGGAGAGATTGAGGACGAATTAATCGACCACTTTGCTTCTATTTTACGGGAGGACAGGGCTGATAGGAGTAATGATATCTCAGAAATCACGCGCCTAATTCCAAGACTTGTTACCAGGGACCATAACGAGTTGTTGGGAAAACCTCTTGCTATGCAGGAAGTGGAGGAGGCGATGAATCAAATGGATCTGGGGAAGGATCCTGGCCTAGACGGGTTCACCACCAATTTTTTCCACTTCTTCTGGGATATGATTAAAGATGAAGTCCTGGCAATTGTGGATGAATCTCGTAGATGCGGTGGGGTGTTAAAAGCGTTTAATGCCCCCTTTCTTTCCTTAATTCCGAAGGAGGAGGGAGAAGATTCTCCTGATAAATTTCGACCCATATCCCTCTATAATGTGATTTACAAGATTATATCAAAGGTGATCGCGAACAGGCTGAAACCTCGGCTCCCTCTCCTTATCAGCCCATAACAGTCTAGTTTTGTCGAAGGGAGATAGATTATGGATGGCATTATTCTAGTGCAAGAGACCATTCATTCCCTGAAACTCACCAAAAAGTCAGGCATGCTAATCAAATTAGATATAGCTAAAGCCTATGATAAGCTAAGCTGGCAATACATGAGAGGCATTTTGGAAGCTTTTGGGTTTGATAGGAATTGGGTGAATTGGATCATGAATCTGGTTTCCACTCCTTTCTTCTCTATCCTTCTTAATGGCTTTCTTTCTAGGTTGCTGCAGGCATCTTAGGCTATTCGCCAAGGTGACCCTTTGTCGCCGTTCCTTTTCATTCTAATGGCTGAAGGTATGAGCAGGCTTTTGTAGAACCAGGCTGATGAAGGAAGGATTCGTGGGCTCCAACTTCATGCTGGGCTTGACAACCAAACTCACCAAAAATTTGTCGATGATACCATGCTAATGGGGCACCCTTCAGTCCAAGAAGCCCAAGTCCTTAAAAACTATTTAAAGTTGTTTGCTAAGGCCTCCGAGCTTGAAGCCAATCCGAATAAGTCTCAAGTTTTCTTTTTTAATACTTCGGGAGTTACCCAACATAATATCCTGAGGATTCTGGGTTTCTCCAAAGGATCTATCCCTCCAAATACTTAGGGGTCCCCCTCTTTGAAGGAATCATACGCAAGGTGTCTTGGTAAGATATGCTCGACCGGATCCGCAGAAGGTTGGCCAGCTGGACTCTCAGACCTTTAAATTTACCCAGCCATTTGATTCTTGTTAAATATGTCCTCCAGGCAATGCCTGTTTACCTCTTCTTGATGCTATCCGCTCCAAAATTCGTCTTAAAGGAAATCAGGGGTATTCAACCCTCCTTTTTCTTGGGGGGGAGGGAGGAGAAGTCCAAATTTTCCCTGGTCAGTTGGGACAAGATCTGCAAATCCAAGAATGAAGGAGGCCTAGGACTCAGAGATCCTGAGATTCTCAGTGAGGTCTATGGGTCTAAGATATGGTGGATATGGTGCATCTACAGATCTGAACCTTGGGCTTGCCTTTGGCATGTGAAGTATGCTTGGGACATACCAAGAGGGAAACTGATTCGCTTCAATGAGGTAAGGATTGGTTCTCATATATGATTAAAATCTTTTTCTGGTTGTCATTTGGTCCAAAACCATAGCTTTTGGGAAATCTTTAATGGGGAAGACGCCAATTTCTAGGATGATTCTTGGAACGAACTTCCCAAGCTAAGCATCGATCCAAGGTGGAAAACTATTCATGCCCGTGGCGTGGAGGAGGGAAGAATCAAAGTTTGTGACTACTGGACAGAACTACTGGCTGAGGGACATAGGCAATGGATTGATCATGGGTGGCTCGAGGGTTTAGAAAGCAATAAGGATCTTCAAGCTTTCAAGGCTACCCTTCAGGAGCGCATTATTCAGATCAAGGCTGGTCATGACAAGCTCCACTGGGGTCACAATCAGAAAGGCATCTTTAGTATAAAATAAGCTTATGATATCAGGATTCACATTGAATATGTGGATGGTAGTGCTTGGAAGAAAGTTTGGGGAATGAATCTCTGGCCGAAAATTTCCATCTTCTGTTGGCTGGTGGTTTGGAAAAGGATTCTAACCAGTGAAAAATCTAGGAAACGAGGGATCCAGGTAACTTCCAGGTGCCCCTTATGCCTCTTCTCGGAGGAATCCATCAAGCATTTGTTATACAACTGTCCCTTTTCGACCTTGATTTGGGACAATGGGGCGACGATTTTTAGAAAGAGAAATCGGGTTAGAGATCCTCCGGACTAGTCAATTAAAGATTGGGACTCCAAGGCATTCTCGAACCCAATCATCAGGACCTTATGGCTATTGTTCCCGGGAATGGTTATATGGCACATATGGAAGGAGAGGAACAACCACATTTTTAGGGAAAAGAAGCACGGACCAAATGAAGTTTGGGGAAAGCTGGTTAGTAATATGCGTGAGACAATCAGAAGCATCTCTTGGGAGGATAAAGATAGAGACTTGTCTGAGACGGAACTACGTATTGCTTTAGGATGGAATATTGACAAATATGATTTGGAAGGCCTACGCATTAGATCCAAAATATGCCACCCCTCCAGTCCAACTTTCCGATCTTTCCCTCCGCAACAGGTTTTTAAAGTTAATTTTGATGGAGCTTCCCATGGTAATCCAGGGCTGGCGGGTTTTGGAGGGGTATGCCGAAATGCTTCTGGCACTATTCTGAAAGTGTTCTTCGGGTTCTTAGGTCTTGACTCCAACAACTCAGCCGAGTTGGAGGGTCTCATCCAAGGGATCCGCCTGGTGATTCGCAAGGGATGGACACCTGCTGTCCTAGAAGGGGACTCCAGTGTTATCATCCACATGGCAAAGTGGTTGGCCAGTGGAAAATCCCCAAATAAAATTTCCACCAGTTAGCGGCTCTTGTACAAATTGGAGCAACTGCAATCCCTTATCATCGATCACAAGGCTATCCTGTTTAGCCACGTCAAACGGGAATCCAATAAGGTGGCAGACCTCATGGCCAACCAAGGCATAGCTGGAAGGGGAGCGTTGATTGTCGGTACCCTGGAGGATTTCCAACATGACACTTGGACAACGCGCTGCCGCCACTTGGCTAGCAGTCACAACGATAACTATAAGAAGATGACGGCTGGTTCTGCGTCAGCTCATGAATATGACAAACGACGGCTAGAATGGTTTAATGGTACATCATGTCGTACTGGACAATCCAGTACAGAATGATCCCTTCCCTCATTTTAATTTACAAGATGAGTACGATTGGGTTTGAAATTAAGTTAAAAAAGATTGAGAGGACGATTTCGTATCAGATCCCGGTTATTACCATTAGGTTCATTTTAATGAGCACCTACTGGGATTGCATTGCCATGATTATGAAGTTGTACGAGGTTGATGATGAGCGAAACTTTACATGTATTTCAATTATGACGCTGCGGGTTATTTATTTTCATAACAGGGAATGCGGTTATGCACCTAGATCTCTTTGCTTCTGGCAGCTCCATTCTTGTTTTCCTTATAAGATTTCCTGGAATAGGGTGGGCTATAGGATTTCGCTGGTTCGCCCGCCGGATAATCACAGAGTTGGGATTATGGCCCTGCAGCGTTGTGATGGTTCTGAGACGGTCGAGGGGTCTGGCTCTTGAAGGATTAACGGTAAAGCACCGTTGTCGGTTAGCAAGGGGAATGATAAGGGCAGGGTCACTAGGGCCCAGCTGCGAGCCCAGGAGGCTACTCTATTTTTTCATGAACGTATCCCCCCTCTTATACGGGAGGATCTAGATCTCATTGAGAAGCAATTATGGGCTGAGGTTAAGACTATTCCACCTGCAGATCTTCGTCAGGAGGTCAAAGAATGGGTAGTCGACCCTGGGACAACTGCTGGAAGGGCCTCTGTTTACGAGCGCATGATGATGACTTAATGGGTTACGAAAATTTTTTTGGCCCATGTTACTATGTCCTGCTACAACAAGGAGTGTGGCAACGAGGAGCCGGTTTGCTCTTGGAAAGCCCACAACCCGGATTCTTGACTTATGCATCTTAAAATCGATGAAATTGCAAAGAAATTGGGCCTTTCCTTCACTTACTTAGGTATGGAGAGACCTGAGAAGGGGGGATCCAGCACCCGTCAGGATCAGAGCATTGTGTAAACTCAGCAGAAGGTCAAGACTGAGGAAAAAATTGACAAAGGGAAGAAGGTTCGGGTAAGCAGCGGTGGTGCGGTGGCAACTTGATTCCAGGTCTCCTGTTGTTGTGCTTTTTGTCTATTATCATTTCTGTGTCTAGCGGCTTTACTGTTTGGTTATGGGTGTTTGCTTTCGTCTTTCCTTGGGTCAAATGTATCTGGGTTATGGGGGTAGAAAGAGGCCTGTCCATTGAGGGCACTCTTTAGTTTTAAAGATTATGACAGTGGTCTGAAACTGGTGATAGCCCTGTTTGAGCGTTTTGTATAATGGTTCCTTTTCGGTAATATTGTCTTTTTATTTACAAAAAAACTATAGTTTTTATTTCAAACAACCAAAATTACAATTTTTGTTTAAATTTCGGCAAGTATTTCATTTTTAATTTGTAAATAAGAGATTCATTAATAAACAAGGGTAAGAACTAATACTCGGAATATTCAAAATCAAAGTTATTGTATCACTACATTTTAATTATCATGTATTTATTAAATCACCTCTTTTTATTTGCACGTTCACACGGTTTTTGTACACGACAGGTTGTTTTTTATCATCAGTGCTCATCTTTTGTATGGGCGCACTGATGCTAATTATTGGTTAAGGTGCATTATTGCTCATCTTTGGTATAAGTGCATTGGTGCTTATTTACTGTAGGCAACCAATGCTCCATGACTATAAATTGTAATGCTTAACATTTCATTATTAATTATTATACATTTTATGTTTATTGATAATGTCTTTTTTAACTATAAAATTTTATTTCAAACAATCAAAATTATAATTTTTGTTTGATATTAGGCAAGTATTTCATTTTTAAATCATAAATAAGAGATACATTAATAAACAAGGGTAAGAACTAATACTTGGAATATTTTATTTGCACGTTTATGAGTTTTTTGTACATGACAAATTATTTTTTGTCATCGGTGCTCCTATTTGGTATGGCCACACCAATGCTCATTGTTGGTTAAGGTGCGTTGGTTCTCCTATTCGGTATGGCCGCACCAATGCTCATTGTTGGTTAAGGTGCGCTGGTGCTCATATTTTGTATAAGTGCATCAGTGCTTCTTTAATGCAGGCACACTGGTGCTCCATGACCCATGTGCACCAGTGGGGTTTTGGCCAAAAAAACATCGGTGCTCCTCTTTGGTGAAGGCACACTGGTGTCGATGCTCCTCTTTGGTGAAGGCACAATGGTGTTGGTGCTCCTCTTTGCTTAAAAGTGCAACAGTTTCAGTGATCCTCTTTCGTGAAGGCACAATGGTGCTCATCTTTTCTATAAGCACACCGATGCTTATTTACTATAGGTGCACTGAACCTTCGGTATAAACCTTTTCCCGTGGAAAAAAAACCTTTGCTAAAAACCTCCATTAGTGCCTCCACTAAAACCTCCGTTACCAATTACGAAGGTTGTAGCAGAGGTTTTTTTGACAATTTCCCAAATCTTGTAACACTAAAAAGATCCGCTACAACCTTCGCTAGAAGGTGTTTTCCTTGTAGAGATTTAAACCAAGTTTTCGTCATCTTCTTCACCCTAGATATGATCTCTAAAAATTGGACCATATAAGTATGATTGTGGTCAGGCCATAACAAGATCAAATTATTATGGATAAAGATTTTGTAATCTTCCTCCACAAGCTAGGAGGGATTGAATTTAAGGGGGGATGGCGACTTCTTGTCCTATGTATGAATTTGGAGCATGATTGACATATGATATGAAATCCCCCTGGTTTCGACCCAAAAATTTATAAGGAATATGTTATTGAACAAGTGCTTGTTTACTAGAAAACAATTCAACCTTTTGGCCACAACATCATTTTTCTTCCTTTCATTCCTTCAGGAAGGAGTCAAATTTGATGGCTCTACACCTATTAAATAGTTTTTTTCCAAAAAGGTGAAGAAAATAATCTCAAAAGTGGTCATGACGTGGCATGGACGCTCAAAATTATATCAAATACAATTAAATTGAGATCCCCTCCCACAATAAGAGAGGGTTTTCCGAGGGCACCTGCATCGTCCAAATAATACCATAATTGCTTGCTATCTGAATAGGGACAATACACATTTAGGACATTCAAATTTATTCCCAATGCTTTAGACTTCAATTCTACTAAAATATAAGAGGAAAACATTGAGGTAGAAAGAGCGTCATATGCTAGACTCTATCTAGTAAGAAGGCCTCTCAAAATCCCATCCAAGTCAACCATTGTGTAATGTCCCCACCTTAGTGACATATGGATTCATCCACTAACCCATTAGATTCCCATGGGTTCAAGTGGAGTTCAACATTAATCTGGGAATTATTTTATTCCTAAGTTTTTCCATGCATAAGATTGATCAAATAAGTCAAAGGCAAAAGTTGTCCACAAGTCACAAGCAAAGTTGATCCAATGTATGAACATGGTTATTGGGGCACGAAGGAGAGATTATCCATGCATTGAATGAGTTAACTAAGTCAAAGAGGCTCCAAGGAGGGTAGTGTAGGTGTCTTTCCATAAAAAAAGATAATTCCATAAAACAAGGAAAGCTACTGGACAACATTTAAGAAAGTTGACAAACTCCAAGTTGGTTAGCCAAGACACCCTAAACAAGAAAAGTTGATCCAATGTATGAAAAAGGTTATTGGGGCACTAAGGAGAGATTACCCATGCATTGAACGAGTTAACTAAGTCAAAGAGACGCCAAGGAGGGTAGTGGAGGTATCTTTCTATAAAAAAGACATTTCCATAAAACAAGGAAAGCTAGTGGACAACGTTTAAGAAAGTGGACAAACTCCAAGTTGGTTAGACAAGAAACCCTAAAAAAGGGGGAAGAGTTGGTAAAAGAAGTTAGAGGGTGCATTGAATGAGAATACGGATCACTCAACTACCCAACGAATGGTTTTTGGTTTACCATGGTATTTGCCACTAGTATTGACTAAGTGGACAAACTAGTCTTGCCTGTGGTTTTCATTGTTCCATGGTATTGGAGCCTAGTATTGGAGGCAAGTGAAAGTTTAAAAAGGAGGAATATCATATTAGTGGGGGTTAGCTGGTTGATCATTTGAATTCTATTGATTTTCTTATGCTTCTCATTTCTTGGGTGATGCTCCCCTTGTATACCAAGAGGGTGATGGGCCCCTCATTCCACTATACTAGTTGTGCATTCAACTAGACATTGAGGAGGAATTAATTCAGCCTATCTCACTGATTATTTTGAATACATTTGATGTTACTTGAAGGTCCTTTCATTTCTAGGCATTATTCTTATGTCTCTCTAGTTTTTTGATGTGCTAGTTTCCTAGCAATTTTGCAGTGAATTCTATTTGGGTGTGGATAGTTTGATGTATGGAATTCCACGAGTCATGGATACTATAATGAAATATTGTACATGTTAATTAAGCCTCCCATTTTTGATAATAATAGTGCTTTGTTTTATCTTCTGTAATTCGTGAGTTTCTTTTCTATGCTATTTCTCACCTATGCTCAAACACCTTGCAAATTTAACTAGTCTTCACTAAAATTTAAATAAATTCACTTATACTCAACCAAATATAAAACCGTGAGTTGATGAATATATATAAGACCAAGGTGCATCCATCCCAAGTGAAAAGTAAGAAAAATGTGGGCCCTAGGTACCATTTGAGTTGAGTTGGAAATTGCCTAGTAGTGCTGTCCCAATTTTCGATCTTTCTCCAAAACCTCCCTAATTGCACCAGAACCTTCAAAAATATGAACCCAATGAATCCTATAGAATTTTGGTAATTAGTTTCAGACCAGTTACATTAATAGTGCACCAGAATCCATTGGGTTTCCACATAAGTCCTAGGGTTCTTTCCTTGAAGCCTTTGGTTTATCCAAAGGAGTCTTCCCAAGTGTGAAGTACCTAGAGAATGTGCCGCTGTCGAAGTAGGTGTCTTCATAGGGATCATGGGAGATTTATGAAGGGTGATATAAGCCTTCATAACCTACATATATGAAAATTTTAACCTTCCAGTTCCATTCAAATTGAGTTGAGATTTTTCCATCTACCCTTGCCAATTACCAAAATTTCTCCTAGCACCAAGTTTTTGTAATTTGACTCCTATCTATTGAGCCTAGTGTTCTCAATACCAATTTGGGAACATTAAAATGGAATCATAGCATGATACTCTACACCTACTTGGGTAAGCATTGATGAATCCAAAGAGGAGGCCACCTCCTAGGAGGAAAGACCCAGAAGAACCAATTGTTGAAGAGTGGGAAGAAGATTCCACTAAAGCATAGATCCATGAAGAAAGATAAGTATCAAGCATGGGAAGTGAAAAGGATGAGCTTAAATTTCTATGCAAGGACATGAAGAAGAGTTTGAAATAAATTTTAAGGAGTATGATGCAAGGCTTTGAACTCTTTTCCAGACAAATTAGAAGGATAGATGGAGAAGGGAGCAATAATAGATCTCACCAAGAGTAAAGGAGGGTCTATGGTGAGACTCTCTTCTCAAAGACACGGCCATACAATCAGAAACATGAGTATAGGGGACAAACTCACCCCACTATGCCCAAATTTATTGATCATCCTATGGAGGAACTAGAATCTCAAAATGAAACAGTTGTTTCATGGAACAAATGCCTCAATGACTATCACAACTTGAGCTAGGGTTGCAAAAGAGAGATAGAGTTCCATAATTTATATGAAGTCCAATGCAAATTCAAATCCAAAGGAATACATAGTGTACCTGTTTAAAATAATGAGTTAAGAAGTGCCATTGGTAAGGTTTCTCTTCCATCCTTGGATGTATCCTCAAAGTGTATTTCTAGTTCCTGGATCCAAAAACTTGATACATACTTTCAACTGAGTACTATGTCTGAGAGGGAGTCCATTAAGATGGAAGTATTACATATTGATGGAGAGGAAAATGACTGGTTGTTCCATTGCATGAAAACATTGGGACATGATCAAGTGACATCCTATGGAGAGTTCACCAAGAGGTTGGTGGACAGATTTGACCGAGGGTATCCAACAATGCGTTTAAGGGAGCTAGAGCTCCTAAAGTAGATCGCGGATCCAAAGACATATATTTCAGATTTCTAGAAGCTAGCTATGATGGTCACTGACATATCTGAAGCTTGCTTGATTCTTTTCTTCACAGAGGGATTAGTTGAGCCATTGAAAGGGTTGGTCAAGGCCTACATACCAACTACCTTGCGAGATGCAATGAGCAGGACAAGGGACTTGCAAGATTCCATGCCAAGGACAAGATATCCTCCTAAATTTGTTGTTCCCACCAAATTCAAGAGTCAAAGACCTCCTTTGAGGAATATGACTAGCACTTTCAAGAAGGAGAACACCTTTAGAGATAAAGATGAGTTGAGGAGAAGGAAGCAATGCTTCACTTTCCAAGAGCCACGGGTTCCAGGCTATAAGTGTTCCAAGGGAAATGCACATTACATTGAGGTTTATTCAAAGAGAGAACCTAAGGAGGAGTAAATTTAATAGGATTAAGTTGATGAAGATGGTGGCTATGAGACAAAAAATGAAGACCAACCACCCCATGAAAGTGGAAAGATTTCAGTCCTCATAGGAGGAGTCCCACGCTACCACACTCTCAGGTTCAAAGGAGTGGTGTAGGGAAATAGAGTCACAATTTTGGTTGATGTAGGTACTACTCATAACTTCATTGATTCGGCCTTGGTGGAAAGGAGGAAGCTACCAACATAAACCTTTGTTGGTTTTATTGTCATCATCCCAAGTAATAAATCCATGGATTGCACTAGATGGATTCCAAAGTTGAAAGTCACCATATGGGATTATAGTTTGACAGATAGATTTTATATTGTTAATGTGGTCGATACTAACATGGTGTTGGGATTCCAATCGTTTTTTTTTCCATTGGTGAGAATTCAATGAATTACAAGGTGCTAGAAATAAAGTTCCAAGATCATGATGGGAGGAAACTTGGGTTGAAGGTAATCGACACCTATCCTAATAAAGTGGTGTCTTCACACAGTATGAGATCAACCTTGAGGCATGAAGACATTGAGTGGAATGTTGAATGCCTCATCACCACTCAAGGCACCGCCATAGAAATTTCACAACACCCTGAGGACATTAAGAGGTTGTTGCACAAGCATGAGAAGGTATTTGGAGACCTTCCACATGGTAGGCCACTAGATAGAGGTGTTGAGCATAGCATTGAGTCGGAGATGGGCACACCACCCATCAAGATCCATCCTTACAAGAATCCAAAGAGGTTCAAGGATGAGATAGAGTGAGCCGAGTCAAGGAGTTACTTGAGTTGGGGTACATCAGACCAAGTTCAAGTCCATTTGCATCTTTAGTGGTCCTAGTCAATAATAAGGATGGGACATTGCGCATGTGCATTGATTACATGGAACTTAACAAGAAGACCATTAAGAACATATATTCTATTCCAAGGATTGATGAATTTATGGATGAGATTCATGGAGAAAAGTACTTATCCAAGATAGATCTTCGCTTTGGATATCACCAAATTAAGATGTTGGAGGAGGACATTCAAAAGATAGCCTTTCAGTGTCACTATGGACACTTTGAGTTTCTAGTCATTCCCTTTGGCTTAACCAATGCACCGGACACATTTCAATCTTGCATGAACAAGGTGTTTGGTAAGCAACTTTGTAAGTTTGTTCTTGTATTTTTTGATGACATATTGATTTATAGTAGAATATGGGAAGAGCATTTGCACCACTTGGATATTGTGCTAACCATTTTGGCAAATCAGCCCTTTTATGCCAAGTTGTCCAAATGAGAATTTGGAATGATTGAGATTCTCTATCTTGGTCATATAATTGGGAAAGAGGGAGAAAAAGTACACATGGAGGAGATCCATACCATCCTTGATTGGCCTAGCCCAAATAAATTTACAGAGTTAAGAGGCTTCATTGGAATATGAAGCTACTATAGGAAATTTGTCAAAGGCTTCTCAAATTTTACCACACCTTTGACTGATCTCACCAAGAAGGGAGCATTTTGTTGGACAAAGGAAGCTGAGCAAGATTTCAAGAAAAGGAAGGAGGTGATGAGTATCTTCCCAATGATTTCACTTCCTGATTTCACACAACCATTTGTACTAGAGTGTGAGGCCTTAGGAGAAGGAATTTGAGCAGTTTTGATGCAGAATATGCACCCCATTGCCTATGAGAGTAGAAAATTGCAGCCACATGAGAGGCATTATTCCATATATGACAAAGAGATGTTAGAAATCATGCATGCATTGGCTAAGTTAAGACAATACTTGGTTGGAAGCAAGTTCATTGTGAGACTGATCACAATAGCTTGAGGCACTCTTTGACACAAAAGGAGCTCAATGACAGGAAACAAAAATGGGTAAGCAAAGTCCAATATTATGATTTTGATATAGAGTACAAAAATGGGAAAATGAATGTGGTAGCTGATGCACTTTCTAGGAATCCTACTCTTTCTTTGATGCAAGTACCAAATGATTGGAAAGTACAACTAGCTATTGAGTACTCTAAGAATCAGTTTGCAAGTGAGATGCTAGATGGTTTGGTACATGATGATGCATACAAGGTTCTCAATGATGTCATATACTATAAGGATAGAATCTTCTTGGTGCATGAATCAAACTTGAAGAATAACATTTTAGAAGCTGCTCATGATGCACCCTTAGCAGGCCATCCTGGTTTCATGAAGACATATGGAAGGGTGAGAGAGAGGTTCTATTGGAAGGGCCTCAAGAATGATGTGTTGAGGCATGTAAGAGACTACATCGCATACCAACAAAATAAGGTGGAGCATGTACATATTTCTGGTCTATTACATACTCTACCTATTCCAAAGCAAAAATGGGAGAGTATCTCCATGGACTTCATCACTAGTTTGCCAAAAAACCAAGGTAAATATTGCATTTTTGTTGTGGTTGATAGGCTAACAAAATTTGCACACTTTTTTGTTGTTTCACCTACTATTGCAACAATCCAAGTTTCTTCCCTTTTCTTTCAAGAAGTATTCAGGTTGCATGGGTTGTCCAAAAACATAATAAGTGACAGGGACAACAAATTCACAGGTGCATTTTGGAAAGAGCTATTCAAGTTGGTTGGAACAAGCTTGGATCTTAGCACACGCTATCACCCTCAAACTGATGGTCAAACTGAAAGGGTGAACCAATGGCTTGAAATATACCTCAGGAACTATGTCATGGGGCAGAATAAGGCATGGATTACATGGTTGCACTTGGGAGAATTCTGCTACAACACAAATTTCCACATATCCATTGGCATGACACCTTTCAAGGATTTGTATGGGTATTATGCTCCTACATTTGCAGATATGATATTTGTATATTCCAGGGCCCAAAAGGCCAAGGATTGGCTCAAAGAGAGTCAATACATTCTCAAATCACTTAAGGAATTTTTTTTGTTTGCACAGAACCAACATAAGATATATGCGGACAAGCATAGGACATAACGAACTTTCCAAGAGGGTGACTTGGTGTACTTGAGATTGCATCCATATAGGAAATATTCCTTGAAAGAAAAGGGGGCTGAAAATTTACATCCAAGGTTATATGGCCCATATAGAATTGTGATGAGGATTGGTGAAGTTTCTTACGAGTTGGAGTTAACTACAGAAAGCAAGATACACAATGTGTTCCATGTATGTTGTCTCAAGAAGGTAGTTGGGAAACAAGTGGCAATTTCAAAGGAGATTCCTCCAGTTGATGATGAAGGACACTTGGTCCTTGTTCGAGAGAATATTTTGCAGGTTCAAGATAGGATGTTGAGAAGTTGAATCATGACGGAGTATCTTGTGCAATGTGAAGGTTTTCCCAGTGAAGATGCAACATGGGAGGGTGAACAAATTCTGCAGCATCCAAGGTTGCAATTGCCTGAGGACACGCAATCTTGGGAGGGGAGGAATGTAATGTCCCCACCTTACTGACATATGCATTCATCCACTAACCCAATAGATTTCCATGGGTTCAAGTGGAGTTCAACATTAATATGGGAATTGTTTTATTTCTAATATTTTCCATACATAAGATTGATCAAATAAGTCAAAGGAAAAAGTTGTCCACAAGTCACAAGCAAAGTTGATCCAATGTATGAATAGGGTTATTGGGGTGCCAAGTAGAGATTATTCATGCATTGAATGAGTTAAATAAGTCAAAGAGGCACCAAGGAGGGTAGTGGAGGTTTCTTTCCATGAAAAAAAGCATTTCCATAAAACAAGGAAAGCTAGTGGACAACATTTAAGAAAGTGGACAAACTCCAAGTTGGTTAGCCAAGGCACCCTTAAAAAGGGGGTGTTTGATGGACAATCCACTCGAGCGGACGTGAGATGGATCTCCCTAGCTCAATGTGAGTCTAGAACAAATAGAACAGACTACAAATGGATTTCCTAGATCTACTTAAGGATCAAGTGCTAGATGTCTTACCTTTTACTTTGCAATCCTTTCTCCTGAATGTTGCTCCACGTCTAGCGGTCGTCATATCTCAGCTGCAAGAGCTATTAAGACCCAAAGAACAACACAACATGAGTAAATAGAATCTATACAATAAGAGATCTAAGTAAACAGTTAAGCAAGTAAAATACTCAATATCATCACACATTAACAATATTGGTGGAAAGCATTTGTATTACTGTAAATAGGGAAATACATAGTAGAGACATAAAACTACAACCAAAGCTTAACGCTGCAGCCCTTCTCCATCCAAGACATTTGCCATATCCTCCTAAGGAAGTATGAGTCTCCCAATAGATGAAAAGAGATCTATCAAGGATGATTTCACCAGCATGTAGACACTATAGACTTCCTTCCCTTGGAGAGGGGTAGAGCTTCACTTATATAGGACTAAGTGGATAGGATAGGTTGAGATATGGTAGGAGAGAGATAGGGGATCCTTCCAAGAGGTTAGGAACCGAAGGCCAGCTCCCCCAATAGGTCAGGGATAGGGATCCAAGTCATCAACCTTCGATAATGAGCTCAAAGAAGCTATTTTTTCCATTTAACTGACTTCGTTGCACCCTGTAATGGAGCAAGGTGCGACATCGCAGGTTGCATGAGTGCAGCCTGCGACGACCTCTCAAAACCTAGCAGAAGCATAATGATGTCCTTTCTAGGTAAGTGACTTAGTCAATGGGACTTCAAGGATGTATACACTGAATCTAATGGTTGTAAGATTTTAGGTGTAACAGAATGCCCCCCAAAGCATGAAGCTGTTTAAAGATGGACAAGTAAAATGCTTTGAGAGAAAGAATGGAAAAATGAACTTGTCGGATGAAGGACGCTGTTGCAGTACAACTTACTCTGAACTGACAATCTCATATGATGTACAACATGGCTACTAACCAATACAATTCAGATCCATGGTAGTAATGACGGACTGAACACAATCATGGCTACTGGACACAAGCGTAGATCCATGATGAGATGGTAACACAGCCACGACCAATACAAATGTGGATCTGTGTAATATGACTCAATACAAACTCCAACGCAACCTGGGTAAAACATGACTCCCAGGGTCTTCAAGCTGAACCTGCAATGATACGAATCTATCCATGTAATTACAAATGTCTTGATGTCGAACATGGTAGAAACCACTTGATTACCGGTCATTGATGTATACCGTTAACAAGTGCGAGGGAAATCACCATTGATGTCAATGATCCCCAAGGTACCATAGTACATATCATCAAGCGTGAATAAATGAGTTGAATTCGAACGCAAGATGAAATCTTTCGATCAAGAGTCAATGATGTAAACTCATGTCAAAAGCGAGGTACCTGCCATTGAGGCATGCAGGGCCAAGGTACTTGGTTGGTTTCTAGATTCAATCCTTGGATGATGTATTGAAGTCAACAAGAATGAATCCGTCGAAGGAGGGACATGATGAATCCCCCATCATCGACATGAAACACGACAAAGGATGTGTAGAGTGGATCGGATGGTACAATAATATGCGAGACTGACTCAGAGTAGACCGCATGATTGAAGGTGTACTGAATGCAAATAGATGAATAGTGAAAGTATTCTTGAACATGGGCATGGAATGACTTGGCAGTATTGACATGATGAGTATGACACAAATTCCTAATGCAACTGATGATGGAAGCTTTCTTTGAACGAACCAAAGGAGTAATAAGACTCAGGAAATAAGCGGAACTCGAAGACAAACAAATGATCCAAGTGCTGTATGCAAATGCAGATGAGTGCCATGTTCAAGAACGACTAGGTACTGCCACTGATAAAGGTGTAATACAAAAGCTTTCCTTTTTCCCCATCATGAATGATGAGTGCCTCATGTGATTTTTACGAGCTTGATGAGGGTAACCAGATGCTCGGTATAGCTCATATCATAGATGAGTCCAATCCCAAATATTTTTCGAACCTGGGATAGGAGGGGTTCGTCCCATGGCGGGCCCTTCAATTTGAGAGTTTAACGAGTCCATAGAAGGTAAAATCGATCGTCATTTCATGTTTAGAGAGTCTAAAAAGAACTAAAGAATACTCCAACGTTTCTTTTTCGTAAAGTTATACTCATCGCCCGAAAAAGGGTAAAAAAATGCGGGAGAGGACTCTTCCAGTCATGATTGGCTGGAGTATACCTTTTTCGTAACTAGTGTCCCCTGGTCCGAAAAAGGAGTAAACTATCACCAAGAAGACGATTGTTCAAATTATTTTACAAGTGTGAATGCGGCAAGTTCGCTTGGCAATCTTTTCATATTTAGAGAGCCTGAAAAGAGCTTAAAGACAGACTCCGGGGGGGTTCCTTTTCCATAGGAGTTTAACGAGCCCAGAAAAGTGATAAATCGTAACTCGGTAACGTATTCTCATAGTTTCAAGAGCACGAGAAAGAACAAAGAGTAAGCTCATAATCATTAAATAATTAAAATCTAATGAAATGAAAAGATAAATGACAAAATACACAAGGGGTGTTCATACTTGAGATGACCGTTCCAATACGACAATGGCGTAGAAAGGCACTTCACAACTCCTGTACACTCGGAAACTAGGTCAAATAGTCAACCGAACGTTCAAATATAATAAAATCGATCCAAAATATAGCAAATGGCATAACGGCATCAAAATATTTGAAAAAGGAATATTCCATTTTGTTTATAAATAGAAACAAAAACGAAATATAGTCACCATTGTTCTATTTTTCAAATTTGGGAGGAGTAGTGCCATTTGGAGCCAAATCTTCACTCGTCGATTCCTGGAGCTACAAGCAGCCATTTCACTCGCCGTCAGGAGCAGGTAACCCTAAACTTCATCCAACATGATTGTAGTGGTTTACATTTTTGAATTTCAGTCATTTTTTGGGTTTTAACTTGATTTGGGAAGGGCCATTGCGCCCTCGGCTCGTCGCATTTTTCCCTTTCGGGAAATACGACGAGACTGAGTCGTCGCTAAGGTCTCACAGGTGGACTACGACGGTGTCACTCTGTTTGTAAAAATCGGGTGCGACGATGGCGACGTCCATCCCCAACCTCAAGCCAAGCTCAAAATAAATACTGCCAGTGGTTGAAGCAAGTTCTAACATTGTTTAAACTCTCCTATTGGCAGGTTCCAAGCATCCAAAATAGTTCTGGAATGGCGAGAACGGGAACATGAGTTGGAAGATGAACAAGATACAAATGATCCACGATGTGTGGAAGCATTGAGGAACTATGGGCTCCTCAAGTTCTTCCGCATTCAGGGGATGAGATCCCAAATCTCACTATTGACTCATATGCTCCGATGCTGGGATGCGGCCCAGCAATACTTCGTGATCGGTGAGCACGAGCTTACCATAGATGTCGAGGACATCTACTTTCTGATCGGATTATCTCGAAGAGGGGACAATGTGCTACTTACTGGATCATGTGGGAGTGATTGGACCGTGGATGATATGATCCAACAGCATTGCAGTCCCAACACTTGTGCATCTAGTGGATAGATTCCCATTAAAGATGTACGGAAACGTCCATTATGTGCCATACTATTCACCATTAGAGGATGGCAGGGAGCCAAGCTCCTCACTTAGCCACCAGGGCACAAATGCTTTATGAGGAGGATTGTATGTATCAAAATATCTTTAACTAGTGCGAGGGAGTCCTCACAAACATGCGAGCTTAGCTGACAAAATGTCGGCGGGGAGAGCTCAAACAGTTTGGATATGGATCGATAGTGATATCGTTCTTACTGGAACGGGTTCCCCTTTTGCGTCCTTAGGTACCACTGGAGGACAGGGATCCTAGAGATGCTCACATGGCTAGGTGGACCGATGTGATGGCCCGACATGGTGGGGGACCCATTATTGGATACCCTCCTGAGTTCTTCACTTGGCTGGAGGGCCAGTTACTGATGGTGGAGGATTTCCCATACAGTGGCATTGACTTTAGAGATGACCTGGACTTGCTGCTGCCAGAGGGAGCAACATGGGGAGACCTTGGTAAGAACAAAAGACCCTTATACTTTTTAAGTTTTGTGCATTTATGATTTTTTTGATATAGTATTGACAGGTGAACAACATGTGTGTGCAGATGTGGGGCCTGTATGACCAGTGGGGACCTCTCTTCTTGCTAGGAGAGAGAGAGAGAGAGGAGAGGGAGCAGTTGTGGGTCCGGCTGTGCATGCTGCCATCGCAGAGATGGATAGAGTCTATGCCAACTTGAGTGGGTTGACACTAGATGTTCCTGAGCCATTGGTAGATGAGGTGCCGCGTCCCATGCAGGTACACACGGTTGTAGATACTGTGCGCTTCAACGCGCTGCTTCACAAGGTTGCGAGAGCAGTCGACTGTTTCCAGACTCATCAGGCTAGGGCTGCTAGACCTCCTAGGGATGTACGGGCCAGGCGATAGGCCATATGTTGTTACTGTGTGTGTACTGAGAGCTTAGAGGCCTCAGATTTTTGTACTAATGAAAGCTGCGAGGCTTCAGATTTTGTAGAGATTCACTGAAAGTCGTCGTGCTTCAGAATTTTGTATCAACACTACCTTTTGAGATTATATATATACAGACATTCCGATGATTTATACATTATGTGTTTCGAATGAGTGAATGATGTGGTCTTGCCTATATGTTTGCTTATAAAATGAATTAATTACATGTTGTGTCTACTTTTAACAGTTCATGAATATGCTTATGAGTGTGCAATGTACCAATCTAAAATGAAGTTGGCCATAGAGTCGGAAACTGTGTTAATGTCTCGTGGAATGTGCAGGTACTGAATGGACTTGAAGGACCTTTCCAGAAGATAGACTCATCGATATAGATGGATTAAAAAGGGGTCGCAGATGGCGTAAACTAGGTTAAGATGAGAGACCACTAGTTGAGAGTCCAAATGGATGACAACGTGGTCCATACCCATAGAAATGGCGTCAGTTAGGGTTCCAATGACTGCTTGATATTATGCAGCATTGTTGGTTGTGAAACCTAGACACATTCCTCCTGAGCTGATAAGATCGCCCGTAGGTGAATAGAGAACCCAGGTTGCCGAAGCAAGGTTGCGGGTATGTCGACTGGCGTCGTCCGTGAATCCGAAACAAGTTGCCATCTGCACACGTAGACAAAACATGGTATAAGAAACGAAACAAGACCTAAACACGCAAGAAATCAAAGCGTCACACTACACAGAAAACACACACGCATGCCATGTACAGTATATACAAAAGTACTTACGCATGAAAGACTCAAGCATAATACCTCTTCAGGTAGAGCCCGTTGCGGGGCTCACCCAAAGATATCCCATCATAGCTTTCAAGCTCATAAGCTCCCTTCTCTGAAATGCGTTTTACTATGTAAGGTCCATGTCACATGGACTCAAACTTGCCTGTCCCCAGCTTATCATGTTTTTGGTTGTATGTAAGGACCAAATCTCCTTCGTTGTAAGCGCAGGGTTCTACCGACTTATCGTACTGTGCTTTGATGCATTTCTTATGAGCCTCGTTGACAAGAGCAGCATCTCGATGATTTTCGTCGAGTTTAGCTAGGTAGAGGAAACGTTCTTCCTCAGCAGTAGTGTTTGGGAGAAGTTCGATGGCGAGATTGAGAGACAGAATCTCACACTCTATAGGGAGGACTACCTCCAATCCATACACTAGTTGGAAAGGAGTAAATCCAGTGGCGATTTTAATGGAAGTCCTACAAGCCCAAAGTGCAGAGAAGAGCATATTATGCCAGTTGGACTTATGCGTACCTACCATTCGTTGGACCATATTTTTCAAGACCTTGTTAATGGCCTCGACCTGTCCATTCGATTGTGGGTAGTATGGTGTTGATTTTTCATTGCGAAAACCCAATCTATTGCTCAACTCGTCAACCATGTGGTTCGTAAAGTGAGAACCGTGGTCAGTAACTATCACTTGAGGAACTCCAAACCACGCTATTACATGATTGAACATGAAGAGTGCGGCAGTCTTGCCATTGTTCATGTATGTAGGCATTGCCTCGGCCCACTTTGTAAGGTAGTCCACAACTATAATGACGTAACTATGCCCCCCGACCGAGGTAGGCTTACAATGCATGAAATCTATGCCCCATTTAGCGAAGGGGCCAACAACAATATCTGGGTGTAATGGGGTGGGGTGGGTGCACTTTTTCATATGAAAATGTTGACATGGAGGACATTTTTTGACGGCCTCAATACAATCTTTGAAGATAGTAGGCCAATAATATCCTGCGCGCAGAATTTTCTGGGCTGTAGCCATCCCAGAGAGGTGACCGCCACACGCCCCAATGTGACAGTCATTTAGAACGTGTTCAGCCTTATCATGAGTGAGATAGCGTCGGAGAATGGAATTGACACCATGACGGTACAAGGTATCATTGATGATTAAGTAATACTTTTCATGGTGGCATATGCGACGACGGTCGTCACGAGACAGTTGAGGACTGAAACATTGGGTTTGAAGATACAATGTGATATCTCCATACCATGGGTTAGACATACTAATAAGAAACAATGACTCATCCGAAAAGGAGTCATTGGGCTCAGACTCTTCATTAGTATGGGGGAGGTCACAGATGAGCTCGGCAAACACCAATGATTTTTTAGACTTGGCCTTTTCAAAAAGAAGATCAAATTCTTGCAGTATCACGATCCAGCGTGAATACTTTCCCCCAAGCATTTGACATGTCAAAACGTGGTACATGGGGTTCGAATCGGAAATGATGGTGGTGGTGCGGAGCAAAATGTAGTGTCGGAATTTCTGCACGGCTATGACGACCGCGAGAGCGAGTTTTTCAACATGTGAATACTGGGTTTCAGTGTCAATAAGACCTTTGCTGGCATAATATATCACATGTTCCTGGGAATCCTGGTCTTCCTGGACCAAAACCATGGCAATAGTGGTGTCAGAAGCAGCGAGATATAGAATGTAATCTTGATAGTAATTCGACGGTTGGAGCACGGGGGCATGCGTGATGGCATGCTTCAAACTATCAAAAGATTGTTGAGCATGGTCTTCCTAAATGAAGGGGACGTATTTCTTCATCAATCTCATGTAACCCTGCGTCTTTAGCGTGAAATTACAAATGAAGCGCCGTAAATAAGTCACTCGTCCTTGTAGACTCTGAAGTTCTGTAATATTGGTCGGAGGTGGAAGAGTGATGATGGCTTCCACCTTCGAGGGATCAATGCGGATCCCATCTTTCAAGACAATAAACCCTAGGAGGCATCTAGACTTGAGATAGAAGATACACTTATGATGATTCAAATGGATATTGTATTTCCTGCATTTGAGGAAAATGACCGTCAGATGATCGAAGTGGAACTCATGCTGCTTCGAATGGGCAGGTAGATCGTCCAAGTAAGGTTCCACAAATTCCTTCACAACGTGGAAAGCGTACGACATGGCCCGCTAGAATGTGGCACCAGCATTTTGAGACCAAACAGAAGTTTGCGGTATACAAACTTTCCCCAAGGATAGATGAAATCAGTCTTGTGTTGGTCAGCGAGGTGAATCTCAATCTGGTTATACCCAAAAAAACCATCCATAAATGAAAAGATGACGCTTCCAGCACAATTGTCGATAGTCTGGTCGATAAAGGGAATCGGGTAGTTGTCCTTGGGACAAGCTTTGTTGAGATCCCGATAATCGACACACACACGAATAGTACCCTATTTTTTAGTAACAGGGATGACGTTAGAGACCCACTCTGTCAATGGGACAGGGTAAATGAATCCGGCCTTCAAGAGTTTCTCAATTTCTTCCTTGATTGCCGCAGTCTTCCGGGGGTGTACCGGTCACAACTTTTGGAAGACAGGTTTGATGTCGGGATAGGTTTTGATCTCATGCAAAACAATGGAGGGGTCTATCCCAGGCATCTCCTCGTAGGTCCAAGTGAACACGTCTCAAAATCGCTTGAATAAGGCCTTAGTAGTAATAACTTCTTCAGGGGAACACTTCTGGCCTAACTGAATGTGTTCCACTACACCAGGTTTAACCGAAATGTCGATCAAAGTGGTAGGCTCAATCTTGGCTAAGTTTCCTTCAGAATTCATTTGACACGCGAGTATCAAATATTGAGAACTAGAAAGGACATCCAGTGTAGAGATGGTGCGAATGTTGTTCTCTACAATAGCCAAAGCGGGAAGGGAAGATGAACGATGATGGAGGTCTTCCCATGGAGGATCATCCACACTCATGATTTCCATAATGGACTCATCATAATGAAAAGTTTGTAGGAAGGGATTGGATGATGTCCACTGCAGAGAAATAGGGGTGGAGGTCATAGCTAAGTGATCCTCCGGGGCTGACTGGATAGCCTTGTACATAAGTTCAGCAGGTGACAAAGGCATAATGTCTCCAATCAGGTGTGTGGTGGATTCATCAGGTACAAGCCATGAATCAATGGAGTTGGGAATAGATGAAGTCTGCGAGGAGATCATGTTCATCATGGAAACATGGTTGGGGGGATCCGGAGTAGGAAAAACGCCCATTAGGTATGAATTGTTAAGGAGGCCAACCCCCACACTCTCATATTTTTGCGAAGATTTCCCAATGGAAGGAACTTTATCGCCTGGGTGAGAAGTGGTGTCAGGTGCGCAGAAATCCAGTTGGTCGACTGTGACAATTCGACCTTGATGGGGGAATTGCACTATGCGAAAGACTGATGAAGCAACTGCGGTCATGGCGTAAAACCAATTACGACCAAGTAGAATGTTGTAATCTAACGAGGTAGCGACTACTTCCACGTTAATGGTTGTGGTCTTTCCCCCCAGCTCGATAGGTAAAGCTTGTAGCATCCCATGAGGTTGAAAGCCATGTTCGTCAAATGCTCTCAAAGTGGTAGGAGAACGGTTCAACCCGGGAGAGCCAATGGCTCTCCAACATGAGATCGACATGACTGAAGTGGAGGCACCCTCGTCCAAAACGGAACGATGGATTATCTTCCCCGCAATGTTTGTGGCAACTTGAAATGTCAGCTGATGGGAGAGCCTCGGTTTGAAGTATTCCAACCAGAACATAATGGTATTCGATGATTCCGGGTCAAGTGCACCAATGGCAGTGAGGAGAGTTTTGCGCTGATTAGGACAGTTTTGCAAAACCTCCAACATTGACATAGCGCAAGGATCTTGCGCTAGGTCCTCTACAATGTTGTAGTTTTGAGCAGCCCGAGCATTAGGATTGAAAATTGATTTTCTAATCGTGCTCTTGGGTGGATGCAACACTGACTCTAGAGAAGGCTTCTCTATGGTGAGAGGAGCAGTTGGTACGGTGACTTCAGGCATCGAGGTGGAAGATTTTTCAGTATTACTTCCAACAGGTTCTTTAGCTGGAATAGAGTCATACGAACGAGAATGGGTGTTCAAGTTAATGGTCTTGTTACGCACCATGAGAACATGTGCGGTGTTGGGTGCTTCTCCTTTGGAAGAAGAAGTGTGAGCGATCGACTGTTGATTTTGAGCAGGGAAAGGATCGTTGAGAATTGTGGGTGTGGGTTTTCCCTTAAGAAAATTTTGAACTTCGTCTTTATGGGGGCACTCCTTGGAGAAATGGTCATCACCCCATAGTAGACAATGATACTTTAACTTCCTTTTCTGTTTGGTATCATTAGGGGTGCTCCTTTTCTCCTGCTAGGTGGAAGAATTCTTAGGTTTCCCCTTGCTCTTCTTCTTACCACCAGACTTTTGAGGTGAAGCTGATGAGACAGAATTCACTTCTTCGGTGATAGCAAGAGTGGGTGATTTGGTGGTGTCGTGACCATCCCGTGTTGGTGATGGGGAAGAACCCTGGGGGTTCGACAAACCAACAATTTGAGAAGAAGGCTGGGTGGTAAGGGATCCAATGATGCCATTAGTTTGGGGTCCCTTAGGTGGTTTCCCGGGGTCATAAGTGTTGCGGGGTGAGTCAGGAAGGATATCAGACAATGTGCATGACTGAGCATAGACTAAGTCTAGCAAATGGGCACGTGCGATGGCTTGTTCTTTAGTGACAACACCACCCATGGAAACATCTCGTGCTATGGTAGGTTGGAGAGACTTCGTAAACCAGTCTGCTAGGAGTTGATTTGGAATAGGACCCTTAATGAGACGTCGTCTCCTTCGCCACCCATGTATATGATCCGATATGTGAGTGGCGGTATTTTGACAGAGCGAGGTTAAAAGCTCTGTACCAGTTTCATACCGTATAGGTAACTGGAAGTGAGTAAAAAAATTCATAGCAAGAGAACCAAAATTGGGAAAAGAATGGGGTGGTAGCTCAATATACCACTTGGCAGCCGAACCGGTAAGAGTCCTTTGAAACAATCTAAGACGGATCGATTCGTCCATCAGGGAGTTAGATGAACACCATAAATGGTATTTCATCACGTGATTTTTATTTTCCTCACCTGGCTTGCCATCAAATTTCGGGATATCAGATGGAAGCTTTACCGGAATAGGTGGCCAATTAGTTCCATGGTAAATGGGGTCGTTGGTTAAACGAGACAGGTCAGGTAGGTCCAAAGTAGCCAAAAAGGGTAGTTGTGGATTAGGCTATGAGTACTGATAGTACGGATAAGGCATATAAGGACCTTGCATTGATTGACCATAAGGTGTACTAGGAGGAAACTGACCATAGGGGGATGTGCCGCTCAGACCAAATGGAGGTCCGCCACCATAGTAGGGTGGTCCATTACCATAATAAGGTCCCCCATGACCATAAGGTGGTGGCCCACCTCCGCCGCCGGGAGGGGGTGGGCCGCCTCCAAATGGTGGTGGTCTGCCACCACCGCCAGGGTAGGATGGGCCTCCACCGCCTCCACCAGGAGGAGGTGGTGGTTCTCCACTGTTTCTAGAATAGGATGGGTCTCCACTGGCTCCGCCAGGAGGAGGTGGTGGTCCACCACCACCGCTGCCAGATGGGTAAGGACCTCCTCTGCCGCCTCCACCATAGTAGGGTGATGGTCCGCCACCATCGCCACCAGGATAAGATGGCCCTCCACCTCGTCCACCGGGATAGGACGGTCCTCCACCACCGCCGCCTCCAGGGGGTGGTGGGCCATGATGACCTGAATGAGGTGGACTGTTACCAGAAGGTAGGGTTTCGCCTCCTACAAAATTATGTGGGGGCTCACCGCCTCCAATGGGAGGTGGGGGTGGACCAAATGTGGGTGGAGGGACTTGCGGGACTATAAGTGGGGGTCCATGTTGTAAAAAAATTTTCTCTCCCCAAAGAGTGTAAGGATTACCGGGGTATGGTACCCCGTAGAGTGCGTTTCTGGGGTTATGTTGACCCGGGACAGGGTTAAAATGACCTGGATACGCTTGACTAGAAGGAGGTTGGATTACTTTGGACGGTCCCCCAACATGGGATAGTCCCGAAGTGGAAGGTCTGGGAGGTAGGGAAGTTCCAACGGAAGGACCGATAGGAACTTCGACTGTGGTATTATGGTTTAGAGATAGGGGTTTCCCCCCAGCAACAACTTGCTAACCACTAGGTAAAGTTTGACCCAACACAGGTTGTTGATTATTCACCATAGGATTACCACCACCCGTAAAGAAGGTAGGGGGTAAAGAGTATCCTCCCCTCGATGTTTGGGGTGGGGGAGGAACAGGTGACGTAACTGTGGTAGTTACGAGTGTGTTGGAATGTTGTCCCTCAACGGGTTGGGTAGTGGGAGGTACTGAACTGGTCTCCTGTCTAGGAGATACATGTGTAGGGATGGATGGTTGACCAATTTCAGTAGTGGTCACGTGTTGTGTGGATGATTCCGGTGACTCAAAAGATAAAGAACGACCTGGGATCGGTCTATCGTCGAACCTTATTTGAAAGTTTCGACTTTGAAATTCCTCACCCATGGCACGTAAACGAGCCAATTGCTCGCGATAAGGTGTCAAGCGGTCATCGGGACTAGCCTGACTGGGTGGGGGTGCTATGGAAAAATGGGCTACTGGGTGATCGGTAGAAGATGTCCAATAAGCTGCTGAAGGATCAACAGCTGATGTGGGGTCATCCTGGAGTTGATTTATCCATTCCAATGATCCAGGCTCTTTTGAAGCGACGGGAGGTAAGTCTTGTGAAGTGGGAATTTGTGCTTCTTCATCCAACGGGGGATGAGAGGCAAGTGAATCTGGAGGAGTATGAGGAAACAAAAATCCTCCAACATTCAAAGTGGGGTTTTTCACTTCTTGTGACCCAACCCTGGTGTGTGGATCCATCCTCACCCTCGAAATTACCTCCTGGTTAAGGGGATATTCGGGTGGCAAGTTTTGGATTCTACGGGACCTTCTCCAAAGAAAGTCAGCCAGAATGACTGAAACAAAAAGTTTCTCCTAAGGCAAGCTAAAAGAAAAGCAGACCAGAAAAAACCCTACACAAACTGAGGCCACAAGCAAACTTATGTGATAAGAGTGGATTCAAAGTTTGGATCCTCACAGGATTGTCAAGGCTTTGCAACTCGCAATATACCGCAGGGTCCAACAATATGACACGACAAGGAGGATTGGGACCGTACACTTTCCTGCATACCCGATTACCTGGACGATACGTGCATAGTAGCTCCCCGAGTGCTATTCTCGGTGTATTTCTCCGCCAAGACGGCCAAAAGGTTAACTTAGTTGGTCTCAAGAATCCTAGTGGCGTCTCCCGATATACGCAAGGTATGTGGGAGATCAAATCCGTAGTGGTGCTATCTAATGCACAACCGTTCGGCAAGAGACCTTCCGATATACTACCGAGTATGTGATACACCCTTCGATATACGCCAAGTACTCAAGGTGACTTGGTGGGTACGTGAAGGAGCTCAATATACCGATAAGTACATGGAAGACTACAATATCCCCGGGATACAGTGCTGGAAAATAATGACATCTGCCACGCTTAACGACGCCAGAACACGTCTCTAACTTACACACAAGTTTCTAAATATTTTACCCTAGTTCTACCGTTAATTTTATCTGGACGGTTAGGTGAATGCATGAGGTGAGTACATAATCAGAAACATAATGTAGGCCCTAACTGCATGCAAAAAGTATGCTTTTCTTTCGATGAATGATACTTATGGGAAGGAGAAATCTTCTTTTTCTTTCCAACAATTTTACCAAAAACGGTGCAATGTAACAGAATCCCAAATCTACGAAAAAATGATATTGAAATATTCTTTTCCTTTTCCAACAAAACATAAATTTTTTCACAACACTACTAAACCAAATCAAAACATGTTTTTTCTTTTTCTTTTGTCTTTTCAAAAAAGGAAAATGACGTTAAGTAATGAAAAGAGAGGATTTTTAAGCAGAGCGTGCAAACTTTTCACTTTCACTACGGTGGCCTAATAGAATAAAAATCAAAAGATACAATGCAACTTTCCAAGCATGGGACTAATTTTGTAAAACTTGATGTCTATCCGATTTTTTCAAGAAGATGAGCAACTCATAATTCATGAAAAAAACAAATAATGCAATTTTCTTTCAACTTTTGCAAAAGATTCATAAATGAGACATTCCAATGCATATGCAATTCTTCAAATGATTTTGAAAAACAATGGAAGCGAAGTACTTTTGATCTTTCAATGAGTGCATCAAAATGACCATTTGATAACAACTATGCTTTTGAATATGGGTACTTGAATTGAAAAGATGACTTGCAACACTCTAAAAACTTAGAACATTCTCAAGAGAAAGCAAGCACTCACTGAACTGAAAATACATTCAAACACTCAAAGTCAAACAGTAACAAGCAGCACTAGAGCAAGCAAGACTCACAAATGAAATGCAAAATTATATCTAGGACTGATCCAATGCACTTGATTAGATCAGGCTGGGAGAGGAGGGAATGCAAAAGTGAAAAGGATGAAGGTGGGAAATACCAAAGTATCCACCACTACCAAATCTCAGATTTGTCCCAAACGGGAACCCAAAATAGCTCCAACAAAACCAAACAACTCAATCACACAAAGTAAAAGGGATCTCTGACTAGATCATACAGTGTAGAGGGAGTCTGCATACAAACCACACTCAAAATAGAAGAGGAGAAAAGGTGCCTGTATGGAAAAAAAGGTAGATCGGCACACTATGTGCTTGTACATAGTGCGACGTCACGGTTTACCAATGTGGGGAATGCGACGATGTCGCAGAAGGACAGTGATAGGGTTGCGACGACAAGCCAATAGACAAAGAACAGAGACCAAGAATGACATAGTGTCACTCTGTGTATATCACCCAGGTGCGACAGGCGAGATCCAAGTTCAAAAAAGAGCCAAATCTCCAAGTAATGAGTAACAAACGGGTTTGGGAATGGGAATGCAGATCCAAAGGATGTTGATCAGAGTCTTCAAAGTGAAGATCTGATGGTGAAACCATCTTAAGAAGCAAATGACAAATAAAAAGGCTTGGCAAGAAATCAATTGAAAGTATCATTCAACTTGACAACTTAAAATCAATGTTTCCCCAGTATGGTCGCCAGATTTGTTTGACGGACAATCCACTCAAGCGGACGTGAGCTGAATCTCCCTAGTTCAATGTGAGTCTAGAACAAATAGAACATAATACAAATGGATTTCCTAGATCTACTTAAGGATCAAGTGCTAGATGTCTTACCTTTTACTTCACAATCCTTTCTCCTGAATGTTGCTCCACATCCAACGGTTGTTAGATCTCAGCTGCAAGACCTATTAAGACACAAAGAACAACACAACATGAGTAAAGAGCATCTATACAATAAGGGATCTAAGTAAACAGTTAAGCAGGTAAACTACTCAATATCATCACACATTAACAATATTGGTGGAAAGCATTTGTATTACTGTAAATAGGTAAATACATAGTAGAGACATAGAACTACAACCAAAGCTTAATGCTGCAACCCTTCTCCATCCAAGCCATTTTCCATATCCTCCTAAGGAAGTATGAGTATCCCAATGGATGAAAAGAGATCTATCAAGGATGATTTCACCAGCATGTAGACACTATAGACTTCCTCCCCTTGGAGAGGGGTAGAGCTTCACTTATATAGGACTAAGTGGATAGGATAGGTTGAGATATGGTAGGAGAGAGATAGGGGATCCTTCCAAGAGGTTAGGAACCAGCTCCCCCAACAGGTCAAGGATAGGGATCCAAGTCAGCAACCTTCTAGAATGAGCTCAAAGAAGCTATTTTTTCCATTTAACTGACGTCGTCGCACCCTGTAATGGAGCAAGGTGTGACGTCACAGGTTGCATGAGTGCAGCTTGCGACGACCTCTCAAAACCTAGTAGAAGCACAATGATGTCCTTTCCAGGTAAGTGACTTAGTCAATGGGACTTCAGGGATGTATACACTGAATCTAATGGTGGTAAGATTTTAGGTGTAACAGGGGGAAGAGTTGGTCAAATAATTTAGAGGGTGAATTGAATGAGGATAAGGATCAGTCAAGTACCCAATGAATGTTTTTGGTGTTCCATGGTATTTTCCACTAGTGTTAACTAAGTGGACAAACTAGTCTTGCCCGTGGTTTTCATCGTTCCATGGTATTGGAGACAGGTAAAAGTTTAAAAATGAGGAATAGAACATTAGTGGGGTTTATATAGTTTATCATTTGAATTCTATTGAGTTTCTTATGCTTCTCATGGCTTGGGTGATGCTCCCCTTGCATAACAAGAGGGTGATGGGCACCTCATCTCCACTATACTAGTTTTGCATTCAACTAGAAATTGAGGAGGAAGGAATTCTGCCTCTCTCAATGAGTATTTTGAAGAAATTTGATGTTACTTGCAGGTCCTTTCATTTCCAGGAATTATGCTTATGTCTCTCTAGTTTTTTGATGTGCTAGTTTCCTAGCAATTTTGTAGTGAATTATATTTTGGGGTGGATAGGTTGATGTATGGTATTCCATGAGCCATGGATACTGTAATGAAAGCTTGTACATGTTAATGCAGACTCCCATTTCTGATATTAATGGTATTGTGTTTTATCTTCTGCAATTCCCGAGTTTCTTTTCTATGTTATTTCTCAGCTATGCTCAAACACCTTGCAAATTTAACCAGTCTTCACTAAAATTGCAATAAATTCACTTATACTCAATGTTAGGAACCCATGTCAACCCTTCTATTTGCTTTTTTAGTATATTGTTGTTGGACGCATATGCTTTGTAAGTTGTCCCGTAGTATTTGTTGATCCATAGTTTGTCTTATTGTTGTTGGACGCATATGCTTTGTAAGTCGTCCCGTAGTAATTGTTGATCCATAGTTTGTATTGGCCCATGGTTTGTATTGACACATGGTATTGACCCATGGTATTGGCGCCTAGACTTAGTATATAAGTTTGTGTTGAGACCAATGAAGGTACCGTGAAGTTATTTGTATTGAGCTTGCTCAAAGGAGGTTGCCCCCTCGAAGTGGCCTGTGATCAATAAAAGCAATTTCGAGTTCTATTATTTCTGCTATCTTGTGTATTTTCATTAATTAATTGTTGCAGGTTCTTCACATCTGGTATCAGAGCACTTTATTGGGCTCGTTGGGTGGAATTTCTGCCAAAATTTTCTTTTGCATCTGTTGTAAGTTCAGATCTGGGAATAATTCGTATCCACTTAACTATGGGAAGTACTTGGGCATAATCCCTAAAAATGAGTGTGAGGAGTACCACAAGAACCTCAAAGTAGCTGGCCCATTGAGAGGACCTTCCAGCGAAAAGGGAAACGACCCCTACTTGATTGACTATTTCCCAGTTGTGAGGTAAACCAAGAGCTGTCATTTGTGGAAAAGTGGTTATCAGTTTTACTTGAGCCGTGGAATGAGGGGTACTGCCCCAATATGCAAGCCATTATACAACATTGGTGGCCGAGTGAAAACCTTGAACTGTTAGGAAGCCGAACATACCTGGGGTCCATATCTATTTTCAGCTGAACTGTTGCCGATCACTTCCGCGCCATTTCATATCCATTCCAAGCCATTTTAGATCTATTCTGAAAGTCATTTCAAATCCAGCCGTTTTCGATCCATTCGGCGTCGTTTCAGATCCATCTGTTGTCGATCTTTTTTTGCGCTGTTTCATATCTAATTTTTCTGGTCCCTTCCGCGCCGTTGCAGATCCATTTCTAGGCGAAAAAAAAAGGAGCAATAACCATGGAGGAAGCACTTGCATCCATCCAAACCAAACTCCAAGATATAGATAAAAAATTTCTCAGCCTCCATCTTCAACATTCAGCCATCAACAATAACCGACAACAAGAATATTCTGCAGCCAATGGGTTCTCTTCTTCCAGCAATTTTCATGGTCCGAAGCTTGAATTTCCTCGCTTCAATGGTACTGATCCGACAGTATGGATCTATCGTGGAGAACAATATTTTAGTCTGCATAATATTTTTGATGTCCAAAAAGTTCCACTAGCATCCTTTCATTTGGAACAAGAAGCCCTTTAATGGTACCGTTAGTACATCAAGGCTCATGACGAGGCAAAATGGACAGATTTTTGCCAACTCCTTTTGCAACGATTTGGTCCTAGTGCTTTTGATGACTTCACCGGAGCACTCACTAAACTTCGTCAAATTGGCACTGTGAGAGAGTATCAGACAGAATTTGAGAAACTAGCCAATCACATAGAAGGATTGTCTGATGAATTCTACAGGAGTTGTTTTATCAGTGGTCTTAAGGATGAAATCCAGTCAGAAGTTAAAATGTTCTGTCCCAACACAATGATGGAAGTCCTAGGGTTGTCTAAGTTGGTAGAAGACAATATTGCAGCCCAACAGTGATCCAAACCCACTTTTGTTCCCTTCCGAAATATGGGTTCTCAACGACCTCCCATCCCTCCATCTCCTCGACCAACTCCTATCAAGCATTTGTCTGAAATAGAGATGCAGGCACGCAAAGAAAAAAGGGATTTGTTACAATTGTGATGATAAATTCACTTGGGGACATAGATGTGTTCAACAAAAGCTCCATCTCTTGGATATGGATTCTCCGCCTGCCTCTGAAATTGGTGAAGAAGCTCTAGATATAATGGATGATCAGGTCTACATTCAGGAGCCTCCTATTGACCCCCCATCTCAGGATGAACAACCAGAGATACCTCTCCATGCTTTATCTTGTGTCACCACCCCCCAAACAATGCGGGTCAGGGGTTACTTCAAGAGGCTTCCTCTTACCATACTCATTGATTCTCGTAGCACTCATAACTTCATTGACCCTCGGATCACCAAACAGGCTGATTTTTTTGTCCATCCTTGCTCCCACTTTGAAGTCATGGTTGCCAATGGGGGCACCTTACCTTGCAAGGGGAAGTGTCACAATGTGCATATCTCTCTGGAAGATTATAACCTGCGCTTTGACATGTTTTCCTTGTCCCTAGGCGGATGTGATGTAGTTTTGGGCATTCAATGGTTATGCACACTTGGCCCCATCTTATGGGATTTTGCTGAACTTTGGATGCAGTTTTCAGTCAATGGGAAACAACACAAATTTAAGGGCTTACAACAAGGGTCTCTCCGCATCATAAGTTCACATTGTCTGGAAAAGATCCTTAAGAAGAATTCACATGGTGTCATCGCTCAACTCCATTTCATTCAGATGCACCCATCAACGGTCTCCCCTAATTCCTTGGATAGATATGCAAGTGTCTTTGCTAAAACAGTGGGCTTGTCTCCTTTAAGATACCTTTCTGGTAAGAATTTAGCCACATCTACATCTTAGTAGGAAATGCTGGCTATTTTGCATGCAGTACAGAAGTGGCAACCATACCTATTAGGGAATTATTTTTGCATCAAGACTAATCTCCAGAGTCTGGAAAATTTCTTGGAACAATGGGTCTCCTCCCCAACACACCTGAAATGGGTTATCCAAATCATGGGTTATGCCTATGTGATCACTTACAAGAAGGGTAAGGACAATATGGTGGCAGATGCTCCTTCTCGCACATTTGATGACCAAATTTCTCTTACAGCTATTTCTCTACTTGTTCCAAATTGGTTGCAATCTATTCAACAGGGCTATCTCTTCTATGAACTCCATGCTTCTTCATTAGCAGGGCACTCTGGGTTCCTCAAAATGCATGAACGGGAACAATGTAACTTCTTTTGGTAGGGATTGAAAATGACAATTCAACAGATGGTGGCTGACTGTGATACTTTCCAGGTCAACAAGGGTGAAATGACACTCCTTTCGGGATTGCTCGAACCCTTGCCCATCCCTACACATATTTGGACAACTATTTCTATGGATTTCCTAGAAGCGCTCCATTGGTACAATACCACATCTAAAAGGACACCATATGAAGCATTCTATGGACAGGCACCGTTAGTTCTTCTTCCATACACCCTCAGCAACTCCCCAGTTCAGGCAATTGACTCGGTTCTTCGAAACTGCGATCAAATTCTTCTCATTCTACAGGACAATCTTCACATGGCAAGAATTTGACTGAAATGACAAGCCGATCAGCACCGTTCTGAGCGCACTTTTCATGCAGTTTATATGGTTCTTATTCTTCTAAATCCTTCCAAGCAACCCTCCCTGAAACTCAAAAGGTGTAAGTGGCCCGGAATGCAACCCGAGGATGCTACAAGGGAACCACTCCTTCAGATTCTGCATCAATTTCCACATCTAAATCTTTGAGGACAAAGCTTTTTCTAAGGGAGCGGGGATGTTAGGAACCCATGTCAACCCTTATATTTACTTTGTTAGTATACTATTGTTGGAAGAATATGCTTTGTAAGTCGCCCCGTAGTATTTTTTGATCCATAGTTTGTCTTATTGTTGTTGGATGCATATGCTTTGTAAGTCGTCTCGTAGTAATTGTTGATCCATAGTTTGTATTGGCCCATGGTTTGTATTAACACATGGTATTGACCCATGGTATTGGCACCTAGAATTAGTATATAAGTTTGTGTTGAGACCAATGAAGGTACCGTGAAGTTATTTGTATTGAGCTTGCTCAAAGGTGGTTGCCCCCTCGAAGTGGTCTGCGATCAATAAAAGCGATTCTGAGTTCTATTATTTCTATTATCTTGTGTATTTTCATTAATTAATTGTTGCAAGTTCTTCACACTCAACCAAATATCAATATGTGAATTTATTCATGTAGTTAAGACCTAGGTGCATCCATCCCAAGTTAAAAATCATAAAATAGTGGGCCCTAGGTATCGTTTGAGTCGATTTGGAAATTGCCTAGCAGTGCTATCCCAGTTTTCGATCTTTCTCCAAAGCCTCCCTAATTGCACAAGAACCTTCAAAAATTTGAACCCAATGCATCCTTTAATAGGTTGGGACTTAGTTACAGACCGAATACATCTAGAGTGCACCATAATCCATTTGGTTTCCACATAAGTCCTAGGGTTCTTGCCTTGAAGCCTTTGGTTTATCCAAAGGAGTCTTCCCAGGTGTGAAGTACCTAGAGAATGTGACTCCGTCGAAGTAGGTGTCTTCCTATGGCTCATGGGATATTTTTGAATTGTGATAGAACCCTGCACAACCTACATATATGAAAATAGTAACCTTCCAGTGCCATTCAAATTGAGTTGAAATCTATCCATCTACCCTTTCTAAATACCAAAGTTTATCCTCGCACCAAGTTTTTGTAGTTTGAATCCTATCTATTGAGCCTAGTGTTCTCAATACCAAGTTGGGAACATTACACATTGCAGAATTCCAATCTTTCAACCAAGGTTCAACTACTTTCCTCGCTCTCAGACCTGTGACCATAGATTCCTGGATCAAAATTATGTTTGGATTAATAGCTCGAAAGAGCCTTTTGAGGGCCATTTTTTTATGCCCCCCCCAATCCCCATGAAATTGAAAGAAAGGCACTTGATTTTGAGCCCCTATCAGGGTTTTCTCCTGATCCAATGGCCCAAGTAACAATACCCTAGGTATTTTTGTCAAAACCTCAAACATGACCAAGGCTAAAATAATATATATGTCATGTGTGAGGATGTGTTTGATATTGATTGTGTCAAAATCCTTACATAAATATATAACCCTAGAATACCAAGATCTTGAATGAGTTCAAACCAACAATTACGAAGAAATCTCATTCAAGGGTTGAACCTATCATGTGCATGGTCTACTGATGAGGAACTTTCCAATGAACCAAAATGATAATAAGAGCAATACAATATATCTAAAAGAGTTAACAAATGTAAACTCTAAAGATAAAAAACTAGGAAAAAATGGGAAAAGATTTGACCACCATAAATCACAAGAAAAAATTTGAAACCTTAAATAGAACTAATAATGAAGATTCCTTGAAGGAAAAATATGAAGAGGCCTAAAATCCAAAATTGAGCCAAGTATCATAATATAAATCCTAGTTGAAAGAGGCTCCAACAAAATTGTCATCGAGATGATATTAGAGAAAATGATATCAAAGCATCCAAAATTCTAGAATATCATCAAAATAAAATTTATGGTTCCCTCAGACGTTTTGGTTCTGGTAGCTTCCTTAATTCAATAGATAGAACAATTTTGCTTAATTCTATGGAAGCTAGATGAATAAAGTTAACTACAACATAAATATACTAGGCCTCTCAAATCGATTAAATATTGAATATTTAGTAGGTTTGAGGAGCCTCATTATATTCTTAGTGGTGCAATTATATCAACTCTTGTGGAATATTTGTTAATCATTTCGAGAAACCTTCAACACTTTGAATACAAAAAGGCACTATATGAATGATGACGAGGGCGAAAGCTATTAAAATAAGGATTGCACCATATCCATGGGCTGTATAAAGGAACTATAGAAAATGTCGACCCTGGAAAGGATGTCTAGTGCAATTGTAGTGTGTTTTATTGCTAATAAAAAGGTAGCACGTTTGATTCACTTTTGGTTCAATAATTTGCTAGAAAAGACATACATGTAGTTACTGGTTATTTACCGACTTTGTAATAGGTGAATTTGCACACATATTGCATGGTGACATTGACCTGTGGGAAAGTTAATTCATATTTTATCTTTGTTTGAAAGCATCGACCACATTTAGATGAAGGAAAACAATTGATGTTCACAAGATTCCAACTGAGGTGGGACGTTTGAGAGGGACTCAATGACTGATCTATAGTCACCATGATATGACATGATTAATTACACGGACAAGATATCCAACGACTATCCTTTAACCATAAGCTCATTATGCAGCTACCTTACCTCGATTATACATATTTGTTAATGGTCTCTGCAAAAAAAATTTTGTTGGAAGTGGAGACTTCTTGGCCATTGGAGGAAAACGAGGATGAAGGTTTCAAGGATTTTAAGGTTTACAACAACACCGCTAGAAAAGGGGCAGGGATTTGGAGAGTTTTTCGTCAAGCTACCCACATCTATGGATACCTTCAAGAACAAAATCCTCAATCACCTAAAGAATGTGTATGTAAATTAAACATTGGGCCTTAGAAAACAAGCCAATCACTCTCCCCCTACACCAGGAATGTTCTCCTTTGCATTTTTCTGCAAATGTCTTTCTGTTTCTAAACCAATCATGATAGATGACTGGATACAAGAAATATGCATCTCAACCAATTCCTAAAATGTCAACAGGGTCCAATTGCTCTAAGGTTTGAGACTCGTTCGGGTACCAAATGTAACACCCAAACTTTAACTAAGGCTTTAATATGTCTTAGTAAAATAAATATCTATTATATATGATTGGTTTTTTTGACTCAAGTGAATCTTTCCACATGTATCCACATAGAGATTGGTTTGTTAAATATCAACCCTAAAGTGGTGGAATGACCTACTTGGATGATAATCATCCTTTAGAAATCATGGGAAGAGGGGAATTTGAAATCAAGTTGGATTATGGTAGAGAAAGGAATTTGAGTGATGTATGAAATGTACTTGATCTATAGAAGAATAAACTCTTAGTCAAGATGATGGATAAGTTGGGGTATTCTACTACCTTTGGTGACAGTCGATGCAAAATTACCAAAGGAGCCATCACGATAGAAAAAGGAGAATACTATGGGACCTTGTATTGTTTGTGCGGTGATACAATAACAAATCATGCAACATTAACCGACTCAGGGAATGCTCTAGATGTAATGGTGTTGTGGTATCAATAACTTGGACATATGAGTGAAAAAGGTTTGAGAACTCTACATGATCGAGGTATGCTTGATGGGATTAAGTCTCGATTTAGACTTGTGTGAGAACTATATTTTTCATAAACAAAAGAGAGTTTGGTTTACTACAAGCTTTGGTAAAAGTTCTAATCTTTTGCAACTTATTCATTTTGATATATTTGGACCAATCCCCACTCTATTTATAAATTGTGCTAGATATTTTTTGACTTTTAAAGATGATTATTCTAAAAGAATGTGGGTGTACTTTATGAAAAATAAGTTAGAAGCATTTTAGAAATTAAAATTTTCAAGGCACGAGTAGAGACAAGTTTGGGCAAGTCTATTTTGTGTCCCAGATATGATAATGGAGGAGAATATTGATCCAAGGAATTTGATAAATTTTGTACGCAGGAAAGAATTAAGCACCAGAAGGTTGTTGCATATATGCCACAACAAAATGGTGTGGCTGAGTAGATGAATTTCACAATCATGGAATGTGCAAGAAGCATGCTCTATGCATCTAGGTTAGATAATGGATTATGGGCAGAGGTTGTTGTTTTTTATAAGTTAGATAGGATTATATTATATAAAAAAACACAGAATTATAGATATTGTCAGAATCCTTCAATGTCTATCCCTCTGACTTGACTACTATTTAGACCACCTTCCTTCCATACTACTGACTGCAAAAAGACAGATAAGCCCCGCTCTATAGGAGCAAACATGGCCTTTAACTGACATAACAAAAAACCAACAATCTTACTGTCTATCAACCTACGACACTAATAAAACATTACATAACCTTTAGACTCGAGATTATCTTACATAAGGCACTTCAACTAGAATTTATATAACACTGACATTTCAAAATGCCTAAGTATTACCTGGAGAAACTAGACCCGAGGCAAACACCAAAATAGACCTGGAGACTATCACCGGATCTGGAAATTTCCATCCAGACCTTCTTCATTCTACCTCCGTGGAATGTGGAAACCACCAGGAAACCGATTTGACCATGACGGAAGTGAACCACAAGTACCACAATCACCTGTAGAAATAGGAGAAACAAACATAATCCCCAAATTACTCACAATAATATTGAACTTTAGATGTATCAACCTGCAGTTTGCATTGGGATCTTTCTAGAACCTCACGGGTTCTTCATCTCCTTGTTCTTTAGCCTTTCTGTCCATAATAACTCGAGCCATAAGGCCCTTCACAACCCAGTAAAGAGCCACTGCCAGCTCTTGCATAGCCAAAGGACCCCTAATGGTTCTAGGGTCCTGCACTCAGTCTGCCATCACCTTGAATTCATCCACTAGTTTCTCATCCTCCAGCTCTTCCCATAAGCCCCGTTCCACCTCCTTCATTTTCGAGTTAATATCCATCGGGATGCATTTCTTAAAGAAATCAACAGCTTCTTCCACCCGAGGTTGTTCCCCAGTTATCCGCAAGGGAATACTAGCTTGCTTTCCTTTCCATTCCCTTTCTAGTTGGAATTAATTCCCTTTGAATCCATACCATCCCACCTGTGCTGGACCAAAAATATTTTAGACAATATCACAATAGCACATACCCACTCCTCCCGCTCCTCCTTCATCGACTTGCACGGTTGCACCAGATACTTCCACCCCAATCCACCGCTCCATCCTTCAGAATAGGAGACTCGAAACCATACCCAAGCATGAAAAAAAAAATGATCTCCCCACCATCCAAGCTACCTCTCGATGCCATGGAATTTCACCACCCTTTTCCCTCACGATTTCCCATGAATAGAGTTGAATGCAAACCTAGAATTAGGACACATACATGCACTTACTCATTAAGATAACATTGCAAAGTACTAAACACCCACGAAATGAATCCTTTAGACCATTCATCATTGGTTGCCACGTTCT
This sequence comes from Larix kaempferi, assembly GCA_027924585.1. NCBI lineage: Eukaryota > Viridiplantae > Streptophyta > Pinopsida > Pinales > Pinaceae > Larix > Larix kaempferi. The sequence continues at coordinate 21,703,214 of BSBM01000316.1, read as the reverse complement.
GAGGACATGTGTCACGACTTTTCTACCACTTGTTCAGATAGACCCCTTCATCACCCGCATCTAGGGTTTTTAAAATTTTGGATGGTTATAGAGGAGTTGGGACAATATTGTGCTCATGTGACATGGGGCCAAATCTCGCCCACTACCACTATAACCTTCCTGTGAACCCACAAAGCCCCCAATCATGGGCCACATGTAAGTCGAGGTTTGAACCTATGACCTTCGTAGTCTTTACAACTTGAGATTGCCAAATTGGTCTACATTGCATGGGGATTGATTATGGGCAGAGGTTGTCAATACAACTACGTATCTGATTAACAAATCACCTACAACTGTGTTGAATGGAAAGATTCTATAGAAGGTTTTGTGTGGTAATCCAATTGATTATTCGCATTTGTGTATTTTTGGTTGTGATGCATTTTCCCATGTGCCTAAAAAAAAGAGGTCCAAGCTTGACTCAAACTACTACTGACAATAAGGTAATTGTTAGCCGTGGTGTTATTTTTAATGAAAAATCCATGCAAATGAAGGAGGTACAATAGACACCTAAGATTGTACCAATTGAAGTGTAAATGAGTGAAGATTAAAATCAAGCTTCTGATCAACATGAAGAACAATGAGTTCAACAACCACAACTCAGAAGATCTACACATCCCAAGAGACGCCCAAAAAGGTATTCTCCTGATTTTTGTCTTATTTTTCTTTGTTAACATATGATGGTTAGCCTAATTAATTTGAAGAAGCTAGAGAATATGAGAATGCAGATAAATGGAGGAAATTCATGGATGAATAAATGAAAGCATTAAATAAGAATCAAACATGGGAACTTGTGGATGTCCCATTAGGAAGAAACATTGTTGGAAATAAGTGGGTGTATAAAGTAAAGAATAACGATGATGGGTTACTAGAACATTATAAAGATCTCTTAGTAGAAAAAGATAATGTTTAAATTCAAGTATAGATTTTAATAAAATATTCTCTTCAATTGTGAAGCTTACTACTATAAGGGTTTTACTTGCACTTGTAACATCACATGATTTAGAGTTGGAACAACTAGATGTAAAATTGTTTTCTTGCATGGTGATCTTGATGGAAGAATATGGATCAGCCCGAGTTCTATAAAGAAAGAGGCAAAGAGAATTTGGTTTGTAGACTCAATAAATATATGTATGGATTGAAACAGATGCCAAGGATGTGGTACATAAAATTTGACACCTTCATGAAGATAGTTCCTCTAATGAATCCTTACCATTATTTTGCATCATCTGTAACACCCCTCCATCACATACTTGCATATTTTTAGTTGGGACATACTCGGGTTATAGTGTAGGTGCAAAACACACTCATGATGGAAACACGATGAGGTTCCACCCCCAAAACAATGGTAAGGATTCATTAGAGGAACCATCTTATTTTTTATTATTATAAGGAATTGATTTGTAATAAAAATTCAATGCGGAAATTGGAAAACACCTCACTTTGCTCCCATCACCTTGATTAAATGAGAACAAGCTTCCCAAAAGACATACATTTATTATGAAAAAATGAGTGGATTTGGAAAATTATAGAAGGAATAATTTAGAGAAAATTAAGAAGAAGAGTTAAAAAAATGTAGAAAAATAAAGCTTAGAGAAAACTAATCATAATGCGTTATGTTAAAGGAAAAGGTTATAAATTTAGGAAATAAACTTCGAAAAACACTCGAAATATAAATTTAGAGAAATGGAAAATCAAAATATATACATAAATTGTTTAAAAGAGATATGATCAACATAAATAGAGAAGAAAAAGTATGGTGATCACGAAAGAAGACAAAAGCAATGGTAAATGGTAAATCATAGAGTAAGAGGAAGAGTTGTACATTGGGGAAAATACGAAGTTAATGTGAGGAATAAAAGAGTAGACAGATAAAGAGGGAGGACAATATTTTGAATGGAAGAAAAAGAAGTTAATAATTGTGGCAATAGAGAGAATTGAGAACCATGCTAGAGGAAGGAAATATGGCATCTATGATATCAATTAAGGTTTAATGAAGAAAGGGTTCTTTTATCTTACTATCATTTCAAAACAAATATAACTTATTACATCTTCCTATCTATAGTCAATAGTTACACTGTAACTAAGTTGGAACAACTATAAATTGAATTTCATATGATTTCCTCCTCATACAAGTTTAATTTACTAACTTGGAAAAAAATCACCTTCCTGCGTCGATTCCCCATCTCTATTCATTGACCCATATTAAAAAGGAGGCATTGTAACTTGTTTGATTGAAGTTTGGGTAAGAATAATGTAGCAATGCTCTACAACACAAGGGTCAAGAGAATTATGTTTTACTCTTAGTAAAGAGGAGGCTTGCATATCACATGCGTTATTTAATCATACCCAATGTTATGTTGTAGCCTTTATCACTCTTTTTGGATACTCTAGGTATAATCTCAATATGTTATTGATATGAATAAATGTAGTAATATACAATCACTATGTCTATAGTGAAGTCTGTTGGTTGTGGAGCCAGATCTTCTAGTCTCATAGATGATATTGTATCAGCTGTGTTTGTACTCCAGTTTTATATGACATGTAGGGTGTACTGTACAGTCACCCCAACAGGGGAGTGTGGGGGGGCATCGCCCCCCCACGGGGTTCCAAGGGGGACAATCTCCCCTGGCTGGGGGGTCCGGGGGTAGCACCCCCGAAGAAAATATTTGGGGCTGTTTTCGCAAGCTGTTTTGCGGGCCCATGGTTTTGGGTATCCCATGGTATTTTCCCATTGTATTTCCCTTATAAAATAAAGACATTGTAATATGGCTAGGGATGATGATGATGTATTAGGTTTTATGCATTGTAAAGATCTCTGAGATCAGGAGAGAGACTGTGAAACAGAGAAGAGGAAGTGCAGCGATTGTGCTGCAGGTTGTATCCCTTCACCTTGCTGGACGGTAATAATAATAAGGACTGGAAAATTCAGTGTGGACGTAGCCCAAGTTGGGTGAACCACGATATATTTGTGTCTCTCTTGTAATGTGTATGTTTGATTATATTTTCATTTCTGTTTATTGTTATTGCTTTGCGATCCTGTTTTTCTAACAATTGGTATCGGAGCCAAAGGTCTATTTGGCAGTTAAACCCGCAGGAAGCTAGGGTTTCTAGTTCGAGTGGGAGCAATGGCAGAAGAAGGGAAGTTTAAGGTAGAAAGTTTAACGACCAAAACTTTGGTTTATGGAAGATGCAAATGGAGGACTATCTGTACCAGAAGGATCTATTCCTACCGTTGGGAGGAAAAGCAAAGCAGCCGACGACTATGAAGGACGAAGAATGGGAGGTTCTTGACAGAAAAGCTCTGGGAACAATACGGTTGAGCCTGGATTCGTCGGTGGCTTTCAATATCTCAAAAGAAACAACAACAGAGGGTTTGATGAGCACATTGGGTAAGCTGTATGAAAAACCCTCAGCCTCCAACAAGGTATTTCTAATGAAGCATTTATTTAATATGAAGATGTCTGAAGGTGGATCTGTTACTGATAATTTAAATGAGTTTAATATGGTTACAAATCAGCTAAGTTCTATAAGTGTGAACTTTGATGATGAGGTTAGGGCTCTTCTAATCTTGTGTTCATTTCTAGAAAGATGGAATAGCTTGGTCATGGCTATAAGTAACTCTGTCTCTGGTTCAAACACCTTGAAATTTGATGATGTTATTGGTGTTATTCTTAGCGTGGAAATGCGAAGAAAAAGCACAGGTGAGACATCAGGTAATGCATTGACCATGGAGAGCAGGGGAAGACAAAAAGGAGAGAGGAAAGAGCCAAGGTAATCGTGGAAAGTCTAAAATGGGCAGATCCAAGTCCAGACTGGGAAAGATAGAGTGCTGGAACTATGGAAAGAAAGGACATCTGAAGAAAGACTGCAAATATCTAAAGAAGAAAGGAGATGCACAGAAGGAAACTACCCATGAAGCAAATGTAGCAGGTGATGTGTTACAAGATGCTTTGATTCTTGCATTAGATAATACTAGTGATTATTTGGTAGTAGATTCAGGAGCTTCATGTCATGCTACACCCCATAGGAAATACTTTCATGAGTATGTTCCTGGCAACTTTGGACATGTTTTATTGGGTGATGATGAGCCATGTAAAATTGTTGGAATGGGTAAGGTATGGATAAAAGTTAAGAATGGAATTGATTGGTTGTTGAAAGAAGTTAGGCATATTCCTGCTATGAAAAGAAATCTGATCTCAACAGGGTAGTTGGGAGATGGCGGCTGTCTATCTACGTTCAGAGAAAAGTGGTGGAAGATCACTAAAGGATCAATGGTGATAGCAAAAGGAGACATATTAGGTACGTTGTATTTATGTCCTCATAATACTGACCATTCTATCTCTTTAGCTTCCACAGGAACATATATAGCATTGTGGCATCATAGGCTTGGCCACATGAGTGAGAAGGGGATGCAGATTCTCCACTCAAGGAAGTTGCTGCCAGATTTGAAGCAGGTAAGTTTGGGAGGGATATGTTGTGAAAACTGTGTTTATGGAAAACAGAAGAGAGTCAGATTTCTCAGGGTTGGGAAACAGAAGAAGAATGAAAAATTAGAGCTTGTGCATACAGATGTATGGGGACCGGCTCAGGTACAATCTCTTAGTGGCTCTCATTATTATGTTACATTTATTGATGATGCAACTAGAAAAACTTGGGTTTATTGCAGTTAGACAGAAATCTGATGTGTTTTTCTACTTTTAAGAAGTGGAAAGCTTTGGTTGAGAATGAGGACAGGAAAAAGATTGAAGTGTCTTAGATCTGATAATGGAGGCGAGTACTGCGGCAAGGAGTTTGATAGTTACTGTTCATACCATGGGTTTCATAGAGAGAAGACAGTCCCAGGAACACCATAGGAAAATGGTGTGTCAAAAAGGATGAACAGAACGATCATGGAGCGTGCAAGGTGTATGAGACTGCATGCAAGGTTGCCCTTACAGTTTTGGGCGGATGCTGTAAATACTGCTGTTTATTTAATAAACAGAGGACCTTCAAGTTCTTTGGATGGTGGTTTTCCAGAGGAAGCATGGACAGATAAAAAGGTAAACTACTCATTTCTGAGAACGTTTGGTTGTGAAGCATTTGTCCATATTGATAAAGAAAATAAAACAAAGCTTGAAGCTAAATCCAAGAAATGTACCTTTATTGGATATGGGGTTGATGAAATTGGTTATCGTTTATGGGATTATGAAATAACAAAATCATCAGGAGTAGAGATGTGATATTCAATGAAAAGGTCATGTATAAAGATCAGTTGCAGGGAAAGAAACAGGAAAAGGAAAACATAGAGTACATAGTGCTTGATGAAATTAAAGAAAATGAAGTTCCGAAGGTGCTAGAAAATCAAGAGTAGCAGCAAGTACCTGGAAATCTTGCAATTGTAAGAAGATCTACTAGGTTAAGTAGACTCCCTGAACAATACTCTCCTTCAATGTATTATTTATTGATGACTGATTCTGGTGAACCAGAATGTTATGAAGAAGCAATGCAGGTGGAAACTAGAAAGAAGTGGTAGCAAGGCATGAATGAGGAGATGGACTCATTGGTAGGAAACCGGACTTGGGATTTGGTTCAGTTTCCTGCTGGTAAAAGAGAATTGCAAAACAAATGGATTTACAGGTTGAAGGAAGAAGAAAGAGGTAAGAAACGGTACAAGGCCAGAGTTGTTGTAAAGGGGTTTGCACAGAAGAAAGGTATAGATTTTGATAAAATATTTTCTCCTGTTGTTAAGATGACTTCAATTAGGACTATCTTAAGTGTATTGGCGGTAGAAGATTTGCATCTTGAACAGTTAGATGTACAAAACAGCCTTCCTCCATGGGGATTTGGAGGAAGAAATATATATGCAGCAGCCACAAGGGTATGAGGTCAAAGGTAAGGAGGATCTGGTATGCAGGTTGAAAAAGAGCTTGTATGGCTTGAAGCAAGCTCCAAGGCAGTGGTATCTAAATTTTGATAGGTTTATGACAGAACAAGGTTATAGTAGATGGTCATTCTGACCATTGTGTTTATTTCAAGAAGCTAGACAATGGAAGATATATTATCTTGTTATTGTATGTGGATGACATGCTTGTTGCAGGGTCTGACATGCAGGATATAAATGTACTCAAAAGGAAGCTAGCTAATTCATTTGCGATGAAGAATTTGGGTGCTGCAAAGCAAATCCTTGGTATGAGAATAACGAGAGACAGGAAAAATCGCAAATTGACATTGTCTCAAAGTGAGTACATACAAAAGGTGTTGGAGAGGTTCAGAATGCAGAATGCAAAAACCTGTAAGTACACCTTTGGCTAGCCATTTCAGTCTAAGTAAGGAAATGTGTCCCAACACACATTAAGAGACAGATTACATGTCCAAGATTCCCTATCAATCAGCAGTTGGCAGCTTGATGTATGCCATGGTGTGCACAAGACCAGATATTGCACATGCAGTGTGAGTTGTGAGCAGATATATGAAAAATCCAGGTAAAGAACATTGGAAGGCAGTACAATGGATTCTCAGGTATTTGAGAGGTACTACCATTGAGGCATTATGTTTTGGAGGTTCAGACACTGTTCTACAGGGATATGTTGATGCAGATATGGCAGGTGACAAGGATAGTAGGAGGAGCACCACAGGGTATGTGTTTACTATAGGTGGAATAGCAGTAAGCTGGATTTCGAAACAACAGAAGGTTGTTTCACTTTCAACAACAGAAGCAGAGTATGTTGCCATTACATAGGCTAGTAAAGAGATGATTTGGTTGCAGAGGTTTATGGAGGAAGTGGGTAAGAAGTAGAAGGATAGAAGATTGTATAGTGACAGCCAGAGTGCCATTCAACTTGCAAAGAACTCAGCATTCCATTCCAGGACTAAACATATACAGCTCAAGTACATTTCATACGCTCTGTTCTGGAAGATGAACTGTTAAAGCTGGAAAAGATACATACTAGCCAGAATCCTGCAGACATGTTCACAAAGGTACTGACCAGAGAGAAACTGAGTTCATGCTCGGTTTCAGTTGGCCTTCTAGCATGAAGGTGAAGAGGATAAATTTTCCAAGTCCAAGTCCAGTAAGTGCAGCAGCGGTGGAGTTGCTGTGATCAGTCTCCAAGTGGGAGATTGTTGGTTGTGGAGCCAGATCTTCTAGTCTCATAGATGATATTGTATCAGCCGTGTTTGTACCCTAGTTTTATATGATATGTAGGTGGACTGTACAGTCACCCCATCGGGGGGCATCGCCCCCCCACGGGGTTCCAGGGGGGACCATCCCCCCTGGATGGGGGGTCCGGGGGCAGCGCCCCTGAAGAAAATTTTTGGGGCTGTTTTCACCAGCTATTTTGCGGTCCCATGGTTTTGGGTATCCCATGGTATTTTCCCATTGTATTTCCCTTATAAAATAAAGACATTGTAATACGGCTAGAGATGATGATGATGTATTAGGTTTTATGCATTGTAAAGATCTCTAAGATCAGGAGAGAGACTGTGAAACAAAGAAGAGGAAGTGCAGCAGTTGTGCTGCAGGTTGTATCCCTTCACCTTGCTGGATGGTAATAATAATAAGGACTGGCAAATTCAGTGTGGACGTAGCCCAAGTTGGGTGAACCACGATATATCTGTGTCTCTCTTGTAATGTGTATGTGTGATTATATTTGCATTTTTGTTTATTGTTATTGCTCTGCGATCCTATTTTTCTAACAAAGTCTACAACAAAAGTTCCTAACAACTTTTTTGTCCACCCTGCTTAACATACTTGGTCCTAGGGGAAGAGGAGTACACTTGAAGTTGGATGGAACAAAGTTTATGGCCTTGTATATGTCAAACAATGACATTTATAAAGTTATAAATGTAATAGCAAAACTTCATTCTTGGTGATCTTATAGAAACTCTCTTTTAATTCATTAAACATTATAGCTTTTGGTAGTTGACTTGAGATTCAATTTTTGTAAGAGTAGATAATAAGAATAATACACATGCATGATGATATACTAATAAAATATTTAAGGCCCAAGTTGAGTTATTTATGGTTGGGTTTGTATATTTTGATTGCGTTGCATAGAAATAGTTTGACTATGCTTCAAAAATTGGATGTAAATTATATCCCGAAGAGATTTAATGCCTCTACTCTTGGTAGTATGCTTGAAAATCAAGGTTGGATGTAAAAGCAAACGCAAATTGATGTATCATCTAAAAGGAAGAAGAATGAATAAAGCTTAGATGTTTAAACACCTTTAACACTAGGCAATGATGTAGCTCATTATGTTCCTTTCACACATTGATATATACCTCCTTATTAAATACAACATCTATATTTCATATTTGTGGATAATACTGACACGATAAAGGCCAATATATCTAAGTTTAAATATGCCTTCTACCCCTATCTCTACTCCTACATACCACATCCATGTAGACCCCACCAACCTCACTGACTTGACCTCCCTTGATTCCCAAACCACTACCTTGAATGCACTCTAGATGCTACTCCCCATTCCTTATACCACACCTACTTATAATCAATGTATAACCCAAATATTCCATATTTATAATTGTATAACCTAAGTGTTCCATATTTATAATTATTCACAAATAATCAGTGGTGCTCCCCATGGTGAAACACTAGGTGAAATATAACATTTGTCCATAATCTCTTGCAACTACTTTTCTATCAATATCAATTCCTATGTACTAATTTGATTGAAGAGACCTTGAAAATAATATCCAATCAAGCAATAAGTCTTAGAAAAAACCAACTTCATATTGGGAAGAAGTATAGAAAACTCATCTAAAAACATGTGTTTGAACTCTTGCAAATTGGTTGAGATTCAAGATTCTACCTTTTGAGGGATCTATCACATATTGTGATTGATTGACAACCCTTCCTAAAGCATATATTTGCTTGAAAGGTTGAAATTGGCCTCAAAGATACTAGCCTCATAATCATTAATACTAGCTTTGCATTCCTAGAAAACTCATCTAGAAATACATCTTAAACTCTTGCAAAATTGGTTGAGATTTGGGTTTCTATCTTTTGAAGGCTCAATCACATGTGTTGTGAGTGTTTGAGAACCCTTCCTAAAGAATCTATTGACTTGCAAGGTTGAAATTAGCCTTAAAGACATTAGCCTCATAATCCCTAATACTAGTCTCACATTCCTTTCATAATCAATATGATCAAACTTCTTATGATAATAGTTGGCTTTAACATTCAGGTCCACCCAATCCATTTTAATGAGGACATTGTATGATCTAAAGATGTAATATTTAGATCAATTCAAGTGTAGAGTGCATAATCCTTGTCGGATATCCCTTTATCTCTCATGCACTAAAACACATTATTCGAATTAATCATAACTTTCTACACAAAACGAGAACTCTTTCCATAAAACTCACATTTTTGCATAAAAAACAACCCTTGGAACGAAAAGTGGTGCTATTGATAACACCTTTTTTCGGGGGCTAAAATGATGAATTTTTAAAAACCCCGACAGGTGTTGATGCAATCACAATCCTAAATCAACCCCTGAATAAAAAAGTGGTGCTACCAGTAGCACCCTTTTTTGGGCGCTAAATTTATGACTTTTTTTAAATATCGGCTGATGTCGATGCAATCAAAACCTAAAATCAACCCCTGAATCGAAAAGTGGTGCTATTAATTGCACTCTTTTCTTCAGTCAAGTTACAATTGCATTTTGAAACCATGCATGGTGTAAGAAAAAAATATATTTTTTTCTTCTTCTTTTAAATAACTTAAAAAAAGAAGAGAGAATCCAATTTTAATTAAAAATATATAATTTTCTCTTAAAGACTAGATAAATTTGAAAAAAATAAAAAAATTAAAATGTACAAATTTTTTAAAATAAATTTGAAATTAAAAAAATACATAAATATTTTAAAAAGGGAAAGAAAAAGCATAAAACATAAAACAAATATGAAAGAAAAATTAAAATATATATATATATATATATATATATATATATATATATATATATATATATATATATAAGTAAAAAAATATTAAAATAACAAAAAAAAAATATTGAATACATAATTTAAAAATATTAAAAATAAATTTTAAAAACAAAATTAAAAACAATTAAACAAATTAAAATATATAAACAATTTTTTTTTTTTGAAACGTTAAAAGCAAATTAAAAAAATTAAAAGCATTTTAGAAAAATTAAAAATAAACCATAACTATCCAACCCCTCTTCCCACTCATGTGGTCTAACCCCTCCCCCCTCCAACTCTCTCCCCCTCCCCCATGCCCCCACCTCTCCTGTCCCCCCTCCTCCCGTTGCCCTAGCTCTCTCCCCTCCCCTCTCCGCCCATGCCCAACCCCCTCTCCCTCCCCTCCCCTCTTCGTCCCCTCTGCCCTGACTTTTCTCCCTCTCCCCTCTCCTCCACTCTCCCTAGTGATCACTCGATTCCGAGAATTGAGTCCCCTCTCCATAGTGGTCACTCAATTCCCATAGTTGAGTCTCGATTCTTGAAATCGAGTGTCCATATGGGAGAGGGGAGGAGAGGGAAACAGGAGGGGGGAGTGAGCGGAGTAGGGACGATGCAAGGGGCGAAGGGTGTTGGGCGTGGGTAGAGAGGGGAGGGAAAGGGGAAGGGGGGAGGGTAGGAGTGGGGATGGGAGAGGTTGGGTGTGTGGGGGAGGAGGAGAGAGTTGGAGGGAGGAGGGGTTAGGTCGGGAGATGTTGAGTGTGTGTTATATTCATTGCAGGTGTGTGTGTGGGGGGTGCATATTTGACTATGCCTGAAGATCCACTCTATTTTTGGGTTCTTTCTAAAAATATGTAATTTAATCCTGGTTAAGGGATTGAAGTCTATTTTCTAATCTGGGTTAACAGATTAGGGTTTTGGATGTTGTGGAATACCTATATTGTATTGTGAGTGGTTAATAATCAATATGGGAAAATAAGAGGTGCGACTCTAAGTTTAATTTGTTGATTTTCCCGGTTGAGAGTTTCTAGGGTAAAGATATGTGTATTATGTGTGAATGCTATGGTGTAATATATATTTTGCTTAAAAGAATCTGTATGCTTTGCTTCTCTACAACATGTTTAAAACTTAAATGAAAAAAAAACAAACTCTAACTACCCGCCCCCTCCCTCCATCTCTCTCCTCCTCACCCACACACCCAACCTCTCCCATCCCCCCTCCTCCCCTCTCTCATGCCCCTTCCCCTCCACTCTCTTCCCACGCCCAACCCCATTCGACCCCTGCATTGTCCCTGCTTCGCTCGAGTGGTCATCGGGGAGAGGGGAGGAGAGCGTGGCGGGAGGGGGGGAGGGATCAAAGTAGGGATGATGTAGGGGGCGAAGGGGGCTGGGCGTGGGTAGAGGCAGGAGGGGAAGGGGCAGGGGGAGGGGAGGAGGGGGGAGGGGAGAGGTTGGGTGTGTGGGGGAGGAGGAGAGAGATGGAGGGAGGGGGTTTAGGTTGCGAGAGTGGGGAGAGGGGGGCGGGTAGTTAGAGTTTGTTTTTTGTTTTTATTTATTTTAAAATAATTTTTATTTGTTATTATTTTTATTTTTTAAATGTTTTTAAATTCTTTTTGAATGTTTCTTTTAAGTTTATTTTAAATGTATTTTTTAAATTGTTTTTTAAAATATTTTTCAAAGTTTTTTTTATTGTTTTTAAATATATATATTTTTAATTTAATATTTTTTTTCTTTGGTTTTGGTTTATATATATATATATTTTTAAATGTGTTTTAATTTTAATTTTAAGTTTTTAATTTTTTTAATATTGGTGTATTTTTTTTTAATTGCAAATCTATTTTAAAAAAATTGACATTTAAAAAATTTTAAATGTATTTTTTTTAATTTATCTATTTTTTATTTTTTTTTGAGAATATTATATATATATATTTAATTATAATTGGGCTATTCATCTTTTTAAAGTTATTTAAAAGAAAAAATAATAATTTTTATGCCATGTGTGGTTTCAAAATGAATGCAATTATAACTTGATGAAAGAAAGGGGTGCCACTGGAAGCACCACTTTTCAATTGGGGGGTTGATTTAGGGTTTTGATTGCATCGACGTCAACCGTGATTTCGAAAAAGTCATAAATTAACCCCCCCCCCAAAAAAAAGGGGTTCCACACATGGCCATCCCCCCCCCAAAAAAAAGAAAAGAAAAGGGTACCACCCATGCACATCCCCCTCCCCTCCCTGTTACCCCCTATACCACCCTCGCTCCGCTCTCTCCCCTCTCCCACCCCCTTCCCCTCCCCTCCCCTCCCCTCCCCTCCCCTCTCCCTAGCGGTCACTTGATTTCGAGAATCGAGTCCCCTCTCCCTAGATGTCACTCAATTCCGAGAATTGATTTCTGGAAATCGAGTCACCACTAAGGAGAGGGGAGGGGGGAGGGAGTGGAGCAAGTGGCAGAGGGGGATGGGCAAGAGCAGAGAGGGGAGGGGAGGCAGGGGGAAGGGGGTTGGGCATGAGGTGGGCATGAGTGGAGAAGGGAGGGGAGGGTGGTGGGGTAGGTGGGGGGCATGGTGATGGGGGAGAGAGGTGGAGGGGAGAGGGGAGTAGTGGAGGGAGGGGAGGAGTTACGCCGTGGGAGTGGGGAGAGGGGGCGGGTAGTTAAGGTTTCTTTGTTTTTTTATTATTGTTTTTTAATGTTTCTTTTATTTTTTTTAAATGTATTTTTTAAATTGTTTTTAACTATTTTTTAATGTTTGTTTATTGTTTTTAAATATTTTTTAATTTTTTAAATTAAATTTTGTTTTGTGTTTTTAATTTATTATTATTTTTAAATTTCTTTAGGATTTTGTTTTAGTTTTTAAATTTAATTTAAAAAAATGTTTTTTTTAATATTTGTTTTTAGCTTTAATTTTTGTTAATATTTATGTATTTTTTTATTTCAAATTTATTTAAAATTTTTTGGACATTTTATATTTTTAAATGTCTTTTTTCATTTTTTTAAATTTGTTTTTTCCTAATTCATCTTATTTTTTTAAATTTTTTTTTGGCTAAAATTATATTTTTTAATTAAGATTGGGTTATCTCTTCTTTTTTTAAGTTATTTCAAAGAAAAAATTAAATATTATTTACGCCATGCGTGATTTTAGAATGAATGCAATTGTAATCCGACTGAAGAAAGGGGTGCCACTGATAGCACCACTTTTCAATTTGTGGATTGATTTAGGGTTTTGATTGCATCGACACCGATCCGAATTTTGAAAAAGTCATAAATTTAGTTCCAAAAAAAAGGTGCTACCGATAGCACCACTTTTCGATTTAGGGGTTGATTTAAGGTTTTGATTGCATGAAAATCGGTCGGGGTTTCCAAAAAATCATAATTTTAACCCCAGAAAAAATGGTGTTATCGTTAACACTACTTTTCGATTTAGATTAAAATTAGCCACTAAATATAACCTATAAAAATTGAGAACTCTTGAAAATTCTCATCAAGTTATATAATATGTTCAAACCATTAACTATTTCTAAAATAAAATAAAAACATTAACACAACAAACCGCACAACTCATTTAGTGAATGGACTCTCACCTCAAAGAAACCTCGAGACAATATGAAAATGGTTCTAGAAACATGCTAAAGATTTTGCAAATAGTTAAAACTAAGTTGTTTACATTAATTAATCTTTAATTAAATGTACAAATAAGATTCATTTTAAATGGATGTTGCAACACAAGACAAAGCACATGCTTAAACACAAATACTTGAGGGGTGCACAACCTTTTAACTTCAGAACTCCATAGGTCTCACATAAAATACACACTAATAATGGCTTAACAATTCATTGCAAGGGGGTTTTCCATGTTAAGTTCTTAGATCCCGACTTGTAGTGTTCTAGTTGCATAAATAAAATTGTATAATCAAAATCTATATGTGGACTTCCTCATGGATGTTCTATGCACATTGAGATTCACCCATGTCATTGTCCTTGTGCTCAAATTAAGCTAAGATGTTATATTTTAGAAAATCTTTTAAACATTTAATAACCATTTCTACACGTTTGACTTTGTGGATGTGTCCCATTCATAATATACTTTCCATGATTGTAATATTGGTAAAAAAAAACACTTGTTGGCAAGCGGTTTGATGAGTTAGCATTGCAGAATCACGGATGTTGTGCAAGGCCAAAGGTACCGCGGAAGGCGGAAAGCAGCGAGGAAGGCGACAAGTATTTTTGTAGTTTTTGGGTCATTTGGACCATGCCATGTATATTTTGGGTCATTTAGACCACACTATGGGGGTTTTTGGGTCATTTGGATCGTGCCATGTATATTTTGGGTCATTTAGACCACACTATGGGGGTTTTTGGGTCATTTGACTACATTGTGTGGGATTTTGGGTTAGTTTTTGTAGAAGTTTGTTAAGAAGCAGTTAGGCGGTTGCCTAAGTGGGCCACAAATGTAAAGGCGCAAGCCTATAAGTAGATGTAGGTTTGTAAGTGTTGAGACATCCTTGGATAGATGAGCTTGAGAGATCTTTGATGGTCTGTTGTAAATGATAGCGAAGTAATATCCGAGATATCATTGAGTTGAATATGTTGTTCATTGCGGAGATAAATATGATGTGACAGAGTTTTTGAGAAGAATCCCTGTGTCTTTTTTGGTAAATGCATTTTGCGATATGAATTTATGAATGATGCGATGTTTCCTTGCTGCAGTTAATTCTTTACTGTCATATATATTGCAATAATGGTTTTGTTAATGATAAGATCTCTAGAATGATGTTGCGATTACGATTAATGCCTGAGTTAAATGCTTGAGATTTGTTTCTGAATGTTGCAATAAGTTAATCAATTGATGCACAACATCCTCCTTCATTCGGCGGAAACATGGTTCCATCAACTCTCCCTTGAACATCTCGGGTGAGACCTCATCTACTCCGCAGGTGTTTCTAGACAGGGTTAAACCTATCTGGGCTGGTGCTCAGGGAGATCACAGTGGCTTGGGTGTTGACAGCGTGTGGAACCCATGTCGACTGGGTTTGTGTCAACAAATGGTTCCGTTGTCGGGACCGTAGTGCGAAGTGAAAGGAGGATATGTTGTGGCATCCGACAAGACCGGAGATCCAAGATTGGTTCTACCTAAAGTTGTGAGAGTTCACTGAAAAAGAAAATAAGAACCCTGGGTTGTTGACAGATTGGTGGTTGACGAAGTACATTCACGACGGTCCACACGAATATTTTTTCTGCGAGTTCCCAATCATCCTGTATGAATGGTTATCAAAATTGACCTTCTAGAAGAGGGACTTCCAAGGTGGTGATCCGACAGCCTAGACCCCAGAACTGATCCAGGAGCTGCAAGAAGTCGACAACAAAGCGTCGCGGGCTATTGAGGTTTGGATCGACAACATATTGGAAGGATACATCACTGAACTTGTGGTTGATACCATAAATTCTTACAGTGAGGCAGAAAGGGAATTCTTCAACGGACCAAGGGGTAGGTTTCTGTTGTCACTACAATTGTCCATTAAGATGCTCATTTGCGAGAAGGGCATACTAAAGATTCACCTAGATCAGTAAGAACCTTGGTGAGCGGAGGCCGTGGATACCGCGATGGCAGAGGGGGTGGTACATGGAATGATAAGGGGTAGATGGGTGCGGGTCATGATGAGACTGTGAGGGAAGCCGAGGAAGAGAGTGGTCTTACAAGGGGAGGAGCAAGGTTTCGATAGGAAAATAGGCAGAGGACAGGAGAAGGTCCTGCTGCGATCGAAACACAAGGCCGCGAAGGAAGACCACAAGGGACGAAGCGAACTCATAGTGTCGAAAAGGATGAACAGGCTACACCTAGGATAGAGGCAGGACCAAATCCCAGCCACAATGTACCCACACCTCCGCTCACTGTCTCTCAACCAGTGAGAAATTCAACTTTGACACCACCGTGTTCATCAAATCAACAGAATTTAATTGCTAGTAGCTCAGTGATTGTAGGAAGGAAGCACAAGATGGCGGGGGAAGATGCAAAGTTACCATTGTTCCATGGTAATGGAACAGATAATCCTGAGTAGTACTGGTTCTTATGTGAAGCAGTATGGACTGTAAAGAAAATTACTGATGATAATGCCAAGAAAGCACAATTGGCGACAACCCTTCGAGGTCGCGCATTAGACTGGTTCATGAAATTTGTGCAGGTTCCTGTAGGCGCTCCAGAAAAGATGTTGGATGAGGTTAGAGCTAGGTTGATTGCAGAGTTCAGAAAACCTAAATCTGAAGCACAGTATATTACAGAAATAAAAGAAATTAAGCAGTACCCCAATGAAACTGTGTGGGATTTTGACCAGCGATTCAAAACATTGATGGCAAGGGTCATCTTCGACATGAGCACTGTCTATCACAAAGAATGGTTCATCGCGGCATTGCTCCATCACATTCGACTACCGCTGATGCAACAGAACATTACAACACCGAGTGAAGCTCTAGAGATTGCGATGCGGTTGGAAGCTTCGCCGCTTGGTGAGAACGCCGCGGGTATGTCGCAGATTCAGACATAGTTGGCTAACTTGACAATACAACTGCAAGACCTTAAGAAAGGAAAGGAACAATGTGAGGAAGTATGGTGTATGCGATGTCGCGGAGAGGGGCATACTAAGGATAATTTCTTAGACTTTTGAAATTATCTGGTTTCAGGAGCACCGAATCCATTGAGCGGCAGCGGTATGCCGTAGTGTCGCAGCTGTTAGGTATATGGGCACTTCCATGAAGAGTGTCAATACATGCAGAAGATGGTCACAAAAACGATGAATCTGTATTGTACCTTATGCAAGTCCGTGGGACATGAAGACAAGGACTACCAGGCGTATGGGTTACTTCATGAACGAATGTACGATGCATTCTATGTGAAGGACGACCAGCATGCCGTACAACAACTGCAACCGTAGCCACAGGTAGCCCAACCGCTACCTCAACCGCAAGTGCAGTTTGTACCCCAACAACAACCACAATAGTTTATGCCCCAATATGCTCCAATGCAAATGGCTCTGCGGCAGCCATAGTACGTTCAACAGCCCCAGTACTTGTATCCAGGGTAGTATGCGCAACCGCAACCAAATCCTATGCAACAACCACAATACCAGTAGCAAGGGGGATTCCGGGGAGGATGTGGCAGAGGATTTGGTCATGGAGGAGGACAACGAGGAGGAGGTGGAGGACCTATCCAGTGTTATAAATGCGAAGTGTGGGGACACTCACAACGATATTTCCCACAATTGCATACACATTGCACATTTTGTTTTGTTACTGATCACACTGTTGAAAACTGCCCACAGTTGATTGCACGATGGCAAGCGGGAAATGTTCCGCAATTGCAGATTCAGAATCAGGTGCAGCAACCAGTGCAGAATCAAGTACAGCAACCACTACAGAACCAGAACCAGCATCCGAATCTGAATGCTAACCAGAACGTGAACCAACCTAGGAATCCACCATTGAATCAGACTCAGGGTGCAACTACCGCGACAATTTCTGCGGAACCGAGGACGCAAGACGTCATTGTTGCAGTTATTACTCGTGGAGGTGCGAGGATAGGCGAGGATGGTCCACATACCCTCATCCGGTTAGCAGGTCAGAAGAAGGTGTCATTTGA
This sequence comes from Larix kaempferi, assembly GCA_027924585.1. NCBI lineage: Eukaryota > Viridiplantae > Streptophyta > Pinopsida > Pinales > Pinaceae > Larix > Larix kaempferi. The sequence continues at coordinate 21,685,625 of BSBM01000316.1, read as the reverse complement.
CATTGATTTCAAGCTGGATGCCTTCTTTCAAGTGCGTCGTGCGATGGAGCAAGATGGCGGTAAGGTAATTATTTGCAACATGCCTCCTACTTTTGATTCCACTTCCGAGGCAGGTCCATCGTGGCAGTCTGGTACATTAAAAAATTTATTTGAAAGTTGTTTATCGATGGCAAGGGATCCTGATGCTCTTACCGAGCTTGAAGGGCTGTTGCAGTGACCATCTAGGAGCCGACGAGAGTCTGCGGTAAATTCCTTACAAAGGCGGAAGACAGGTAAGGAAATGCGCATGAACATTCAGATTGGAGACTATGAAGTTGATTCAGTTATTCTAGATCTTGGTTCGGATGTCAACATCTTAACCAAGCAGGCCTGGCAGAAAATGGGGAGTCCAATGCTGAGCTGGTCTCCCGTACAGCTCCGTTTGGCTAATTAGGCCAAGGTGACACCGATTGGGAGAGTTCCACACCTAGTTGTGGACATTGAGGGAATGAAGACATATGGAGACTTCGATGTCATTGAAGTAGTTGAAGGGGGAAGCTCCTATCCCACATTGTGGGGATTAGGTGGGATAACGATAGTGCCGCAGTAATAAAATTTAAGAAGTGGATGATGACTTTTGAAAACCGTGACCTTAGAGTCATAGCTCCGTTGGATCCGGTTGAAGGACACAGGTATATTGAACCGGTAAAAGATGAAGCTCCCAGCGGATGGGACCATGCATACAATATTTCAGAAGATTATATTCATTCGACAGCCGATGGTGAGCTTGGTTGGTGCAGCTTTAGCTCTATGTCTTCCGACTCTTATGATGCTTTAGAGAATTGGCAGAACCGCTTGCATGAGGTGTCACTCCGCAAGTGTGGGTTAGTCACGCAGTCATTATGCCGAGTTGCGACTGAAACTGTTGCACTGCCAGTATATGACGGGTTTCCTAGTTTATCTGATTTTCTTGTGGCATTTGAGGAAAGTGTCTCAGAACCACAACGGTTTCTGTCATTGGAGGAAGTGTTGAAGGCTGCTCCAGCACGTTGGTGGGCGACACATAAGAAATCGATTGATGGGTGGCCGCAGTGCCGGAGATTGATGACGATCGCTTTGGCGACACCGAAGTTTACCACACAGGGAAATATGATGGACAGAATGACCCTGGCAGTCCTTTGATGGAATGTCAGATGTTGTGGGAATCACGACCAAAGGATGAGTGGGTCCATGCCTTTTTCCATACGCTGGACGAGATTTCGCGATCATGGTATACTGCAGCCGAACTGCGAGGGGAGATTACCACTTGGTTGGAGTTGATAGTTTGTTTTACTCATACTTTCAGCTCTGCAGATACCAACCCGGATGTCCATAATGCTTTGCAGCTTATCCACGATGTGGTTCTAAAGATTGTTCCAGTGGCATATCCTGCGTACCCGCATACGCATTGCAAGATGCTATCCATGATGGAATGTTATAACATTACCGGTGGACCAGAGGATGGTGATGATCCGCAGAATGTCAATATTCCAGAATCAGAAGGCAATCGCGATGTGGTAGCACCAGATGCACCAATTGATCCGATTAGTCAGCCGCTGAAGCTCCGAAAGGTCAAAATTGGAACAGAGGAAAGTCCAAAGTTTGCGAATGTTGGGGACTATTGGGATGATGAGATGATGGGGAAAGTTACCAACTTGTTGCATGAATTCCAAGACTTGTTCCCTACGAATTTTTCTGAGATGAAGGGAATCTTGGGGGATTTAGGGGAAATGAAGATCTCGTTGAAACTAGATGCAAAACCAATCAAGCAGCGACCATATCGCTTGAATCCGCACCATAAAGAGAGGGTCAAAGTAGAACTTGACTGCATGTTGGATGCTGGCATTATTGAACCAGTTGAGGAATCATACTGGATTAGTCCGATGGTGGTGCAGGACAAGAAGATAGGTGAAGTGCGCATTTGTGTCGACTTGTGGAAGCTGAATGACGCATGTCTACATGATCCATTTCCGACCCCATTCACTGATGAGGTGCTGGAAGGCGTGGGTGGCCAAGAAATGTATTCTTTCACAGATGGGTTCTCTGGCTATCATCAAATCAGAATCGTGAAAGAAGACCGCCACAAGACCACCTTTGTGACAGAATGGGGATGTTTTCAATACATAGTGATGCCATTTGGGTTGAAGAATGCACCGGCGATATTTTCTCAGGTCGTCATTGTTGCTTTTAGGGATTTCATTCATAAGTTTTTACAGGTGTAAATGGACGACTGGACAGTCTACGGATTGATCAGTGATCATCTGGCCAACAATTGATGTTGGAGCATTGTCGACAGTATCAGATATCGCTGAAATTGAAGAAGTGCATCTTCTGTGCACCATTTGGGACATTACTGGGTCACATTGTCTGTAAGCAAGGATTGTTGGTCAACCCTGCAAATATTGCGCTCATTATGAGCTTAACATTGCCAACTAATGTCAAGTAGTTGAGAGCGACGTTGGGACACACTGGGTATTATCGCAAGTTCATCTGGGGGTATGCAGCGATCATGGCCCCTATGGAGAAATTGCTGAAGAAAGATGTGGTATTTCAGTGGATTCTTGAATGTCAAGTTAGTTTTGAAATGTTGAAGGGTAAGATGGCCTTAGCATCGATACTGGTCTTTCCGGACTGGAGCAAAGAATTCCATGTCCACGTTGATGCGTCATCGATTGCACTAGGAGTAGTGCTCGCGCAACCAGGGGGAAGGGGATCTGGATCACCCCATTGCTTTTGCAAGTTGGAAATTGTCATCTGTAGAGAGAAACTATACAACTACAGAGAGGGAAGGTCTGGAAATGGTATATGCACTGTAGAAGTTCAGGAATTACCTATTAGGTGGTCACTTTAAAATGTTCACAGACCACTCTGCATTGAAATATCTGGTCAATAATCCTGTGTTGGGGGGGAAGATATGTCGTTGGCTACTTTTGTTTCAGGAGTTTGATTTTGAGGTGATTGTGAAGCCAGGATGCTTGAACGCAGGACTAGATCATCTGTCGCAGATTGAGACAGGAGAGAAACCAACCAACATTGAGGACGGGTTTCCCGATGCACAACTGTTTAAGGTTGATGTAGCTGATGACTACTATGGGGAAATCATTCAATTTCTGGTGACAGGAACCACACCAGAAGGGTTCACCACCAATCAGAAGAAACAGCTAGTGGTCAAGGCTGCAGATTTCCAGCTGATTGTAGGACAGTTCTACAAACTAGGATTAGACGAGATCTTGAGGTGCTGCATCTTACCTCATGAGCAAGGGAAAATCTTGTCGGAAGCACACGCAGGAGTAGCTGGTGGGAACTATGGCAGTCGTGCGACTGCTAGAAAGGTGCTTTGCGCAGGGATTTGGTGGCCGACACTTCACAATGATGTGACTGATTACGTGTGGACCTACGATGTCTGTCAATGAACTGGGAAACCCTCTAGGAGGGATGAGATTCCATTGAAACATCAAGTTACACCGCAACCATTTGATAAATGGGCAGTGGATTTCATGGGCCCTATCAACCCACCTGGGAAGCGCACTGGTGCAAGATATATCATTACGGTGACAAATTATTTGACACGATGGGCAGAGGCTGCACCAGTCATAGATTGCACCGCGACAACAACAGCGCGTTTCTTGTTCGATAACATCATCACTCGGTTTGGATGCCCAAAGGTATTGATGAGTGATCAGGGCAATAATTTTATCAATCGCACCGTCAGCGCATTACCAATGGAACTATAGATACATCATGAGAAGAGCACGCCATATCATCCGCAGGAAAATGGGACAGTCGAAGATTTCAACAAGATCTTGGAGCATGCACTGACAAAGGTTTGCAATGCGAATCGCGACGAATGGGATTTGAAGATTCCAACAATTTTGTGGGCATATCGCACCACTTGTAAAAGGTTGACAGGACAGACACCATTTAAACTGGTGTATGGGCAAGAAGCGATTATGCCTATGGAGTACATCGTTCTGAGTCTGTGCATAGGGGCAGCGACAGGTATGGATGATGAAGCGACATTAGGAGAATGTCTGACGCAGCTAGTGCAGCTTGAGGAAGATCGCTTTATCGCAGATATCCACCAGAGTGTGCAAAAGGATCGACAGAAGGCTTGGCATGATCGCCATATCAAGAACAAACAATTTCAGCAGGTTGACTTGGTGCTATTGTACGACAGCAAGTTTATGAAGCACCCAGGGAAATTGCAGATGCATTGGCTTAGTCCATATCGCATCAGTAACATAACTTCAGGAGGAGCAGTACAGCTATAGCAGTTAAATGGAGTGATGCTACCAAAGTTGGTCAATGGTAGTAGGTTGAAGCCCTATAGGATGAGCTTGGAACAACACGATGCCTGAGTCACATCGGGGAAAAAAAAAATGGCAGAATGCTCGATGGAAGGTTGGCGCACCAGCAAGAACATAATGCGCAGGTTGGAGAACATGTATCGCGGTTTAGGTGTTGAGTAGCGACAGCGACAAGGTCACGACCGTGTCAAATTGGTAATAAATGCAGAAAGTTAAAAGCGGTTAATTAGCACCGCCTGATGAAATGATCGGCATTAATGGCAGATTCGGCCCTTGGATTGACAGAATCCTCAGAGGATTTGCGTAATTAAGGTAGGATTTGGTCATAATGCATGTTTCGATTTGGTAATGATGGTTAAGGATACAATTCAGCACTATAAGAAGGGGTCGGCTCTGGTCGAAAGGAACCATTGCGCCGAGTGTAAAGGATACACTCAGTGTTGTATTGTTAAGTTGAATTGCCGAGTTGGGGGTTGAGTGTTTGTTGTCTGCAAGTTTTGTTGGTGGGTAAGAAATTGTTGCGCCAAGAGGGGCCCTGCTACGGCATGCCGAGTACACCCGTGGTTGAAGTTTCTAGTGGTGTCGAGTCACCAAATAGGCCAATAAGCATCGAAGAAGAGGTCGTCAGCATGTTAGGTGGATCGGCGTTTACAGGAATCCCAAAGAAGCGGAGGGGAGGTCAGCATTTCGAGTCCCCACAGAGAAAACGACAGCTACGTTCATCCGCGGCGGTCGATGAGGAGGTCCAAGTGGAGGTAGGATAGTCCAGCTGCAGAGTCGATGATTCACCTGCTTGGGAAAAACTATCTGTTGCGGATATCCTTGGGTATGTCCCCCCTGCCAGCCTGGTATACCGCTCCGGAAGCTCACGAAGAATCAGAAATACCCTGTGCGGATGCCAGCGCTCCCAGCAGGTATGGAGTGCTCTGTCGATATTGTGTCGGCGTTGATGTGCCTGAAATATGATGACCATGACATGGTGGCCTATAAGGAGATTACGTCAGACCCCTATGTGTCAAGGACGTAACTTAGTGGTACACCGGTTCCTTCAGATTGGGCGCGCGGGATGGCCCAAGTAGGATTGCTTGGACTTATTAATATGCCACACTTTGGGCAATTGCAAGAGGTTAATGCTTGTGTGAAGCAGCTGCTGGCCTGCTTCCATGTCGGCACATTGTGGTTGGAAAGATCGGTTCCAGTCACTATTGACTTGATTGCTGAGATCACCGGGTTGCCGAAGGATGGGGTAGATCCATCGCAATACTTTCATGGGAAGGAGAATGATAAGAAGAGGGCGGCCCAGTTGGTCTTCCGCTACACATTAGAATGTGACGGCCGCGCTTATCGCACCAACAGTATCAATGAAAGGTGGTCCTCACTGACGCAAAGATATTAAGTTGCAAAGTGGTGCGAAAAAATCAACCCAACCAATGCAATTAAGGAGTCGTCGTGTGTGCAACACAGTGCACAGAAGGCGTACAGATGAACTAGTCACTATTTTTGTTGAACCAGTTAGCGGAGGATGCAACAGATGTCCAAGATGGGAAAGGCTCCTTCACGTACAACTAGCTCTTAATCTTAATCGCACTGGTCACTTGGAAGGAGCCTAACACTTACCAGGGCATGGAAGTTGAGGCCGCAAAAAGCCGTAAGGGTGCATGCTATCAGAACTTGTGGTTGGTGCAAGAACCCGAGCGGCTGAAGGAAAGTGCAATACAATTTTGGCTGTATTGGGAGATGCTACAGGATGCAGTGATGAAGGTACCCCGCTTAACTGAAGAAACCGCAGTGAAGTATAAGCCGATTGCGCTATTTTCAATTCGGCTTCATGCAATTCACATGCAAGCAAGGCACGACCTTGCGAAGCAATGGTTGTTGACACACTATAAGTTGTACGAAGAAGCGATGGAGGGAATCGTCAATCATTGGCCGGTTGAATGGCGGGAACCAATTAGTTTGGAGAAGATTGAGGTGGGACCTCCAGCGATGGGCCCAGAGGATGCATTGTATGTGCAGGACCAGCAGAGTCACCATGACTCGGATCAGGATTTATCCGCAAAGACACCCATGGACGAGGATATAGACCGCAACCTCAAGTAGGGAAGAGAGAAGGCACTTCATGAGTATGCGACCATCAGTGGGGCCTCTCCAATGACGGAGACGTAGTTGGGATGCCTCATAGCAGCTATCACTAATGCGACAAATGTGGCAGCCCGAGCGATGACAGCAAAGGCGGAAGCCGGTTTCAAAGAGGTAAATGTTCGGCTTGATTCTTTATGCGATGTTGTTTCGCAAAAGGGACCAGAGGTTGCATCTGGGCAGGCAGTTGAAGCAATCAAAATTGAGCCACGGGTTCAGAACGTGAATCTTCCCCGATTGCGATTGTGACTAACAACGAGGCTCTCCAGGCCTTGCTGTCTCAGTTAGAAAATTTGACCATCAACGTTAATGAGCTGCCAATGAAGGAGTTGACAAATGTGCAGATGGTTTGCACCCTAGAAATGGCGTACAGGCTACAGGAGATCAGCGGTTAGTACCTGCAATCAGAGGCAAACAATGCAATGGCCCAGCAGGAGGTCGACAAATTAAAGGGGAAAGCAGTCGAGGCAATGGAGGTAGTCAATGAATTGGAGGACAGGCTCAAGCAGTTGATGGCCGAGAAGACTAGTGCCATAGCAAAACTCAAGAAGGAGCAGGACCATTTGACAGTAGAAAGCGTTGACCTCCGGTACAACAAAGTGTGGTTGGAAGAGGCAGTCTCTGAATCCTGTCAACATGTTCTTGAGCCTACCGCGCAGTTGGATCCGATTCAAAGAGCGCAACGACTTGGGGCTGTCATTGCCCAATTACAGCATGACAATGTGGAGTTAACAGCTCTATTAAACCCGGGAACACCACAAGAACGCGTAGATGACGAGAAACGCGCCATTGAGGAGGTGACAACACAGCTGGGAGAGCTAGAACAGACAATGACAAAGCTCACGGCAGATACCACACAGTTTTGGGGCAGCATTGTTCACGATGAGTAGCTGGAACAGTTGACCAAGCAGCGGCAAGAAGCAAAAGGGAAACTGGTGACATTGAAGGTGTTGTTGAGGACGCTCCCACCAGTTGCTCAGATCGCCAAATCCGTAGAACTAGAAGATTTGTAGCAACGCATCACGAAGGCTGAAGAGAGTCAAAAGAAGTGCGATGCACAGCTGGAGGAATTCCAAGAGATTGGAGGACAGTTTTTGGTCAAGGCCAGTTCCGTGCCGCAAGATGTGCAGGAGGGTTGTCGGCAAGCTACAGAGAAGATGACTGAGCATCCATCTGTGTAGGATGTAACAGAGAGTTAGGCGGTGGCCGTAGCGACGAAGGAACAAGTCTAGGAGGTCGATCAGCAGTATGAGGACTTTAGGATGAATACCACTCAGTACACAACGTCCGATTGACGTGGCTCAAGGGTAGGAGGTTTGATGAGTCAGCATCACGGATGTTGTGCAAGGCCAAAGGTACCGTGGAAGGAGGAAAGCAGTGAGCAAGGTGACATGTTATTTTGTAGTTTTTGGGTCATTTGGACCGCGTCATGTATATTTTGGGTCATTTAGACCTCACTATGGGGGTTTTTGGGTCATTTGACCGCATTATCTGGGATTTTGGGTTAGTTTTTGTAGAATTTTGTTAAGAAGCGGTTAGGTGGTTGCCTAAGTGGGCCACAAATGTAAAGGTGCAAGCCTATAAGTAGATGTAGGTTTGTAAGTGTTGAGACATACTTGGATATATGAGCTTGAGATATATCTGATGGTCTGTTGTAAATGATAACGAAGTAATATCCGAGAGATCATTGAGTTGAATATCTTGTTCGTTGTGGAGATAAATATGATGTGACAGAGTTTTTGAGAAGAATCCCTGTGTCTTTTATGGTAAATGCATTTTGCGATATGAATTTATGAATGATGCGATGTTTCCTTACTGCAGTTAATGCTTTACTGTTATATCTGTTTCAATAATGGTTATGTTAATGATAAGATATCTAGAATGATGTTGCGATTACGATTAATGCCTGAGTTAAATGCTTGAGGTCTATTTCTGAATGTTGCAATAAGTTAATCAATTGATGCACAACATCCTCCATTCGGCGGAAACATGGTTCCGTCAACTCTCCCTTGAACATCTCGGGTGAGACCTGTCTGGCATGGCTCCACAGGTGTTGCTGGATAGGGTTAAACCTGTCTGGCGTGGTGCTCAGGGAGATTGCGGTGGCTTGGGTGTCAACAACGTGCGGAACCCCTGTCGACTGGGTTTGTGTCAACAACACTTGTGTTATTAGCTATGCCTTCTATAAGTTGACAAATTAGTGATTCTAAACATTTTTCAATCTTTCCCAGCTTTAATGCTTCAAATCTTGACATATTTGTATAGGAGAACCATGCAAATTTATTCTCCTCTATACATAACTTTTAATGATTAATCTCATTTTCTAATGGAGTTTTTGATGAAATTTCTATGACCCATATGAAGTTGGCTACTACTACAAAATTTTTACCCTTTTAAGGTACTTTTATAATTTAAAATATTATCACATATATTTTTATGAACAACTTCCCATAAGTTATTAATCCCCTCTAGGTGTTTGTTTTCTCACAAAATGGCAAAAACACTAAATAGATGAAAGTATCTTGATTAGAATTGCATAGGGATATTAAATAGGTGAAAGTACCTTGATTAGAATTGTATATGGATGTGACCTTTTAAGTATTCATGCATTTTTTCTACACTTCAATTTTCCTTACATTGCATAGAATTGATATCTAAAATGAAAAGAAAAATGGGCAATGAGTCATACTCCCTTTTATGTAGGTATTTTTCCTTTTAATATTTAAGCTATTTTTTCTTCCTTAGGTGCATTGAGGTGTCTATGTTTTTACTCCCTCTTATGAGGGCATTTGGCATTCCATTTATTTGGGCTTATATTCACCCTTTACCCTTCAGTTTACCTTGAGTGCACCAATGTCAAAAACCATGAATGGACATAAAAATTGAATGGCTTGTGGGTTCCGCTCCAAGTATTTAACCTTTTTGGATATTCAAATTTTCTTTTCTCACTTGCAAAATTCATTGAATGCTTAAGGTTTTGAACCTCACCCATTCAAGCATTAAGGCATTCAAGTGTTTTCCCAATATTTTTTCTCTTTTATTTTTATTTTTTCTAAATTCCTGAATCTATTCATTCTTATTCTACTGACAAACCATGCACTCTCTCATGTGCCATAGTACATCATCTTTGAGGCCCTTCCAAGAGAACCTCTCCCTGACCTACCTATATGTCTTGAAAAACCCTTGATGTCATGCTGTAGGAGTGTCATGAGTAGCCTGCAATATCTTCTCCTTCAATTTGGACTCTGATACCAAATATATCCGGTCTTTATATAAAATGACATCATCAACCACCCGGTATCTATAATCCTATATGAGGCCATCCATTATTTCACAAGCAAAATTACTTTTGGAGTACTCCACCAAAATATGAGCCCTCCAATCCGATGAAATCTCCATCAAAGAACAAGCAGCTGGCTTCCTGGAATGTGCATAAGCAACAACATTTTTCTTTCCCTTTACATATTCTATATCAAAATCATATGCCTGAATCCCGCTGACCCATTTATGTTGCCTCTCATTCAATTCTTTTTGCTTCAGACAATATTTCAAACTGTTGTGGTTTGTCCTCACCACAAACCTATTGCCCACCAAGTATTGTCTGAACTTCGCCAATGCATGCATGATGGCAAGCATCTCTTTGTCATATATAGAGTAGAGCCTCTCTAGCTCTTTGAGTTTTCTGCTTTCGAAACCTATGGGGTGTCTATTCTGCATCCCCAATGCCAATGCCTGAAGCATCACATTCCAACATGAAACACTGGCTGAAATATGGCAGTGCTAATACCTGGAAGGTGCTCATCACTTTCACGAGCCTATCAAATTCCCGTTGTGAATCATCGGTCTATTTGAATGACCCTTTTTTTGTAAGATCGGTGAGGGGTGCAACCATATGTGAAAACCCTTCACAAATCGTCTGTAATATTGGCACAACTCGAAGAATCCTCACAACTCAGTGAGGTACCTCGGTGTAGGCCAATCTAAGATAGCCTGGATCTTCTCCTGATGAACTTGTACGCCCTGTGCACTAATCACGTGGCCCAGGTATAAGATATCTGTGAGCCCAAACTGACATTTGGATGCCTTTGCATATAAGGACTGTTCCCCCATAATTCCCAGTATCTCATCTAGATGCCTCATGCTCTCCTCCCATGTCCGACTGTATATGAGGAGATCATCAAATAACACCAGTTGAAATTTTATCAACTCCTTCCGAAAAATATGGTTCATGCATGATTGGAAAGTGGTTGGTGCGATGTGTCTATCAAATATGTCCATCAACCTTTGCGTGAACTCCACATATGATGTGATGTTGGCATGCCCTAGCATAATCAAACCATGATACCACCACTCATGGGCCTCTCCCTCCAGATGAAAGGTGGCATATTTAATGGCTTCGGATTCCTTCATAGGGTTGAGTTGGAAATAAGTGTCCAACTTATGAACCCAAGCCCTCGCTGTGGATCTGTTGGACCCGTTGAAGGAAAGAAGAGTGAGTTTCCCCATCTTCCACTGCAAATCATAATTCGGAGGTCCCATATTGAATTCTTTGGGATTGTTTATGTACTTGATGTTACAGAAGTCTTGGAATGACATGGCTGCATGGAAATCATCTCCAAGGTCTTGGTACTCTCTCATATAATTAATGAAATTGTCTCCAAGTACTGGTTGTCCCGGTTGATCCACTGGCTTCTCATTAGTGAATTTGGGCATGAGAGGTCTGAGTATCCTTGAGCTAGATGCTCGTGTGTTTGTTTGAGTGGAAATGTTGGTGTTGCTTCCTTCCCCATGGTTCCCATTTCGACCATTTTTACCTCTAGTGTCAGTGTATCCCCCATCATGGTGATCTATCCTATTGTGCATGAGTAACTGAGTCATGATGTCAACCAACTGCTCCTGTCCCCTTACCACATTGTTAGTTAGGAGGTTGATTAACTATTGTTGACCTCTATCCAAATAATTTAGGATGATCATCATGCTACCTATGGGAATGTCTTCTCTACCCGAATCTCTGCTTGATTCATTCCCATTACCTGCCAAGGGGTTGTTCCTGTCACCCATCTCTCCTTCTTCCTCTGATATTAACTTCTCTTCTTCCTCCTCAAAGAACTATTCTTCTTCCTCAACTGGTCCTTCCCTAAACTCATATAAGAAGACCCTTCTAGGATTCCCTCTCTACCTTATATAGGTGAATGGATTACCTTCTCTTGGATTCATAAAATAACATGCAACTCACAAGCCGAGAGGATTGCATGCTCTGATATCACTGTAAAATTCCCACTAAAGTTTTTTCGTCACTGTTGAACGTAGTATTGTGTTGTCTGGTCAAATATGTCACTGTATGCACAGTACTATAGAATATGGACTCAACCCAAAATTAACTGCTTTTAGAACTATGGTTAAAATACTTAGTTACAGGCCTTCACGGAATGTGTTTAAACTTTCTGAGAGGAGATTGTTCTTCACTGCTTAAGCATCTTGACTGAGGGGTTTCGTCAAACACATTGTTTGCATACTACTGTAGCTTGTAATTTACTTGAGTGAGTGTTGTAAAGGTTAACGTTTGGTTTGATGCTTGGTTCCTTTGTGGAAATACATCCATTGTAATTTATCCATTTGAATGATATCACTCAATGGAAAAATAACAATCAATACAATAAATATTCAAAACTGTAAATTGTTAAGATTCAATATGCTAAGACAGAAAATAGCAGCATTACATTCCATTTCACAATAATAGCATATACAGGATCACTGAAGAAACAACAAGCACAGCATAAACACAAGAGACACAGATTTATCCTGGGAAACCCTCATGGGGTAGAAAACCCAGCAAAGCTTCCTCAATATAGATGACCAACAATATACAAATATGCAAACCAAAGACATGATCTCCTCCTCCTCCATAGCAGACCTCTCCTCCACAAGTGAACTACATTCTGAGTGATGGAAGTGTGTGTATAATGAGGAACACACCTCCTCTATTTATACACATCTCCGACTTGTACTTTATATTAACTAGGTCGGCCCCAACTTTACCACTGGGTTAAACACCCCACTACAACGGACTGGGCCGACCCCACTAGGGTGGTCTAACAACCCTTTGACCTACATAACACATACAGGGCCGAACCCCACTAGGGAAGTCTAATAACCCAAGTTACCACAATCCGACGGAGGAATAAACATCTTCGGATATACAATAAGATCTTCACGGAGGAATGAAATATCTTCGGAATAATAAAGTACAAATATAATATTCTTTGAAGTTACAATATTTCAACACTCCCCCTTAACGAGAAGTATATTATAACAACATCTGCACGAGCAAGGAGTCATCGACATCATACATGATACATCTATAAATCATTGGAAGCTTTCTCAACATCATCAGTAACTCAAGCAGTTACTGGAACATCTTCAATACTAGAACATCAACATCTTCAGTACTGAGTCTTTATCTTCTGCAGCACTCGAACAGCTACAGCAACATCAACATCTGGATCCTCACGATCATCAGCATCGTCATCACACGATCATCAGCATTGTCATCTAGACCATCGCAATCAGCAGCATCGTCATCTAGATCATCACGATTAGCAACATCATCATCACACGATCATCAACATCATCATCTAGACCATCACGATCAACAGCATCGTCATCTAGATCATCAGTATTAGTATCCACACCAATACAAGTATACACATCATCAATACAAGTATTCTCATCAATACAAGTATACATATCTTCAATACAAGTATACATATCATCTATATGAGTATCCTCATCAATACAAGTATACATACAAGTATCCTCATCAATACAAGTATACATACAAGTATCCTCATCAATACATATCATCAATATCAATACAAGTATCCTCATCAATACAAGTATCAATACATCAATACAAGTATCCTCATCAATACAAGTATCCTCATCAGTCAAGTATTCACAATAGCAGCATACTCTACAACACACACGATCATATTACATGATGATCAATCCCGCTCTCTTTAGGACATAGGTCCATGGATGATACAATCCAGATCATGTATCTTTTGAACCCAGGTCCAGGGACGATACAGTCCTATCAAATCTAGTGATCCTTCCTTTCGGAATAATGGGATCCATCACAATCATGTTTAAGACTATCCTTCCTTTCGGAATTACAGGATTTACGGTCTAAGGATGATTAATCCCACTCAATCTCTTTTAAGACAATCCTTCCTTTAGGAATTATGGGATTTACGGTCTAAGGATGATTAGTCCCACTCAATCTCTTTTAAGACAATCCTTCCTTTCGGAATTATGGGATTTACGGTCTAAGGATGATTAGTCCCACTCAATCTCTTTTAAGACAATCCTTCCTTTCGGAATTACAAGATTCACGGTCTAAGGATGATTAGTCCCACTCAATCTCTTTTAAGACAATCCTTCCTTTCGGAACTACAGGATTTATGGTCTAAGGATGATTAGTCCCCACATGTCCACTAAGGACTTCATTCTCAGAGACCATATGTCTACGGATCAATTCAAGGGACCGAAGTCCGGGGATGATACAATCCCCACCTATCCACTAAGGACTTCATTCTCGGAGACCATATGTCTACAGATCAATTCAAGGGACCGAAGTCTGGGGATGATACAATCCCCACCCGTCCATTAAGGACTTCACTCTCGGAGACATATGTCTACGGCTCACTTTAGGACTGAAGTCCAGGGATGATCCAATCCCCACATGTCCACTAAGGACTTCATTCTTGGAGACATATGTCTACGGCTCACTTTAGAACATGAGTTCAAGGATGATGCAATCCCCCTTCTTTCTAAGAGACATCTGTCTATGGATCCTTTTAGAACATATGTTCAAGGATGATGCAATCCCCTTGTCAACGTAGATCCTGTCTGAGGACCATCCACCAACCCTTCTGTCAGCATCACCAATATAGGTATCCACATCATCGACCTCACTGTTGATGCAGGAAATCTCATCATAAGTGACCACATCACTCCCCCTTTCGAGGAGGGTCCTTCCAAGCTTGTCTTGAAAATAATCAAACTTTACTTGAGGTAGAGGTTTGATTAGTACATCGGTAACTTGTTCATCAGTGCCTACAAATTCGAGCTTTATAGTTCCTTTCTGCACCATATCTTGTCAGATCTCTATGTGCTTTGACTTATCATGGAACACTGGATTCTCTGCCATCTTGATACAACTCTTTTTGTCACATAGGATCATAGTTGGGTCTATCTCTAAGTCAAACAATCCTGAAGCCATACTTCTTCACAACTAGCAGAGCAAGCATCCATATATTCCACTTGTGCTGAGAGCCACACTAGACTGCTTCCAGCTAAACCACGAGATCATGGCTGATCCCAAACAATAACATCCTCTCGATGTGTTCTTCCTGACTAATACACTTTCTGGTCAATCAACATCCGTGTAGCCATCTGAAGTCATGATCTCCAAGATAGCATAGATCAAAGTCTATCGTATCCTTTAGGTACCTTATCACATGCTTTGCAACTATCAGGTGAACACATCTAGTTTCCACTAGATACTGACTCAAGGTGTTCACAGCAAAGCATATATCTGACTTAGTATTCGTTAGATACATCAATGACCCAATAAGTTGTCTGTATAGAGTTATATCCACTAACTCTGATGAGTCATCCACTAACAGCTTCAAGTTGGAATCCATGAGAGTGGTCATTCCAACATATCAAGTCCTTTTAATATTTCTCGGCATACTTTCCCTGGTTGAGAAATATTCCTTTTGAGCCTTTCCATACTTCCAGACCTAGGAAGTAATGCATCAATCTGAGATCTTTCATTTTCATTTATGCAGCCATCTATCTGTGCCATCTCTCGTCAGATGGGTCTACTGATATGAGCCTCAACATCATTCGAACTCTGTGGTGAGTTCCTTCTTGCATCCATGTCATCTGTGTATAGAAACCATATTCAACCTTGTAGCAAAGGTTGAGATCCACATCACCCATGGTGATCACTATCGATCCTGGGTACTCGAACAAAGCTTTCTTCAATTACATTATTAAGATAATGGTCTTATCTAGCCACTTGGAGCAAACATCTCATCATGATTCTCTTCCTCTTTCTAAGAGAATCTTCTAGCCATGAGCCTTCTATAGTGTGTTTGATTTGTAAATCTTCTTGTTGAACATCCATTACTTGTTCGGTGTTCATCATTCTTCATGATCTTTCCTACAAATCAAAATTAAGTACGTGATTAGTAATGCTTCATAATTATGTTTGACATGATAACCTATTATGCATACAGATATGATTTACATAGTTATGCTACTATCTTGACCAATACTTTGGCACAACACTTTTCCATATCCTGTATGCATACAGTGGCTATCGAGATGCCTTCCATCTCTACCAGAACATACTATCGAGAGTGTGCACAGCTCTTAGCATGTTAGCAAAGAGGTTTCATTCTAGACAAGCAACAATGGAGTGTTTGTCCAACTTACCAATCATATTCATATTAGTAGTATACTGTTCAATGATATATTCTAGGAATACAAATATGCATACAACCTATTACAGGAAATATCATTTACTATTTCAAATAACAACTCAAATACTTATCTTTTATGTTTGTGTGGTTGCCTCCAGCTTGATCTTCTATATGTCTTTTGAACTTCTATTCATTCTGTACCACTGTGCATGCTCAAGTGTGCACTAGTGTGATCTTCATGATCTCATACACAAACATACATTCATTAGTATATTATAATCTTTAATATGTATAGCCATGATCATAGATAATAAACATTAGTATTCAAGGTTTCAGGGAAGTCTTCTTTTACTCATGCATCAATCGGGATAAGAGACATAATATTCATAAACACTTGATTAGTAACTTTATGAATAAGCATAAACAATCATACCAAGTATACTTATATAAGGGATCCTAATACAAGGTAAGATTCTAACATGACATAGGAAAACATACATGGATTAGTATTCCTGCTTAGTTATGTCTAACGTACCTAAACAATATCTTCTTTGTTCTCTTAAATGATTTAGAGATCATGTGCTAGAACCTGCATATCTCATATGTTAAGCATAATATAACAAAGTCATACATACCTCGTAAGTAGAACAAAGATTATGGATGAGTCTTTGTCTTCATGTTGGCATGGTCATGGAACTTGATTTGTCTTTCGTGACGTACCTGTATCTTGTTAGCAGACAACATCAACCTCATACAACACCACAGTGCATTAGTACAATCCTATAACCCTAATCAATGAATGTCTTCTATCATTCACATGTATTCATACTTTTATCTAACATTAGTCAAGATTGTACTAATCTAATTAATATGAAGACAAACATATTATAAACTTAATCAAGAATCAGATTTCAAGACATACCTGTATCTCCTTAAGTCATACCTGTCGAGATTTCTTGTAGTCGTCTTATGTAAGGCCTTAGCCTCAACTCCCCCTAAAACTTGATCTGGAGCTTGATTAGGGTTTGTTAGAGAAACCCTAAAAAATTCAATCTTTGACTTTCACACTTCTGAATGGATGGAAGGATATGTCTTGCTGAGCTGATCAAACTAGCATACTTCAATTTTGAAATCTCCAAAATTTGATCCCTCAAAATTGCCTTCGAAACTTCTAGGTCTTCTGGACAGGATCCCGAAATAGGGTTTGATGAATCCCACCCTTCTGCCCAATCAAAAGGTTTGATCCAAGGCTCTAAACTCTTATTTTTCTGAAGAGCTTCCAGCTGTGGTCACAGACTTCAAAAATTCCAACTTTTGCTGAAGCCCTAATTTTCCATCTTTCCGATCAAAATCTCGAACTGGGGTTTGATCAAACCCGGTCTTCTACCCAACCAAACAATTCGATCTTGGTCTCTAAAATTCAATTTTTCTGAGTAGCATTCAGCCGTGGCCTCCGATTCCAAAAATTCTAACTTTCTCCGAAACCCTAAATTCTGGAAGCCATGAATGAAGGTGCTCCAAAAATAATTATGTTTTGTTAGAAATATGTACCTAATTGTTTCTGCTGTAACTCCAAATGTTTGAATCCACAGGGTATGAAATTTTTTTTTGTGGTATCCTAACCTGTCATCTTTCCATCCCGATAGGTCTGACCTCAATTGGATTTTCTGAGACAGATTTATGCCAAGTGTCACAACATGACCGGTTTATGGGATAAAACAGCAGAGCGAACTTGTACGGTGTGCCACGTGTCACTGGTTCAACTTCGGCCTCTGAAAAAGTTTCTTGAGATAGTAAAGTATGTTTACTACTTGTCACTTTTTATGAAATTTCATTTGGAGCTTCCTAGCCCAAGTTATGACCTTTTTTCCTAGGTCACCTGATTTTGACTGAGATTCGGAAGAGGCAGAAACCGTAACTTGTACTGATCATAACTCACAAAGTACAATGAATCTGAGAGTTCCCTTTGGACAAAAGGTACATGGGAATGTTATCTATGACTTGTAAAAGTTTCAAATCCTGAACCTTTGCCAAAATGGATTTATAGCGAAAGTTCCACGATGACTGGTTTTTTCTATACAAAACCCTAACCTTCAAATTGTCGCAAGTGAAGCAAGTTTCGTAAGTGCCATACATTGAATTCCTTCAAGTTAGCTCTGATACCATGTTAAGATTTAATATGATAAGACAAAAAATATCAGCATTGCATTTCATTTCACAATAATATCATATACAGGATCACTGAAGAAACAACAAGCACAACATAAACACAAGAGACATAGATTTATCCTGGGAAACCCTCATGGGGTAAAAAACTCAGAAAGCTTCCTCAATATAGATGACCAGCAATATACAAAGATACAAACCAAAGACATGATCTCCTCCTCCTCCATAGCAGACCTCTCCTCCACAAGTGCGCTACATTCTGAGTGAGGGAAGTGTGTGTATAATGAGGAACACACCTCCTCTATTTATACACATCTCCGACTTGTACTTTATATTAACTAGGTCAGCCCCAACTTTACCACTAGGTTAAACACCCCACTACAACTGATTGGGCTGACCCCACTAGGGTGTTCTAACAACCCTTTGACCCACATAACACATACAGGGCCGACCCCCACTAGGGAAGTCTAATAACCCAAGTTACCACAATCCGACGGAGGAATAAACATCTTCGGATATACAATAAGATATTCACGGAGGAATGAAACATCTCTGGAATTATAAAGTACAAATATAATATTATTTGAAGTTACAATATTTCAACATAAATGTCATCAAATTATAGAAGCAATACCTTTATTTTTAATGTTGTTACAACAATACACAATTTTTGGCCAAGATGTGAGAAGATAGCCCCAGTTTGAGAATAATAGAGAATAAAAACAAATCCACACGTAGATATATATGCACCCACAATAAGAATAACTCCACTGTGAGCTTCTACCACTGAGTTCGAAGCCACATTCCCCTTTAAAACCTTCCCAAAGATGAGATGTAAGTGCTGCTTGATACAGGATGGATGGATCTCTCCAATACAACCTTGCTGCTACAGGATTACAGTCTTGAATAGTAGAGACAACTACCGCAACTCCCACTCAATTTACAAGATAAATACACTCTATTTTTACTGATATTTCATACTAAGAACACAAGCCAAGGAATCTCTCCTCTTGACAAGATGGTTGTGTATGCACAGTACAAATCCTCCTCTTCATATGACCATTTCTCTTACTGTGGGAAATTGATTTTATCAGTAATGACATATGCATTAAGACTCCCTGCTAGCATCAATACTAGGGACACGATTTCCTTGTGGAAGTACTGAATTTGTAGACAAGATATATATCTCTTTGTATGAGGCATCGTCCTTTGATATCTCTCCACCAGAATTGCTATGAATTTGAGAGTGCCCTCCTGGATAATGGTTCCTCCTTGAATGGGGTGCCCCTTCCTGATCCACAGACTTCTTTCAAGTGCGCCCTGACCACAAGGAAGAGATTCGATCTTTGTCTCAGAAATGAAAGGTACTCTTTTCCACCGTGCCCCCACTGATTGAACTCCATTTTTTAACACAGATCTGAAGCAAATGATAGCCAAAATGTTGTTGATGATGAAGCACTATGTAAATACCACGTCGATCTTCCCCCACTACTTACTAGAGTGGAGAGTCTCACCACTGAAATCCAAGCTTGAGAGCTCTCTATTTTTTTTAAAATGCACTTGACAAGAATGGAGTGAATGAGCTCTCTTGTCCCTTTTTATACTTTCTCATTGACCCCGTTGTTACTCTTCAACTTCCCTGGACCAATTCTCTCATTAAAATATTTAAAAGTGACTTTACGGAGAAAATAACCTTTTTGCCTTTTAATTTAATATTGAACCCCCTTTTTCATTTTTCCATCGCTTTTAACCCAAGTGACTTTTATAAAGTCACTTTAGGAATTAATTATTAAGTGTCACTTTATAAAATACTTTTAATACTAGGTGGCATTTAATAATTAATTAATTCCCTTCTTTCCCAACTATAGCCTACAAGAACTGGATAGGCTAGTAATTCGTCTCCATGGAAGTCATCCGAAAAGGGACATGACAGTCCTCCCTTTCCGAAATTACTTGTCCTCAAGCAACTGCAAATTGGGGTGTTGTATAATCTGCTCACTCTCCCACATAACATCCTCTACTGGCATATGCTTCCATCTGACCAAATACTCTCAGATCACCCTATTTCTCAGTCTTCTCTCCTACACATCCATAATCTCCTTCGCGTCTAGTATCAACTACCCCTCCTCATCCAATGGGGGTAACTCCACAGAGGCTGTAATTCAATGTCCTAGTACCTTCTTGAGGCACGATACATGGAATACATTTGAATCTTTCTTCCCTCCGGAAGCTCCAGCTCATAGGATACCTCTCCAACCCTCTTGACTACTCTGTAAGGTCCATAGAAGCTGTTGCATGGTTTTGCAACCAAGCATGTGCTAAAGAGAACCTGCTAACTAGTAGCAACAGTCTTAATGTAAAAGTAAAAACAAATGTAAATAACAATAAATCTGATCTAACATGTGCAAAGAAATAAAAACTAGATTTAAGAACAATAAACGATGAGATCCATAATAAAAAACAAGAAATAGAAAATTTGATATTTTGTATTACCTCACATGGTGAGGATGGTGAGTTTGAGCAGCTCTAAGGTTGAGGTGCTCCAATGACCAATGGTCTCTTCTTCCCCAATGCTTCAATGGGGATCTTCAAACTCAAAAAGGAGGCAATGGCTCTCAAAGGGAATTTGGCAGCATAAGGATAGGATGAAATGTGGATGAATGGTGAGGAGCCCCTATCACCCTTTTATAATTTTTTGGTGATGGGGAATACCATTATGGTTTGAGGAAACCAATGGTATTGATCAAAATGGTTTAGGTTTCTTTTTCCCTCTTTTTCCTTTTTTTTTGAATATTTTTTGAATATTATTCCCTTTTAATTTTTGGGAATTTTGGACTCTTTTTTAGGGTTTTTTGAGGAAAAATGCATATTTTGAGGGGGAAAAGGTGTATTATGGTCTTTTTGGTGACCTTTTGAAGGTTTTAGAGGCTCAATTGGTGGAAAAAGTGGACAAATGGGTCATGTGAATAGGGAAATGAGCTAGTGAGCACTTTTTGGGTGTTAACAGATTGCCCCTTGATGTGTGAGGGAAGGAGCTCATCGTATGGCCGATAGACATCATATTTCTTTTTTCTTTCTTCCTAGGGTTTGGAGGAGAGAAGAGACCGATTGTAGATTGGAACACCAGACCCTGGTAAACTGCAAAAACTGAAAAATACATGGCCTAAAAAATGAATGAGGAATAATCTCTGATAATGGACAAGGCAGGCATACCCATGCTCATATCGAGACATATACATAGCAATTAGGCCCAAGAAGGGGGACCTGAATAACACATAAAAATCTGCTGGTACATCATGATGGTCCATAGGGGACACAATGCTGGGACATACTCATGGTCATGCCATGACTGATATGAAGGACTGATATACTGGAAAAGAGCAACAACCATTCTGAATAAGGTGTCAGAAGGGTTGATGAACTGCTGAATCTAAAGGTGTCCAACATCTGTAGGGACTCAATGACTATGAGCCAGCTTTTGAGGAGTATATGTAACTGTATACTTGAGGGAGTATAAAACTGGGGTAAGCGCCACCCGGATATCCATAGGAGTATGAAACTGGTTGTTTCTTCAATTAGACTCTCAATTGTGGTAGAGTCAGTTGATATCCGGGGTCTTCAACAAATAACTGAAAGGAGCGATACCCTATACGAGTCTCAACGATGCGATCAAGGTGTTGATGTCGAGCATGTGAGAAAAAATCATTTGGAGAAGCACTGAGGACTCCTTTCAAAATGATCCGTAGGAACTCATCACTAATGGTGATGAGTCCAAGGAACAGGGACCTCTAGGTCTATCCTCTGGAATAGATTTGGTTGGCGTCGACAGAGGGAGACCAATAACTATCATGGAAATGATGTTTCCTTGATAGGAGCGCGAGGTGTATGACTGAAGTGTGATAGTATTGATGGTAGGACTGACATACTGTGGGGATGTGGAATAACTGGGGTCATAGAGTTGGTGGACTCAAAAATCCTTTGTTCAGAGCATGATGACATGGTTGACCTGACAGCATATGAAACTGATGTTTAGGTGTGGGGATCATAGCTTAAGGGATCAGGGTATGTATTGCAGACTGGAATGACTCTGGGGGACAAGCTGATGGATGCTATTGGGAGACTCTCAGGGTGACATACTGTAGAATAATCTGAACAAAGGTGACCAAAATAGGGAAGCTGTCATATGAGTAGATGTGATCTATTGTGGCACCGGAAAGCACAGTTGGGTCCTTCTTCATGGTTTTAATGAGCTCCAAGAAGGGACACAAGTGTGCTATGAAATTGTACTGTCTTTTGGATTTATGCGATCCCAGGACTATTCATGCTCGTGAGTGCTTTCATTTTTAAGGAGTCTGAAAACGATAAGAAGACTCTAAATTGGTGGAGGAGTACCGTCCTGTGGATTTGTACGAGCCCAAGATGGTGATTGCTCGTGGTTGCTTTCAATTTTAGAGAGTCTGAAAGCGGTAAGTAGACTCCATTGGTGGTCTTTTTCATATGTTAGTCTCCAAGGCCCGAAAAAACATAAAATGATGCAGATGGAGAACTCTTCTAGATGATGTGACTAGAGTATTCCTTTTTCGTAATTAGTCTACAAGATCCGGAAAAGGGATAAACTTATACCAGGTAGACACCCTTTCAGATACTTTTAGCGAGCATGAAAGGAATCAAGATTGCTCGGCGATCTTTTCATTGTTTTAGGAGTCATAAAAGAGCTTAACAGAAACTCCCTAAGTGCCTTTTTCGTAAAAGAATTACTCGGCCCGAAAAGGGATAAAATTATACCAAACAAAAAGGTATTGGTGAGAGTGAGAAATGATCTCAAGCATCGTCACAAGCACAGAAAACTGAATCCGGTGATATGAAAAATGTTTAAAATGGGTAACGGCCGATGTGGCACGCAAACTGAGGCAATGAGGGGCATAGAAAAAATGCCTTAAAAATATGGTGGTGAGAGCAAGAAATGATCTCAAGCATCATCATGGGCACAGATATCTAAATCGGGCGGTGCAAAGGGTGTGAAAAACGGAGGTCAAATGACTCTGAAATGGTCAAAGGAAAAACGAGGTTAAAAAATGGTTATAAATAAAGGTGATCCCACCAAGCCAAGGATGCAGTGGTGGGGAGAAATGGTGACCCGCGAGTGAAGAATACTAGGTGTATCAAATCAAATCAAATCAAATATACAAGTGACATGTGACCTCGAAAATGGTTGAGATCACGCATGTGAAAAAGTGAGCAGAGTTAATCACCTGCCCCCATGCAATGTGCATGGGGTTTGTGATTGTGGATCACATATGTCTTGGTTTGAACAATGGGATCATTGAAATACTGAGATAGATGTGATGGGAAATGTTCAAAATGATTGATCATGCCCCCTATCCCAGGGTCGAGGTAATCTATTATGCCCCCAAACTCAGAGGTGTCAATGTGGTGCATATGTTGTCTTAGAGAGGGATCAACAGGGCATTGACCAAATACTGGAGGGGGGGTGTACCATGAGGCTGTGGGTCGTGGTGGCATACTAAAGTGAAGATATGATGATGGGAGATTCCCCTTGCGGGGTGGATGCCCCCAGTATCACCAATGAGAATGACAATGATGATGAGTAGGCAAGGTTTCGGGCCTTCTCCCATGCTATTGACATGTGGTTTCCTCTTTGATTTGAAAAGGTTGAATATGTGGATCGAAGGGATCAATGGAAGGGGTCGAATGGACAGAGGGGTCTCCATTGGAAACCATGTAAATTGTGTTAATATCTTCTGAGGAGAAAGATGGTGGGGGATGAATTTCCTCAATGAGAGGAGGGGATATCTCTAGGTTGGAATTATTCAATTCATATAGAGCTGCTCTATAATCTGGGAGATCAGGGCAGTAATGTGAGTAACGGCCGTAAATTCTGCATATCGCACAAGGGTGATTGGTACGCAAAGATTTATTGCGAGGCTAAGGGGGCAGTTCAAGTTTGACAACTGGTATGTTAGTGTCATCATCCAACATTTGCATGTGTTCTTGAAGTGCTGGTAATTGTGGACATAGATGGGTAGCATGGCCTATATCGTCGCACAAGGAGCACTTGGGGGGAATGCGGATTGTTGGGGGATTCTTCACTAACTTGGGAGTCACTAGGGGGGTGCGAGTTGTGGGTCCAGTGGTGTAGGTATGTGGACATCTGCCCCCTTTGTAGCGGGATTGAGGGGGAACATAACTAGAGGTTGATGTGGTGGCCCCTGTTGGAGGTGGTTGGTTTTGGGGGTTCAGTACGCCAGGTGGTGGATGGTTCGAAGTATTGATGGGTTGTACCGGTTGTAAAACACCGTTCGGTGTCAGGGGAGGGGTTGGGGTAGGTAAGTACCATACAGGTAATCCTAACGTTAACCCTGGAAGGTTAAGCGTAGCCATTACTAGCGTGCTGACAACTCTTGAAAACATAAACAAGAATGGGATAGTGTGAATCGGTGTTGCTCTGATATGACTAGGAACTGTGGGTGGTTGTGGCAGTGGTGGAGGTTGTTGAGTATGTTGTTGTGTGTTGTGCGAGAGGGTGCACAAATCATTAATTTCAGTTATCCGTAGAGGGGGTGGGATAGATTTGAACGTGGAGATCATGGGAGTATCTGAATATATCCTGAGTCCGACTGAGGAGACGAACGATGTGGGTGCACTCTGAACGGGTTGTTCGATCATAGGTAGAACATTTTCAGGTGCTGCAGGGGCATTAGGATCATAGTATGTTATCTGGTCGATTTTGACTACGCGTCCTTCGTGGGGAAACATCATGAGGTGGAAAAAGGAAGAAGCGACATATTTCATTTTATACATGTAGCTTTGTCCCAAAAGGATATTGTAATCAAGTTGGGCATTGATGACCTCTATATCTATGAGGACTAGTTTGCCCCCAAGCTGTATGGGCACGTTAACTAACAGACCCTGCAGTTGAGCTGCATGACCATCGTAAGCTCGTAATGTGGTAGTGGATCGCTATGGTGTTGGGGATCCAAGCTTCTGCCAGACAAAATTCGACATAACGCAGGTGGAGGCACCTTCATCGATGATGCATCGATGAACAACAAGGTTTTAGATAGACACAGAAACCTAAAAAGCTAGCGATCAAGGCAAACGAGGTTCGGCTTGGTCTAAGTCGAAAGCCATCATATTGGAGTTGTTAGGGTCTATGGCACCAATGGCGGACAACAACAATTTTCTCTATGCAAGACAAGTTTTTAGGACTTCTAGAGCGGACATAGCAGCAGGTGACTAGGCTAATTTTTCTACGATGTTATAGTTCGAAGCTGCACGAGCATTAGGGTTGTTGTTGATTCGTCTTAGGGGGCCGCGAGGAACTTTTGGACCTCCGTCTATTGGCATATTAGGTATGTGTAATGTTTGATCAGTTGGGAGGGTGTTTGATGATGGATTAGTAGGTGTGGTTTTAGGTGCTGAGCCATATTGGTTTCGGTGAGTTTGAAGGTTGACATCATTTGATGATATCATTAGCAAATGGTGAGTGTTGGACTCTGTATGCTGGTAATCAGTTTCCGCATAGGTAATTTGCTGTTGTGGTGCAGCGGATCCTTGTCGGGGATCAATTGGGTGGGTGTTTACTACTCCTTGGTTGGGTAGAGGATTTTGCAACATCATGGGTTGCGACCGAGGAGGTGGTGCTGGTTGTGCAGCGTGTCCTTGTCATTGGGAATCATCAGTCCAGAGTTGACGTGCTCAGTCCAAATGGGGACAATTATGCGTGTAATGGCCATATACATCGCATATGGAACAGAGGTGGTTTGTTCTCAAGTTATAATTTTTGCCCTGTTTTGGTGGACGAATAGGGTTTTGATTTGCAGGAGCAGCATTATTGTTATTGGGAGGATTAGGTGGCTGTCCTCCTTGGTTTTGTTGTTGGTTATTTCTACGGTTGCGTCCTCTTCCGCGGTTTTGTTGACCTCCTAGGTTACGCTGGTTGTTCTGGTTTTGAGGTTGGTTTTGTTGTGCGTATACATGCCCTTGGGAAGTAGGTGGGTTTTGAGGTCGTGCAAGCGCCGGAGTAGGCTGTGGTGGATAGTAAGCAGGAGGGTTCTGAGGTGGACCTGGTGCTTATTGTGGTTGTTGGTAACCTTGAGCTATTGGAAGTGTTGGAGCAGGAGGTGCTGCCTGTTGAGGGTAATAAGACGATTGGGCTTGTGGGTGAACCAGAGTCTGATTGGCCTGTTGGTTGTACTATGGAGGTGGTACATAAGCTAATGGTGCTTTCCCATAACATTGTGGTGGACATGAGGGTCCATGAGTGTGGTGGGTGTGCGTCATTGGAGCATACGAAGTTGTATCTCCAGAATGAGATGTGGCCCTAGAAAGGTCTGGGGCATTGTTGGTACTCATCATGGTGAAAGGTTTGTTTTGTGCCATAACCTGGCCAATGATACCATCAGCGGCATGGGATGCCCTCGGCACGTCGTTCCGGGATGGATTGTTGTGCGGGGCGTCAAGTAATATTGTGTATAAATATCCAGACTGGGCATATATCAGGTCGAAATGCTAGGCTTTTAAAATGGCTTCTTCTTCCGACTGGGGTAGTTCAGAAGCTACATCCTTGGCTATGAGAGGGAGGAGTGATTTTAGGAACCAATCCAGGAAGATACGGTCGTCTAGCTTAATCTTGTAGAGACTACGGCGTTTACGCCACTCATGGATGTGATCTGTGATATGGGTGACCGTATTTTGTCTACAAGACAGTAGGATTTCTACTCCTGCATACGCGTAGTTGAAAGAACTGTAGGAAAGTTGAGGCGAGGGATGTAAACGTGGGGTGTGTCCCATGTGGCTGCTCAATATACCATTTGGCTGCCGAGCCAGTGAAAGTTCTTTGTAAAAGTCGGAGTCGAATAGAATCATCGACTATGGAGTTTGAGGAACACCATAGGTGAAGGGACATAACATGATTTTGTGGGTCTTCTATAGCCTTCCCTTCAAACTTTGGGATGTCTGAGGGGAGTTTTGTGGGCATAAGGGGCCAAGTAGGGTCATGTTTAATTCAGTCATTTGTTAACCTTGCCAGGTCTGGTAAGTTAATACTAGCCATAAATGGTAGGCTGGTAGAGGGGTGTGACATGGTTGGTGAAGCATAAATGCTAGTGGTAGCATTATGAATTGGGCCACTGCCCCCAAGGGGGATATTAGCTGTAAAAGGGATGTGCTCCCCACCTAAAGATGTGTGGGAGGGGCCAGCACCGCCAAGTGCAACATGAGTTACAGATGGGTTTGGAATGGTTCCAGTATTCACTGGGATCTGAGTAGTGGCGGTGATGATAGGGGTGGGTCCCATATTGGGCATACCTAAGGTGGGTGTGGGTCCCATGTTGGGCATACCTAAGGTGGGTGTGGGTACCATGTTGGGCATACCAAAAAGAGGTGTAGTAGTTGTGGCTACTGTAGTGGTCATTGTAGTGGCAGGGGTGCTTGATGTTCCGCCAACAATCCCTCCAAAAAAGGGGTCTGAAGTTGTGCCAGCCATATGGCTAGTGGGTGCGGTGTAGATGGGGTTTTTGGATTCTTCCTCAGAGTTAGATGTGAAATGAGGTGCGTCAGAATCGAATGACGGGGCTCTACGATGATGACGTGTAGAGTTGAGTGACAATGCTCTTCGTCTATGATGAGTGGTGTCAAGTGAACCGTATTGTGGGGGTTCACCTTCGAAACGCCTAGAACGTCTCAGGGACTCAATGGTGACAGTTGTCAATTAAAACTATTGGGTGGTGGTGAGTGGAAAGCTCGAAATCCCTAATGCAACCGTGTGTGCAAGAGGGGAGCGTAAAAAATAATGGCACTCAGGCTAACAACCAAACTCAAAACACTTACTATAACAACTATGCTATATTAAGTGGAGTAATCAAGAAATGTGGTCAGAAAACCAACATGCAAACGACTCTTAAAAATAGAAAAAGGTGTACTCACTAACCAAGGGGAGGTAATAGAGCATGCAAACACCTAAATAAAAAGTATTATGACTCAATAAGACATATCCTCTGCAAGGTGATGAAATCCAAGTCAAACAATATAAATTGTAGAATCAAAGGCTAGATATCCCCCAACCGGGAGGGATACCGGGTAGTCAATCCTAGAAAATGGGCCACTAAGATACCCCGTTCATGACACGTCCGGCTAGGTGAATCTGCAGCTCTTGTTCTATCACCGTTGTACTCCCACAAGGGTGGTTCAACGAGAACAACGAGTAGGATCCTTCGGTGACTGAATGGATTGCAGTATTCCACTCAGGCCTCCGGAACTAGTCTGGCTACTTCAACCCTCCTAAGGGAGAGGCCTCTCCGACGAATTGGTTTTAAACCGTGTCAACAAATAATAAGGGATTTTGGTACCCTAAATGTCAACCACTATGTTTCAACATGTAAGTGAGTGAGGGGTGTTATTTGGATACTTATCCCCTCAGTCCTAACTAACTACAATATTCTTTTGGTGTTCCCCAAATGGGGTTAGAATGTTGGTTGCATTAAGAGAATTTTAAGGCTCACTTGAATTTATTGTGACAGATTGTGTGATGATGTGGTTATGTACTTAAAACAAATATGCCTCGCTTGGGCAAAAATCCACAAATTAAAATAAAAATTTCAACTTGCAAAATAGACATAAATGTAAATATAGAAAATGATTTAAATGCTTTTAAAAACTTTTCCAAAAATATGAGGAATTCTTTAAAAACTTATGGTAAAGAAAATAACATAAAAATGAAATCGCTTGGGCGAAATATGGAACAAATTAAAATTATGGTTCTAATTTGTAAAGCTTGAAATTTGTAACTGAAAAATGCTTTACTCTTTTTCTTTCACTAAATTGAAATTTTTTTAAAAATGATGTAGCAAAGCATGATACAGGAAATAAATATGAGTTTTAAATGCTGCAAAAATAAAATAGTGGGCTGTCCAAAAATGAAGGGAAGATGGCTAGAAAAAATGGGCCGAAATGAGAAAAACTCAGAAAAATGGGTCGTACGAAACAAGAAATATCGCGTCTGTCTATGGCAAAGCTGCGATGCGGATCATGGCGGTGGGGCTAAAAGCGGTGATGTGAATTGCAGCGATATGGGTAAAAATCGCACGGTGGATCGCGAGTATTAGGTTAAAACGTGCGATGTGCCCCACGGAAAAGAGGCTACCAACTGCGATGTGCAGTGCGGAAAATAGGCTGAAAGCCGCGATGTGAATTGTGACTGTTGGGCTAAAAGCCATGATGCGACAGATGAAAAACGTCGCCGAAAAATGAACCCAAAAATTGAAATTTTGGGTTGTTTTAGGCTGCAGAACAGGACAATGGCTAGGGAAGCAAGCAAGGGGCTGTCTAATATGGCAGATCTACAACATTAAAGGGAAAAGACAACTAAAATATAGATCTAAATCAAAGAAATAACAGTAAATTTGATCTAACATGTGCAAAGAAATAAAAACTAGATTTAAGAATAATAAACAATGAGATCCATAATAAAAAACAAGAAATAGAAAATTTGATCTTTTGTATTACCTCACATGGTGAGGATGGTGAGTTTGAGCAGCTCCAAGGTTGAGGTGCTCCAATGTCCAATGGTCTCTTCTTCTCCAATGCTTCAATGGGGATCTTCAAACTCAAAAGGGAGGCAATGTCTCTCAAAGGGAATTTGGCAGCATAAGGATAGGATGAAATGTGGATGAATAGTGAGGAGCCCCTATCACCTTTTTATAGTTTTTTGGTGATGGGGAATATCATTATGGTTTGAGGAAACCAATGGTATTGACCAAAATGGTTTAGGTTTCTTTTTCTCTCTTTTTCCTTTTTTTTGAATATTATTCCCTTTTAATTTTTGGGAATTTTGGACCCTTTTTTAGGGTTTTTTGTGTTTTTTGAGGAAAAATGCATATTTTGAGGGGAAAAGGGTGTATTATGGCCTTTTTGGTGACCTTTTGAAGGTTTTAGAGGCTCAAGTGGTGGAAAAAGTGGACAAATGGGTCATGTGAATAGGGAAATGAGCTAGTGAGCACTTTTTGGGTGTTAATAGAAGCGAGGATTCATTTTTTCTGCACCTCTTTTCTTCAGTGAAGAGTGACGATAAAGTTGTTGTCTCAGAAACACCAAATCCCCTACCTCAAATATGCGCTCTGTATAGTTCCTATCTTCACATACCTTCTGCTGATTTTGGGCCACCTATAGATTTTCTTTTAGAACTCGAAGGATGTCCTAGTTTTCTTATATCCAATCTTTTTCCTTGGGTGACTTGCTATCCCCAAATGACAACTCTATGAATGATGGAGCATCATAGTCGTACAATGCTATGAATGGGATCATGCCGATCGACATGTGGTAGGTGGTGTTGTAGAAATGTTCGCCCAAATGTAGCCACCCGATCCATGCTCTATGTTGGCCAAATACATAATTCCAAAAGTACCCCTCAATCCACTAATTCACGATATCAGTATTTCCATCAGTCCAAGGGTGGTAGCTGGTACTGGGAGTCAACTCAGTGTCGACTAACCTAAAGAGTTCTTGCCATAAATCCCTTAGAAATCAGTTGTCCCTAGCACTAACAATGTTCTTAGGTAGACCATGCAAACGAAATACCTCTCTGAAGAATACCTCTGCTACCTAGGTTGTTGTGTAGTTTGATGAAATCGTGAAGAAATATGTGAGTTTCATCAACCTTTATACCACCACATAGATACAATTTTGGCCTTGTACTTGTGGCATCCTGGTGATGAAGTCCATGGAGATACTCTCCCATTTCTGTTTTGGAATATGCAATGGTTGCAGAAGTCATGCGAGGTGAATCTGTTCGGTCTTGTTCTACTGACAGACCATGCACTCTCTCACGTTCTTTAGTACATCATCCTTGAGGCCCTTCCAAGAGAACCTCTCCCTGACTTGCCTGCATTTCTTGAAAAAACCTTGATGTCATGCTGTAGGAGTGTCATGAGTAGCCTGCAATATCTTCTCCTTTAGTTTGGAATCCATACACTATGGACAAGCATGTTCATAAGTTTCTGGAGTTACTGAGGTATGTGAGCTACATCAAGGATGAAAGAGTGAAGATTCAGAGCTTCCTTGGTAGTCTACCACAGAGCTATAGAGATAGGATAGAGTTCGTAAATCCACCCAGCTTGGATGAAGCTATCAGGATGGCAGAGCATTGTTATGAGCAGAATAAAGGTAAAGTAGAAGCACAAGCAGCGTGGAAGGGTAAACCCAAGGGAAGGTTTGATTAGAAGAAAGGTGAGTCTAAACCACCATTCAGGAATCATCCTAGGAGATTTCCACAAGGCCAGCAAGCAAGAAGAGAATTCAAGCCAGCTGATAGAGTGTTAAAAGGGCCACTTCAGTGTTGGGGTTGTGGGGAGAACCACATGCTCAGATATTTCCCAACTGCAAATAAGAACCCCAGGAGATTGCAAAATGTTAGAGGAGCATCTATAGTAGGGGACATGGCAAGAGCAACGCCTAGAATTTATGCAACACTGTATGACCACCAAGCATACCATCAATCAACAATGGTGGAGGTTGCAGGTAAGATTGCTGAGCAATCTATTTCTGTTTTGATTGACCCAGGGTCTACTCATAGTTATGTATCTCCTAAGGTAGTTGAAAGCCATTCTCTTGGTAAGATAAGACATGAGAAGGCTTGGCTAGTTCAATTGGCCACCGGTACCAAGAGAAAGGTAAGTGAAGTAGTGAAGGAGTGTCCTATAGAATTGAATGGACTCCTCACACATGTTGAATTAAATATCCTGCCATTGGGATCATATGATGCCCTAATTGGCATGGATTGGTTGGAAAGGCATAGAGCCAAGGTGGATTGTTATGAGAAAGCATTGGAATGCCTTGATGATGGAGGCAAGCCAAGGTTGGTTAAAGGGATTCCAAAGCAAGTTTCAATGAGGTAGATTTCAGCTCTGCAATTAAGGAAGTCTTATAAAAAGGGTTTCCAGTTATATGATGTACATATATCAGATTCAACAGAAGATAAGGGACCCAGGGTAGAAGACTTCTAGATATTGCAGGAGTTTCAAGATGTGTTTCCAGATGAGGTTCCAGGATTGCCACCCAGGAGAGATATTGACTTTTCCATTAATCTTGTTCTGTGAGCAACACCCATCTCCAAAGCTCCTTATATAATGAGCACACCAGAATTGGTAGAGTTGAAGATGCAGTTGCAAGAGTTAATGGACAAAGAGTATGTCAAACCGAGTGTATCCCCATGGGGTGCACCAGTGTTATTTGTTAGGAAGAAGGATGGAACATTGAGGCTATGTATTGATTACAGGCAACTCAATAAGGTGATAGTTAAGAACAAGTATCCCTTTCCAAGGATAGATGACTTGTTTGATCAAATGAAGGAAGCTAGAGTGTTTTCAAAGATTGACTTGAGGTCTGGGTACCATCAAGTAAGGATAAAGGAAGAAGACATTCATAAGACAGCCTTCAGGACTAGGTATGGTCATTATGAATTTATAGTGGTGCCATTTGGTCTTACCAATGCACCTGCTACATTCATGTGTCTCATGAATAGTGTCTTCAACAAGTACTTGGATAAGTTTGTGATTGTGTTCCTCGATGACATCCTTGTGTATTCCAAGAATGAAGAAGAGAATGAGCATTTGAGGATGGTATTACAAGTCCTTAGAGAACACCAATTGTATGCTAAGCTGAGTAAATGTAACTTCTATCAAGAGAAGGTACAGTATTTGGGTCATATTATATCAACAGAAGGCATTGCAGTAGATCAAGAGAAGATTGAGGCCATCATGGATTGGTCCACTCCAAGGAATGCAACAGATGTTAGACCTTTTATGGGCCTTGCTGGTTACTACAGAAGGTTCATTGAAGGATTCTCCAAGATCGCCCATCCAATCACTTCATTGCAGAGGAAGAATATCAAGTTTGTATGGTCTGAAAAGTGTGAGAAAAGCTTTCAGCAGTTAAAGGAGCTACTTACTAGTGCACCTTTTTTGAGGATTACAGATCCGAGTAAGGATTTTGTGGTATGCACTGATGCTTGCATTGAAGGAATCAGTGGAGTGCTAATGCAAGAAGGTTCTGTAATTTATTATGAGTCAAGAAAGTTGAAAGAGCATGAAAGGAACTATGCCACCCATGACTTAGAGCTAGCAGCCATCATTCACGTTCTCAAGAGATGGAGGCATTATATTTTGGGAGGGAGATTTGAGCTCAAAACTGATAATATGAGTTTAAAATACTTGTTTGACCATCCAAATTTGAATGGAAGGAAAACTAGATGGATGGAGTTTCTTTGTGAGTTTGATTTGGAGATTAAGCATGTCAAGGGTAAAGAGAATAAGGTTGTTGATGCACTCAGCAGGAAATTCCATATTGAAGCAATAAGTAGATGTGAATCAGACTTGAAGGCAAGAATTTTAGAGGCTCAAGATAGTGATGAAGTCTATCTTCAAATTAAAGAGAAATTGCAGCAGAACGTTATAGAGGAGAAGTATGCAAAATATCAGCTGGGTGAGGATGATGTTCTCATTTATCAGAACACCAGACTGTACATTCCAAACAATGCATATTTGAAGAAGTTGGTGATGGATGAGATACACCAAAGACCATACTCAGGACACCCAAGATATCATAAGACTATAACAGCAACACAAAAGCATTACTTTTGGCATGGTACGAAGTAGGACATAGTGGAGTATATTTCTAGATGTCAGAAGTGTCAACAGGTCAAGGCAGAGCACCAACATCCAGCAGGATTGTTGCATCCCTTACCCATTCCAAAGTGGAAGTGGGAAGTGATTTCTATGGATTTCATAACAGGATTTCCTATGACAGTGAAGAAGCATGATTCAATCATGGTTGTGGTGGAAAAGCTATCAAAGGTAGCTCATTTAATTCCAGTCAAGTCCACCCACAAGGCTAATGACATTGCATATATCTTCATGAGGGAGATATTCATACTGCACGGATTTCCCAAGGCAATAGTTTCCAATCGTGACACAAAGTTCACATCCAATTTTTGGAAAGGATTGTTCCAAGAGTTGGGAACTCAATTGAAGTATAGTACAGCTTATCATCCTCAGACAGATGGTCAAACTGAGAGAGTGAATCAGATCCTTGAGGATATGTTAAGGATGTATGTGATGGATAAGCCATCTAAGTGGGAAGACTATTTACACTTAGTGGAATTTGCTTACAACAATGGGCATCAAGCATCATTGAAGATGAGTCCTTTTGAAGTGTTGTATGGCTAAGGAGGCAACGAATGAGAAGGAGCCAAGTGTATCCACTAAGGAGAGGTGAGGGGGTTTGGGATTAGTTGTCCATATTTCCACATGTCTGACTGGAAACCCGTTTGAACTCCCTGCTGACAGTAATGCAATTGCAGTGGGTAGTTGAGAACCCTGATGGTTGAGGCCGCTAGAGTATGGAGCATACCTGCGATTTCGTATGGCAGGGCATGGCTCTGATCGCTTGTGCAGGACGACACTCAATTTCTTGGGGGAACTTGCTGAACTTGTTTGACTATCCGGGGAAAGGATTCATTCATACATTGACTCAGACATACAAACATTCCTGCCACACACACCCCCGGAGGGATGCATTGGCCATTTTTCACAAACCTCTACCCTCGCAGAGAATTCGTTCATGTATTTTCTTGTATGCACTAAACCAATCAGGGGAAAGGGAAATATGAGGTTATTCGTGCCTCCTGTGTGCAAGAAAAATCTAAAGAGCTAATAGCCGTAGCACTCGGTGTGCAATCCCTAGTTACAGCGGTAGAGTGGTCTTAATGGAAGATGTTGCAAAGTGGTATTGGTAGAGCGGCCGTGAGGAAACCGCAAGCCTGGTAATGAATTCAGTTGTTGAACTGTGGGAAAGGGGTTGGGTTGCTTGATAAACCCAGTGAAGGCTATAGTCTCAATGAACTAGTGACTGGACCTTTCTATGCCCATCCTGGAATAGCACTGGAAGGGTCGAAGGACCGTGAGAGACTGTGCATCAGTGATATGATCTTCCTTGTGTTGGATGTGGTAGGTATTGTGGGTGCCAGGTCAGCTGAGAGCGACTGGACCTTTCTATGCCCATCCTGGAATAGCACTGGAAGGGAAGATGCCTTGAGAGACTATGTAACAGTGATGTAGGTCTTCCTTGTGTTGGATGTGGTAGGTATTATGGGTGCCAGATAAACTGATTGAGATGCCTGCAGCTCTGTGGTTGAGCTCACTGGTTTAGAAACGCCTTCCTTGTTGTCCCTGAATGCTTGATAAACCACTGTAGGTTGGATTAGCATGGGTAGGTGCCCTGGAATGCTTGATAAACCCAACTACATACTGGTTTAGTATGAGAATGGAGCCTTGACTATGAGAGAACCTGTTAGCCCTCCTTAGTGTATACATTGCCCAGCTCAGGGGTGATCTCTCAACTAAAATGGTATAGGCTGGACAAAGATTTAAGGTTGGGTGGAACGTTGCTCTCACTTAGCCAGTTGCTTCGTAAATGAAAGATAAGTATTTATGTTATAGTAAATAATGGTGTTTCATTGTTTTGTGATGAATGCTTGTGTATAATTATGGAACTGTGGAATGTATGTATATGAATGGAATTGACATGAAGTCATGTACAGGACTGAGTAAAGGACTGAGTTTATGGTTATATGTCTATCTTATATTGCATGAGGTTAATGCCTTGTAATGCTTGCATATGATAGATGTGTTGACTAAATCAGTTTAATGCATTTTACATGTTGTAATGAATGATAGTGTTTCATTATTGAAGATGAGTGTTATGTATAACTAACCCTGTGAAGTAGATGTATACTTACACCTGATCCCTGGGGAAAAAGGAGAAGCCTGGAAGTGGTTTCAGAAACCTCTATGGGTCAGATGGAATGGAAGATATTGGCAAGTAGAAGGTTGGAAGTGTCTAAGTGGAGATATAGACAGAACTTCAGAGAAGGAAATGGGAAGGTTAGATACCTCATCTAATCAGGGGAATCTACCATTGGATAGAGCTTTCTAATGGTACCAACCTTGCCCCATTTGTATGTTGGAGGAAGGATTTATGCCCCTTAGAATATTTGATGAATTTTCCCTTACAGAGGCAGGGTTCCGTACGCATGGTTCTACAAATTGCGGGTTGCGGGTTGCAGGATCGCCGAGTTCAAAAGTATGCGTTTTGGGACTCCACAATTCCGCATCTGCAATTGTGGGATGCCGGTTGCGGGATCAGCTGTTGCGGGTTGCGGGATTTTCAAGTTAAATATTACGTGTTTTGGGCTTCCACAATTCCGCATCCGCAATTGCGGGTTGCGGATTGCAGGACCCACGGTTGTGGGTTGCGGGTTGCAGGAGTGACCTCCTGCGGAAGTTGGAACTCCGCATTTCCGCATCCGCAATTGTGGGTTGCGGATTGCAAGATGCAGATTGTGGGACCCACTATTGCGGGTTGCAGGAGTGACCTCCTACAGAAGTTGGAATTCTGCATTTCTGCATCTGCAATTGCGGGATGCAGGTTGCAGGTTTACAGCTGCGCGTTTGCAGCTGCGGGTTGCGGATTGCGGATCTGAACTCTCTTGACTGTGTGTATGGGAACTCAGTCGATGTTTTAGGAGAAAAAAATGGATCATGGTCTTAAGTGGCCAGGTAGGCCAGTGGGGACGCTACACCCATGCCAAATTACGCCTCCAGAATAGGCTCTTATTACACGTTGAATTTTTCCAATTAAATCATTAAAAAATGGTCTAATTTTATGAAAAAATTATTTTTATCGAAATGAAACCAAACTCCTAGGGGATCTAGTGCATGTCCATACGACTCAAGTTAGATGGCTAGCATGTAAAAATACATAGACACTTAGACTTTAATAACCTCCCTAGGTTCGACCACCATGGTAAATACTCTAGCTTTGGAGGTATGAGTGAAAAACTCAGGAATTATACATCACTGAAGAGTAATGCATAATTCCTAAGGAAAAAACACTCTAGAGTATCCCCTTGATAGCCAAACCTAAGGTAAGCCAAGTATTTTACAAAATAATCATGCTTAGACCAACTTATTACAATTCCCCCATGGGGGTCTGGACATGTAATTATTACAAAGGGGCCAAAATTGGCCCTGGAAAAGTCTTCTGAACTTCTGAACACTGATGATGAATATTGAACATATTCATGAAACTGGTGGCTCACAAGAAGTCCAACTATGATACAAAATAGTTGGTAACATTCGGCTCCAACTGCGAGACATGTGCTCGATCTGGCCTTCGGGAAAGGAGAGGATACGAGAACACTAGAATCTCTGGTTTTATATAACCTGTAAAAACATATCAACCTTGACAAGAAAAACCTTCAATAGCACAAGTTTTATATAAAAAATCCAATGAACCACAAGCTACGTTTTATTTGAAAGAATAAAACTAATAAAAACTTCTAAGTACATAAAGGAAAATACTGAAAATGAAATGCAGAAAGTAAATGCTCACTTTGAGGAGCTTATTTTTCCTACTCTAAGCATAACATAATTAAATTGTTAAGTAAAGTAAAAAATCCAATGTAACCAACTTAACATTTCATCAATTGTAAAGTTCTTGACCTTTTGTTTGGTTACCTCCCAAAGCAAGGAAAATGCATTTAAAAAATGAAAACCTGCGTGAGATTTCTGGATGGAAGGGTTGCATGGGGGATCATAAGAGAAAATGTTATTGAGCTTATTCCAAAACTGGCAAGTCCTCTTGCAGGATTCTTCTATCCATGACTGGATAGGACTAATAATTTTTTTTGAATGATGATGCAGGCTAACCGCTTCACCATGTTGATCTGATGAGCTCTTCTGATGATAAATTCTTGTATAAGCACAAGCCTCAAACTGCTCCAAATCATAAGGAACATCTGCATGTGAAGATGATGGATGAGATATATATTCAATCAATTGTACCCAATCTGGATCTTCACCGCACTGCTTATCCAATTCCTCGTTGCTGATACTCATGCATGGCTCTAACTGCTCATATGAACAAATAGCATGCTCTTCTTCCATGTCCATATGTCCCGAGATTTCAATATCCACACTCCCTTCTCTTGATATATCAAAAATGGGTTTTTCAAGGTATGTCCAATAGTCATCATCCAAATATTTGTCAAATATGGGGGAGTCTTCATGAATTTCATCATATCCATGGCTATACCCATCCTCGTGTTCATAACAATTATCTTCAAAAGGTTTGGTTTCAAAGATATTACAAGGAGCAAAGCTTTCCAAAGCCTCAAATTACATGCCTCCTTCTCTGAACACCTCATAGATGGGTTTTTCAATAAAGCCATCAAGAGACTTTGATTCAAACTTCCTTTCTTTAGATATGTCATAAGTGGAATTATCAATAAAAAATTCAAAGGATTCTGGCTCATCATTTACTTCTTTAGACATGGAATAGATGGGGTTCTCTATAAATGTCCATTTATCATCATCAATATCTATGTCAGTCATGAGGGATTCTTCATCACTTATATCATGCTCCAGGCTATGTCTTTCCTCTTCATGCTCACAATCCTCCTCTTCAGAAAAAAGGTCACAAGGAAGTAATCCTTTCGAGCCTACATCATCATACACATTACAATCTTCATGGATTTCTTCATAATTGTCAATTTTTGTAATGGTTTCTTTATGAGGGCTAACTGAAAAAATATCATTATTGAAATAAACTTGAGAGCACCCCAAATCTTCGATGTTCTCTGTTATGGGGACATGAGGAGTATTTTCAACAATGTTTGGACTTTGATAAACTTCTTCAGCGGGATCATCATGGAGGTGTTGCTCAATAGTGGGAATTATGGTTTCTCTCAGCTTTTTTAGTTGGTCGAAGCCTCTTTCTACAACAGTTACCATATTTTCTTCACCATCATACCAACTCTTAAAAAATATAGCAAAGATTTTTTCAAGGGATGTAATGCATCTATCAGGAAGACCATAGTACCACAACCAAGCATCCTTCTCTAGAGTACTAACAAATACCTGCATCATATTATCTTGATGAAGCACGTTGAGATCGTTTTCCACCAATGAAAGAAAATATATGATGTGCCAAAAAACTGAATCTCCATTTCCAGAAAATATTGGAAGTTGAGCATTTCCCTTATTTGAGAGACATGACTCATGGTTGGGAAAGACCGGTATGACCGAGAAGTCGATGAGAAGATATGCATTGGAAATTTGATCTCCGGACTCGTCATCATCCATAATGTTGATCAATGACCATGGGAAGTTCCGCTTACTGAATGAGGGGAACCGTTAAACCATGAGCTTTAAGAATCTACTGTATCGCATGGGCTCATCTACACACAATAAATCTCAACAATTTCTTATGAGAAATAAGGGTTTTATCCCTTCAATGGAGTTTCCATGTGAGAATAAAAAAATATGCATTTAGAATACTCACAAAAGTTCTATTTTTTATTTTGACATTTTATACAAAAGGAAAACGGGTTAGTGGCCAGATAAAAAATTATTTTTGGCCTCTATAAAAAAACAATGAATGTCCAAAATAGACTCGGATCCTATATTCTCAAGGATCCTACGAGAAGAGGGCTTGTTTAATCTCCTTTGATAAACCTTCTCAAGTTAAGGGATGAAATCAAACAAGCCTACATAATTCCTTCTAGTTTGATACCTTGGTAAATTACTTGACAGTGGAGTCGCCAGATGGATCAAGTCTAATTTCGGAGTTTATTGGACCAAAAATATATCAAAAAGTTTAAGGTAAAAAACTAAAAAGGAAGAACTAAGGTAAGTCGAACCAGGAACAAATTTTTTTTCCCTGGAAACGGTGCAAGAAATGTTTCCACCAAGATGCACACCTGGGGGGGAAGCGCAGCAAAAATATTTCGAAGCTTCTCAGTGTGGCCTTGGGGGCAAGAAAAGAGTCAGGTGTTGTCACCTGATCCCGACTCCTCCATTTAGGAAAACTCCTAACGAAGCCAAGGGGGTATACCCTAAAAAAGAGTTTTCTAAGGCTCTTTAAAATTTAAGTTAAAATTGTTGGAATGGATGTTTGTTTTTTAGGAGTTGTTTTGAATTGATGAAAAATATTTAAACCAAGTATTATTCGCAATTACACATCCACAGCATAAAATCGAATGACAACAATAGTTTTTTCCGATTTAATCAAAATATTATCCACAACATGATATGATAAAATGAACAACAATTCAAGACGGATAAAAAGCAAAGATTTGAACTGAATTGTTGCTGATGAAACACCAGTGCTAATGGAGTCACTGTCTGTTGGAGTGCTGAAGGACTGTTGTGCGAATTCCTCTTGGTTTATTTTATTGTAAATTTTAAAAGATGAGGTTATTTATAGTGGGATGAGGGGATTTCTGATATACCTTGCGGTACAGGAAATGTGTCCGGAATGTGATCTAGGTGGCTCCGTACAAGGACATGTCAGATGGGACGGAGTCTCGACAGCGGTGTTCAACACTACACCAACAAGGATGTAGTCTAACTGTGCTCTGAGGTCGCCTCCCAATGGTTCTCGCTTCCTTAGTCAGAATTTCCCCACTTTCAATCACAGTGAGGTAAGACTGTATTTTTGTTGGTTAAGGGGACTTAATTTTATTAAAATTTAAGTTTTTAGCTGAATGTGAGAAAATCAATGAATGCGACACTTCCGCTTTTGATATCCTGAAGCGCAGACTAACTTGCAATGGGTAGATCATACAAAGAGTGGGAGAAATGTTTATTCCAATTGACTCTCCGACAAAGAGCACTCTTGATCCGATTTAGAACGAGATTCAAGAAATTTTGTAAGTTAAAGATAGAATCTCCGACATAGAGCACTCTTGATCCGATTTAGAATGAGATTCAAGATATTTTAGTGAGATTTTTTAAGACTCAGTGAAATTGTAGAAAATGTAAAATGAAAACTTGAAATAATCTAAAAACTACCCAAGAATCTCTTTCAGGTCTAGGACCGTACTTTGGAGAGCAAGGGGGTTAGCAAAAAAAACAAAAAAAACAAGTAAACTCTCCGACATAGAGAACTCTTGATCCGCAAATGGCGAGATTCAAGATATTTTTTATGATTTTAATAACTTAATGAAAAGGAAGAATATGAATAGACATAAAAGAAAAAGTTGAAACTAATTACACTTGCGAAAATGAAACTTTTTGCAATTTTAAAACTCTTTAACTTCAAGCAAAAAATGAAACTAATTTAGCAAGCTACTTTATCTAACTATGCGAAAATAATAAGAAAAAGGGATAGATACAGGCTTCCCCCAAATGGGGGAAGAGGGGTGTGGGAGCCGTAATCCCTCTTTGATTTTTATTAAATTATTACAATATAACTCTATGAGAGAGATGCTTTTGATTCATTGAAATGGGATTCAAAAGGACTTATAGAAAGATTTGGAAAAGCTAGAAAATAGAGGAACTTGAAATGAGTCTTTTTTGAAAGCCCAAATCTCCCAAAGTCCTTCAAATCCTTCCGCTTTCTTGTGACAAAAGGAAAAAAACAGCCAACATAAAACTTAAATAAAAGTTAGTATGTTAGCTAAAATCACATAAAATTACACTTCCTATTACTTGCAAAAGATGGGAAATATTTTACTACTTCAAGCACTAAAGTAATATCGTTATATCTAAGCATGGGATGGTAATTTAAAGGCACTTTAGATCTAGCATATGAACAAGCAAAGATTGTATAATATTTTTTAATGAAATCTAAGCTTGTATGAAAGGTAACCAAAGAGTAGATTGAAAGTTTAAGAGAAGGAAGAAAGGCCTCAAGCTCAAGCTTGAATGTTGCTGAGATGTGGAAGCTCCTGTGGGACAAGAAACTTTAGATCCAAAATATTGTATTGAAGGTAAAAAAGACGCAACTGAGTTCAAGATTGCCTTCAACTTTGGTGATTTGTAAAGATACAAAACTTCAAACAAAAGAGATCAAATCAAGTGTGATAAATAAACTAACACTGACAGAACATTAATATAACCGACTACAACTTAGTACTTTCAAATCTTAAAGAACCTAACACAAGCAAGCAAATTGAAAACTTCAAATTCCTACTCTATAGATTAGAATATAACCTTCTAAGCTAGATGCTAGATCTACAATTTGCATAAGAAGAAAATAGCTAAACTAATATCACCTCGATTTTAATCCAAGCATTCATAATCATGAGAGTTCTTGCACCATAGGGACCTCCAAAGTCTCAAATTTATTCAATATTGATACAAAAATAGAAGAGCATTTACAATTGATCCGAGGTTCTTTTCATCCCTCTAAATGATGGAGCAAGCCTCTCATTATATAGCCAAAAGGAAGAGAGGGTGAGTGAGGGCCATGAGGGAGTATCTCTAAATCAATGGAGTGATTTGAGGATGGAACTAGAGCTTAACAAGCTCTTGGTTGGTGTGAATAAGATAGGTGGAAGCCACATGGGAAGAGCTCCCCTTTTAAACCTTGGAATCATCTCCAATCGAATGATAAAGCACCATGCAAGAGGAATCCGCCCACACTTGAAGAAGGATGGTGCACGAGAGAGGGAGTGACTTGGGGCGTTGAACAATAGTTTAACAACACTGGGTTGGTGTGATGGAGGTGGATACCACCTCATGATAGGGGCGCCTCTCTTCTCATTGGAAACATCACCCTATCCCATTACCTTACGCCAATGCATAAAGTTGCCCATGCTTAATGAAGGATGGCACAACCTTTAATCCATATACTCGTAACCTTAATTTTTTGTCATTTAACCATGTGCCTTTATCCACTTAATATGATCGTCCTCTATAATAAATTAATATGCCACCCTTTCCAATTGTTTTTATATCATATTTTGGATTTTTTTTTTTTTTGTCCTTTGTGCATTTTGTGGCATTTTAGCATTTAAATGTCGTTTTGTAGCATCTTTAAGGAAAATTGCCACAAATGACAATTTAGTCGCTCGAAACATAGGAAAATTGGGTCCTAGGTTAAAGAGGACGCTCTAAGCATGAAAAAAAGCATCCCCACGCTAAATTCCGCCTCCATACCAGGCTCTTCTTACACTTTTAATTTTTCCAATTAAACCATTAAAAAATGGTCTAATTTTACGGAAAAAAAAATGTTATTTTTATTGGAATGAAATCAAACTCCTAGGGGACCTAGTGCATGTCCATACGACTCAATTTAGATGGTTAGCATGTAAAAATACATAGACACTTAGAATTTAATAACCT
This sequence comes from Larix kaempferi, assembly GCA_027924585.1. Lineage (NCBI taxonomy): Eukaryota > Viridiplantae > Streptophyta > Pinopsida > Pinales > Pinaceae > Larix > Larix kaempferi. The sequence continues at coordinate 21,642,296 of BSBM01000316.1, read as the reverse complement.
CCCTATGTTCGACCACCATGTTAAATACTCCAACTTTGGAGGTATGAGTGAAAAACTCAGGAATTATACGTCACTGAAGAATAACGCATAATTCTTAAGGAAAAAACACTCTAGAGTATCCCCTTGATACCCAAACCTAAGGTAAGCCAAATCTTTTACAAAATAATCATGGTTAGACCAACTTATTACAATTCCCCCATGGGGGTCTGGACATGCAATTATTACAAAGGGGCCAAAATTGGCCCTGAAAAAGTCTTCTGAACTTCTGAACACTATTGATGAATACTGAACATGTTCATGAAACTAGCGACTCACAAGAAGCCCAACTATGGTACAAAATAGTTGGTAAGACATCCATTGTAATTTCTCCATTTGAATGATATCACTCAATGGAAAAATAACAATCATTACAGTAAATATTCATAATTGTAAATGCCATCAAATTATAGAAGCAATACCTTTATTTTTAATTTTTTTACAACAATACACAATTTTTGGCCAAGATGTGAGAAGATAGCTCCAGTTTGAGAATAATAGAGAATATAAAAAAAATCCACACAAAGATATATATGCACCAACAATAAGAATAACTCCACTGTGAGCTGCTAGCACTGAGTTCGAAGCCACATTTTCCTTTAAAACCTTCCCAAAGATGAGATGTAAGTCTTGCTTGCTACAGGATGGATGGATCTTTCCAATACAACCTTGTTGCTACATGATTATAGTCTTGAATAGTAGAGACAACTACCGCAAATCCCACTTGATTTAGAAGATAAAGAAACTTTATTTTTACTAATAGTTCAGACTACGAACACAAGCCAAGGCATCTCTCCTCTTGACAAGATGGTTGTGTATGCACAGTACATATCCTCCTCTTCATATGACCATTTATCTTACTCCAGGAAATCGATTTTCTCAGTAATGACAAAGGCATTAAAGCTCCCTGCTAGCATCAATACTAGGGACACGATTTCCTTGTGGAAGTACTGAATTTGTAGACAAGATATACATCTCTTTGTATGAGGCGTCCTCCTTTGATATCTCTCCACCAAAACAACTATGAATTTGAGTGCGCCCTCCTGGATAATGCTGCCTCCTTGAATGTGTTAGTTTTTACTTTTTTAGCATATAACATTAAAGAATCCATCATTGAAAGAAGAACAAACACAACAAGAACACAATGAACACAATATTTCTGTCGAGGAAACCAAAAGGGAGAAAACCCTGACAAAGTCTTCCTCAATATAGAAATCACAAAGTACAAAAGTAAACCCCAAGAAAAAATCAAATACTCCTCCACTTGTGCGAACTTCTCTCTCTCCTATGCGAAGTTGTGAGAGTGAATGAGTGGATATAAATGAGGAACTCATCCTCTATTTATATTCTTCCATTGGGGTGTCTTTTCCCCAACTGGGCCGACTTCTCCTTACTGACTGGGCCAACATGTCAAATACATAATATAATATTCTTTTTCTGGGTTCTTCTAGGCTGACACAAGACCTAGGGTTTACATTGAATCTTTCAATGACTCTTACATTATTCATTACATCAATGACATCTCTCGAAGGAGGAATACAATAATACAATAGACAAATATAATTAGAATATCTTCCACAGTTACATTTCTTTTAACACTCCCTCTTAACTAGGAAGGTATTCTGTGGGTAACATCAACAACTGCACAAATGACTTGTGAAATCTCTATATGTCGTGGGAATATTTTGGATCATCATATGTCTGGGTTATCATCTATTGGAGTAGCATCATCATCATTTGTTGTAATGTCATCATCAAAAGAATCCTATGAATCATCATCAGCAACATCCTCTCCTGGATCAACAACATCGTCAGCTGGCATATCATCTGCTGGAACATCCTCCTCAACAACACCATCAATTGGAACATACTCTGCTGGATCAACAACATCATCAACTGGAACACTATCTACTGGTACATCTTCGTCGGCAACATCATCAGCTGGAACACTATCTGCTGGTACATCCTCGTCAACAACATCATCAGCTAGAACACTATCTGCTGGTACATCCTCGTCATCCACATCATCAGCTGGAACAATATCAGTCAGCAAGTATTGGTATTCTGTCCCTAGGACAAGCATATATCCCTATGGATGGGAACTCTATCAGTCATCCAATACTGATCTCATGTCTCCAAAACAGGCATCTATCCTTGCGGATAGGAACTCTATCAGTCAGCTAATACTAATATTTTGTCCCCAGGATAGGAATCTATCCTTGCGGATATGAACTCTATCAGTCAGCCAGTATTGATCTTCTATCCCCCAGACATGCATCTATCCTTGTGGATAGGAACTCTATCAGTCATCCAGTACTGATATTTTGTCCCCAGGACAGGCATTTATCCTTGCAGATAGGAACTCTATCAGTCAGCCAATACTGATCTTCTGTCCCCAGGACAGGCATCTATCCTTGCGGATAGGAACTCTATCATTCATCTAGTACTAATCTTCTGTCCCTAGGAAATGCATCTATCCTTGTGGATAGGAACTCTATCTGTCATCCAGTACTGATCTTCTGTCCCCAGGACAAGCATATATCCTTGCGGATAGGAACTCTATTAATCATCCAGTATTGATCTTCTGTCCCCAGGACAAAAATCTATCCTTGCGGATAGGAACTCTATCAGTCTACCAATACTGATCTTCAGCCCCCAGGACTGGCATCAGTTCGTAAGAACTGGAACTATCATACTCTCTTTCGAGAGAGGTCCCTATGGACCACACCAAGCTTGTCCCAAAAGTATTCAAACTTTATGTGAGACAAAGGCTTAGTCAGCACATTAGCAACTTGTTCCTTTGTAGGAACATACTCGAGCTTCACTGCTCCCTTCTGCACCATATACCGGATATAGTGGAACTTTGACTTCGATGTGCTTCGATCTATCATGGAACACAAGATTCTTTGTCATCTTGATGCAACTCTGGTTGTCACAGAGTATATCCGTAGCATCAATATCTGCATCGAACAATCTTGGAAACATCTTGCGAAGCCACATTGCTTTGCTACAAGCTGAGCAAGTTGCTATATATTCAACTTATGTTGTATTGAATGCAACATAGGGCTACTTTCTATTGAGCCATGAGATCATACCTGATCTCAAACTAAAGCAACATCCTGAAGTGATTTTCCTATCTTCTGCACTTCCAACCCAATCTGAGTCTGTGTACCCATACAACCTGAACTCACTATCTGAAGCATATCTGTGTCCATAGTCCAATGTACCCCTTAGGTACCTCATCACATGTTTTGCTGCAATCAGGTGAACACTCCTAGGCTCCACCATATACTGCCTCAATGTGTTCACAACAAAACATATATCTGGTCGAGTATTGGTCATGTACATCAATGACCCAATAATCTGTCTATACATGGTGACATCTACTATCTATGATGAAGCATTATTTAAAAGTTTCAAGTTTGTCACCATTGGAGTAGTCATGACCTTACAATCCAACATCCAAAATCTTTTTAGTATCTCTACTGTGTATTTTCCTTGACTCAGGAAAATCTCATCTCGAAACTACCATACTTCAAGACCTAGAAAGTAATGCATCATGCCAAGGTCTTTCATCTCAAATTCTGCTGCAATCCTTCTCTTACATTCAGTGATGGGCTTGTGATCCTCTCCTATCAAGAACAAATCATCTACATATAGTAGTAGTATAATAGGTTCATCATTCATAATCTTATAATAAAGATTAGAATTTGCTTTACTTTTGGTAAATCCCCAACTCATTAGGAAGCTATCAATTCTTCCATTCCATGCTCTGGGTGCTTGCTTCGGCCCGTACAATGCTTTCTTCAGTTTGCATACATGTGACTTTCTATCTTCTGTTTCAAATTCTTCTGGATGTTCAATATATACTTCTTCTTCTATCTTTACATTCATCTGATGTAGCTTCCATTTCATCTTAGCTTCCAAGGCAAGAATGGTTCTAATTGAAGTATATCTGGCCATAGGAGCAAAAATCTCCTCATAGTCAATTCCTTCCTTTTGCGAGAATACTTGAGCTACAAATCTTGCCTTGTACTTTTCAATGCTTCCATTTGCTGAGTGTTTTGTTTTGAAGATCCATTTTGACGATACGACTGATTTATCCTTTGGTATTGGTACCACATCCCAAACATCATTCTTGATGATGGATTGTTATTATTCATTCATAGCATCCAACCAATCCTTCTTCTTCACTACATCTTCAAAACAAGTTGGTTCCTCTTCAACAAGGTTACACATCAAGGCTACATAACTGGAGTATGGCCTTGGTCTCTTGATCTCTCTACTAGTTCCTTCAAGGGAACCATACCTTCCTGCATCTTGAATTAATTTCCATGCCCAGGCTGGTATTCTCTTCCGAGAAATATCCTCATGAGGTGTCTCCTCAGGTCTCTGAGGTTCTGCCATGTCATGATCCTATGGAATAGGATCTTCTTCGATATTTCTGTCTAGTACTTTGTTTGTTTCTGTAACTCTAGGAGATTCCTTCTCCTCTTCATCCTCATGAGTCTTCTTGGATTTGTTAAAATATGTGTCTTCATCAAATGTAACATCTCGGCTGAGCTCAATCTGGTGGAATCCTGGGATGTAGATACGATAAGCCTTTGATTGCTCACTATAACCCACATATATTCCCTTTTCCCCTGAAGATTCCAATTTTGATCTCTTCTCCTTCCGAATGTGAATAAACACTGGACATCCAAATATCTTTAGGTGACTAACTTCAGGCTTCTTATCGGTGAACATCTCTTCTGTGGTCTTGTTGCCAAGAGCACTATGAAAAATTATGTTTTGTACATATATTGTTGTTCTGGATGCTTCTTCCCATAGATGCATGGGTAAGTCTTGACCATGGATCATAGCCTTCACTACATCTATGATCATTCTATTCTTCCTTTCAGCTATACCATTCTGTTGTGGATTATAGGGAATAGTAAACTCCCTCTTAATCCCTGCTTGTTTACATATGTAGCGTTCCCACCGACCTACTTGGCCATTGGAGACCATGATCCATTTTTTTTTCTCCTAAAACATCGATTGAGTGCCCATACACACAGTCAGGAGAGTTCGAAATTCCAACTTCCGCAGGAGGTCACTCCCGCAACCCGCAACCCGCAACAGTGGGTCCCGCAATCCGCATCCTGCAATCCGCAACCCGCAATTGTAGATGTGGAAATGCAGAGTTCCAACTTCCGCAGGAGGTCACTCCTGCAACCTGCAACCCACAACCCGCAATCTGCAACCCGCAATTGTGGATGCAGAATTGCGGAATCCCAAAACACGTAATCTTGAACTTGATGATCCCGCAACCCGCAACAGCTGATCCTGAAACCCGCATCCCACAATTGCGTATGCGGAATTGTGGAGTCCCAAAAAGCATACTTTTGAACTCGGCGATCCCGCAACCCGCAATTTGCGGAACCATGCGTGCGGAACCCTGCCTCTGTAAGGGCAAATTCATCAAATCTTCTAAGGGGCATAACTTCTTCCTCCAGCATCCAAATGAGGCAAGTTTGGTACCGTTGGAAAGCTCTTGGAAATATCTATCCAATGGTAGAGTCCCCTGATCAGGTGAGGTATCTAACCTTCCCATTTCCTTCTCTTAAGTTCTGTCTATATCTCCACTTAGACACTTCCAACCTTCTACTTGCCAAGATCTTCCATTCCATCTGACCCACAGAGGTTTCTGAAACCACTTCCAGGATTCTCCTTTTTCCCCAGGGATCAGGTGTAAGTATACATCTCCTTCACAGGGTTAGTTATATATAACACTCATCTTCAATAATGAAACACTATCATTCATTATAACATGTAAAATGCATTAAACCGATTTAGTCGACACATCTATCATATGCAAGAATTACAAGGCAGTAAACTCATGCAATATAAGATAGAAATATAATCATAAACTCAGTCCTTTACTCAGGCATGTACATGACTTCATGACAATTCCATTCATATACATACATTCCACAGTTCCATAATTATACACAAGCATTCATCACAAAACAATGAAATGCCATTATTTACTATAACATAAATACTTATCTTTCAATTGTGAAGCAACTGGCTACGTGAGAGCAACATTCCACCCAACCTTAGATCTTTGTCCCACCCATAATATTTCAGCTGAGAGATCACCCCCGAGCTGGGCATTGTATCCACTAATGAGGGCTAACAGGTTCTCTCACAGTCAAGGCTCCATTCTCATACTAAACCAGTCTGTAGCTGGGTTTATCAAGCATTCCAGGGCACCTACCCATGCTAAGACAACCTACAGTGGTTTATCAAGCATTCAGGGACAACGAGGAAGGCGTTGCTAAACTAGTGAGCTCAACCACAAAGCTGCAAGAATCTCAGCACTCAGTTGACCTGGCACCCATAATACCTACCACATCCAACACAAGGAAGACCTACATCATTGTTACACAGTCTCTCAAGGCATCTTCCCTTCCAGTGTTATTCCAGGATGGGCATAGAAAGCTCCAGTCACTCTCAGCCGACCTGGCACCCACAATACCTACCACATCCAACACAAGGAAGATCCTATCACTACTGCATAGTCTCTCACGGTCCTTCCCTTCCAATGCTATTCCAGGATGGGCATAGAAAGGTCCAGTCACTAGTTCATTGAGACTATAGCCTTCACTAGGTTTATCAAGCAACCCAACCCCTTTCCCACAGTTCAACAACTTAATTCATTACCAGGCTTGGGGTTTCCCCATGGCCGCTCTACCAATACCACTCTGCAACATCTTCCATCAAGACCACTCCGCCGATGTAACTGGGGATTGCACACCGGGTGCTACGGCTATCAGCTCTCGGGATTTTTATCCCACACAGGAAGCACGAATAACCTCAGATTTCCCTTTCCCCGGATTGGTTTAGTGCATACAGGGAAATACATGAACGAATTCTTTGCAAGGGTAGAGGTTGTAAAATTAGTCATAGCAGATCTATTGAACAAGAATATCAATCAAAATGATGTAAAACAAATTGGAGTAAAAACTGTGCAAGAGAGATGCATCAGTGCTCTATAATACAGAATGGTAGAATTACAATACAATACTGTCACAATGAGTGAGCAATTCGAATTAACCTAGGAGGTCATTCGAATATACTGCATGGCATAGCTTGGCTCCAACTAGGAGTCCTCATCATCAATCAGTGGTGGTCATCAATGCACAAGTAATTGTCAGCCAGGTGTCAAACTGAGTCTAACTGAGTGTAATAAGTGTAACTGATGGTAATGACACTAATGTAGGGAAGGAGGCTTAGTGGAGGGCACATGAGGAGTTAAATGAACTTAGAATAGGTAGTCAAGTGTCACTGGAGGTCCATCGGAGTGGTAACAGCAGTTAGGATTTAGTCTAGCCGCAAATCAAGGAAAGGCAACTAGCTAACTAAAGTGAACTGGAGTGGTACGTAATTGAAGTGAACTGGAGTGGTAGGTGAGAAAAGGCGCCCCTCTCAGGTGGTAGGTTCATGTTGGGTGCACTAAGAACTAGGAGGGCTAAAACTGAGTGGAAGGAAGCTCTTGGGTGCTGGCAGACTAGGGACTAGGTACTGGAGGCATCAAACTAGTGACTAAGCAGCATGTGGATGCATGCATGCATGCAAAGTACATACTGAATGATGAGATATCCTAACAGAGGCTTGTGAAAAATCGCCAATGCGTCCCTCCGCGAGTGTGTGTGGCAGGAATGTCTGTATGTCTGAGTCAATGTATGAATGAATCCTTTCCTCGAATAGTCAAATAGGTTCAGCGAGTTCCCCCAGGCGATTGAGTGTCATCTTGCACAAGCGATCAGAGCCATGCCCTGCCATACGAAATATGATTGGAAAGGTGGAAAATTAGGGTTTCTGCAAAAGTTGAAATTTTTGGAATCTGTGACCACGGCTGGATGCTCCTCAGAAAAATCAAAGTTTAGAACACAAGATCGAACCTTTTGGCTGGGTAGAACCCCAGGAATTATCAAACCCTAGTTCGGGATTTTGTCTAGAAGATCCGGAAGTTTCAAAGACAATTTTGAGGGGTCAAATTTTGCAGATTTCAAAATTGAAGTATACCAGCTTGATCAGCTCAGCAAGGTGCATCTTTCCATCCATTCAGAAGTTTGGAATTCAAAGTTTGAATTTTTAGGGTTTCTCTGACAAACCCTAATCCAGCTCCAGATCTAGTTTTCACTAAATCAAGTGGTAAGACCTAAATATTTTATTTCCATTTGAGTTTCTCATTAAGATGTCTCACCACACCAAGCTTGAGGATAAGTTTGAAGGAGCTGACAAATTCCGAGCATGGAAGTATAGGATTGGGTTAATCCTAGAAGAGAATGATTTGGACACCTACATAAAAGAAGAGGTTCCAGTTCCAGAGGGAGATGAGGCTAAGGCCTTACACAAGAAGAACTTGGTCAAGGCCAAGAGAATCATTGTTGATTCTATAAAAGACGATCTCATACCCCATGTGTCTTCTCTAAAGACACCTAAGGAGATGTTTGACTCCTTGACCAAGTTGTTTGAAGGAAAGAACATAAATCGGAAGATGACTCTACGGAATCAATTGAAAGGGGTTAAGTTCCAAAATGAAGCGACCATCAAATCTTACTTTACTAACGTCTCTCAAATCAAGGAACAACTTGAAGCTGTGGATGAAGTAGTGGAGAATGGAGAAATTGTCATGACCACATTAAATGGCCTACCTAGGTCATGGGACTCCTTCATCCAAGGTATCTATGCAAGAAAGAAGTTGATCTCCTACAGTAGACTATGGGAGGAATTTTCACAAGAAGAAGATAGGCTTGTAGCTCGAGAAGAAAATATGGGAAGTGAATACCAAGCTCTCACAGCTCACACCAAGAGAAGTAAGCCCAAGAGGGAGCAATCTCATCACAAGAAATATTTTCACCACCATCAAAGAGATAAGAAAGATTTGAGATGCTTCACATGTAATGAGAAGGGACAAATTGCCGCAGATTGTCCCAAGAACAAAAAGGGATTCAACAACAAGAAGAATAAGAACAGCAAGAAGAGATATCATGCTTATGCTGCTGAGGATGATGAACCTCCCAGGAAGAAGAGTAAGGTAGAAAGTGAAGACTCTTCAAGTGACAATGAATATGTTCTAATCTCTACTCTCGCGAGTACTATTACACATGGGTGTAATGATTGGCTTATTGATAGTGGGGCTTCTAAACATATGACGGGATTCAAATAATCTCTTATGGACCTATCTAAACATGAGTCACCTCATAAGGTGAAACTTGGGGATGACTATCAATACCCTATAAAAGGAAGTGGTGAAGCCTCCTACAAGCTAGACTCTGGGAAGTCTTTAAAATGCAAGATGTTCTATATGTACCTGGACTCAAGAAGAATCTTCTATCCGTATCATCTTTGGATGCAAAAGGGATGAGAGTTTCATTTGTGGAAGTACTTATGTGGCCTAAAGGTAAGACCATTGATGATGCAGTAGTGATTGGAGAGCAAGAGGGAGGATTGTACAAATTGAAGGGACAACTTGAACATGCCATGGTATATGAATCCATGGAACCAAGTGAACTTTGGCATAAAAGGATTGCTCATGTGCACTATAGGGCACTACCAATTACAAGCAAAGTAGTAGAAGGTATTCCTGAAATCCAAGCATGAAGGTGTTTGCAAAGGGTGTGCAAAAGGAAAGAACACAAAGAAGGCATTTCCAAGTAGTGAAAGCAAAGCAAAAGGAATCTTGGAGATTGTCCACTCCGATGTATGCGGACCAATGTCATCTAGTTCTCTGAGTGGGTATGTATATTATGTTTATTTCATTGATGATTTCTCTAGGAAGACTTGGGTTTATTTCTTGAAGAACAAAGATGAAGTATTCAGCAAAATCAAGGAATTCAAAGCCTTGATAGAAAGCCACACTGAAAAGAAGATCAAGAACGATCAGACAATGGCGGAGAACTCACTTCAGAAGACTTCAAGAAGCTATGCAGTGATTCAAGGATTAAGAGGGAGTTGACCACTCCTTACAATCCACATCAGAATGGAGTTGCAGAAAGGAAGCAAATATTGAGAGGGAGTCCACCCAACAAACAAACTAAGATAAATATTTGAATTGTCATTCTTGTATATCCAATTGTTTAAATAATATTGTTCAATGATGTATATACTTATGTTCCTAGACTTAGGTTGTGTATTATGCATATTATAATCATTGCATTAATGAACAATATACTACTAATATGAATGTGATGGGTAAGTGGCCTATGGCACTGTACAACATTCCATTTCTACTTATCTAGAATGAAACCTCTTTGCTGACATGTTGGGAGTAGTGCAAACTCTTAACAATGTTCTGGTAGAGATGGAAGGCATCTAGAAAGTTACAGTATGAATATGGGATATGGATGAATGTTGTATTGAAGCATTGGCTAAGATAATTGCATGACTGTATGACATATGTATTTATGTGTAAGACTTTGTTCTGTAAACTATGAGAAGTTTCTAATCATGCAATTGAATTTGACTTGTAGGAAAGATCATGTACAATCACCTACAAAAGAAGGACTACAACATTTTTTCCAGCAATGAAGTTCAAAGAAAACTATCTATTGAAAATATTGAAGAATATGAAGTTCCCAGGATCCGAGATGCAGTAATGGAAGAATGCCATGATCGAGGAATACCAGTCGATCATGAAGAATGATGTTTAGGATGTGGTCCCAAGACTAGAAGAGAAGTCTGTTGTGACTTCCAAGTGGATCTATAAGATCAAGCATGCTGCAGATGGTAGCATAGAGAAATACAAGGCAAGATTTGTAGCTCGTGGCTTCTCCCAGAAAGAAGGGATAGATTATGAAGAGACTTTTGCACCTGTAACCCAATACGCTTCCATCATAACAGTACTTGCTATGGCTGCAGTGATGAAGTGGAAGATACACCAGATGGATGTCAAGACAGCTTTCTTGAATGGTGTAGTTAAAGAGGAAGTGTATGTGGAGCAGCCACTCGGTTTTGAGACACATGACAGGGAGTCATATGTGTGCAGATTGAAGAAATCATTGTATGGCTTGAAGCAAGCACCCAGGACATGGTACAACAGGATAGACAGCTTCCTGTCCAGTTTGGGATTTACCAAAAGTAAAGGGGATTCCAACCTTTACTACAAGGTTGAGGAAGGCAATCCAGTGATACTCCTATTATATGTGGATGACCTATTTTTGACAGGAGAGGATAGGTTGATTGCCGATACGAAGAGGAAGCTTGTTGCCGAGCTTGAGATGAAAGACTTGGGCATGATGCATTACTTTCTAGGTATGGAGGTGTGGCAGAGTGCAGAAGAAATATTTCATGGATAAGGGAAGTACGTAGTAGAGATCCTGAAGCGATTTGGGATAATGGACTGCAAGGCCATGACCACACCTATGGCATCGAATCTGAAGCTATTGAGTGATGCTTCATCAGAGTCAGTTGATGTCATGGTGTATCGTCAAAAGATTGGGTCCTTGATGCACCTGATGAACACGAGACCAGATATTTGCTTTGCGATGAACACCTTGAGCCAGTTTCTGACAGATACTAGACATGTTCCCCTGATTACTGTAAAGCATATCCTGAGGTACCTGAAGGGTACAATTGATTATGGGCTTAAGTATGATGCGAATCAAAAGTTTAACCTGGATGGTTATGTTGATTCAGATTGGGCAGGCAGTGATGCAGATAGGAAGAGCACTTCGGGGTGCTGCTTCAGTATGGAATCATGTGTGATCTCTTGGTTTAGCAGGAAGCAATCCTATGCAACACTGAGTACAGCCGAAGCAAAGTATGTCGTAGCTTGTTCGGCTAGTTGTGAGGCAGTATGGCTAAGAAAGATATTGTCTGATTTATTTGATCTACAGTTGGATGCTACCTGTATCTATTGTGACAACCAGAGTTGTGTGAAGTTGTCAGAGAACCCGGTGTTCCATGATAGGTCGAAGCACATCGAGATCAAATATCACTATATCAGGGATATGGTGTAGAGAGGAGCAGTGAAGCTCCTGTATGTTGCGACAGATGAGCAGATTGTAGATGTGTTGACCAAACCACTACCCAAAGTGAAGTTTGAGTACTTCAGAGAGAGGCTTGGTGTTCTTCAGATAGAAGATACTTTGAGGAAGAAGTGATGGGACACATTTGCAGGAGCCATTCCAAGCATGGTGGTAGGAGGATCCTTCCCATGGCTGTGGATGTAAGCGTTGTGTGATGAGCATCAGGAAGATGCTCAAGATGATATGCATCAGGATGATGCTGTGACGATGATCAAGATGATCATGCGATGATGATATGCATCAGGACGATGCTGTGACGATGATCAAGATGATCATGCGATGATGATATGCATAGCGACGATGCTGTGACGATGATTAGGATGATCATGCGATGATGATGTGCATCACGATGATGTACTGTATGATGATGATCATTATGATCATGAGCATCAGGATGATGCTTTGTGTGAGGATGATCAGGTTGATCTTGAGTATTAGGATGGTAATCTGTGGTCATGGACAGGTTGTGCAAGGGTAGCATGTAATACGTCCTGGAGATCCGGATAGGTTGTGCTAGTCACATAAAAGGCCTCGGATGCTCTTTAGAGATCTTGCTGGGCAAGACGCTCTTTTAAGGTTTTGCTAGACCACATGTAATACGTCCTGGAGATCCGGATAGGTTGTGCTAGTCACGTAAAAGGCCTCGGATGCTCTTTAGAGATCTTGCTGGACAAGACACTCTTTTAAGGTTTTGTGGGAACCACATGTAATACGTACAGGAGATTCGGATAGGTTGTGCTAGTCATGTAAAAGTCCTTGGATTCTCTTTAGAGTTATTGCTGGGAAAGACACTCTTTTAAGGTTTTGTGGAGATTACATGTAATCATTCCTGGAGGTCCGGACAAGTTGTGCTAGGCACGTAAAAGTCCTTGGATGCTCTTTAGAGTTCTTGCTGGGCAAGACACTCTTTTAAGGTTTTGTAAAGGTCACATGTAAAATATCCTGGGAGATCCGATAGGTTGAGCTGTGTGCTCGTAAAAGTCTTGGGATGCTCTTTCAAGGTTTTGTTGACACACGTAATCAGTCCTAAGGATTCCACAAGATGGCCAGCTCGCAGAGATGATGAAGACCTACAGGAGGCTAGGCCTACAACCAGCATGAAAAAGGGCTGGCTCTGTAGAACTTCCTATGACGAAAATAATTGAGAGATAGCCCAGTGATCGAGATGACGAGTATAGCAGCAGTGATGATAATACTCCGTGATCCAGCTCCAAAACTGAAGACTTGTGGCGATATGTATTGATGACCTGTGTCTAGAGAATACCTTCCTAGTTAAGAGGGAGTGTTGATGTATTTGTAACTTCGAAAGATATTCTTCTATGTATTACACTTGTACTTTATTATATTAATGATGGATATGTATTATTCCTCCAATTAGAAGTGTCATCATTTGTATTTGTAAGTGTCGCACATGTTGCAAGTGTCGCAACTTATATTTGATGGGTTATTAGACCACCCATGTGGGGTCGGCCCTTCTTATGTCATGTGAGTGGGTTATTAGAATTCCCTAGGAAGTCGACCCAACTAGAGTTAAAGGCAGGTTAAGTTGTGTATAAATATAGAGTGAGTGTGTCTCATTCTATTCATTCACTCACTTATCCAACTCGCATTAGTTGAGAGAGGAGTGCGCACAAGTGGAGGAGGAGGAGTTGTTGGAGTCATTGTCAAGCACCCTCATTGCAGATAATTAAATATCAACACACAGAGCGTATGAAATTTATTGTCAACCCGAGAAAGTCTTTTTATTTCAAAGGACAAGTGCACAATATATGCTTAAACACTAAACCATTAGCAATAAATACTTCTATATTCTATCATCCATGTTCATCCCCAGAATCTTATGCAATCCAAAGCCTTCTCACTGCTATAATTCAAATCCTCTCTATCATGCATCAACTAAGAATTAACATCAGATCTAATGAACAATAGGAAGGAATCTCCTTTATATCCTAGAACGATCACTTGCCTGATCTAATCAACCTGGAAATCGTAAAGCAAAAACTGAGCAGTAATCTAGAAATCCAATTGCGAAATAATTGAGTTAACTGTTCTAAGAATATTAAATTGCAGAATGGAAATCAAGCAACACACAATCAGAACGATAAATTGTAAGAACTCAGGGGATCGCAACTCAGCTGTAAGATGAACACAAGTGTGTATGATCTGTAATTGAAATGTATATAAAGCAAATCTTACTCAGTCGACTGTTATTTCTACACCATCTACCAAACTCACAGAAATATGGTCCTTAACTATACTGAAAATTCACACGATAAATATTGCTGCTGCGTACAAAAGGAAGAACAAAGCATCACACAACAAGAAAGATGAAATCCTAAATTAAGACAGTAATCTCTGTGGAAGACGGGCCCAGTCTTCACACAGAGACGCTGGTTGAACAACACTCCCTTTAACTCAGAAGCAACTCAGTATATTAACAGAAGGATGAGTACACAGTTTTGGCTCGACTGCTAATACAAGAGAAATTACTTAATTGTTGTCCAACCCCTCAGTCGAGGCAATTCCCCATACTTATACATACAATTGCAACATCTAAACCTATAATTGGGCAGCCATGAAGATCTCTGATCTTCAGGCGCCCTAAATAATCTAGCTGTTACAATGCGTGGCAGAACTGAAATATGAGAGAAGTATAAATTGTCCCAAGAGGGACGGTCCTTCCAGCTCACAGCTGGATTTGAGCAGCGACATACTTAATATAGTTCTTCTGTTACAGCTGCCCGGCCACGACTCTGCCTTGATTGACGATTTGAGCCTCAAGGAACCTTCCACAAGCGATGAACGTTCCTTCATGACTTGTTCAGCTCCGATCTTCCTGCAGTCTATTGTCTTACTACCTTCATAATTCGCATCATGTTAGCACAGATTAAAAGATGCACAGCTTTAATCATCACAATCATAAGTATTAACATAATAAAACAATAATCGGCCATACCTTGGTAATTTGGGGAATAGATAAGGACAATAAGTTGAATTGCCAAGGTAATTGGTGTAAGACAAGGGAAGGGAAGATGATAAATGATGGTCAAAAAGGGCCAATTCTGGGCTCAACATCTCCCCCCAACTATCCTGTTGCATGTCCTCATGCAACAACCTGCATCTGAATATTGCACTGAACTTGCCCAGGCAAGAGGAAAGAATGTAGATAAATCAGGCATCCCTTCTATCCTTTTGGAAAGCTTCTGTGAGCAGCCCGACATCTTCCATCTTCACTGTTCCCCTTCCACTGCTACTTACTAATATCTGCGAATGCACTTGATGTGGTGGGGACCCTTCTGCAGTTCTCTTATGCTATGCCTGGGGAAGTTGAAAAGACACACTCAATCTGAATCCAATTCAATGACACCTGTAGGAGGTGGAAGCACTGGTTCTTGTGGGACAGTGTCTTCCAGCGCATCTGCTCTTAACAAGGGAGTTGCTAGTTCTTGTGTAACAGCAACGTCCCTTAAACCTTCTTCAGCAGCTGCCTTTATTTCTTTTGGAGACACTGGTTCTTGTGTAACAGTGTCTTCTTTGTCACTTGGCTGCTGAGATTGGATATCCTCTTCAATTTGCAGCTCTTCCTCCAAGATTTCAGTGTCACCTGAGCAGGGTGTCTGTACCTGTTCATCATCACTCCATGGTATATCAGGAATGACATCTACTCCCGGATTATCTCCCAACTGCAATTCAGGAGTTCTTGCTGCAGTATCCAAGGATGTTGGTTCTTGTGTGACAACATCCTGGATTACCTCTTCATCCTTCTTTTGCTGCAGCTCCTCTTCTATGAGTTCTGTATCATGAGAGCTTTCTGGGGTAACCACCCAGAGTTCATCGTTGAATGCCAGAATATCCTCTGTCCCAGCTTCTTCTCCTGTCTGCTCAGTTGGTTGGACGGTCAAATTCAGGATTGCTGGTTCTTGTGTTGCAGCATCCTGTTCCATCTTATCACTGTCCTGCATTTCCGTTTCTTCTTCTAAAATTATTGTGTCCTGGGAACGTTCTGGGGTTACAGCACAAAATTCTTCACTATCCTCCAGGGTATCCTTTGTCTCCATGATCTCTGTATCCAGGGAACATTCTGGAGTCTCACCATATTCTTTTATAAGCTCCAGAGCATCCTTCATTTCCTGTTCTTCTCCCATCTGTTCTATGATTTCTGTGTTGTGGGAGCAATTTGGGATTGCCATACATTCCTCATAAATTTCCAGGGCACCCTCCACTCCCTGTTCTTCTCCCATCTGTTCTATAACTTCTGCATCATGGGAAGTAACAGCTGCAGCAAGGATGTTTAAAGGTGCTGGTTTTTGTGTTACAGCATCCTCTTTCTCCACTGCTTCTATAACTTCTGCATCATGGGAAGTAGCAGCTGCAGCAAGGATGTTTAAAGGTGCTGGTTTTTGTGTTACAGCATCCTCTTTCTCCACTGCTTCTATAACTTCTGCATCATGGGAAGTAGCAGTTGCAGCAAGGATGTTTAAAGGTGCTGGTTCTTGTGTTGCAGCATCCTCTTTCTCCACTGCTTTCCCTTCTGTGGCTACAGGCTGTTGTGCTGAATAGGTGCTAAGTAAAATTTTATGGCCTGCTTCCTCAAAGATCTCCCCACAGGTGGGACAGAGTATTCGCTCATCCTTTTCTCCAGCTCCAGCAGAAGCTGATTCCTCCACTTGGTCTACAGCCTCTATTAATGTATACATTTTTCTTCCACCCTGCTTTCTGCAGACTTCCTTCCATGTTTCCAGCTCCCTTCTAAGTGCTTGGAGGTCCTCTTTTAGCATTGAATTTTCATACAGGAGTCCCTCAACTCCAGGTTCTTCCTCCACTGGCCTTTGTGGAGCATCCCTCGGTTTTGGTGTAAGGATTGGGGGTTCAACCTGTGTCTCTAAGGTTGCCCATTTTGTTCTAGCTACCTCTGCTGCTGTGATTGACCGAGTTCATTTCCTTCTGATTGGTGCCACTAAATCAAACTCATTGATGGCCCTCTTCCTTTTCTGTGGCGTTTTCTTTTGTGACTTTCCTTTTTGTAGTGTTTCTTCTCGTGGAGCTGGAACATAGGGAGGCAAAACTGAAGTTAAAGGAATATTTCCCTGCCCCCCATGCTGTTCTTCTTCAATCACAGCTGCTCCTCCTGCCCATTCTGGTGAAGACTCGATTGTGACCAGCTCAATATCTTCTTCTATTGCTCTGGCTCCGTCATCTTCAGGTTCCATTGTCACAGCATTTGATGCTGCTCCAATTTCACCTTCTGCTGTCGGAGCTACCCTGTTATCTAGGTTTTCTGCGAGGGTTTCATCTACATTGTCGCCCGACAGCTCTGTTTGAGCTTCCCCTCGCTCTCCTTCGAATGCAGTGTCATCCCCCACTGGTTCTGCTTGTGCTGGGGATTCATATACTTCAAATGGCTCTGCCTGTGCCCCTGTTTGTTCTTCCTCTGTGGTTTTATCCACCCCGGATGGTCCTGCCTGTGCCCCTTGTTGTTCTCTTTCCGTTTCATCCCTCCCGGATGGTCCTGCCTGTGCCCCCTGTTGTTCTTCTTCCGTTTCATCCCTCCCCCCAACTTCACTGGAGGAACTCCGGTCCTCCTGTTGTGGCGGAACCGGTATTTGCTGTAATGGAATGACCCTCAAGGGAACAGGTTGCTGTGGTCGGGTAATGAATTGCTCCCATGTTATATCATGTTGGGCCAGGGTTCTTTTAATAATTAACTTAATAAGGCCATGGTGAGTGAGGGAGGATAATGGGTGCTTTGCAGATTGAACAAATGTTGCCATATGGCGCAAATCATGCAATAGATAAAATGGAATATTTAACAGAATGCCATGACGGAGATGAGAAAGCAGAGGAAGTTCAGAGTTGTACACAGTTTGGTATCTACCTTCGCAGGTTATGTATTTCTTGAGGAAGATAGCAACCTGGTCCCATGGTTGCGGCAGTGACTTCAATGCGATCCCTCGCCTAGATGCTTCAACTTGCTCCCCTGGAAGTAAAAATTCTTCCCGTGCAACTGTTGCAGGAACTCGACGGTTAAACCAAGGTTTTCCCACCAACGGGATAGCTGTAACCTCGGATATAATGACCTCCGAAACATCTACACACAGCCCCCACACCGTGGAGTGTGTTTTAGTAAGATTCAATACGAATTGCAGGGCTGCGTCCCGATCGAACCCGTCCAATCGTTCAAAGAACTCGACCCAGCCAGCAGCTTGAAAAATGGCTAGAACCTGCAAATTCCGTCTAAGTTCCCGAGTATTGAAAGGTTCATGGCGAACTGGAATGCCCATGGTCCTGGCTGCAAGATGAAACTACTGTTCGACAGAGTACAGGATCCCAGAATGGAAGTTGCAGCACAGGAAATGCACGAATTGTTGAGCGGAGACGTTGAGCGAATGAACTAATTCGAAAAGTTAAGCGCAGAGAAGAGTTTAAACTTTGCATGCCGAATTGGAGAAGGTGACAGTTATTAGTATTACGTCGTTCGAGGGAAAGGTTCAATCAGGTATAAATGGTGGTACGAGTGAAGGTACGGCCAATCTCGTTTAAATGATATCAATACTTAATCACGTGATAAATGAAAGCCATACCTCATAGAACTGTGCGTCGGAAGGCTGCGGAAACTGGTGGAGCATGGAGTTGGTGACGTCACGGAGCCGAACGCGTGCACAGTCAGCCGTGGGATCATGATGACTCGGATAAGGCACGAATTTCCTCCGCCGGTAAAACACAAGGCGTCGCATCCTCCGGGTTAAAATGATGAGTTCGCCGGCAGGACTGGGGTGAATCAACATCATAATTAGTAGATTGAACAATCCTTCTGTTAACACGGGAGTTACCACTGCAAGTTGCCAAAGAAATGATCACACAGCCGATGAAAAAGCTTGTTGCAGCTGACAGGAAAAGAAGTTACAGCCACCGGAAGGGAATTGGCGGCAACCGGAAAAAGATTTACGATATCAGGGAAAATTACGGCTGTCACGGGAAAATTTCACGGCGGCGGGAAAAAGCTTACAGCTGGCGGGAAAAGATTTTACGACTAAAGGAAATATATCGCAGCCGCTGTAAAGAAATGGCAGCTATGTGGAAATGATGTGGAGGTGACTTGGTCAATGAAGTGGCAGCCGTGGAGAAATAAGGTGGCAGCCGGAAAATGATGTGGCGGCTGCGGGAAAAAGATGTTGCAGCCGCAAATGTTGCAGCTGCCGGAGTTGCAGCTGCCGGAATTGCAGCTGCCGGAGTTACAGCTGCCGAAAAAGATTTGACGGCAGGCGGAAAAAAAAACATTACGGCTACCGGGAAGTGAAATGGCCGTGGCTGGTAAGTGGAGTGGCAGCTGCGGAAAATGAGATGGCAGTCATGGGAGATGAGGTGGCCATAGCTGGTGAATGAGGTGGCAACCATGGGGACGATGAAGTGGCAGCCGCGGAAACTTGGAGTTGCAGCCGCCGATGTTGCAGCCGCAAATGTTGCAGCCACCGATGTTGCAGCCGTCGATGTTGCAGCCGCAAATGTTGCAGCCGCAAAAGATTGACGGCTGACGGAAAGGGCATTATGGCTACCGGGAAATGGAGAATATGGTTGCCGGAAAAAGGATATACGGCTGCCGGAAAATATGTTGCAGCTGCCGGAAAATATGTTGCAGCTGCCGAAAAATATGTTGCAGCTGAAATTTTTTTTTTTTTTTTTTTTTTTTTTTTTTTTTTTTTAACACAAGGACAGCACAGAGAGATTTTCATTATGGGCCCCAAACTGATCGTTCTCCTGGCGCTTCCCTGCAAAATTTTTCTTAAAAGACAACAGCAAGCAAAGAGATCAAATGCAAAGAGAAAGAAAACGACAACTATACGCTACAGCAAGAAATTATTTATGTACAGCAAATATAATTTTCATTTTAAGATTTGGCAAAGGTAGAAAAATGTTCCTGCTCTGGTGCCAATTGGTAGTTTGGATCAGCAGCAATCTGTGAAATGAATGCATCTTTCGAAATGGGCTTCCGATACAGTCGCAGTCTGTGGCCATTAGCAAGTAATGGCATACGATTTTCATCAATGGTGACCAGGCGAACAGTGCCGTTGTCAAATACCCTATCAACCAAATATGGACCCAACCATCTTGTGAGTAATTTCCCTTTGAAATCTTTCTTGAATCTGGAATCGTATAATAGTGCCCAGTCTCCTTCACGGAAGATTTTCTTTTTGATGAATCGGTCATGCCAATTAGATCTCTGTTGCTGAAGCAGCACAGTCTGGTCTACCGCAGCTAACCGTTTCTCATCCAATTCATTTAATTGATTCAATCTTCTTTTCTGGGCTTCTGTTACATCCAGGTTCATTTCAATGGCTGTTTTCAGGGTCTTGATCTCGAATTCAATTGGAAAGATGGCACTCTTACCATACACCAGATCATAGGGAGAAAATCCCGTGGTGTTGCGCCAAGTCGTGCGATATGCCCACAGTGCTTCTGGAAGTCTGTCAGCCCAATCCCTTCGATGGCTTTTAACTGTTTTAGTAAGGATTGCTTCGATAACTTTATTAGTGCTTTCCACCTGACCATTGGCCTGGGGATGATAAGGTGAAGCTATCTTATGCTGCACATGATACTTCCGGAGCAAGGATTCAAATTGGTGTGAAATAAATTGTGGTCCCCCATCGGTGACTACTTCCTTTGGTACGCCAAAATGGGTAAAAACTTCACTGTACAGGAAATCAATCACTGCCTGGTCATTTGCCTTAGCCAAAGCTACAGCTTCTACCCACTTAGTCATGTAATCTGTACACACCAAGATGTAAACCTTCTGTTTGGAAGGAGGGTTGATAGGACCAACAAAGTCCAATGCCCATCTATCAAACGGTTCCAGTACCACTTGGGGCTGTAAAGGCATCTGATCTGTCTTATTAGGTTGGCCCATCCTTTGGCAGCTGTCACAGGACTGAACATATTTTTTAGCATCTCTGAACAGTGTCGGCCAATAATAGCCCATCCGCAACGCCTTATGTCCTGTTCTTTTATCTGCAAAGTGTCCTCCGCAAGGTTCATCGTGACAGGCCTTCAGTATATGAAAGATCTCATCTTCCCTTACACATCTTCTAATTTCAAGATCAGGTCCTGTGTAAAAGAGATGGCCTTTGAGCCAACAATACCTGGCACTTTGCTGAATAATTTTTCTTTTCTCTCGTTTAGACATATGTGGCGGAAGCTTCCCTGCAGCCAAATAATTAGCAACGTCTGCATACCAGGGTGAATGAGCTGAGAGTGCGAATAAATGTTCATCCGGGAAAGCATCCTCAACAGGTGAACTGTCATCACTGTTAGTAAATCGTGATAAAAAATCAGCAACAACATTTTCTTTTCCAGGTTTATCTATAATAGTAATATCAAATTCCTGTAATAATAAAAGCCACCTGGTTACTCTGGCATTAGTGACAGGTTTATTCATTAAATACTTAATAGCAGAGTGATCAGTATGCACAAATGTAGGATACCCAGTAATGTAATGCCGAAACTTATTAATGGAATAAACAATAGCAAGGAATTCTTTTTCAGTAACAGTATAATTTAGTTCAGCAGGGGCTAATTTTTTACTAACATAATAAATAGCATAAGGTACTTGACCATCCTGCTGTCCTAGTACTACTCCAATGGCGGTATCAAAAGCATCTGAAGAAATGTGGAAAGGTATGGTCCAATTAGGTCCCCTTAAAATAGGGGCTGTGGACAGTTTCTCTTTAAGCTCATCAAATGCTCTCTGGCATGCTGTACTCCATGCAAACTGTGCGTCCTTCATTAACAATGAAAACAAAGGAGAAGCAAGTTTGGAGAAGTTTTCTATGAATCTCCTGTAATACCCAGCATGTCCCAGAAAACTTCGCACCTCTTTCTGAGTTGAAGGGGTTGGTATATTCTTTATCACCTTAATTTTTGAAGGATCCACTTGAATACCATCAGTAGAGATGAAATGTCCTAATACCACTCCCTCACTCATCATCATGTGGCATTTTTCAGTGCTTAGTGAGAGGCGAGCCTGTTCACAGCGAATTAAAACTTTCTTCAAATTTTCCAGTGCTTCCTCAAAATCCCTGCCATAAGGAGTAAAATCATCCATAAAAACTTCCATGCTATCATTAACCAATTCAGAAAATATGCCAATCACAGCTCTTTGAAACGTTGCAGGTGCATTGCACAATCCAAAGGGAAGCACCCTGTAGGCGAACGTTCCCCAGGGGCAGGTGAAGGTGGTCTTATCCTGATCCTCTGGAGCAATCTGAATTTGATTGTACCCGCTGAACCCGCTGAACCCATCCAGGAAGGAGAAGAACTTCTTCCCAGATAGGTTATCAAGTACCTGGTCAATAAAGGGTAGAGGAAAGTGATCCTTCTGTGTAGCCTTGTTCAGCTCCCTATAATCGACACAGACTCTCCATTTACCATTCTTCTTGGGTACAATTACAAGTGGGGAAACCCACTCACTGTCTGAGATAGGATAGATGAATCCTGCTTCCAAGAGTTTCTGGATTTCTTCCTTCACTATATCCCTCAGATTGGGGTTCATGCGTCGTTGGGGTTGACATACAGGCCGGGAGTCGTTTTTAATATAAATATGATGAGTGCACAGACTAGAGGGAATACCCTTCATGTCTGTATACTCCCAGGCGAATGCCCCCTTACGTTCCTTCAAGAGATTGGTTAGGCGCTTTTGTTCTTCTGAGGAGAGACCAGGATTGATGTTCAAAGTTCTCCCAGGCTCTACCTCAATAGGAATGCTTTTCTAGTTTTTCAATACTGGGATTATGTTTGTGTCATTTGCTAGTGCTTCCTCCGTAAGCTGTTCTTGTTCTTCTTTACCGAGAGTACTGTGCAGGAGTTGATAAACTTCCTTGTCTACTGAAGCAGGTTCGCTAATGAAATTATTAATGGCATCGTCTTCTGTTTCGTTTTTGAAGGTTAGTGCCTTCCCTATTGTTAGTAATGGCTGAACATCTTCCTCTTCTTCCTGTTCTATCCAAAGGGAGGTTTCAGTTTCTAGACTCGGCCGTGCTGGAGGGTACAGGGTGAGGTTTTTGGTTTCCATGCCATCAGATATAGTCATAGATCCTGATCGGCAGCTGATACAAGCATCGGCTGTAGCCAACCAGGGCCTCCCCAAAATCAATGGATGTCCCCCCAGCTGTGATTTTGGTTGTAATACCAGAAAATCGGCAGGGTATTCCCATGAGTCTACTGAAATAACAAGGTCGTCCAAAATCCCTTCGGGTCTGATAGTGGATCTGTCTTCCAATTCTAAGATAGTAGGGGTCGGTCTAATATTGGTGAATCCGAGCTTCTTTACAGTCTCCATTGTTATAACATTGATCGCAGCTCCTAAATCTACTAGTACGTTGGGTATCTGTGTTTGCCCTATGTGTACAGTGACAGTAGGATTGCCGGGATCCTCATACTTGGTTATAGGGGTTTTTCCAGTCATTAAAGCGGATAAATTCCCTATAACATGAACAGTAGGAGGATCTCTGGGTTTCCTTCCCGGTCTTTTAGTGCACAGGTCCCGAACAGTTCTAGCGTAGATAGGTACATCTTGAAGAGCTTGTAAAAGGGGAATCTTAACATAAAGGTTCTTCAATTCTCCTAAGAGATTGAACTGAGGTTGCCCCCCTCTTTGTGGCAGCATCAATCTCTCAGGGTAAGGTGGTTGCCTTACCAACTGGGTAGGCTGCGTGTTATCCACTTCATCGTTTAATGTTTCAGCCCTCCCATCTGAGGGATGCTCAGCATCTTCAATGATAGGAACCGGATCAAAAGGATGCTGGGAACTCTCTCCTTTGTCATACACAGTTGGTGGAATATTTTCTGCAGTTCCACGTTCTACTATCTTTCCAGACCGTAAGTGAATATCATTACAAGGTACAGGGGAGAGAGAGTAGGCTGGCATATTGAGAGCTTCCAATTGCTGGACTGTTTTATTGTTTGGGTTAGGGTTAGGTTGGGCAGGCAGCTGAGGCCGTATTGGTATGTTAGGCACAGGATTATTTTGCAGCTGCAGCTGCGACTGCTGAGGTGGGTATTGAGGATATTGATGAAATTGAGGATATGGAGGATACTGTAACTGTTGAGGTGGAGGTGGTTGAGGAAACTGGTTCCCAGGATGGAAGTTCCTCCATCCAGGAGACCATGAAGTAGGTTGGTGTGGAGGCTGTGTCCAAGGACTCCATGAATTGTATCCTTGCATCGCAGGTTGAGGGGAATTCCACTGAGCATAATTTGAAGGGAATTGTGTATTCACATTTTGCATATTAGTATTCCAATTATTCAAATTATTCAAAAATGGAAATGAATCGGGAGACATACCTTGATTCCGGGGTTGCCAGGGTTTCTTTTGTGCAATAAAGTAGGCTGAATCCGCCTCTGGAGTTGATGCTTGCAGAACAGCCTTCACTTGGGGCAACGTGGGGCAGTCCTTCATATCATGATTCAGCTCGCACAGCTGACACACTTGTACTTTGTCAAGAGGGCATTCCTTCAGTGGATGAGTCTTTCTACATCGGGGACAAAACACCCCTAGTGTGAGATCCTCCACTGCCTGTCTTTGCTTGGCCTTCAAGACGTCAATCTCTGAAGAGATAGAGCTCATCATTTCTGTTTTAAAGTTTTCAAGAAGATTGCCTATCTCTGCACGTGTAGCTCCCCCATTGGATGACTTCTGAGTTCTGTCGAAGACATCACGTTCCAGGTTATTTCGTTTATGCTGCTTATTATGCCTAGAAGATCCCCTGGAATATCTCTTACATAATTCCACAATTGTCTCAAAAGATTCTTTAGAGATATCCCCCTTTCCTAATAAATTTAGCATGTCTAAACAATCGTCCCTGATTCCTCGAAGCAAGATTATCTTCAGCACATCTAGTCCCATGTTCGTCTGGCCAGCTCTCTGCACATTGTACAGCAACCTCTCCACAAAATCCTCCAAACTTTCATCCTCCTTCTGTACCATCTTGAATAACTCCTCCCTTTTGTCCCTGGTGTTACAATATTCTTGATATTTTTCCAGGAATACTTGCTTCATCTTATTCCAATTAGCAACAGTCCCTCCCCCAAGGCTCATGAACCATCGTAATGCATTGTCCTTCAGGGTGGCAGGAAAAAGCTTTAACTTTTGAGCATCTGTGATATAATCATAGCTGCGACAGAGGATATCGAATTCAAACAGGAATTCGTCTGGATCCTCTGCCGCCCTGCCATGGAAGCGGGGTAACACCGACGGTGAAATGTTTTTCATAGGAGCTGTCCCCTCTAGCTGCTGTATTGGGAATTGCAATGTAGCCATAGTTTCTGGCGGGGAATTATCTTCATGATGGTATTGTACCACTGCTTCTTCCTCTTCGTTCTCATGTCTATTACTCATCTTTTCTTCTGTATCTTCTCCTTCGTTTGTTCCTTTGTTCTTTACCTCAGTTGTAACAGCTGCGTATTCTTCGGTTGTAACAGCTGCGTATTCTTCGGTTGCAACAGCTGTGTATTCTTCGGTTGCAACAGCTGAATCAGCTGTTACTTCTTTAGCAGGAGTATATGCAGGAATCACAGCTGCTCCTGTATCTTCCACTGTAGATCCTGATGCTAACGCTCCAGGATCAGCAGGGCCTCTTTTGATAGGAGTCCCCTGTTGACGAGATCTGACAGCTGAATCAGTTTTGTCAACAAGGTCGTCAATGAATGTTCTTCTGCCCAGCGGTGGACCTCGACCACGACCCGAACCACCTGTACTGTTAGTAATTTGTGGGGTTTTGGGGGTCGGGAGGTGATCGCGTTTTACCCCCCTCGTATTCATGCGAAGCAGATCATTTCAAAATCAACCAAAAGACTGACTAAACAATTATCAGATCGACTAATGACTAGTGTATAGTTTTCATCCTTCCCCGGCAACGGCGCCAAAATGTCAAGCACCCTCATTGCAGATAATTAAATATCAACACACAGAGCGTATGAAATTTATTGTCAACCCGAGAAAGTCTTTTTATTTCAAAGGACAAGTGCACAATATATGCTTAAACACTAAACCATTAGCAATAAATACTTCTATATTCTATCATCCATGTTCATCCCCAGAATCTTATGCAATCCAAAGCCTTCTCACTGCTATAATTCAAATCCTCTCTATCATGCATCAACTAAGAATTAACATCAGATCTAATGAACAATAGGAAGGAATCTCCTTTATATCCTAGAACGATCACTTGCCTGATCTAATCAACCTGGAAATCGTAAAGCAAAAACTGAGCAGTAATCTAGAAATCCAATTGCGAAATAATTGAGTTAACTGTTCTAAGAATATTAAATTGCAGAATGGAAATCAAGCAACACACAATCAGAACGATAAATTGTAAGAACTCAGGGGATCGCAACTCAGCTGTAAGATGAACACAAGTGTGTATGATCTGTAATTGAAATGTATATAAATCAAATCTTACTCAGTCGACTGTTATTTCTACACCATCTACCAAACTCACAGAAATATGGTCCTTAACTATACTGAAAATTCACACGATAAATATTGCTGCTGCGTACAAAAGGAAGAACAAAGCATCACACAACAAGAAAGATGAAATCCTAAATTAAGACAGCAATCTCTGTGGAAGACGGGCCCAGTCTTCACACAGAGACGCTGGTTGAACAACACTCCCTTTAACTCAGAAGCAACTCAGTATATTAACAGAAGGATGAGTACACAGTTTTGGCTCGACTGCTAATACAAGAGAAATTACTTAATTGTTGTCCAACCCCTCAGTCGAGGCAATTCCCCATACTTATACATACAATTGCAACATCTAAACCTATAATTGGGCAGCCATGAAGATCTCTGATCTTCAGGCGCCCTAAATAATCTAGCTGTTACAATGCGTGGCAGAACTGAAATATGAGAGAAGTATAAATTGTCCCAAGAGGGACGGTCCTTCCAGCTCACAGCTGGATTTGAGCAGCGACATACTTAATATAGTTCTTCTGTTACAGCTGCCCGGCCACGACTCTGCCTTGATTGACGATTTGAGCCTCAAGGAACCTTCCACAAGCGATGAACGTTCCTTCATGACTTGTTCAGCTCCGATCTTCCTGCAGTCTATTGTCTTACTACCTTCATAATTCGCATCATGTTAGCACAGATTAAAAGATGCACAGCTTTAATCATCACAATCATAAGTATTAACATAATAAAACAATAATCGGCCATACCTTGGTAATTTGGGGAATAGATAAGGACAATAAGTTGAATTGCCAAGGTAATTGGTGTAAGACAAGGGAAGGGAAGATGATAAATGATGGTCAAAAAGGGCCAATTCTGGGCTCAACAGTCATCTATCTTTTGGGGATTGATCATTGTGATCTTTGTATTGGGTCTTATTCTATCTTTGAGAAAGTTGCGGGTTTTTTCACCTTCTTGGTTTTCCCCGAGGAAACTCTGTGTCTCTTGTGTTTATGATTGTTATGATGTGCTTGTTATTCTCTTAGTATGATCCTTGATAATGTTTGAATGCAATTATCGAAAAATTAACATGGTATCAGAGAACCTTGCCCTAAAATTTGAAATGGTGAATTATGTTTTTAAATTGAAACTATTTATAAAATTTGTTTTTAAATTTTTACCCACTTTGCTACATGTGGTATAGTTTTAATTTATTTTTAAATGTTTCATTTAATTCACTAATATCTTTTTTGAGTTTTGGTGAATTAGGTGAAGTATACATTGCAGATTTCACCACATTTTTTCTGTCAAAGGTGTGTCTTCTTCATTGACATGTCAGATTAGGTATGGTATTGTCCAGTATTTCATGTCATCAAGTAATTTTCTTTTGATTTTGCGATATATCACTAACTTGGTTATCTAGAATTCTGTCATCTGGCAGGTCATGAACTTATGATTCCTGAAGCTGTTTAAGTCATTTTTAGGCTCTTGTTTGACTTTTCAAAAACAAACAAGATGGCCGAGCATGCTTGTTCTCTTCAGACTTGTTAAAAGGAATTGAAGGAACATCCGCTTAAGTATAAGTTTAACCCTTTTCTGGACTTTTGCGGATTATTTACGAAGAAAGAATACTCTAGTCATCCATGGCTAGAAGAGTTCTTCTCTCATGGTTTTACACTTTTTCGGTGAGGAGACTAACTGTACGAAAAAGGACTTTTGGAGTCTTCTTTAGGGTTTTCAGACTCTCAAAACGTGAAAACTCCAACGATCATTCACCTACTCGGGCTCGATGTGAAATCCATGAGAAGGTATATAGAGGATTATTTAAGTTTTTCAGACTCTATAAACAGGAAAACACTGGCGAGCACATACTAACTCGGGCTCGATACTAAAATCCACGAGTAAGTGTATGGAGGATTGTTTAAATTTTTTAGACTCCGTAAACAAGAAAACACCGGTGAGCATAAACCGATCCAGGATCGATATTAAAATCCGTGGATCAGTGTTATAGAGCATTCGTTTATCTTTTCTTCGAACTCTGTAAAAAATGAAGAAAGAGTATTGAGTTTTCTTTCTTGGACTCATTAAAACAACAAGAAGGATATTCTTTTGACAAAAAGAATAAGGGAAGAGAAGGGTATCATACATCTTTTTAGTTTCAAAGGAAGCTAAGTCAGTCATGTCCTTGAACACAACACTTATTTGAGTCCATCATTTCAGCTGGGGTTTTTAGTTTTTGACCTTAGGGTGAGCCTGATCTCAGAGTTTTTACTCCTCCGATTGGTTATTCTTCCAATCATATGGAGAATATGGTAATGTCTCCTACATTGCAGGTTTATATCACTGTCCCCTTATGTTAAAAGCTACCTAAGTCACTTTGTGTCGTGCTCACTGTTCAAGGATACAACCTGTGTCGGCCATTCTGCAGTTACATTTACGTCATGCGTCGTCCATCCTGGTGTCAGTTTGTTTCATATTGTATTTGTCCTACTCCAAATCAGCTCAATCTTATAGGTGTTCCTCGTGTTGGATGATGGAGGATGCATTAAGGCCTTCCTTCCAACATACTTCTTCCCATCGACTTCAACTCATTGTGCTCTGGGAACGAAGTTTAGAGTTTCAGTTAGTACCTTAGGGATTGCAGTCATCAGTGCCAGTTTCCCTCGCTGTTGAATAATGGGAATACATTAATGTCTTTTATTCAATGGGTTCCTCAGGTGTTCGACTTCAAGTCCACATATTTACACTTGTTGGAACGTACTAGGTACCTTGGGCCCCATTATCATTATAGATGGAAGCCCTTGCGTTTGACATCAATGACCGGTAATAAAATGATACCCCCCATGTTCGACTCCAGCTCATTTATTCACATGGTTAGGGTTTGTACCTTGGGTTGTTTGGATGAAGACCTTGGAACTCTGATAGCATCACCATATTTATGTTATCACCCACGCTGCTCAAGACTGAGCCACACTCATTTCATCTCTTCATGAGACATAGATCCAGCTTGTTGTTATGGCTATGATCTCTTATATTTGACATGGATCCACGCTTGTATTTTCGCTGGCCATGCTATATATACATCTTCCAGCTATGTATTGGAGATCATATTGTATCACACCGAACATCTATATGATGTCACGATTGTAATTGCTCGCTGACCTTGATCCTTCTTTTCAGGTACTTTTGTGACTTTGTCCTGTGGTTTCTTGCTTCTCCTCTGACTTGGAATTATAATGTATTTTGGCCATCATTTCCCTTTGACCTCACACATTAGGGGGCATCTGTTACAGGTCAAATCTGCACTTCTCCTTCCGTGATCACATTTCCTTGTATATCACACAAAAGGACACTATGGATGGAAGAGCTGGATTGACCTTGGATGAGTTATTGCTGAGATCACACATCTTCAGCTGGAAATCATATTTTTTCTGCAGTTTTCACTATGTGTGCGCTACTCTTTCCACTGACATCTAGCGTTCTAAACACTGGTTCTATTGAAGACAACCCGCGCACTTATCCCAAAATATGTGTACGCTAGTTTGTAAGAGCACTAGTTTCATACTGTGCACTAGTTTACTATTATGATACTTGCACACATATTAAGATGAATGGAAAAAATATATTAAGATTACGAATTGGGATTAGTTGAGGTTGGTTTTGTAACTCCCCCAACCTCCCAATTCAACTGCCTCACGAATCTAACTTCTAGCCTTGTGCCATAAATACAAGGGGAAGCCATGAGGGAGAGGCCAATGAAGAAGAAGCTATTGTTACGCTGAAGGATTTTCTAAGTCATTGTGAGGAGCAGGAGCCTAGGACTCGGTTGCATAAGTGTTTGGAAAGATCAGGTATAACTGTATTTGGCTACATTTCTTTGGCAATAAAAGATCGAGAAACCCTTCCCGTCCCAATGGAATGTCTTTTCTATTGCATATCTGATTGTAATTAATGTTAAATTGATGTCAATTTCGTTATATATTTGCAGTCAAGATACGCTGAGGAAGGTTGAACTATTTTGCAGGTACATTACTGTGGAGATTGGGCGAAAGCTAGGACCAACCGTCGTTAACAAGGTACTGATTTTAGAATCCTAATCTCATTTCATTCATAGTAATTAGTGCAAAGTAGAATGTATCTATCTGCCACCCCATGTAAGTTGATAGTGTCATTTCCCCACTATAGGGTATTTTCCCGCACAACACATCCTCTATTTATATTCTTCCATTGGGGTGACTTTCCCCAACTGGGTCGACCTCTCCTAACTAATTGGGCCGACATGTCAAATACATAATATAATATTCTTTTTCTGGGTTCTTCTAGGCCAACACAATACCTAGGGTTTACATTGACTCTTTCAACGACTCTTACATTATTCATTACATCAATGCCATCTCCCGAAGGAGGAATACAATAATACAATAGACAAATGTAATTAGAATATCTTCCACAGTTACATTTCGTTTAACAGAATGGGGGTGTGCCTTCCTTCTCCACGTACTTCTTTCAAGTGCACCCTAACCACAAGGAAGAGATTCGATCTCTGTCTCACCACTGAAATTAGTCACTCTCTCTTAGGGTTTCGTCCAAGAGAAATCCAAGCTTGAGAGCTCTCTATTTTTCGAAAAATGCACTTGACAAGAATGGAGAGAATGAGCTCTCTTGTCCTTTTTTATATTTTCTCATTGACCCCCTCATGACTCTTCAACTTCCCTTGACCAATTCTCTCATTAAAATATTTAAAAAATGACTTTATGGAGAAAATGACCTTTTTGTCTTTTAATTTCATTTTGAACCCCCTTTTACATTTTCCATCGCTTTTAACGCAAGTGACTTTTATAAAGTCACTTCAAGAATTAATTATTAAGTGTCACTTTATAAAATACTTTTAAGCCTAGGTGACATTTAATAATTAATTAATTCTCTTCTTTTCCAACTATAGCCTACGAGAACTGGATAGGCTAGTAAGTCATCTCCATGGAGGTCATCTGGAAAGGAACATGACAAGTGCACAACCTTAGAATTGGAGAAGAGAAATAGGGAGTCATATCCTCTTTGATAAAGTTAGGCCATTTCCTATTCATAAATCCAAGTGGTAAAATGAGATCTTGGAAGTATACTTGATTATGCAAGAGATTAATGATGTCAACTAATTGTTAATGACCAACCTCCTTGCTCATATGACTTGGCCACTAAATTCCTCAAGATGCTAGCATAGCATAACAACTATTGCATCTCTTCCAAGGCATCATAACTAAAATTCAACATATGATGAGGTCAATCCTTCAATAAAATGTCGCTTTTGTGACCTTAGACCTAAAGGAAGGGCCTCAAATGAAATTTGAAACTAGTGCCCAATTTCACTCTATTTTTCCAAGTATAAGATAATCATTAAGTGTTTGTTTTTGGAGCGCTCTCCTTTTATGTCTCTTATAGTATCAACTCATGAAACATGTATTATATAGGCAGGAAGATAATGAATATCATCATAAGCACTGAAGAATAAAATAGTTACCAATTTGATAAGAACTGTGACTCAAAACGAGAACTCTAGCCCTAAAAGCCTATATTTTTTTGGTCAAAAACACCAAAGTTAACCCCCAAATCAAAAAGTGGTTCTCAACTCTCAAGGCTGAATATGGTAAAATAATAAAAAACAAAATTTAAAAGAAATTAAATTACAAGAGTGTTAGATGATTGTGGGGTCTTCTCAACTCTCAAGGCTAAAGATTGTAACAATATATCTACAACAAGTATCTCATTGGTCTAAATCCAAAGAGTCTATTGTTTCTTGCTCATGTCCTCCCATAGGTACTCCGTTCTTAAAATATATCCATCACTAATGAAACAATATAATTATTTGCATCTTCCTTAACCTAAGAGGCATGTAACAATGCTTAAGACCCTTAGGAGGACCAACAATGAAGTGTAGATAAAGGACATATTTTTGAGATATGAACTACACACAATAAAAGTGTGCACCCCACTAGAAGATCAAGCCTTAATAGAACAATCTTCCTTTCTAAGAGTCAATGAAGGAGGATGGATTGATATTGCAAACATCTTCCCTATGATTGATGAGCACATAGTATTATGAGTTTTTCAACATGAACATTGCTCAACACAGTGCCTACCTCACGAACAAGATTCTCCTTATGCTTACAATATGGAATGAGGTGGAAATATCAATGCATCGAGAGACGCTTTATGGAACCCAATATGAGGGAGAAGTGTAACTTCATGCTCAACACGAAGTTAACACGTGGCACTTTAATAAAATAACAATAAAATATTAAGTAAATACAAATTTTAAAATGTCGACTCTAACATCAAATTCGAAACCATAAAGATATATATTCCAATAATTAAAACTAAAAAAATTAGTGAAACTTGGGTACTTTTTGCTATGAGATCTAGGAGTTGAGTAATCATTAAATGAGGGATTTACAGATTAAACCTCTACTAAACCCCAAAAGAGATCAAATCCCTTAAGGTACAAACCTTTTTTAGAGTGCAAAATTTAAACCCTCTTCGACATTTTGTAGAATTAAGAAGTGAAAAGATCATAATATCACATTCTCCACTCACGAAAAAATCCACAAACAAACATCTCAGACTAAGTGTAGATTGAGTGGTTGACTAAGTGTAGATTGAGTGGTTGAGAGGAATGTTGTTATGCTCCCCACCCAAGTTCAAATCTCACTATGTGATTCAAATTTCGACATGACATGTAACCTATAACTCCTTGATTGGACGAGTCCTGTAAAATTCGTTGATAAAAACCACAAGGTCAAATTCTAATTGACATGGACACAGTAGAATGTGATTCCCAGGAAAGAATGGCTGATAGAAAGAATGAATGCCATATATAAGCTTAGCTGCCACTCCACCTCTGTATTTGGCAGAATCCAAATAAACCTCCGCAAACTACTTCCTGCTGCATCCACTCACAAGATTGGCAAATTTCAATTTCATAATCACATTCTCAGGGAGTCCATCGTTGGATTTCTTAGAACAGGTTCTACCCAGACACCAGTTCTTCAAGCGGATGATACATTCTATGAGCAGAAACTATCCAAGGAGGCCATGGACGAGAAAACACGTATATATGTTTTCATTGATTCCAATACGTATGCCCGTATCTTGCAGGACTGCATAGAGACGAAAGCCTGTGTGGAGGGTAAGAGAATCCATGCTTGTATAATCGAAACTGGGTTTAATTCACATACCTTTTTAGCTAATCGTCTCATTGAAATGTATGCAAAGTGTGGTAACATGGTGGATGCACGCCAAGTGTTTGACAAAATGACTGAACAAGAACGCAATGTTTTTTCATGGAATTTGATTATTGCTGGATACACGAAATCTGGTAGCGTGGAGGATGCATGCGATCTGTTTGAAAAAATGCCCGAACGAAACGAAGTTTCGTGGAATACCTTGATTGCGGGGTTTTCTCAGCATGGACAGACAGAGAAGGCGCTGTCTTTGTTTTCGCAAATGCATCAGTTGGGATCAAAACCAACCCATTTCACATTTGCTAGCATTGCTAATGTATGTGGAGGCCTGCTGGATCTAGGAGGGGCCGAACAGCTTCATGGTCATGTTATTAAATCTGGGTTTGAGAATAATATCTTTGTTGGGAATGCTCTTGTTGACATGTATGCCAAATGTGGGAGAATGGAGTTTGCGGGTCAATTTTTTGATAGAATGTGTGATAGAGATAAGGTTTCGTGGACTGCCATGATTACAGGATTTTCACAGAGTGGGGAGGCAATCAAGGCCATGAATTGTTTTGTCCAAATGAGACGAACAGGAGTGAGGCCAGACCAAGTTACCTATTCTAGCACTCTGAGCGCTTGTGGCAAATGTGGGGACTTGTACTCCGGAATCGAACTGTCTGAGACAAATTCAGGGAATGCCCAGAGTAGGCGCGATGACAAGGACACTCTGGAAATGGTTTTCGGAATGCAACAAATGGGAATGAAGGTAACCCAGTTAACCTTTGGGAATTCTGTTAATGTATCTGATTATCTGTTTGCATTGGAAATAGGCAAGCAAATACATGCTCAAGTTATTAAAGATGGATCCGAGTCAAATGTCTTTGTAGGAAATGCCCTTGTTGACATGTATTCCAAATGTAGGAGCATAAAGGATGCAGAGCGAGTGTTCAAGACTTTACCTGAATGCAATGTGGTTTCATGGAATGTAATGATTGCAGGATATGGTTATATTGGGCTGGGCGGGCATGCTTTGAGAACGTTAAATGTAATGCGGGAAAGAGGAATAAATCCTGACCAGATTACATTGGCCACTGTAGTCAGTGCTTGTGCTAAATGTGGTTTTATAGAGGATGCACGAAAGCTGTTTGACGAAATGTCTGAACACAGTGTGATCTCATGGAACACTATCATTGCAGGTTACGTCCATAATGGACATGGTGAGGAGGCTCTCACATTGTTTAGGCAAATGCAGTTGACAGATGTCAAGACAGACCAGATTACAATGACCATTGTTCTCAGTGCTTGCTCCAGCGTTGATGCCCTGGAACACGGCAAACAATTACATGACATCGTTATCAAAATTGGATTAGAGTCAAATGTCTTTGTCGGAAGTGCTATTGTTGACATGTATGCCAAATGTGGAAACATGGAAAATGCACATGCAGTGTTTGAGAGAATGCCTAAGCTGGATGGAGTTGCATGGAATACACTTATTGCAGGATATGCCCAGCATGCTCACAGTGAGAAAGCTCTAACTATCTTCCAACAAATGCAATGGGCTGGTATCAAACCAACCCAGTTCACCTTTGGCAGCATTTTAAGTGCATGTGCAAGATTGGGAGTTCTGGGACATGGTAAGCAAATCCATGCTCAGATCATCAAAATTGGATTTGAGTCAAATGTCTTTGCTGAAAGTTCCCTGGTTGATATGTATTCTAAATGTGGAAGCATAGAAGATGCAGTCCAAGTCTTCGATAATATGTCTGCAAGAAATGCGGTATCTTGGAATGGGATGATTATGGGGTACGCTCACAATGGTTGTGGTAAGGAAGCTCTCCAACTTTTTGAAGAAATGATTAGGATTGATGAGAAGCCAGATCATGCAACCTTCATTGGTGTTCTCTCTGCATGCAATCACACAGGCCTAGTTGATGAAGGGCTTCATTACTTCTATTCCATGAGTCAACGCCACTTCATCACCCCACAAGCTAATCACTATGCCTGTATAATTGATCTTCTTGGTCGTGCTGGACGACTGATTGATGCAGAAGAATTCATCAACAAAATGCCATTTGAACCTGATGCTATCATATGGGGTACAATGCTTGGTGCTTGCAGAACTCATGACAATATGGAACTAGGGAGGCGTGCAGCAGAATGCCTTCTTGAGTTGGAGCCAGAAAATCCTGCACCTTATGTCCTTTTGTCACATATCTATGCTGCATCTGGCAGGTGGGATGATGTGACAAACTTGAGGACAAGGATGAAAGTTAAGGAAATAAAGAAGGAGCCAGGATGTAGCTGGATTGAGGTAAAAAGCAGGGTGCATGCATTTTTGGTTGAAGACAGGTGATTCTCACAAGGAGAAGATATCTATGCTACATTGAAGATACACATGCTGAACTGATGACGGATGTTGGGTATGTTGCTAATTTGTTTTTTCAGTGTGCACCATGTGAGAACATATGGAGCATTCTCTCAGCCATCTCAGTGCAAAGCGGTCAATTGCTTTTGGGCTTATCAGGGTACCACATGGAACAACCATTCTTATTGTCAAGAGCCTTCAAATGTGCAGTGTGAAACTGACACCAAGTTCATGTCCAAATGTTTTTGCATGAAAAATTGTGGTAAGAGATTTCAGTGGCTTTCTCCTTTTCAAGGATGAGCTGTGTGTTTTGGACATGAAGTTAAGGGTAATGCTTATTGAAATTAGCAACCAATATATCCTCATCTTCATAATAGGGGTCGAGAAATAACTCTCCCTCATTCCAATACTAATATCACCGGTCATAATAGGGATCAGGAATAACTCTCCCTCATTCCAGTACGAATATCACTGGCAGTTTTGGTATCATCCCAGCTTTGGCTTGTGGTTATCTAGTTGATATTCCAAGCTATCTTACTTCACTGGCATATCCCTATGCTGGGATTTCTTTTCACATTAATACTCCCCTTCAACAATATTTTTTTATTATTCATTGTCTCTGAATATAGAATTATATATAGCCTCAAATGTACCATTACCAAAAAGCCCTTAAAGAGCACGGAGAGCTTTTTAATTTTATATCGACCAACTCCATTTCAGATTACTAGAATATTCAAAGGATGTTCACCCAAATATTAGCAATGGACATTCGATTCCTTGCGAATCAGAGTGTTTCATGATAAATGTTATGATCATAAAATTTCCTGAACTTGTTTTCTATACTAGCGTATGCAACTGTTCGTATCTTCCTATTGCAAGCATCAAATACTGCATAGGCCAAGAGCTCCGTAAGATATCACCTCAATATGAATTACAGTAAGTGATGACCATTAGTCCTATACAATGTTGGAATCGTAGAAAAAGATCAACCGACAATTTATGGTGAAAATACTTTCACGTTTTAATTGGTGTTGACAAAGATTGAAATGAAGAAATGCAGCTTCAATGATGGGATGTTTTGGAATTGGATCGAGTTACTTTGGATGCTTGCTTTCACTTTCTGCCCTAGTAGCCTCTAATAGAGAGAACCGCTTATGTCGTAATAACTAGGCTATCGAAATGATGCAACTCAGACCACCATATTGTAAGGCTCAAACCAAGAGAAATTGCATTAAGGTCCTGATGCACTCACCAGGATAATGTAAGGCTCAAACCAAGAGAAATTGCATTAAGGTCCTAGTGTACTCATCACAATAACATAAGGCTCAAACCAAGAGAAATGCAGACATGCTAATGAGTATCATGGTAGGGTACATGCCACATGATAATAAAGTCCTCATGTACTTACACCACCATAAGTTAAGTCTCAAACCAAGAGAAATTGCATTAAAGGCTTCAAGGTCCTAATCTAATAACATAGAGTTAATTGGGTACATGGCATAGAATGATGGTTCGGTAAGTAAAATAAATTAAAGAGTATTAAAGATTGAAGAATATAATAACAAACATTTCATCCATGTGTTTGTGCTTGTGGATGTGTTCCAGGGCATGCAAGAATGATTGGGGCTAGGCATGTCATGAGTGACTTTGTCATAATAGGTGCACTCCACTTATGGATTCTAAGTCATAGTCCTAGGTGGGTTTGTGACAATAGATACCCTACACTCACATTCTAAGTTGAAGGAGACTGAATAGAATGGGCTTGGTGGTTTCCCCATAATGCTAAATTTGTGTGTGCTAGCCTCATTGTGATAAGAGGAACTAGTTCAAGACAAAAATATATAAATGCATGTGTTTTGATGGTGCTTTGGTATTATCACCCAAATTGTCGTACTTTAATTTAAAGGTTTTCCAGTTGAACTTGTTTAAAAAGACAATTATATATCTTTGAAGATGTCCATTTCCCTATGGTGTCGAATGGTAAGTAGGGAACAAACAATTTAAATGCGTAGTTGTCTTTTGATGAAGCTTTGATATCATTCCCAAATACTATACGTTAATTTGAAGGTTGTCAAATTGCACTTGTTTGAAATGGCAACTTTTGCATGTCCAATGATGTCCACTAGTCTATGTTTGAATGGTAAGTAGGGGATGCTTCTCATGAGGAGACTATACTTGTCTGTCTTATATCACCAAGAATGGAAAAACAACCAAATTTCTTTTCCTTAGATCACTCAATATAGAATTTACTTAGGATTATTCCCTATATATAGAATGAGACTAGGGTGAAAAATCAACCTTCTTCACCTAGACAATTCTATTGTATTAATCTAATACACCTAGTGTGGTCTAACACCTTAGGGGTTTGACTCATAAACCCAATGGATGGAAACCTTGAGGATATCCACTTCACCACATTGTCCAAGAGAATGGAAAAGGGTACTAAGTTTAAGGTCTAAAGCTTATGTCAAGGAAGATAATTGCCACTTAGTTTGAAGGAAAACTAAGAAAACAAACAAGTGAAAGACGATATAAAGGTTAAGGATTATGAGTTATTTAATATGTACTAAGTAGATGTTACCACACCATAGTAGCTAAGCTACTATTCTTGCTGAGCAGATATTTGCGCTTTTCAGAGCTTGGCTTTTACAGAGATCAGCTATGATGAGCTTGTTATTTGAGATCACTCATGGATCAGAGCAGTATATTGTATCAGACTTTTATTCGACCTTGTGCCAAGGCTGAGTCTTGAAAGCTTAGATTTGATAACCGATGTGACCTTTTGTTCCATACGGTTTCAGTTCAGTGCCTAGTGATTTTATTGCAGCAATGTTTCAGATGTTTATTGATGATTATTGTGATGTGACATGACCTATGGAGTTATGATTATTGACTTTGGATTATTATCTTGTTGTTTTAGTCATCTTCATAGCATTGACTTGGTATATGATTCATGATGTGGCAGTACTATTTAAAATAAAATGAAATATCTTGGATGATGTTATAATTATAAAATGGACATATTACTTGCACACTTAGGTTTTCTGACAATACTCATCGGTTTCATTACCCTTTTATGAGCATAGATATGGTCTTTACTGACATCCTTGTCTGCTAGCTTAGGCACCATTTCATTTGACTCCATCCATCCATGACCTTCCTTATTTGGCTTTCACCTTTGACTTGCCTTCTTGACTTCTTGATACTGAGGACTTCCCCATTTCTACCTTTGTGTTGGACCGCATCCATGTTTGTTTTGTGTCTCGGCTCTGAGTTGGTGACAAAACTTGCCTTTGGTAAGTTGGATCGTATGCCTAAATCATTCTGGTCGGTTGTCCCGATGTTTGTCATTGTGCAGAAGTCCCCTTAGTCATTTGAGATGTTGGCTAAAACTGAAAGCTCATACTACGTATATTGGAAATGTATTATGAAAGCCTGTGAACTTAAAATTCTAGAATGTGTTTCTTAACACACGTGAATAAAGACTATAGCGATGAACTGCTAAAATACCCCTCGAAGGGTATAGAAAAGGTCCAAAAAGCAAATGTTACTCAAAAGTTATATCTATTATTGCTGACCTTGTTGTTGGCACTATGATTCATTGTCATTGATGGTTGGAAAGCAGACAACTGCAACTCAGACAGGCTGCGAGCTGCGAAGTTGCGAGATGCGAGCTGCGAGTTGTGAGATGCGAAGCTGCGAGATGCGAACTGAGATTGAAATACAAGAAAAGAATGTTGTTAGACAAAATGCGACTCAGACAGCTGCGAGCTGCGACTCAGACAAACTGCGAGCTGTGACTCAGACAGGCTGGGATTCATAAACATTTATTTATTTATTAATTAGTCAGTTACAACGTGTAAGTTCTGGAAGTCAAAGAGATAGTTCAGTTTTCGAATTAGGAGTTAAAGAGACAACTTCAGTTTTTAGAATTGGAACATCTGGAAGTTAAAGAGACCAAGGCATATAATTTCAGCATCTATAAAAACCAATCAAGCAGAACAAAATTGGTGAGAGAATAGAGAGGATGAAGAGGAGTGGTTGCTGGTTGAAGAAGATGAAGCGATGATTCAAAGAAAGCAGTTCAGAAGAAAAATGTGTGGCTCGATTTAATGAAGAATAGAATGCCCGGAAATCCAAGCTGTAGCGGCACAGAACAAAATGAAAAGGGTATGTACTGATATATCTGAACTAGTGAAATATAATTGACTGAAAAATTCTTACATAGGGTGGAAGGGAGGTGCTAGGGAGGATTGATTTCCTCTGTAAATCTGGTTGATGCATGAATATTGGGAGTGGGTGCTAGAAAAACATGAGAGTTGGTTCTCTCAACAAGTTGTAGCTTGTTAAATAGAGGTTGTAGCCTCATCTTGAGTTGGTGCT
Organism: Larix kaempferi; assembly: GCA_027924585.1. Taxonomy (NCBI): domain Eukaryota; kingdom Viridiplantae; phylum Streptophyta; class Pinopsida; order Pinales; family Pinaceae; genus Larix; species Larix kaempferi. The sequence goes on along the minus strand of BSBM01000316.1, from coordinate 21,601,775 downwards.
CAAAGATAATTGATGTACAGGAGTTAAAGACTGCTTATCATTCTAAGAAGAAGAGGTTTTTTCCCTAGGGTTTCCTCATGAATATCTGTGTCTGTGTACATCATATGTGTAAATGGTGATGACTAGTTCTTTGCTTATCTTATTCATTATCTTGACAATCATTTTGTGAATGCTACTAAATTTTTAAAAGGAAAGATAAATTGATTATTGTTATAATTACAACTGATTCACCCCCTCCTCTCAGTTGTAACAAGTTCAATTGGTATCAGAGCGGGTTCCTTTTATTTAAAGGTAGATCTATGAGCTTAAAACATGACTAGTCATGATGGAAATTCAATCAATAAGGCTCCTCTGTTTGATGAGAAAAAATTTGCTTTATGGAAGGTTAGAATGAGAACCTATCTTATGTCCTTAGGTGCTGATGTATGGGATGTAGTTGAGACTGGATATGTAAAGCTTATTGTACTAGCCACCAAAGATGACAAACTGGAATTTACCTTTAATGCAAAAGCAATGACTGCTATTCTCAGTGGCCTTATAGAAGCTGAATTTGTAAAAGTTATGCATCTTGAATCTACCAAAGGAATGTGGGACAAACTTATAAGTAGTTATGAAGGGAATGAGAAAGTAAAAGATGCCAAACTACAGACATACAGGTTGAAATTTGAACAACTAAAGATGAATGAGGATGAGAATGTTAGTAAATATTTCCTAAGGGTTGAAGAGCTTGTGAATGCTATGAAGGGCCTCGGTGAAACAATTGAAGAAGAATCCTTAATTCAGAAAATTTTAAGATCTCTGCCTGATAAATTTAACCCCAAAGTTTCAGCAATAGAAGAGTTAAATGATCTTAAAACTTTGGGCATTGATCAACTCCTAGGAACTCTAACTGCTTATGAAACGAGGATTAGTGCAGACAAACCCATCACTAGAGAAGCATCCTTTAAAGCAGATAAGAATATTGATTCTGGAGCAGATGAGATTGAGGCAAAATTTGTAAGAATATTGGAGAAAGGATCAGGTAAATATAGAGACAAGTTGCCTTTTAAATGTTTAAACTGTGGTAAGATAGATCATAAAATTGCAAATTGTGGAATTAAATTTAGAAGTATGCAACTACGGAAGTCAAAGAGTCAGCTGCTACAAAACATAGCTGGATAGTCAGTGAGGAAACAAGGCTATCACGCAGTTCAGTCCACAACTAAAAGAAGAACCGATTATCAACATATCAACTCTTTTGATCTATTAAATAATGATCCAGAATGCTTTGTTTGTCATAATTTTGGACACAAAGCTTTAGACTGTCATTTAAGGAAGCACAAAACAAGTCCGAGAATAAATTATACATTTGAAAAGGCTAAGGTTTGGAAAAATAAAGAAAGTGACAAATGTGGATTAGTACTTTCTGCTCAAAGGAAAAATGATCTCTGGTATATTGACAGTGGTTGTTCTAAACACATGACAGGTGATAAAAATAAATTTATGTCTCTAAATGAAAGTAAATCAGGAAATGTGACCTTTGGAAATGATGCTCCAGAAAAAATCGAAGGAAAATGGATGGTAAGCTTGAATAATGGTAGAGGAAAAGCTCAAGACGTGTTGTTTGTAAATGGTTTAAAACATAACCTCCTTAGTGTCAGTCAGGTCTGCAACAGAGGGTGTGAAGTAGTTTTTAATTTGAAAGGTTGCAAGATAAAATCTGTACCCTCGGGACAATTGATTGCAAAAGACATAAGGACAGAAAATAATGTTTATGTTTTGAATGAAGAAAAGGAAGAATGTCATCTAAGCAAGTATGCTGAGAGTTGGTTGTGGCATAAGAGACTTGGACATTTGAATTTTGATCATATAATAAAACTTAGTAACAATAGGGCAGTAAAGGATCTTCCAAAGATATCAAAGCCATATGATTCGGTGTGTAAGTCATGTCAAATGGGAAAGCTGACCCGCACTCAGTTTAAATCAAAAGGTTTTACATCAACAAATAAGCCCCTTCAGTTAGTACATATGGATTTATGTGGACCATCTAGGAAGGAAGGTACATGAAAAGAAAACTATTTCATGTTGGTTATTGATGATTATTCTAGACTCACGTGGGTTGCTTTTCTGAGGGAAAAATCTAAAGCATTTGAAAAATTCAAAGTGTTTAAGGCTATGACTGAGAATCAAACAGGAAAAAGATTGAACGCAGTAAGGTCTGATAGAGGAGGAGAATTTGGTTCAGGAGATTTTAAAGAATTCTGTGATAAACATGGGATCAAAAAGGAATATACTATTCCAGGGACTCCACAACAAAATGGAGTAGTGGAAAGACATAATAGATCAGTTCAACAAATGGTAAGATCAATGATGAATGAAAAAAACATTTCTCAGATTTATTGGGTAGAAGCAATTCATACAGTTGTCCATATTCTTAACAAAGCGCATCTAAGACCAAACAGTGATAAGACTCCTTATGAACTTTGGTTTGGGAGACCTGCTACTATTAAGCATTTCAAAATATTTGGAAGTAAATGCTATATTAAAAATAATGATGAAAATCTTGGAAAATATGATGATCGAGCTGATGAAGGTATCTTTTTGGGATATGCAACAAACAACAAAGGATATAGATGCTATAATAAAAGATTGCATAAATTAGTTGATTGTATTGACATTAAAATTGATGAAGAAATCTTAGTTAAAAATGATCAGATAAGCAGTATTGAACCAGATGCAGAGAATACAATTGAAATTGAAGATGAAGAGGTCCAAGAATCAGAAAGAGAAGACTTTGAGTCAGATGATGGAGATGCAAATATTCAGGCAATTTCAAATCAACAAACAGAAACAAAATCACCTTCCAGAATTGTTAAAAAGAATCATCATGAAAGTCAGATAATTGGTGACAAGAATAAAGGAGTTCAGACAAGAAGAAAATTGATTGAAGGTTCAGAAAAATCACAAATTGCTTTTCTATCTATGGTTGAACCCAAGAACTTTGATGAAGCTAATAAAGATGAAGATTGGATTAAAGCCATGAATGAAGAGCTTGATCAAATTGAGAAGAATAATACTTGGGAACTTGTTCCTAGACCTACATATAAGAATGTAATAGGTTCTAAATGGGTGTTTAAAAGCAAGAAGAATGAACAAGGACAGGTTGTAAGGAATAAAGCCAGATTGGTCTGTAAAGGGTATGCACAAATTGAGGGTCAGGATTTTGATGAAACCTTTGCACCAGTGGCAAGATTAGAATCCATTAGAATGTTTCTTGCATATGCTAGCCACAAAAACTTCAAAGTGTATCAGATGGATGTTAAATCAACATTTCTTAATGGAAATCTAGAAGAAGAAGTCTATATGGAGCAACCTGAAGGATTTCAACTGATAGACAATCCTGACTATGTTTGCAAACTGAAGAAGGCACTATATGGATTGAAACAAGCACCAAGAGCCTGGTATTATAGATTGGATAAGTATCTACTAGACAAAGGTTTCAAGAAAGGTACTGTTGATAGTAATTTATACATCAAGGTTGAAGGTGCTAATTTATTAGTTGTTTTGGTCTATGTGGATGACATTATTTTTGGATGTACTAATGATTCTTTTGTTCAGTGGTTTGCTAATGCCATGCAATCTGAGTTTGAGATGTCAATGATAGGAGAGTTGCCATTCTTTCTTGGTCTTCAAATCAATCAGAGTTCTGAAGGTTTATTTCTCTCCCAAGAGAAGTACTTGAAGGAGATGTTGAAGAGATTTCATATGGAAGATTCTTCACCTGTCAGCACACCCATGGTTGTTGGATGAAAGCTCAACAAGGATGATGTATCACCAGATGTTGATCAAAGAACATATCGGTCAATGGTAGGTAGCCTGTTGTACATCACATCATATCGTCCTGATATAATGCAAGCTGTTAGTATGGTAGGTAGATTTTAGTCTGCTCCTAAGCAAAGCCATTTAGTAGCTGTTAAGAGGATATTCAAATATTTGAAAGGCACAATGACTTATGGTCTCTGGTATCCTAGAAATCAGAACTTTCAGTTAACAACATATTCAGATGTTGTCTGGGTAAATTGTTTGGATGAAAGAAAGAGCACAAGTGGAGGTGCATTCTTCTTAGGTGATTCACTAGTAGCATGGCTAAGTAAGAAGCAAGGCTCTATAGCTTTGTCTACCACAGAAGCTGAATACATTGATGCAGCCACATGTTGTACACAAGTTCTATGGATGATTCAAACTCTTGCAGATCTAAAAGTAACATATGCTGAATCTATTCCTCTTCATTGTGATAATACAAGTGCCATTAGTGTCTCCAAGAATCTTGTTCTTCATTCCAAGACCAAACACATTCCAATCAAGTATCATTTTTTAAGGGAGCAAGTTACAAACAGAGTTGCCCAATTACATTTCATTCCTTCTAAAGAATAGATTGTTGATATCTTTACTAAACCCTTATCCAAAATCCAGTTTGAATATCTACGCCAGAATTTGGGTCACATCTTATTCCAACTAACTTGTTCACTTTGGCAGGGGGAGTTTGTGCTTATTGCATATCTGTTATGGTTCCAGAATGTTTTCTTTGCTGGTTTCTGATTTCATCTTGATAGGTGGAGATGTATTGTCATGTTTTGTTTGACATTGATGTCAAAAGGGGAGAAGTTCAGGTATTTGCAGATGACAAGCAGTTGGTGATTACACTTGCAGCATCATAAATTTTAGGTTTCCATCAATGCCAAAGGGGGAGATTGTTGGCACTATGATTCAGTTGTCATTGATGGTTGGAAATCAAACAGTTGCAACTCAGACATGCTGCAAACTGCGATATGCGAAGCTCCGAGATGCGAAGCTGCGAGATGCAAAGCTGCGAGATGTGAGCTACAAGCTGCGAGATGCAAAGCTACGAGCTGCGAGATGCAAATATGCGAGATGCGAGCTACGAAGCTACGAGATGCGAAGCTGCGAGATACGAAGCTGCGAGATGCAAAGCTACGAGATGGGAGCTGCGAGATGCAAAGCTGTGAGATGCGAGATGCGAACTGAGATTGAAATACAAGAAAAGAATGTTGTTAGACAAACTGCGACTCAGACAACTGCGAGCTGCTAGCTGCGACTCAGACAAACTGCGAGCTGCGACTTAGACAGGATGGGATTCATAAACATTTATTTATTTATTAATTAGTCAATTACAACGTGTAAGTTCTGGAAGTCAAAGAGACAGTTCAGTTTTCGAATTAGGAGTTAAAGAGACAGCTTCAGTTTTTAGAATTGGAACATCTGGAAGTTAAAGAGACCAAGGCATATAATTTTAGCATCTATAAAAACCAATCAAGCAGAACAAAATTGGTGAAAGACTAGAGAGGATGAAGAGGAGTGGTTGCTGGCTGAAGAAGATGAAGCGATGATTCAAAGAAAGCAGTTCAGAAGAAAAATGTGTGGCTCGATTTAATGAAGAATAAAATGCCCAGAAATCCAAGCTGTAGCAGCACAGAACAAAATGAAAAGGGTATGTACTGATATATTTGAACCAGTGAAATATAATTGACTGAAAAATTCTTACATAGGGTGGAAGGGAGGTGCTAGGGAAGATTGATTTCCTCTGTAAATCAGGTTGATGCCTGAATATTGGGAGTGGGTGCTTCCTTCTAGTGGGTGCTAGAAAAACATGAGAGTTGGTGCTCTCAACAAGTTGCATCTTGTTAAACAAAGGTTGTAGCCTCATCTTGAGTTGGTGCTTGAAGATAATTGATGTACAAGAGTTAAAGACTGCTTATCATTCTAAGAAGAAGAGGTTTTTTCCCTTTATGGGTTTCCTCATGAATATCTGTGTCTGTGTACATCATATGTGTGAATGGTGATTACTAGTTCTTTGCTTATCTTATTCATTATCTTGACAATCATTTTGTGAATGCTACTAAATTTTTAAAAGAAAAGATAAATTGATTATTGTTATAATTACAACTGATTCACTCCCCCCTTTAGTTGTAACAAGTTCACTTGTATATGTGAATATGCCCCGGATGCAAGCTGCGATTAGTTGTGCTTCTTAGCACATGTGAAATCTCGGAGGGGTCATATAGGCCAAAAAGGCCATGGAAATGAAATGAATGATCCTAATGAACCTGGATCAGCTTGATGTAGACATGATGCCTAAGTTGAATAAGCACTCTCTAAACAACTTATCCATTTGTGAGGCACAACCCTTCCCTTTGTTATTTTGTCCAGCACAAAGTGTAGCTCCCCCTTTCCCCGTCCAAAGTGTCATCTAGTTGAGTTGGGTCAAGTCATCCCCTTTTTGCCTAGCCTTGTCCTTAGCCTTCATCCTTAGCTATCAGTTAGGCCATGTCCAATGGGTGAGTCTTTCATTAAAGCTTTTGTGCAAGTAGAATATAAATACCATTGAAATATATATATGTATTAATTGCCACATAATGATGTTTATAATTTAAGTTAAGCTGTGAATGTGATCTAAAGGAACATGTCTTAGTCTTTGTCATAATCTTGTCCTTGGTTATATTTTGACCTAATCAAACATAGTTTGACCATGGTCATTCTTGGGATCTGTGATGATGTGGACCATGTATGCTTATGGATGATGATTGATGGTCCCACATACTCTTATTGATGATTCCATATGGTGGACATATTATTCAGATGATGACTGATGCATTTCAGCAGTTTTATTATTATTTCCAGATCATCAGATTTTACACTGTCCAGGCATGGTGGACCCTATAGTTGACCCTCAGGTCAACCCATGGTGTATGAGTACACATTTCTCATAGATTTGGGTCTTCTGGATCCATTGAGACACTTGTCCTTCAGTTCCAGGCACTTCTGACAGTGATAGATGCAGTTTTCCACCTGTTGATTAGTTTTGGGCATGCTAACCCAGCCTGTCCAGCAGAGGCTTGGAGGCCAGTCGTTTCCTAGGGTGTTATGTCTGAAGGGGGTGGTCCAGCCACTTGATTTTACCATTATACCCCCTTTCCAGACACCCTGGTTCCCTTAGTTTGACAATGCAGGAACCCTAGGTGGCAGTTTGAGCAGTTTGAGGGTTTTTTAGGAGGATTAAAAATGGAATAAAAGGGTCAATGAGGAATTCGATTTGGGAAATTGAGGCAAGGTTTTGGCACTTGGTCTTCACAGAGGTCTTCCAAGGTGAACCTTCCATCTTCCAGTCAGTTGGCATCAGTCGGTGGGGTCCACAGTGGCCTCAGGAGGCCTTTTACTGCATGTCTCTCACAGATTTTGAGGACAGGATTTGATCATTTGTGTCATTTGGACATGTTATGGTCCTATTATTTTATATCATTGTGCCATGGTGATGAACTAGTAAGGATTGATGCCTCCTAGCCCCACCATGAGATTCTTGAGTCATGTCCATGTCATATTAGGTGGGCCCATGTATATTTAGCCCCCTTTAAGGGATGACGTGACCCTCCTTAGCCTTTTTGAGGGATGACGTCACCCTACTTTTGAGTGATCCATGTGATATTATGTTAGGCTCATCTTAGCCATTGATTATTATGTTTGATCTTTTGATCTCAACCACTCATTTCAAAAAGTGGTTTTGTGGTTTAGGGTTTTGGTCTTTATTATCCTATATAAGGAGGAGACCCCCCTATTGTAAAAGCACATTTGGAGCTCTTGAAGATTGGAATAGAATACTTATTTTTGGATCTACTTCTCTTGTCTTAATGAATTCTTTTGCACTTTGAATATACAACATCTTCTCTATGTATCATTGTGGACCTTGGGGCTACTAGTTGTTTTCTTGCAGGGAGGCCGAATTGGTGAGGAGGAAGACGATTTGGAGGAAGCTATTGTTGGGAAGACTCACATATATCCTCTTGGGTTGATCTTTGTGACAGGGAGTATCATTATTGTATCTTCGTGACATAGCTGATGCTTTCTTTTACATCTCTTCATCATTTTCACAATTTTCTTACTTGGCTTGTTTCTACTTGATCTTGTCTTGTAGGAGGAGGACGTTTTGGCTTGGAGCACTAGATCTCACTCTTGAATATACACATAGGGGAATGCTATCAATTTGCAAAGTGTCCACAAGCATTTGAGGTATGTTCAACAAGGTATGTACCTATATCTACTCTTCTTCTTCATTGGTCATCAAACCCTTAAAATCAAAACCCTCATTTTCACTTTTTTCTAGATCTACTTGGATCTAGCTTGGCATTGGGGATAATTTTAAGAACCCATCTCTATAGCATCCACGATAATTAGGATCTATAGTTTGGTGGTGATTGGCTTCAATTTGACCCATTTTCCAATGCACCTAGCCCTCCTTGAGGCAATTCACATTCCTTGAGGAGAGCTAGTGGGGCTAGTTCCAAGTTGTGGGTAGGTGAGATTCCACTTGATTTGCATAAATCTACCTTGATAACCTACCCCTAGTGCTTCACCTCTTTGATTTTTTCCTTGTGGGCCCCATTTCTCATTTTGAGGGTTGTGCCCCACTTGGGTCATTGGGTGATGCATTTTCAATCTTAGATCTATGGTGATCTAGTTCATATTGGGGCATGCCACTTCAAACCCACCTTGATAATTTCCTTAACTACCTCGATCTACATTTTGGTAAAATTTGGACTCCATTTTCCCCCTCATCTCAAGGCACTAGCCTCCCTTGGTCAATTCGCACTCCTTGGGGTTAGTGTCATTTGCTAGATCCCATATGCGGGTATTGTCTATCCCATCCTAGATCCATAGATCTACATCATTTCATACCCCTTGGTGCCATTTCAGTGATCCTGTATATGCTATTGTTGTGAAATTGAATTGAACACTGATGTTATCTATATTAGCATATTGAATCTTAACATGGTTTCAGAGCTAGATTGAAAGAAGGCAATGTATGGCATTTACGACACTTGTTTCACTTGCGACAATTTGAAATCTAGGGCTTTGTAGAGCAAAAAATACTCATCTTGGAATTTTCGCTATAAATAACTTTTGGAGAAGGTTCGGGATCTGAAACATGGCAAGGCCGAAGATGAAATTTTCATGTACCTTGTGTCCGAGTTTCAGCCTCATATTCGTTGTATTTTGTGAGATGTGATCCGTACAAGTTAGGGTTTCTGCCTCTTCCATAATGCATCCCTAAACAGGTGACCTAGGGAAAAAGGTCATATCTCGGGCTAGGAAGCTCCAAATGGAATTCCGTAAAAAGTGACAGTTAGGGAATGGAATGTAGTTTTACAGGTCCAAGTATCAGCGGCCAAAGTTGAAATAGTGTCACGTGGCACGTCGTACAAGTTTTCTATGTTGTTTCATCCCATAAACAGGTCATGTTGAGAAACGTAGCATATCTATCTCATGGAGAATTTAACGAAGCTCAAATCTATGGGGTTGGAACGATGAAAGGTTAGGTTACCAAAAGACGACATTTTAGACCCCGAGGATCGGAAATTTCATAGATACACTAAAAACAATAAGGCACATCTGAAATAGCTCAACGAAGGAAATCAAAGAAGAGGAGGAAGAAACTCTCACTTAGGTTTTTCAGTTTTTTTAGGTATGGAAGGAACTGATACAATGTTGGAGACACTTGATGCAACATTGAAAAATTTGAAAATGGATTTGGAATTCCTTCATCATATATATTAATATTCCATCAAATGTTGCGGGAGGAAGGAGATTGAAAATTAGGGTTTTTCAGGTTCTACAAGTAAGAAGAAACCCTAGCAAAGTTGGGAGACTCATAGGGAAGCAACGAAGGTGGTTTAAATGGCATTGGTATTCTATCATCCTATCACCATGAATCTATATAAGATGTTTACAAGTGATCTACCTTGGACGATTATGGTTTTACCCTTATAGAGAAGACTACAAGCAATCTCGACAGGTATGACTTGAGGAGATGGAGGTATGTTTTGAAATCTGTTTTATTTATCTGATGATTAAGTTCATGATATGTTTGTATTCATATTATTGAGGTTAGTACAATCATGATTAATTTTATATTTGTCTGATCACCTTAGTAAAAGTATGAATGCATGTGAATGATAGAAGACATTCATTGATTAAGGGTTATGACACTTATGATTGTACTAATGCACTTGTGGTGTTGTATGAGGATGATGTTGTCTGCTAACATGAAAGGTACATGAAGAAATACAAATCAAGTTCTATATCAAGAATATATGACCATGATGACATGAATACAAAGACTCATCCATAGTCTTTGATCACATAGAAGCTCTACTTACGAGGTATGTATGATTTGGTTCTACTATGCTTATCTTATGAGTTATGCAGGTTACTAGCACAAGGTCTCTAAATCATTGAAGAGAACACATAAGATATTGTTTGGGTATGTTAGACATAACTAGCAAGCATGCTAATCCAAGTATGATTTCCTATATCAAGTTAGAATCCTACCTGTGTTAGGATCTTAGATAAGTATACTTTCATATGGTTGATAATGATTATTCTTGAAAATATACTTTAGCTAATCAAGGCTTATGCATATTGTGTTTCTTAGTTTGATTAATGATTATGACTATACGTGTTTAAGATTATTTAGGGTTATAATGTTTTTAATCTTATTGAGACTATACTAGTGAATGTGTGATTATGTATGAGATCTTGAGGATGACACAATGATGAAACTAGTGCACACTTAAGCATGCATAGTGGTACAGGATGGATAGAAGTTCAAAGACATATAATCATGATGCTATCATAAAGGGAAAATAGAGATCAAGAGGGAGGCAACCACACAAACATAAAAGATAAGTATTTGAGTTGTTATTTGAATTACTTCTTGAATCTCTGAATAATTAATGATATTGCTCGTAATAGTTGTATGCATAATAGGTTATCATTAAAATGTCAACATGATTTGATGATTATGAAGTGTTACTAATCATGTAATTGAATTTGATTTGTAGGAAAGATCGTGTGCTATGATCTACAAAATAAGGATGATGAACACTTGTTCCGAAGAACAAGTGATGATTGTTCAACAAGAAGACTTACAAATCAAACAAACTATAGAAGTACAAAGAAAGGATCGTGGCTAGACACACTTCCAGAGATAGATTACACCCATGGATGATTCCCAATATTTGAAAGAAAATCACATGATTGGATAAGGCTTTGTACGGGTTCAACAGGTACCCAGGATCGAGAGTAATTTGATGAGCTTGATGAGCACCACGGGTGATGCGGATTTCAACCTTTGCTACAAGGTTTAAGATGGTTTCTATATACAGATGATTTAAGTTAGTCCATATACTAAAATGAAATCTAATTTGAGTAGGAAAACAATGAAGCATAGTGCGCACAAATCAAGCAAATGAAAGGAGTGCCCCAATGCCCTTAATAGGAAGGAGAGGCCTACTTTAGAATCCATGTGAACTCCCCTTTAAGGTAGAGTGATAGGAAGGAGAGGCCTACTTTGGAAGCCACGTGAACTCCATTTTAAGGTAGAGTGAAAGAAGCTTATGATCAAGACCATGTGTCTCCAAGCATATTATCACCAAAGAAGACCAAAAGGTGCAAGCAACCCAAGAAGAGAGTAGGAGAATTATGTAGGAATAACAAGGGGTCTAAATTGAAATGATTTAAGACTATGATGAAATTAGAACTCCAAACCTATACATGTTGAGCATTGGTTGTCATTGATGTCAAATAAAGATGATGTCAGGTGTTTGACTGTTAACTAATGTCAAAGAGGATGTCAACTGATTCAATCTAAGTCATTGATATCAACTGAAGTCAAAGTGGATATAGTATTCCTGCAGAAGTATGAAAAAGTATATGGAATCCACT